>OZ020565.1:12780658-14027637 GCA_963971465.1 Lepidochitona cinerea
TGTAGATAATCCTCAGCTTTGGGTGTATCTGTAATGATGAATTAATTAATTATTTTAGTATTAATTGATTAATTAAAGGTTTGACTGACTGGTTTATTATTGCCAGGTTTTAAAGAGTAAGAATCTGGGGTTTTATTTCCCGTAAAACTTTGCCCTGGCAACCAATCCACACAGGTCCATCTGATAAAATCCAGGCAAATCATTTGTGGAACACGAACTTTCCATTCACAATTCAAATTGGTAGAGCGATGGAGCGATAACCTTAAATTCTGACCCAGGCTCCAATTTTACCGGGTGCTTTGGTGTCTGTTATCTACTAATACATAAAACACAAACCCTCAAGAAACTTGAATCATTGTTTCTTCATGTACCTTATTAAAACGCAGCTGGAATTAGCCATTGAATTATTAAGTTTACTGTTAAGTTTCTGTTCGTTACATACCTTCTTCACACAAGCACTTTTCACATACGATTTTGAATGTTTCTCCCCCCTTTTCACAGAATCTTTCACATATTGTGTTTTCCATACAGAGACTTTGTAGATCACGATAAGCATTGGATGCCACTGTAAGGATGAATTAATTACTTATTTTATAATTAATTGATTAAATAATGGTTTGACTGACTGGTTTGTTATACGGTGTTTTACCATGTTTAAACAAGTAAGAAACTGGGGTTTACCAACCAACACAGGTCCATCTGATAAAATCCAGGCAAAGCATTTGTATAACACGCGCTTTCCATCCACAATTGAAATCCTACACAATGCAAGGAAATGTTCTTTAAAAGTGAAGTGAGTTTTCTATCGAGGCCGGTTAGCTGAATGACCAGGGTAATGGGCATTTAGTGATGGTGATAGGTGCTATACTTTGGGAGGCCAGTCAGCTGAATGGGCAGGGTAGCGGGCATTTAGTGATGGTGATAGGTGCCATACTCTGGGAGGCCGGTCAGCTGAATGGGCAGGGTAGCGGGCATTTAGTGATGGTGATAGGTGCCATACTCTGGGAGGCCAGTCAGCTGAATGGGCAGGGTAGCGGGCATTTAGTGATGGTGATAGGTGCCATACTCTGGGAGGCCGGTCAGCTGAATGGACAGGGTAACTGACATTTAGTGATGGTGATAGGCGCCATACTCTGGGAGGCCAGTCAGCTGAATGGGCAGGGTAGCGGGCATTTAGTGATGGTGATAGGTGCCATACTTTGGGAGGCCAGTCAGCTGAATGGGCAGGGTAGCGGGCATTTAGTGATGGTGATAGGTGCCATACTTTGGGAGGCCAGTCAGCTGAATGGGCAGGGTAACAGACATTTAGTGATGGTGATAGGCGCCATACTCTGGGAGGCTGGCATTTAGTGATGGTGATAGGTGCCATACTCTGGGAGGTCGGTCAGCTGAATGGGCAGGGTAGCGGGCATTTAGTGATGGTGATAGGTGCCATACTCTGGGAGGCCAGTCAGCTGAATGGGCAGGGTAACAGACATTTAGTGATGGTGATAGGTGCCATACTTTGGGAGGCCAGTCAGCTGAATGGGCAGGGTAGCGGGCATTTAGTGATGGTGATAGGTGCCATACTTTGGGAGGCCAGTCAGCTGAATGGGCAGGGTAGCGGGCATTTAGTGATGGTGATAGGTGCCATACTTTGGGAGGCCAGTCAGCTGAATGGGCAGGGTAGCGGGCATTTAGTGATGGTGATAGGTGCCATACTTTGGGAGGCCAGTCAGCTGAATGGGCAGGGTAGCGGGCATTTAGTGATGGTGATAGGCGCCATACTCTGGGAGGCCAGTCAGCTGAATGGGCAGGGTAGCGGGCATTTAGTGATGGTGATAGGTGCCATATTCTGGGAGGCCGGTTAGCTGAATGGACAGGGTAGCGGGCATTTAGTGATGGTGATAGGCGCCATACTCTGGGAGGCCAGTCAGCTGAATGGGCAGGATAGCGGGCATTTAGTGATGGTGATAGGTGCCATACTTTGGGAGGCCAGTCAGCTGAATGGACAGGGTAGCGGGCATTTAGTGATGGTGATAGGTAACATACTCTGGGAGGTTGGATAGCTTAATGGACAGGGTAACTGGCATTTAGTGCGGGAGATAGGTGCCATACTCTGTGAGACCGGTCAGCTGAATGGGCAGGGTAACGGTCATTTAGTGCTGGCGATAGGTGCCATACTCTGTGAGACCGGTCAGCTGAATGGACAGGGTAACGGGCATTTAGTGCTGGTGATCTAGGTGCCTTACTCTGGGACGTGGGGCGATTCCTGGTTTATCCTAGAAGCCTTCTATCAAGCGATAACAGGTTCGAATCATACTGAGGAAAAGTTCCTTACTGTGTTGTTTTCTTTGATCAAAGTAATATCTTAATACCAATGAATGATAGAAAAAATTAAAATTACGCTTAATGTCGAACTATCAGGCAACCAACGTAAAATTTAAAGTTTTGTTCATTTACTCACCGTACATGGTAAAGACCAGCAATAATATTATCATCCCCTTCATAGCTGAAATCATCGACTGTCAAACCAAGCTTTCGTAAATATTCAACTGTGTTGGATTGAAAATACTTTCAGTTGTGACTTTAAATTCTTTTTTCTTATTTATATTTTAGGGTAATTTAAATGTATTTGTAGCAGCTGCATAGAATGTTTTAAGATAACTGTTAATATCTTTGCATCTACAAAATTACGTAAAACCGAATGAAAGACAATTCATGACCAGGCAAAAACTGAACTTTGTTATTAAAATTGAAATGTTTTGGCACCTGATATAACATATTTTAATAAATCTCTTCTTGTCCTTTTAATTTCGTATTTTCTCGTTACTTATTGAATATTTTAGGCCACCCGGGATTTTATAACGTTATTAGACGTAGAAATCTATTGTCATTTCAATTACGTTTGTAACAGGTGGACCTTATTCAGCACTTTCCTTAGAAATATTCTGATTTTAATCTTTAATTAAAACGTACAAATTTAATTTCACTGATTAGTATCAGGTTTATTGCTTTCATCATTGATGTATTGGTTTTGGGCTTGCTTTTTTATAACGTGGATAAATTCCAAATATGACCATACATCTGAGCTCTTATTTCATTTTGTGATGAAGTAAAATTTTACAATTTTATTACAAAAACCTTACAAAAATTTTACTGTAGGCTGAAAAAGTGACCGAAGGATCATTGGTTCAAATAAATTTTTTGAAGAGTTTTCCATTTTTAAATTTTGATGTTTTGCTGTTTCTGCCAATTTAAACTGATTTGAGCTGCTCAAGTTTGTTTATATTTTAGAAGAAATCCGTGATTCTGTTGTTGTCAATGTTGAACAGCGAGTCAGAAAATCCGTTTGAGTCATAAGCTGATTTCATCCTTAAAAAAACAAATTGCTTGATAGAAAGTCAAATCGATAGTTGATATTTATGAAAAGTTTCTAATTGTGTTAAAAAGAGGTATATCATTTAGACCTTAATACCCACTTCATAAGTTGTTGTAATAAACTAAACCTATGATATTCTATCAGGTGGATGGCAGACAGGAGCTTGGCCTTTGTCAGTAGAATTTTCTGGATCACCTCACGCATCTTCAGTTATGGCAAGGATATTGGCAGACTGATATTTAACCCCATAGGGTCATGGGGAAAAAAGTTAAAATTGTGGTTCCCACCAGAAAAACCTAGGTAGAAGACGGGGGAGTTTAGCCCTGACCAGTGTATCTTTCAGAGACTTGTTCTTTTTATAAGCATTGACTGGCCTTTGGGTCAGTGGTCGAGCAATTGCACTTTGAAGTAGTTTGTATTCTTCTACTTTAATCTTGGCCATAGCGATGCTGGCCTTGTTATACTGTAACACAAATGTTATTATAGTTTTTCTGGGCTCAAGTTCAAACCAAAATTATTAATCGTTTGTGACGTTTCGATCCAACAACTTTCTCTTTCCGAACGTTTGTGCTTCTGCAGCTTTTGTGTTGCAATGGGTTACAGCCCAATTCGTTAAGTTGGGGATGTTAGCATTTGTTCGATGATATTTCGGCTTGTAAAATATTTTTTAAGACTGGATCTTTACAACGTAGAAGCAGAATTTACTTTACGGACAGCAACAAATACAAACTATATCCAAGGACTTAACTGGCATATATCTACGGTTATTTGGTCTGTCACAGAGTCGGTAAGGTCCGCGCCCTGGTCTGTCACAGAGTCGGTAAGGTCCGTGCTCTGGTCTGTCACAGAGTCGGTAAGGTCCGTGCCCTGGTCTGTCACAGAGTCGGTAAGGTCCGTGCCCTGGTCTGTCACAGAGTCGGTAAGGTCCGTGCTCTGGTCTGTCACAGAGTCGGTAAGGTCCGTGCTCTGGTCTGTCACAGAGTCGGTAAGGTCCGTGCCCTGGTCTGTCACAGAGTCGGTAAGGTCCGTGCTCTGGTCTGTCACAGAGTCGGTAAGGTCCGTGCTCTGGTCTGTCACAGAGTCGGTAAGGTCCGTGCCCTGGTCTCTCTTGACATTCACAAACCATAACAATTTATAGTTAAACACTTAAACAAAATACAATAGGAATAATAATAACCTGTCTGATCACATAGGTATTCTGGCTGGACAAGTCTGATCACCACATCTAGTTTGTATCAGCTTGTCCACATTGCTTAATGAAAAGGATTCATCCGTATATAGGGGACAAAATATCTCACCTGGTGGGAAGCCCACCACACTAACATACATCTAACATGTTGAAAAGTCTACAATACAATACAGCGAAAGTGAAATGGGGATTTTCTTCAATAGGCATGGTTGACCGAATAACATAGGGTGTTAAAATGCTGTACCATGGGCACATCACGTTTAAGTCTGCTGATGATTAATACAATAATTAAAACAATACAATACAGCGAAAGTGAAAAGGGGAGTGTCTTCAATAGGCATGCTTTCTAAATAGTCCTTGACCGAATGACATAGAGTGTTGAAATGCTGAGCCATGGGCACATCATGTTTAAGTCCAGTGATGATTAATGGTTATCTGTGGATTTTTTTAAAAATAAAGGGTCGCTTTACTTCAAACCAGTCCCCTCAGTATCATATAGTTTTTCGAGTGACGTCATTGAGCTTTATGTCTATTCTCCTTCTGTGACTCCATGGGATCAATCGAGAGGAATCAGAATGTTCTAGTTTTGTACTCTATTTTAGGACTATGGCCGATGGAAAGTATGGAAATGAGTATATTTGTATATTTATAGGCTAAATCGCCACAGGCAAATAAACTAAAAAGCTGAAATGTATACTTCCCTACCGCTACAAAGGTTTGTGACGAAGCGATCACTTTAAACCAGACCCCTCATTATCCAATAATTTTTTTGAGGGACGTCATTGAGCTTTATGTCTATTCTCATTCTGTGACTCCATGGGATCATGCATTCTTTAAAAGCACACCCATCGTCGTTACCTATACGCGACCTTACAATAAAACCAATAAAGTTAACGGACACATTATTATACATTTTTAAAATGGCTAAATCGTAACGTAGAAGCATACGAAGATTCGAATCCAGATTACAACCACAACGATCAGAAACCCTTACCTTCATTTCAAGTTTTAGTTTATAATCTAAAATTTATCGGCAAACTTTTTGTATCCGTAAAACCAAACCTTCTGTCTGTATTTCTCAGATAAAGTTTGTAAAATAAAATTGTACCTTTTTGATCAGTCACAGGGTTCATGTCCAGGGTCGGAGTTTTGTTTTTTTACAATGCGGCCGTCTCACAAATGAAATTTTCAATAAAAATACAAAATGAGAAAAATACAACAACAAAAATAAAATAATAAATTTGTGGCAGAAATAGAAACTTTTTAACTTCTTCTGGAGGGATAATACGTCCAATGTTTAATTGTAAACATTAGGCCCTATTGTAGATTGTAGCTGTGTGTGCATTTAACGCTTTCGCCTGAAGAATCCTTCGATTTTCGTAAGCTTTTGACAATCTTGCAGAATTAAGTCCCATTCGCGATATACAAACCATGAAAAAGAGCTCAAAATGTTACCGTTTTGATTTTTTATTTTATCTAGACAAAATGCTATTTTTAATGGAGTGGGTGGCATTAACAATTCTTTAATAAATTCACTGAACTCAGTTTTCAAACGATAGGTCATATTATACAACTTTATATACTATCTTTTCTAGTACTAGTTCCGGTGGCTAAGTAGGTTAGAGTGATAGTCCGATACAGGCCTTCCATCGATGTCACGCGGGTTTGAATCCCACTCAGGCCAAATAAAAAGTCCTTAATTCAATGTCACGCGGGTTTGAATCCCACTCAGGCCAAATAAAAAATGAGAGGATTTTTCACTTCATTGCGTATGTGGCCCGGTACTCGCCGAAGGTCACGGATTTCCTCCGGGTAATGAGCCCGGTTTCGTCCGCCACTAAACCTTGCATTACCGCCATAAAAGTGAAATAATCTTGAGTGCCGCGTAAATCACCAATCAATCAATCCAGTCAAAAATATCCCTTTTAAAAATAAACCAGGCCGCTGTTGTTACAGACCTTATTTGTTTATCACTCGGGGTACGACAATAAAGGTCGACGACCTACATGAGCGTAGTAAGCGTATATGTATAGATATGTGATGTCCCGTGATCCCTGCTTAACAGATACATGTATATGTTATTATGTCGAACAGTTAATATTAGTTCGGTATCCTGGTTTTAAACGACCTCCAGCCATGGTCAGCTGAAGTAAGAACCTAAACACTGGATTCGCTTGAGTGACTCACATTCTGGTGATGTAAACCACCATTTGTGACAAAACTATATAGACACTGCATGGTTACAGCTCTACAACAGGTAGCTACTAACAGTCTGTTTAATTATTTAAACAATGTTGATTCTCGATAGCTTGTTGTTTTAAGCCGCATCTTAGAATGAGTTACTTATTTGACGGCATTGTTGAGGAAATTTAGAGGGGAAGGCGCGAGCTATAGGCCTACCTTTGTCCGCGAATAAAGCGCGGTATGTATGCCTACACAACCATCCAAACAGGAAGGCCTAACTTGATCGGCCACAACATTTACTCACAAGAACAAAAGCACTCTAAAGTTTAACTGAAAGACGATAAAAGACTATGGAAGCTTCTATTAAACAGATGCGTTTTGATGCATTTAGTGATTTTGTTTATCCACAATTGTAGGGTGGTAAATCGATGGCATTTGTCTGTGCGCAGACCTTTAACTCGTTGGCTTTGAAACTCGAGTGGAATATGTAGCCATTGCATCAATATTTTATGGTAGGCATATACAGTTTAAAGGAACGTGCCCGAAACGAATAGGTCTATCGTTAAAATGTGTGCTATTATACCGTTGTTTATATAAAGATGAGGTTTCCAGATGGCCAATGGTAACCTTCCCACCTACCACGGACCGCCGGATAGGGAGTTTTGTTTTAGGATTCCAATGTCTGCTTTAATGTGGTAAAAAGAATCGAGTGCTCAGTAGAGCTCTTTGTGGATGTGCGTGTGGTCTATACGTCGGCTGTTTGTTTACTGACAGTCAGACACAAAACAATAGCAACAAGGGATTCCCTAAATCCACTTGCAGTCTTTATCAAAGATTGACCACTCTGTATTTTTCTACTAATCTGAAGGTCAACCGAGAGCCACTACAAACTTAAGCGATGTCTACTTTTAAAGACCTAATCCAGAGAACCTGTGTTTTATTTGTATATCATACAAAAGTAGCTATTTTTTTATTAAAAAATATTGAAAAAAATCTCAACACAACAGTTATGAAATACATTAGCATCAAAGTGCGCATCTTTGATATAATCCGAATGCCTCCAATGATCGTTTCAAACCGAGGCTCTTTAGAAACTCCTGGCGTGTGACGTCACATCCAGACAAGATCCCCACACAAGACCATGGCAGACAACCACACACGCTACGAGTGGGATCTGGAGGAGATAGACAGCATTGGCGAAGAAGATTTTATCGAATGTTCTGTTGAAGACACGGAAGCTAAAGATGATGAGGAGTCTTTACTTTCTTCCCATGTTCTAGAAATCTCCCATTTTACAGTCATAATTAAACCATATATGTTCGAACTGGAGTTGACAGATGTAGCACTGACACAAGGACAAGATTCGGCGAGACCTGACGAAGAACAAGTTCTTGTTGACGTGGAACTTCGAGCCCAAAACACAGACTAACCAAACCTGGTCCATAATCTGCTTATCTGTTCATCTTTCCGCCATTCATGTAAACTGACTCCGTCAGCGTTTGACACAGAACAGCCGTACACAACACACTTTCTCACCATGACCTTTACTAGCTAAACTTGCTCACTGTTGACACTCACTGGCGAAGTTTTATCTGGATGTGACGTCACATTCCGGAGGGTTACGGAACTTGCCGAACGTATTTGTAATTTTCAATAAAATATTTACACCAACATAATAGTCAAAATTCTGCTAAACGGTTGGGAATTTTTCCAGAATGTTTTTCTTCACTTATTATGATAAGGTATACCCTGTTGATTTTGTACCCTCCTTTTGAACTCTGAATTAGATCTTTAAAATGACTTACAGCGCCTAGGTTTTGTATTGGTTTTCCTTGACTTGGGACTAAGGCAAACGTAGCTCGCTATTATAAGAACTGCTAATGGAAACGGTTTTGTCGGAGGTATAATTTCAAGCAAGTATATGCACGGGTCATAGGCCGAAGCCTGTGAAGTTTTGCGTTGTTTTAAGTCTCCATCCGACGCGACTCGGTTTCACCCCGTCCCCCCCCCACACACACGCACACACGCGCACGCACACACACAACGAAAAAAATATGAATATAGGGCCTATCCTGAATGTTCTTTTGCGAAAAGTGGATGTAAAAAGTATTTTGATAACCTTACTCTTATGTTATTTTGTGATTTCCAACAACCCCGCACATTGCTGTAAAATACGGTCCACAATCTCAGCATTGAGGTTGGGAGAATCCCGTTGCCTCTGAATCAAGGGCTGACGTGAGGATGCATTGTACCTTTGGTAAATCTCATCCCGAGTATTTTCCAATGAACTATATGCGTGGAATGGACACGTCTCATTCACTGGTTTGGATCTGACTTTGTAAAATGTGCCACCATTGATAGTTGAATAACAGATCTGGATCGAAAATTGCACCATCTCCTAGTAATGGCGACATTCAATGCAAATCAGATACCGCGTGATCTCCATTCCACGTATATAGTTCACTGATACGTGTGGCGGGTACAAATTTTGCGGGGATATTCTGATTGGGTTTCCATGGATCGAAAATCAAGACTGCTAACATGTACATGGAAAATATCCAAATAAACCGGGTAATATGCTACCAAATATATATTTATGAACACTAAAACACACGGGCACAGGGAAAATCTTCTTGTCTAAAATAACCATGGAGACAAGTTTCTAATTGTGTTAAAAAGAGGTATATCATTTATACCTTTATACCCCATCATATTATTTTGAGTGCATTCAATCAGGATATTTAGGAAATTATAGAATGACACGAGACTTTCTTTTACAGTGTTTTCACCCAACACGGTCTTCCTGTGATGTCCTAATACAGCCCTCTCCCACACGACCATGGCCGGTAAGGAAAGTCAAACCCAGTCAAAGAAAGGTGAGGCTTCAGAGTTTGTCATTTACAACACTCAACACTGGAAATGACAAAGGTCTATTTACCCAGATAAAAAAAAGTTAGGAAAATACTCTGTTCGTCAAAAGTTTTGTTATTATTTTGTATGTCAATTGAACATTGTATTTGTTAGGTAGCCTATAGCCACTATGTAACCAAACATGAAACCTGGGCATGCACACAAGCGCCGTAATGATTGGAACGGTATAAGCTTGTGAACGGTGGAATTAATTAACGGACTTAAAGGAGTAGAAAAGGAAAGAACTAAGTAAATACAGTACAGGCGCGACACATTTTACTTTCTAATCGTACCAAAACCATATTTCTGCGACTTTTCCTCGCCAAACTGTGCTATAAGAAAGTTAACAATCGTTATCAGAGAACGTCTAAACTGTCTCAGCAGCCATCTTCGCAGCATAGCGTAGCTGTGTGTCTCGATCGGCCAATCAGCATACGCCTGGCCACCAGTCACTCGCTAGCGTAAGAGAAATTGGTCAACTCTGAAAGTCTGCCATTTAAACCTAGGTTAATTTCGATGATTTCGAGGCGCTAATAAGAGAAGACGAACACTCTGACAACTCTGAAATGTACACTAGCTAGTAAATCAACCTTTTGGGAAGACGTGACAGGCTGCATATGTTGTCTACGCGACTTGTGGGGGTCGTTGTAGAATTTTCAGAAAAGGTAGTCTTACCGCTGACATCGCATGTTACAACAATACAAGATATGGTAAACTCGCAAGGGAAGTAATCTAATAATACTTTTTCCGGTCAATTTCAAACCGTCAATGGCGCGCTCCACTGACGATCGAGCACGAGCTTGTCTGGCAGATTCATTTTCATTGTATGTTCACACCGTAAACCCTGTGTAAGACTCACACACATGAATACGATGGTCTATGGGAGCCCGTTCGATACAATTGCATGTTGTTTTTTTGTTTTCTCCTCCTTTAATATGAAAAAGACTCGTGAAGTGAAAAGCATACCGATAAATTTGGGATTGTAAACTAAAAGTAAAAAGACCCAAAATGAGAGTAAGCGAACACTGAATTACTCGTTTTCTGATCGGTATGTTGTATTCGGTTTTAAATTGTACGTACCTTCGGGCTCGGCTGATACTTTGCCCGATCTCAGCCAACTCGGTGTTGATACGGCCTCACATATCACACAGTGTTATGATAATCTGTATATATCACCAGTTTAGACATTTAAAACATAACTGGGTATATGCAATGTATCCCATGTTTAATTTAAGCGCTTTTAATTGTAGTAAGCTGGTGTAAATTCAGTTCCTCCTCACATACCTGAAAGCCTACGGCAGAGAGTGCTTTTAAAGAAAAGGTCAATATTTGGCCGGTTATTATCTTCGACTAAATATGAAAATTAATCTTAAACCATCTCCAAAATGTTTGACCCAAAACAATACGCATCATTTTCAGATTGTTTTCCTGCACGTTATGTGTTTGCTATATTAGCGCATTGCGGCGCTTTGGTGGCTTATATGGTCCGTTTCAACCTGAGTGTTGCCTTAGTTGCCATGGTTAAGATCACAAGTTCTAATGACGTCAACACAACTTCTGATGACTGCCCAAATCTCTATGTTAGAAACAGTAGCCAATCAAATCAGGTTAGTGGAATTTACGCTTGCACCAGTAGTGCTCTCTCGGGATCAGTGTACACCTGTCTACAATATAGCTGATACTCTTCCACCTTCTAATTCTAAAGTAGCGTTTTCTGAAGTTATCAAAAACAAATTAATTAATACATGTAGATAAGCTGGAATTTCTGTGTATCGACAAAATGAATGTTCGAATGAGTCTTTGTTGTATCGATACATTGTCGGTGGTGGACAAAGAGAGTAGATTGACAACAGTGGTCACTTCGTCCGCGCCATGTTGAATTTGAACTGACACGATTCGATTATTAGGAACCTCCTTTCTGTAGGGGGCGCCACACAGTCGAATCGTGTACAGTCGGAACACCCTTCCGCTAGGGGGCCAGAAGAACATGCCGGCAATGCTGATTGGACGAAGTGACCACTCTTGTCAATCTACTCTCTTTGTGGTGGAGTAGAGACCATACGAGATTCTGGCACCCTTTGATTCGGGATTTGCCAGTGGCATGAGTAAACATGTGGGTCCAGATTGTTAATTAGGTTCTTAATTAAATGAAAGTTGCACAAACTGTTCATTCATGACTTTGAGTTCAGGGGGCTGTTTCTCAACACCGACGTAACTTTGCGCCTGTTCGTAACGTAATGTTGAAGGTAAATGTTAACATGTTAGTTAGGTCTTGCATTGGACTTACGTCGGGCGCAACTGTGTTGAGAAACAGCCCCCTGGTTTCATCCCAATTCAACGCCGTCTTATAAATCACAGTTTATTTATTCTTGAGCAGGCCAATGGCGATCAATCAATTTTATACTCTAATATCAGACTTTATTTTTCTGTTAGAATACGACCTGGCCAATGTATGTAACACTTGTAACGCCTTTTCTCCTTCCCCCCCAGACAAATGGAGAGTTTCCTTGGAATTCAGAACTCCAGGGAACTATTTTGGCCTCATTTTATTATGGATACGTCATCACCCAGATTCCTGGCGGCTGGTTGACTGATAGATTTGGCGGGAAATGGCTCGTGGGATCGAGCGTACTGGGCATGTCCGTCCTAACTCTTCTCACTCCATTGGCTGCTGGATTGGGGGCGGGGTATCTGATTGGTATACGAGTTGTAATGGGATTGTTCGGGGTAAGTAATCACGTGTTCAACACAAAAGACCCATTTTATCGAATATACCATAGACATAGAGATAGATTCGTGGGACTTCGAATCGGACCTCTCTCACGTCCTTTTGTGCTTCATGGATGTTTCGTCCACGATATTCTACGCGAGTTAGGGTTTTGATTAGTTCAGTTTTCGTGCTTAACAGCATGGCTGTTATTGATCTGAGAATTCAAGTTGATTGAAAATTCATCTACATGTATACTTCAATAGGCTGTGTTGTGAAATAGAGCTTAAATAAATACGATTTTTAACATATGGCAGTAAAACCAAGATGGTGGTTAGCCATGATGAGTAACGTTACACTTCGGCTTTATATGACATGTATATATCTTCCTATCGGAGGATGGGAAAAAATGTTCTAATCAAAGTTCCTATTAATGGGGATTCCTGGTTAAAAGTTGGTCAATGTCATATATTTGTTCCCAGAAAGGTCAGTGACTTACACTCGCTTCCAGTTCATGTTCGCTTTACTGGGACTTAAAATAACCCCAAGCTTTGTGTATTTTCATCATCCCAGAGTGATGCAATGATGTCCAGCATTGTCTACAGAATATTTGTGGACTATCCGCGCGTTGTTTGTAAGTTCATTAGAGGCTGACTGGCGCATTGGAAAAACTATTTTAGTTTAGACTTCCTTGAATGTATCAGAGGAATTTATTACTTTCAGGGTGTGTTTTATCCAGGTGTGCATTGCATGCTGGGAAAATGGGCGCCTGTCTGGGAAAGAAGTCGAATGTCCGGAATAACATATTCTGGTAAGCAGTCTTTGTCTTAGTGAACTGTTCCCATGTGTTTTCTGGGATAATCGTTGGCTGAATGAATATGATTGATTGATTGTTTGGTGTTTTACGCCGCGCTCAAGATTATTTCACTTATATGGCGGCGTTGCCAGTTTTATTGTGGGAGGAAACCGGGCTCTATGCCCGGAGGAAACCCACGACCTTCCGTTGGTAACTGGCAACCATCCCACATAGTGAATGAATATGACATTTGGACATCGTCTTAGTTTACTTGAAGAATTTCTTCAGTCTGACAAGCGGGGCCTCCGTAGCTCAGTATGTTGAGCGTTGTACGCTCAATCCGAACAGCCTTCCACCAATGGGTCGCGGGTTCGAATCCCACTCAGTCCTAAACATTTGGAAAATTTTCTGACTGGGTTTTCACTCGAACGACCTATGTGGGATGGTTGTCAGATACCACCGGAAGGTCGTGGGTTTCCTCCGGGCATAGAGCCCGGTTTCCTCCCACAATAAAGCTGACAACGCCGCCATATAAGTGAAATAATTCTAGGGCGGCGTAAAACACCAAACAATCAATTCAATCTGACAAGTCTAATCCGAAAATAATGAGAATATCACATATTGTTTCTGTCTTCATAAAACCCGTTTGTAATATTAAACCCCATTTTGTATGTTTTCTTTTCGCAGGTGCCAATGTTGGTATTGTCTTGTCGTTTCCTATCACGGGTTTACTCTGTCAGTATGGGTTCGCGGGAGGATGGCCGTCAGTTTTTTACACCATGGGTAAGAAATAAAATAAAATTTTGAAAGAAATGTGATGGTGCAAAATTTAGATGAAATAGTAGGCATGCTAAAAGTGGGATGTTCTTGGTTAGAACAGAGTTAGGAATTTGAACGATTTTATGACCCGGACTCGATCCTTTCATCGATGGGTCGCGGGTTCGAATCCCACTACGTCAAATTAACAAATCGTGTGCCTTTTTACTGAAGCGTCGTATGTGGAAAGATTGCCAGCTACTGGTAGAAGGTTGAGGGGGGGGGGGGGGGGGGCGTCCCAGAGCAAAGACCGTGTTTTCCTAATCCACTTAAACGCTTTGACATAGACGTCATGAAGTTTCTGATCTCTTATTTTACAATTCTCTGAATTAGAGTAATACACCTTTTCTCAATGAATTGAAATAAACAGATTTCTATAGCAGGTTTTTATCGCCTCTCCAACCAGGTGGTCTAGGTTGTTTATGGTTTGTTATTTGGTGTTTTGCTGTTTTCAATTCTCCGCATGACCATCCACGTATATCTGACAACGAGAAAAACTACATTTTACAATCTATAGGAGAAATGCAGGTACGTAAAATGAGCTTTGAAACACTACTATATTATTCAGACAAGCGTTAAACGGCTACAAAGCTGTTGCAGATAAAAGTATACAAACGAAAATGCCAGAAGAGCGACCTAGTGTCGCTTTCCATTATCCACCAATGCCAACAGAGGGACGTAGTGACGCTTTCCATTACCAATAATGCAGACAGAGGGACGTAGTATTGTTTACTTGGGTTTAATAAGAGCTTTTTCTTCCCCACTCAACTTGGCAACACTGCCATATAAGTGAAATAATCTTGAGTGTGGCATCAATCAATCAATCGATCAATCTGCATGTTGGTCTGCCTGTATATTCAACAAAAGGTGTTCGAGTGGAAACTGGATTTTATTAATTTTGTTTCGGATTCGAACCTGCTGCACACCAATGTAAGGCTTGTGACCGTTAAAGAGACTAACTCTACCGACTGGACCACCGAGACCCCCTATATAATGGAAGGTTGAACAAAAAAGTGTCAGTTAAAAACTACAAAGTTTTTTTATGTTGTTTTTTTCCGAACCCGCAGACCTCTGGCCCTCCTCCTTGGAGATCAATCCTCACGAGTTTACCCCTGTGGGCGATATTAGTGGCGGGCACCTGTGTGACGTACGGATATTACACGATGTTAACTTGTCTCCCAACATATATGAGAGACATTCTGAAGCTGGATATCACTCAGGTAGGAATACTATCATTTTTTAACATACAATACATTCAAAATTATAAGTTACCCTAGTCCCGAAGTCCAGATTTAACCTCTAAGGCCCATAGTTGACATTTTTATCTGAAAAATCCATTGGAATGGAGTTGGAGAGTTCACATAAGAGGTCAATTGATCATGTGACTCTTAAGTATTCGACAAAACAACAACATCATGGAATTTAATTGCTCGCATCTATTACTCTCTTACATCTGGCTAGAGCTGTCGTTAGTAATATCGAACATTCAAACATAGCAGCTATTGGAAACGCCCCGTGGAGCCTATAACAATGGTCAGTTCAATGTGAATCATCTTGCCTGTTTTCGTCAAAATGGGACTAGTTTGTGAAATTGACGTTTTCGTTACTAGTTTAACGTTTTCTTGAATTCAAAGTAAATATTCACGCAGAGGATGATGTCAGGATTTTTATATTTATCTGATAGCTTTTAAAAATTTTACCCGATATGGTACGCGAAAATCCCTGCACTATGTCCGGTAAAGGCGTAAGAAGTCTATCTTAGCCACGTCTAAATGAGATCTCGCGAAGAATACGATCGCATATCGTATTGTACATAAGTAAACTTTCTCAATATGAAAAGCTTGTGGCTTATATGGCCTACATTATGGGGAGGCCTGGGGGAGGGGGGCTCTTTACAAGGTGGAGACCCCGACATTCGGCCAGTACCTGGCAACTTTTCCACATAACGCTATCAACTCCACTCAATCTTCATTTTGTCTGATTGGGATTCGTTGCCCGGATAGTAAAATGTGGGAGAAAACGCACCCATGTTAGATACTATCCTTTGACAATAAATTGAGTGAGTGAGTGAGGGATTGGGGTTTTACGTCCTGCTTAACAGTATTTCAGTCATATGAAGAAGTTGTCGCCTTGTGTCAGGGCAGATTTTCACTGCTCTTTTATTTGGTGCTGCCTCACCGAGACGACTTGCCAAAGACAACCAGCAAGCCCCCTCACCCAGTCACAGTATACTGAAACCGGGCCAGTCAGTCGCTGCTCTAACTCCTATTGCTGAGCGCCAAGCGAAGCAGCAGCAGCTCTCACTGTTAAAGGGGAAAGAAAATCTAAGCTTTAGACTAGTTTAGATGGAAAGAGTAGAGTTCATTTAGTCGAAAACAACTGTCCAATGTATGTTTTATCCCCTCGTAAGTGAATAATTGAAATTTGAAGGTGGCGTTACAATAGAGAATAAGCTCCATAGGCTATAACCTTAGCCGTTGAGTGCGACGTTCAGCCCTAATCAATCAATCAATCAAACTCCAAACGCTTTATATCATAGAATGTTAATTGGTCGTGTCTCAAAAATTGTATACCGGTGAGATCCATCTGCACAGGAAGCTAAAAGACAGTGATACTCAAAATGTCACATTGGCCATATTGTCAGATATTTAACTTGATTTGAGACAGATAAAATGTTTTGTTCTAAAGCATGTGTCAATGCCCCTTTTCTGATGAAATGTACTGTTCTGCAATATATGCAGACGTCTTTGAATATGGGGGGCCTCCGTGGCGCAGTAGGTAGAGCGTTGGACGCTCAATCCGAACAGCCTTCCACCAATGGGTCACGGGTTCGAATCCCACTCAGTCCAAAAATTGTAAAATTTTCTGACTGGGTTTTCACTCGAACGACCTATGTGGGATGGTTGCCAGTAACCAGCGGGAGGTCGTGGGTTTCCTCCGGGCACAGAGCCCGGTTTCCTCCCACAATAAAACTGGCAACGCTGCCATATACATGTACATGTAAGTGAAATAATCTTGAGCGCGGCGTAAAACACCAAACAATCAATCAATCAATCAATCTTTGAATATGTCTACTTTATAAGCCTCTTACGAGTTTGGCTAAAACCCCGCGAGATCACGCGAGAAAGAGGTTTAGGGGTTTAACTTTCACTGACTAGCCGTTTATTTAACATTAGCGTTTGTGGTGATCGGCGGTTATCTTGTCGTTTTGTCTTTGATTCTTTATTTCTAAGTCATTTCTTTAATCCTAATCTTTTTGTGAAACATATCAGAAGCTATCAGTTGGCAGTCGATAAAAACATTTATTTCGCGTGGATACGCTTCTCAGTTATCAAAAACCAACGGTGAAAACACAACTACGACGTGATATTTTTGTGATAGAATAAAATTATTTTTTTTGTCGGTCAAAAAAAAGTATCTATAATAGCTTTGTATATATCTAATATGTCTCAGAAAAAGACCTTTGTAAAAAGTATAGATTGTAAGCTTAGAATCACAGACAGAACAGGGTTACCGCCGATCTCCATAAGCATTAATGTTAATCAGACAGCCGATCGGTGAAAGTTATACCCCCTAAACACAGGTCTCGCGTGATCTCGTGGTACTTCGGCCAAACCCGAAAAGGGCTTATTGTTGCTTTCTTTTTTTTTATCATTGTAAAGTAATCTACATTGACCTTGAAAATACCCCAGAACGCATATCTGCTCAGAAACATTCTGGAACCTTGATTGTCCTTGAAGTCTCACAGTAACATAGGATAGAAATTAACTCCTCGACCGAAACCAAAAAGCAGCCTATATGTTGCGAAAAGGGAAAATGTTTAAATGGTTTGACTTTTATTTCCTAAAATCACATTGTCTCTGTGCCAATGTTTGAACACTTATAAACGAGGTCCTTTCCCAGCCTGAAAATGGTTCAGAACACAACTAGGAAAATCATCGGATCTCAACGCTTTCCCCCGTCTGAGTGGACCCTGATCCCTCACTTAAAGAATCAATAGTGTTATAGTAAACGCATCGACTAAAACCCGATGCTGCGATAGTGGACAAATTCAAGAGAGTGTCAAAGAATGAAAGTTTTGTCTACCACGAGATTCGGTAATTGTATTCCTCAAATCACATCCATTCTATTTAAGTATTGAGAAAACTAATAAGAAAACTTTAAAGCCTAAAGTTGATTCAGAACGCATTTGCAGTGCTCTTCGATTTCAGACCCACCGGGGCTAGAGAGCTTGTTGTTCTGGCATTAGTAGTCCCCACACTTGTATCTTCTAGTCGCGAACACTTGTGTCCTTAAAGGGAAAGAAAATCTAAGCTGTCCAATGTATGTTTTATCCCCTCGTAAGTGAATAATTGAAATTTGAAGGTGGCGTTACAATAGAGAATAAGCTCCATAGGCCATTCACAAGGCTGCCACCATTTTTTCATTAGTTTTATCCAATTATTGTTGAATAAAAATTTAAGTGCGTTATAGAGTAGTCATGTGATGCAATGGCTGGCTAAGCAATGGTGCGCGGTTGCATACTGACCTATATGGCAGCAGGTCACAGTTTCATTTTCCTTCATTTCCCATTTGCGGTAATGTTAATGTCTGCTCTCACAGCACCTTCCCTAACTTTCGTTGAACCAAATCCTTCGGTGGGGGCCTTGAACAGTCCTTTGGCAGTATTTTAAGCACAATTTTTTCATAGGTTGAAGGTAGAAATTTTGAGATACGAGTAGAATCAGCTGATAGGGGTATCTTTGCACATATTCCGCCGCATGTAAATAGACCAAAGCACCCCCAACTACCAGATCTCCACCACCTGAACTGGTCCCATTCCACTTGTAAAATCATTTCCAGACAGTAACTCAACCCCTGTCCTTTCATAAAAACTACAAAAATGCCCAGAAAAAAAATGCAGGGGGCCAGGAAAAAATAATAAAAAAAAACACACAAAAATATCTGGAACTTCTTCTGTATCCTAACAATTCGGAGACAATCTTCCCACTTCAAGTTTGTCGCCATGTTTTTTTGGACCTAAATCTACCATTATACATTAGAGAGCGGTAAAAATACGTCATTATTAATCTAAAAATAGCTACACCAACATCACGTCATCCTAAAACGGAAAAATGGCTACACAGATAAGCCACTGTAAGGACATACTTCTGTCTGTTTTTATTAGCTTGAGAGTCACTGGAGGCAATTAACGTGAGATGTTCGAAGATGTTGAAGGTTGTTATCGACGATAATCCCTATGTATTTCTACAGATTTCCCCTCCTTTAAGCAATAAATCCTTTAATCAGATATACACCGAGAACGTCTTGTTAGATTTTTAGTCGTTTTTTTTTTAAATTTTCTATAGAATGGTTTCCTATCAGCACTACCTTATGTGGCGGGATCATTGTCGTATGTATTAAGCGGCTTTGCATCGGACCTCATCCGAGTCAGGGGCTGCCTGAACACCACCCATACAAGAAAATTGCTTGTGCTATTAGGTATGTTCCTTATTTTGTGATATTGTTTATCCTTGTCTTAAAGAGAAGATGGCGCTTTTTATTAGGATTTTTTTTTTACCAAAAAAAATGTTTTTTGGGGTGTGTTTAGTTCAATAGAACTTTAGCCGTATAATAAAGCCCGGGCATATCTGCGACCAGACATTTTCTTTAAAGGAGGAGAAAAAAAACAAACAATATCCAATTGTATCGAACGGACTCCCATAGAGCATCACATTCGTTTGTGTGATTCTTGCACGTGGTTTACGGTGTGAAAATACACTGAAAATGAATTTGTTAGACAAACTCGTGTTCGATCGTCAGTGGAGCGCGCCATTGGCATTTTGAAATTGACAGGAAGAGGTACTAGTAAATTACTTCTCCTGCGAGCTTATCGTATCTTGTCTGGCTATTACCTGCAATGTTAGCGGTAAGACAACCCTTTCTGAAAATTCTACAACGACCCCCATTAGTCGCATAAACACCAAAATGCAGCCTGTCACGTCTCCCCATTTACAAACCAGTTTATATTCCAGAGTTAATAGAGCGCTTGTCTTTAGTTATTAGCTCCTCAAAATGATCGAAATTAACCTAGGTTTAAATGGCAGACTTTCAAAGTTCAACCATTTCTCTTACGCTAGTGCGGTGACCTAGGCGTATGCTGATTGGCCGATCGATGACCTCTGATAATCTTCTTGTTTTTCTAACAGTTTGGCGAGGAAAAATCGTAGAGATATGGTTTTGGTACTGTTAGAAATGACAATTTACCGCGCTTTCATTCATTATTTTCTTTCATTCTCCTTTAAAGAACAAGAGATGGGCCTAATGCAAGTATAATTTGCGGCGATGTGGTGATTGCACGTGTGGTGATTGTCTAAAGCTTTTGACAAGGAGGGCGTCACTTTTACTTTGACCATGTGCTTTGTTGCTTTTGCAGGTACCATTGGAGCCGCTTCGTCATTTGTGGTCATCACTTTTATTGGCTGTGATCGTACAGGGGTTATCGCCCTTCTTGTCTTCTCGGTGACCATGAGCTCTATGTTTACCATGACAACTGACGTAAATACCATTGATCTGGCGCCAAATTTCGCTGGTAAATTGAAGCCATTTTTTACTATTCTTTGCTCTTTTCAGAATTAAAATAAACATTCTAACTTTCACTTGACGGTAGGCCTAGATTAAACTTATGACTGGGTTTTCATTCGAATGTTAAGGCAATTCTACATCAGTACGGTCGGGGTTTGGTTGGGTTTTAGAAGACCGATTCTTGTTTGTCGATCACGGTTAGTTCCATGTCGGTCAACCAAATTGATATTCTATGATTTTTGTTAAAGGACCACTAATGGGAGTCAGTAACATGGCGCAAAATTTGGCGGGAATTGTGTCCCCTTTTATCGTGGGCGTAATTAATAATGAAGAGGTAATGTATTTATCTTCTAACTTATCAATCTTAAACGCAATCATTAAACCCACACGAGAACGTTTATCGTGAAAACAAAACGATTTCAACTCAGTTCATAACCGAACAACTGCCCTCAAGAGCACTTGGAATGGTTATTTTGTAATTGTTATGTACCAGCTTTTTTTTTTTTAATTTTGATGAAGGGCAGTTTTTTGGCTATTTTTTTTTAAAAGAAAAGAATCGCCCATAGTAACGATTTGTTAATTTTTCTTTTTTCTATTACAGCAAAGTCGCAAAACCTGGGGTAAGGTGTTTTACTTGACGGCTGGAATTTATGTGTTTGGCATGTTATTCTATATGTTATTTGGATCTGGTTCCGTGCAAAAATGGTCAACACCACCCGGACTAGAACAATCGGTGAAAATCAAACCAGAGGAGAAAACACCACTTTTACGCAATAATTATATTTCAGTTCAAACCAACGAAGTTAACAGCTGACACTGACAAAAATACGACTGAAAATTTCAGTTCAAACCAACGAAGCTGACACGGATGTAAAATTAATAAACCAACATTTACAAAAATACGACTGAAAAACAGCTGCAACATTTTTTTAACTTTATATAACACTGGCTGTGTCGTTATTGAACTTTGTTCTTCCATGCTATAGGCTGGGGGTTTGTTGATTGGCTGTTGCTTTGTCAAGAGAAAACCCATGATTTTTTATCCCGGATCTTCAGTGTATTACGTGTATTAGTTTGTAAAACTTTCTTTCTTGTTAGAATGTTTGGTGTTCTTTTCGCAAGTCGAAAGTATATTTTTATCGCTTATACTTTTGTTGTATATAGCGCATTTGGCGTTGTGACATACCATACTTTTTTATTTGTTTAAAGGCCTAATTAAAGAACGCAATATTTGTATTTAGTCAGTCAGGTAACAACTGCTCCCTCTGGTTTGGAATAATATTTACATGTAATTTGAATGTGATTTTTTTGGAGTATTATATTCGGCCTGCGAACTTTTATCAGTATTAAAGCGATTTGTGTGATCTGTACATTCTTTCATTTGGATTAAAAGTAAGCCAGTGTTTCCAAGATTTTATTCAGGGAATTGTGTTTCGTGAGGTATATGTCATCATGATAGTTAGGCCTTGTATTGGATGTCGGACGTGAATGTTTTGGGAAACAACCCACTGATCTATACTGATGTACCAGTGAACACATCTCCCTCTACATGTACAATATATATTTACAACCCTAAACCAACGTTGGGCCAACGCTGGCAGACCGACGCTTAGCCAACCATGCATACATGCTGGCCTATACAATCATCAGAGGTGACTTCGTCCTGTCTGTCAGTCGATCTTACATCTGTATAATTCTTGTACAGCTATAATTAAATAAATACAATGAGAGGGCAGTACACTGTGGTCGACTACGCTTACCAATAGCCGACTTTGATACCACTTGTCGAATGAAGATCTTAGACCAAATACAAATTTAAAAATTTCTGAGTGGATTTTTCACACGGTCGCCGTATGTGGAGCAGTTGCCACGTACTTGCCGAAGGTCGGATGCAATAAGCTATATTCATAGCGAAAAGTACATGTAGGACAGCCTAATGCATGAAAAACTGTTTTCGTATCATTGTTATACACGTATATGGTTGTTTGTAAAGCGCAAACAACAATGTCAACCAAAAACAATCACGTGTGATTTTAGAATCATGACCTGGCCGATCATGCCAGCCAAACAGCCAAACGCCAACAGTTCAAGCGTCAATCTCAAAACATTAAAGGAGAAGAAAACAAAAAAATACTTTATGGTTCAGAAGAAGCGCGCTTATTTTTCCTTTCCAATGGAACTACATGTAAACACATATTTTTGCTATTTTTTGATGGGACATGATGCAGTTTATAAAATACCGTATTATGTTACACACACAAAAGAAATTGGTCAACTTTCAAAATCTCCCATTTAAACCCAGGTTAATTTCACTGTCTTCAAACCCTTCCTATCTCCAGAAATTTGTTTTCAGTTTCTCAAAGCTTACATTAAATTATAAAGGAAGCTTTGAGGAATATGTGGCTAGCACAAAATGGTATGCGTGGCATATCGGAGAGTTGCGAAGGCCTTGAAGAGGATGAATTTAACCTAGGCTTAAATGGCAGATTTTTAAAGTTGACCAATTTGTTTTGCTTATTATGATATTTTATTAACTTCACTGTCAGGTGTAAAAAATCGCCAAAAATATGTGTTTGGTACCGTTGGAAAGGAAACATTAGCGCGCTTCTTCAGAACCCTAAAGTGATTTTTTTGTTTTCTCCCCCTTTAAGCGTGTGCTGTTTCGCTTTACAGAGAGTTTTTAATTAACAAGTGTAATCACAGCAAACGCAATCCCCAAATATCAAAGGTTGTCCCCCATTACGCCGAAATGAAGCGTTGCTGGACAGTTCAATATACCCTATCTCTCCTCTTTAGAATTGACAAGTTTTAATAAGCTAACTCGTTGGCAATGTCTTTTCTATCCTGAGAATTCGGTCAAGTCCATTCTTCGAGGCGCCATCTGGCGGAAATCGATGTCTGTAAGTCGGTTGTGTGTATATCATTGATATTAGTTGAAATTAGGATTCGATCGTGGAAGATCATTAATATCTTAGACAAAAAAATGTTTCCTGTGCCCGTGTGTTTTAGTGATCATTAATATCCTCTGGGATTCTACGTTTCCCGCTTCGAAGACCTTTAGAAAACTGGGTCCTACGTCGGAAAGAGTTAAATCTCTTCAGCTTGAACCACAAATATAACGAAAACCCACACTGTAGCAAACTGTATATTAATTTCGTGTAGGCTACATTTGAATATAACACTATCAGCAGAGCTTGTTAGAAACACATATTCAATCATAACGTACATTCAGAATATTGATAACACTCCAGTCTCTGAAATCTGAAAATAAAACCAGCATTTTAAACCCACATATTCGGTAAACATAAAAAAGCACGTATGCCCCTACCACGTAGGTAATCTTGTATCACAAGCCGACGAGATCATTATGGATAAAAACTCCCTAATTTATTTTTGGTGACATAGGTTTGATAGCAATGTTAAGATCGACATCGAAACGTCACCAGAAATAAATCATGAAGTTGTTATCCATAAGTAACTCGTCGACTTGTTATACCGCCAACTTCTAAAAGCCACTCAAAGAAATCAATCTTGTATCGTTGATAACAAGCTTGTAGTAATAATAATGTATTATTTTATTCGGAATGCTTATATATTTGTTGTCGTTTGACATACAATGATAACTTGGTGTTTGAATTACTTTGGGATTAGCTAACGCACGGTGCAAATCTATATTTCGTTCTTTAACTACATAATGGGAAAGGGCTGTTTACGAAGACGGGCCGGTAACTGTTTACTGTTGTCAATAATCCTGATACAATTTGCACACCAGTGAACACCGAACTGTCCGTGGTCATACATAAATCAACTGAATATTTGGTCTTTAATATGTAAATGATACATAAATTCCAATTTATCCCTTGTCTTGTTAATGCCACATTAGATTTCCGGTTATAATATATTGGTTTGGCAAACCAGGGAATGACAAAAAAAATCTAAAAAAGTGTTTAGTAATGATACATTATTTGATTAGTTGTTTTACTAGTATGTACAAGAGTCCTTGCATGGGCGTCTAACTGAAATCGCACTTGTAAATATACCTGACATACCACCGCTGTGGTCTGAGTGAAATGATGAAGTTATGAACTCGTACATAAACAAAGCAGAGAAATATTCATCGTAAGGAAGACATTGACCAGCCATGCTGCAATGTCCCTTTTTTATAGCGACACGTTACAAACCAATCTTGAAATACACCATTTCCACATCACAGCTTATCTCGAAAACATAGTTCAATAATTCACAAAAGTTTTGGGGTTGTTAGATATTTTACAATTGTATTGGAAATCGCCAGCATTGTTGGGTTATATGGAGAACACCAGATCCAAAGGGAGATAATCATGTGGAACAGCACAGTTGGGAAGCGTAAGCCATTGAAAAATAATACATTAGAGGATCAAATTCTTTGAGTTTCTCCTAGTTGAAACAACACTGCTCGTTGCAATTTTGTGTGCATCTCAATTTTTCCCATAGCTCTCCGATCACACCTAACATATCACACAAATACTCGCATATGACAGATCTCTTAGCTGTTCCCCATCGACTACAGGTCGATATCTCTCCGGGCCAAGAGGTACATCCGGGTACCGGCCAAATATGAGCATGTACATGTTTTTTTGGGTGTTCTCGGCGAACTAGAGATGATTCTCTAAAGTTACGTTTTCAACGCTTTACTCTTTCCAACTCTGTTCGCCAGCACAACATCAATATACTTTGGCATTGAGTTTGGATATTTCGAACTACCTGCGCCTGGTGCAGTCGGAACTCCCTTCGGCTATCTTCGCTCGCTACCGGTCGGCTTTGACACGCACGTAAATCCCCGATGTTATCAGAGTGACGCCTGGTGCTGAGCAGCCATCTACTTACGTCGTTGCCGAATGGGGTCAGTCTGGAATAGGCCAATGCTTCAGTACGCCCCCTCTTCACTCAATGGAATCCAAGTAACCCATTACACGAGTGAAAGCTCTTGAGTGTGACGTAATACTTCGAATGATCAATCATCTACATTCTAACCGAGGCTTATCCTTTCGAAGTAAACCTTCATTGTCATATATTAACAATAAGAACACGCATTTCCGTCTACGGGTCGTACATAATTCCAATACCATAAGTAGTGTTTTCTTTGTTCCTAAATCAATATATAGAATTTTAAGAGATATTACTCTTTTATTTTCGACATGTTGACAGCTAGACACATTTCCGTTTGCAGAGGAAGTTTATTGATTACGTCAATTGACATGTTTCATAAGATCGAAATGCCACAGAGTACTTTTTTCGAATTTTATTCAATCCACAAAGTTATCTATATTGTGATATAATTCCCGGTTTTCAAGTGCTAATGGAAATTGCGTTTTATTATGCTTGTGCTCTGCATAATTATAATTATACATCATAACCTTCAAGAGGAAATATCGTAGACTGCACTAGCTTCTCCTTATTCTTGGAGCGGAAGGTCGTGGGTTTCCTCCTGGCATAGAGCCCGGTTCTCTCCCACAATAAAACTGGCAACGCCGCCATATAAGTGAAATAATCTTGAGCGCGGCGTAAAACACCAAACAATCAATCCTTATTCTTGGGGTTTATACTTTCTTGAAAAATGAGATTATTCTACTCATATCTATCAGTCAAATTCATCGTTTTAGTGGAGACCGGTTGGCTGAATGGCTAAGACAGCTGGCATTCGATGCTAGCCATAGGTGCCATATTTTCTGGGACCCGGGTTCGATTCCCGTTCTAGAGGTCACTCAAAAACGGTAGAAGAATTTCTTCCGTTTTTAAAGAAAGTACTTATCCCAAAACTAACTGACAATACTAGCCCGCGTCCCAATCTAAACAGAGAAGTTAATCTTCGCATGCGAGACTTTGTTCTGATGCGAAGGGGAGGTAAGCATGTGGGAACGATTGGCCCTCGTCCCAGAGTATGGTGCCTATCGCTATAAACAAGACATGCCGTGTGTCTTACCCATTCCTCTATTAAACCATCTTCTCCAGCCAAGATAAAATCTAAATGTCTCCATTCCGTATTTTACCTTGGCGGAGTACTCCACTCAAACCCGTAAATCGAACAGCTCGTTTTGATTGGATGCGAGTAAAACTTCTCGCAGCTAATCAAAACCTCGGGAACTTACACTGAAAATAATGTATTGACGGCTGTGTTCACCATGAACTTTTGTGTAACGAGTGCTGATTGACCGATTTACTGGTTTAGATGGAGTAGTCCGCCAAGGTAAAACACGGACTGGGGACATGCAGATTGTAACTTTGCTTGCGAAGATGCTATAAAACCGGCCTGAAGGATACTTGCACGCATATTGTGAACATTATTACACAACAGCTACATCAGATTAAATTGTACGATAGCAGAAAACAAAGTATATCAAGATTGTAAAAAGAAAATCTGTTATGTATCTCAATTCATATCCATTATCCTTCCACCAATGGGTTACGGGTTCGAATCCCACTCAGTCCAAAAATTGAAAAATTTTCTGACTGGGTTCTCACTCGAACGACCTATGTTGGGTGGTGATTGCCAGTTACCAACGGAAGGTCGTGGGTTTCCTCCGGGCATAGAGCCCGGTTTCGTCCCACAAGAAAATTGGCAACGCCGCCATATAAGTGAAATAATCTTGAGCGCGGCGTAAAACACCAAACAACCAACCAACCATATCCATTATCATACCCACATAATTAGGCCGAGGAACAGAACTTTATAGTCCATGTATGTTGGCCGCCAAACTAGGAGACTAAGTTTATTCAGGATGAACAAACTTCTCCATCTATGTGAAAACGAATAGATTGGAACGAAAGTTTGAATGGTAAAGATTTTGGCGCGGTGTGATTTGTTCTAAACACATTTACCACATTGGAAACAAATAAAATCTAGACATGCCATTTTACAATCACTGAAACAATTTGTTTCTGTATGCCAAAACTATGGAAGTATATTAGTGCCATTCATGGGCATTATTTATTTCCAGAATTTTGGATTTTTATCAGAATTATAATCCAATAAGAAATTCGTTATGAAACGATACTTTTTGTATTCCACAAAAACATATTTCATAAAGAAATCCGAAAATCAATTGTGAATTCCTAAATCGATTGTAATATATTTCCACGGAGGAGAAATTTAAATTTGTATGTATTCGTTCCCGAAGCAAAGTTTGGCCGTACATATATATGTTTACACCAAAATCGCCAGTTTTCGATAACCTCAGTCTCAGCAGTAGCCTATACTCTGAAGCGGTTCCCAAGACATTATCAGATAGGGAACCAAATTAAACAGTGGCTATACAATGATCACACATGTAACCCATGCGAAGATAAACATGTCTTGTATCATGGTTGCGTCGTTTTTCTTTTGATGAGCAGTCGTCGACAAATCCGATACCCAGTGGGCGGGGCTTAAGCGTGGGCTTAAGCGTCGAATAACTTCTTGATTTTGGAAGTTGTTGTATGGCTCTCTTGACTGGGTATCAGAGAGAAAACACGTGCTAGTTGATTAACAACGTCAATCACTAATACGATGATACAAGCACGTTATTGAATGGCTCCCTCGAGTATGGAAGAAATTCGCATTTAGCACTTGGCCACACCTCTCAGAATATCTTCCATACTCTCAGTAAGCCATTCAATAACTCTAACTAAGAAGGGCGTAGAACCGACGTAAACCATAACTGATATACCACGAGGGATCTGTGATATTCAACATTGCGTGGAACGATCTCTGGTCAGATATCAGAATTCCATGAAAATAATGATATGGAAATAATTGCTTTTAATCGAGACAAACATAAACATGCTATTCAACACAGACATGTTTCACCATTTCATCACAAAAAGTTCTATCTTACAACGTACTGAATACATATTGTGCGTTTTTTATACTGAGATTCGCGTGCCAGAACTATTAGTGGGTATTGGATCGATTTTGGTCAATGACACCCGCTGGTCAGTATTGGTAACTTTCATCCAATCAAATTTGATTGCGTTCGGATCGGTGAATAGGAAGCCGTAAGCGTTACACTTTCCAGCTTGTCATTTCGATTACATGTCAACACGACCAAACACAAAGCAAGTTTAACTGGCAAATGATAAATCTACCATCACAGTAAAACCAGTCACCCGGTCAAAAAGAGACAATACCGTCCCGATTTGAAGAAAACCTTTTATAATTTTTTTTTCACGAAAGTCAGTATTAAACATGTATATCTAGAAACTTGTCTCCATTGTTATTTTAATCAAGGAGGTTTTTCTGTGTTTAGTGTCTATAAATATATATGGACATATATATCTGTGACGTTGTGTTGCTGTAAATAATAAGCTTTAGGTTATGTTATGCTGATAACTAAAAAAAGGTTAGGTTTAAAGGACCACCGAAGAGATTGAATTTGGTCATAGATATGCGGTAAAGCACTTTAGTTTCATGCCAGTTAAAAATTTATACTTGCATTCATAACTAGTTTAGCGGCATCTGGAGGCATAGCAGATAAATTAGACAGGTATCGCCATTCGTGTGTCTACAAAATATAAGTCAGTGTTATAAAGGCTGACAATCTTTTGCTTTACAATTTTGATTATTATACTGAACCGCAAAAGAAACGTCACCCTATTCAAATGTTGCTAAATGCATATATTATCATATTTTTCAATAATTTGTCTCTTTTGATATCCTTGCTAGACTTGGTTTGAAGCCAGTGGTCAGGAAAGTTTGGTTTCTGATCACGTTACTAATATGCAAAACACGTCGTCTAAGCACAGTTACTAAAGTAATGATGGGGTGCTTTTTCGGTTCGTTTTGCCAGAAGGTCACAATGCACGTGTGTTGTGAGGTGTCATCCCTATAAAAAAAAGCCACCGAGCATGTACCGAATCATTAACAGTTTGACAGTAGTGACATGTCACTACTGTCACAGGAGCAGAGAGACCACGCCTTGGGAAGAATTCATGCTGGCCAGACTACAAGACCTGTGACAAACCACTTCAATGTTCATGTCCGAACAATATACCAAGATCGACAGATTGTCCGACAACACCTGCAAAACCGCTTCGCTACAGCTGCGGAAACTGCAAGGACAACCATTGGCAATCACCAGAGACCAATCAGCGACGATACGGTGCGCAGCTGTTTGAGGCAGGCAAATGTCAAATGTCACAGGCCTTACAGTAGTCCGGTCCTCACTGCTCGACATCGCCGCGCTCGTCTGCAATGGGCCACACAGCATCGGAATTGGTGTCACCGGAAGTGGAGAACTGTAGTCTTCTCCGATGAAAGTCGGTACTGCATCTCGACGGTTGAAGGGCAAATGAGAGTGTGGCGTATACGAGTGGAGCGTTTTGCAAATGAGTGTGTTCTGGAAAGAGACGCGTGGGGAGGTCCCAGCATTGTGGTATGGGGTGCTATAGCACTGAATCAAAAACTAGGCCCTATGGTGTTCCAGAATGTTGGTCCTGGTAGAGGAAATGGTGTATCAGCTGCCCGCTACATCGAGCAGCTGAACTCACTCGGGCATATCACATAGTTTGGGCCCAAGTTCCTATCATCTTTAATCCACTCAATATTCAGACGATGCAACGCTGTAATCAACGCCCATGGTGGCCATACACATTAATGACTTCTAGATCGCACTGTGGCGCCACCTATCCTCGCTTTCACTTGAACTTCTCGAACATTTGTCTTCCAATGATGATGATCAATCTTGTCAAATTTGGAATCATTCCGTTGATAAGTGTGTTGTTTACATCCATTTGAAATACACTGATTATCAATATCCAAAAAAAGAGTCAATTTGAGTTAGCAAAAATACTATATAAGGTGTGTCGTAAAACAACAATAGGCAAAATTGTTGTTTGTTTTACCCTTCCTAACGATTGAACGTTACAAATGCAACGTCAAGCGCAAAAATCTAATATTAAAAAACAAACACTAGACTTTTAGATATCAATAGATAATCGATTTTTTTCTTAAAGTGATCACATATGATTTTTTATATTGGACATTTATAATTTAAAAATTGAAGGATTATTTATAAAATTGAGTTTTAGTACAAAGTAAATTCAAAACGGTTCTAATAAAGCATTTTAAGCTGATAGATTTCAGTATACAATATTAAATTCTATTTTGGAGCTTTTTTTACCAAAGCCAAAACCCCTTATTATGTGTTGACTTTGATACTAATCTGGCCTCATTGAAAAATATAATTCTTTTCATTTTGATGTCATGGAATATAATAATTTGTTTAAGACTCGCAGAGGATAAGGAACAACTTTGACATCGTTCAAAACCATGGCTGGGTGTAAATAAACAAAGTAAACAGCCAGCAGTCTGATTGTGTATGATTTAGTTGATTCAAGACATATATCAAAATACTGTTGACTTCAAAGGAAACTTGTCGTCAGTTTACAGCTGTTTTGGGAACAAATTTAACAACTGAACTTGAAGTGCCACGAGCTACCAACATTTTTGCCGTTATTTTGTAAATAGTCCGAATTTTTGCTGCCCATGCCACTTTAAATTTGCAAAGTGGTGATTTTTGTCAACAACTTTCAATGCGTATGTGACTTAACTATACAATCAATTGGAGAACAAAAAAAAAACTTACAAGTAGAGAAAAGATATTCTTCGTAATGTTCCTGTGCCAAGATGGTTGTCGCTTTCAAACAAGGATTTGAATTTAACCTTAAGCTGAAATTAAATCTCGAAGGATAATTGCTTTACTCACTGCATCATTTTCCCTCTACAAAATATTTAATTATAAATAAAAAGAGCTAAAATGAAGGTTTGCCGTAAAAAGAATAATGATCATAGAGTGAATTCGATGACGATAAAACAATAATGATGTCAGGTAGTAGTAATACCGTCTTGATGTTTCAACCACGCACTGAACGCACATGGTACAAATCAATCAGCAATCACCAAATTACAATCAATGAGAAATCAATCAATCAATCACGCAAAATCTTTCTCTACATGTCCTATGTTGACACATTTCCGAAACTTTGCAAGCATTTATCACTTGACACGTTTTTCCCCAGACCGCAACTGCTTTAAACGTTGGTGGTTATTCTTGTCTCAAGCTACATAAATCGGTGGGCCAGGACTTTGGAAAATTCTGAAACAAAAGCATATCGATTAGCAGATTATTGATGAGTTTATGCTTATGGTGTTATTATGAGATTTATAAGACGACTCTTTTTTACCCACACATAACCCTCTAAATTCCGTTGACGAAACCAATAATTTTAATGTAAGGATGCTAATCGATTGAAATGACATTAGTTGATTGAGTACACTCAGGATGTTTTCACTAATATGACGACGGTGCCAGGTTTAAGGGGGGGGGGGGGGAGACTCTTAGCCCGGAGGAAACCCCCGAACTTCTGGTTCACGCATAAGACCATCGGGTGAAAAATCCACGAAAAATCCACTCAGAAATGTTTCAATTTGGATTTGGATTCGAGCACCCGCCGCAGCGATGGAAGGTCTGTGTGGGGACGAGGGACAATCCCTCTAACCGACTGATACATCATAGCATACCTTCGTAACTTATTCGGCCGTCTCCGTCTTTGTCCGCTTCTCGCATCAAGTCACTGATCTGTTGGTCTGTCATTTTTTCACCGATGTTTGTAAGAACTGTCCGGAGCTCTAATGTGCTAATGTAACCGTCTCCATTTCGATCAAAAACTTTAAAAGCGTTTTTCATTTCTTGCTCCTCGGTATCTAAGTCTTTATATTTCTTCTCCATCATCGTCATAAACTCGTCAAACTCGATAGCACCGCTTCCTGACAACAAGCAAATTTGAAGAAATTAACATCGAATTTGGCATTTTATAATTTAAATAAATACCATTACATTTAAAAACAAGAGATCAGTGAACTGATCTTGGCGACCACCATAAAAACACTACCCGAAAGTGGATATCCAGTCAGTGATATCGTTTGTTTGAGTCCTATACACCATTAACATTTACAAAATCCAAAACGATTGTACACATGTTACTAAGATGCATTTAGTGTTTGTTTACAAATCAAAAGATAATGTAGATCTGTCAAAAATAGCCCGTGAAAAGTTATGAATGAGCGACGTATTACTCGTCTGATGAGTAAAAAATTAAACATGACGAAAGTCAGTTGAATAGTAAACATTTTAGTTTACTTTATTGGTAAATAGCATTTACAATTGCGAAGTCAGTTGCTGTACATAGCTGTCTGAACGCAAATTCTATCGGCAAAATTGTGATTGTACGTTGCCGTGTATTTCATTTCATTTTTAAATATTCCTTCCTTTAAAGCTCGGAAAAAGACAATATGGATCTTCTTAAGTGTCTTAGGGAACACTATCCTTTAAAAATATTTATTATTGTTACATTTTTGGAAAGAATTTAGGTGTTTAAAATCCAAATTGGAGAAGGCCATTTTACCGACTTTGAACAAGCCGTGGAGGCCGGAAACACGATAAAAATATAAACTATTTCTTGTAGTCGCCCTTGGAAATCTGAAAGGAGACGATTTGCATACGTTTTAAAATGACCCAAGGATTGCAATTTCACTCTGAGGTGTAATAAAGCTCCGATAAATGTCTTTTTTTTCACTACTCTGGACTCCGAAATTCCAAATAACGTCCTCAGTGCCAAAAATAGTTTATTTGTCTTTAACTGTGTCATGCTGAGAAGCCTTTTAAAATGCATTTGTAGGGGCCGCATGATTGACAGCGGGAACTCGCTCTCGCGAACTAATATCACCACCTGATTTTAGCACTTTTTGATCATAGATATTCAAATATCTCACTCACTGTCAGTATATTGAAGACAAGGAAATATATATATTAAGATCTGAAGCTGTAAATATAAGGAATTCCACAAGCTTTTATTGTCAAATATAACATGTTCTTGTTATATATGTATGCTTGTCCGTTCTAACTTGGACTAAGTTGGAAGTTATCGGCGAATTACGCGTACGTTAAAGTAAATTAAACCTCTTTTACCGTATACGAAGATTGAAAAAACAAAACATAAAGCAACCAACAGATGCAACATGTGATTTTATTTGTTCTTTTTTAAATTAAGTTGAAAATGTAAGGAAAAAAAACCATACGGCGTCAGTGGGGTTTCAGCCGACTTTTCTGCTGTCGCCATACCATGTCTTCGGTATTGAAGCAGGCTAGCACTCTAACGCCATATGGCGACAGCGGTACCGAATCTGTTAAATGAAAACATCAACGACGAAAAAAATACATGTTGCATAATTTTACTTTAGGAGTACAGTGATAAAAAGAAAAACAAAATGGCCAGTGGCCGCCATTTTGAATATGCAAATGAGCAAAAAAGTGCATGCGTAATTTTTTTTTACGAAAGTCCTAACCTTTCATTACTTTAGAAGAAAAGTGACAAAAAAAAGAAAAACAAAATGGTCGCCCAGTGGCCATTTAAATATGCAAATGAGCAAAAAAGTACATAGTAGCCATAGGGTTAACCTGTGTACAAAGTTTTATGAAGATCCTCTCATAACTTTAGGAGAAAAGTGATAAAAAGAAGAAAAATAAAATGGTCGCTTAGCGGCCATTTTAATATGCAAATGAGCCCAGAAAAATAGATGTTGCACAACTAGACTATATGGGGAACCAATACAAAAACATTTCATCAAGATCGGCCTGGTGGTTTTCTAAATTCCGCGATCACAAACTATGTAGGTAAAAATCACAAAATGGCCGCCAGCGGCCCTTTTGATATGCAAATGAGCAAGTATAATAGATGTTACAGAACTAGACCATAAGGGGAACATGTCTGTAAAATTTGATGAAGATCCGACCTTAGAAGTTCTCTTAGAATCGCGATCACAAGAAAAGTTTACAGACACCGGACGACGGACCACGGACCACGGACAAAAAGCGATTTGATAAGACCACTATGAGATCGTGGTTGTCTAAAAAGGAAATATTTCATTTAGGACCATATGTAAAAAAAACCTGTGCTTTTATTATGAGAGAGAATTGGGATCGCTTGGCGGAGAAAGCACTCCGTTATGTTTGAATCTCTCAACCATTTCACATATGCTGATCGAATGTAACCCATCTGACAGAGTGGTATTCGATCCCGCACTACGTTGGTAGAAAGCTTATTTTTGGACTAGTGGACCCAAAATAGTAATCAGTAACGCGTTTACCATTTTTAAAGTCATTTACTTATAGTAACTTTTATCATGGAACCCAAACCGGAATGACTGCTGTGAGCTAAATTTAATTATCTAAGTCAAGTTACTTTAAATGCTCAATTTCTCTAGACGGAATTCCTGAAGAAAAAAATCCCAATTTTAGCAGTTCGTGCCAATTTAAGTTTAAAAAATGATATTGATATCATAAACTTGCCGTCTCGATCTGCCTCTGACATGATGTCCCGTAAGTCCGCATCCGTCGGGTTCTGTCCTAATGAACGCATTACCACCCCCAGTTCATCTTTAGTTATCCGACCATTGCCGTCCTTGTCAAACAACTCGAACGATTTTTTAATCTCTGAAAGAAAAGCAAACAGACTATTACAGATTTTAAATAATCAGTCAGAGAAATCGAAAGAAACAAGCTACATGTAGGAGTAACGTTTGCTGCTTTGTAACATTGATTGATTGTTTGGTGTTTTACTCCGCGCTCAAGATTATTTCACTTATATGGCGGCGTTGTCAGTTTTATCGTGGGAGGAAACCGGGCTCTGTGCCCGGAGGAAACCCACGACCTTCCGCTGGTAACTGGCAACCATCCCACATAGGTCGTTCGAGTGAAAACCCAGTCAGAACATTTTCCAATTTTTGGACTAAGTGGAATTCGAACCCGCGACCCATTAGTGTGCTTTGTAACAACGATTATATAACTTGTATTCCATTTTCAAAATGTTTTATGATCTCCATTTGGCCACCCACGCTCGTTGTAAGATTTTGATGACGTTGCTGAATGTGTTTGTATGAGTAGTCCACATTGAGACATCGAGTCAATATATTTACAGTTTTATCCATACTATATATTGCAATGACGATTTTGTGGCTGAAAGGGAATCATATTACATCTAACGCATGGCTCGCTGGTTAAATTCCACACAGTTAAAAACAAACACGAGGAAAAGTTCGGACAAGGTTTTCACTCAATCGATTTTTGTGAAATGGTTGATGGGTAATAGAAGACGGTTTGATGTTTTCTCCAGCACTCACACAAAAACCTGACATCAAGTGACAGAACCCTGAACACGCAGTAAACTGCTAATCAAAGGACCAACCAATCAAGGCAAAGAATAAACAATTAAATTATTGAAATATAAAGTCGCATATTTTCTTGACACAAGCTAAACTTATCTTTTAAATACTTATTACAAACTAAATGACATGTATGGAAGATGAAACAGAGTTCTGTAATGTGTAAGTTAATCAATTTAAGTTAAACGAATAACAATAGCTGCGAAGCGTACTATTCAGCAAGAAGCAATTACAAATGTACTGAGAAGGCATTAAGACGTCACCCAAAAATTGTGAAACAATCTATAAATATCTATGCTAAGAAAGTTTTACAGCTAAAATGGTTGATACAGCCTCTTGTTAAAGTGTTTTCGGGAAATGTCCTGGATGGCGGTGGTTGTAGGAGGGTGTCAGTTTTCCGGTACCAATTTCTAACACCCATCTTTATGAGGTGCCATTGTACTTATAATACAAAGTTGGGCATGTTTCCAGGCAAAGTTAGTAGAAGACTAGAACTAATCTGTTTTGGTGCGAGTCCGTGAAACTTTAATAAACTCAGAACTTGACAAATTAGATAACATTAATTATTTACGTCTGAGGTTGAACAACTTGGGCGTTACTCATTCGTCAGAGGGGAATGGACTGGGGGCGGATACTGGGACCATTTATCATAACTTTGAAAGATCAAGTACTTGTAAGCCAAGAAGACCCACAATTATTCGGAAAAAACGAAGAAAATAGGCAGAATACCTGATTTGAAGGGTTTATGTCCACAAGAGACTAATGGAGTCTATACTTGTAGTGAAGTATACATTAAACTCAGTCCACAGACTATCGTATACCATCTATATGAGTGGATTGGTTAACAAGAACCAGTGAAAGGTCAAAGTATACCTTTTCACAGAGTCTTCCCAAATTGAACGGCCAAATCACCTTAATGAATGCGATGTAAAACATCAAACAATCAATCTCTTCACCTTGTGGCTCACAACCGGATCTAGTCTTGGACGACAAGTCTTATTATTGGGTAAAGAAAAGCAGTTAGTTCCTGGTGAAAATAGACCCAGCTGCTAAGGTGTTGGTGCAGCCCGGAACTCAGACAGTCGTTAGAATACTCATTAGTTATTTATGATTCTTCGAAACTCTGGTTAAGAGGAAAATGACATGTCTGAAGAGTTTCCTTTACATGAATACGATTTATTAACACCGGAGAAAACTGTAGATAGGTTAACACTTCGAAGGATTTTTTCTTTTCATTAATTTTATAAGTATAGTGATAAGTGTAAGCATATGGGATATTTGTCTCCGCGGTCACGGCTTTGTCTCCTCGGTCACGGCTTTGTCTCCGCGGTCACGGCTTTGGCTCCGCGGTCACGGCTTTTCGACTCTTGATTACAAATCTTAGCTATGAGAGTAAAATGCATCTTTCGGACATTGTTTAAGTAAGACGATTGTCATTTTAGGCGTTCAGTAAGTAGGAAACTGGGCTCAGTGTCCCGCCATTTAACGCCGTTCAGTAAAATAGGAAATTAGGCTAAGTGTACCGTCGTTTTACACCGTTCAGTAAATTAGAAAACATAGCTCAGTGTAATGTCGTTTTACGCCGTTCGTTAAGTTCGGAAACTAAGCTCAGTGTACCGTCATTTTAGCCATTTAGTAAAGTCGGAAACTCGGCTCAATGTACCGTCATTTTAGCCATTCAGTAAAATCGGTAACTCGGCTCAATGTACCGTCATTTTACGTCGTTCAGTAAAGTAGGAAACTTGGCTCAGTGTACCGTCATTTTACGCCGCTCAGTAAAGTCGGAAAATCGGCTCAATGTACCGTCGTTTTACGCCGTTTAGTAAAGTCGGAAACTCGGCTCAATGTACCATCGTTTTACGCCGCTCAGTAAAGTCGGAAACTCGGCTCAATGTACCGTCATTTTACGCCGCTCAGTAAAGTCGGAACTTCGGCTCAATGTACCGTCATTTCAGCCATTCAGTCAAGTCGGACACTCGGTTGAATGTACCGTCGTTTTATCCATTCAGTAAAGTCGGAAACTCGGCTCAATGTACCGTCATTTTACGCCGCTCAGTAAAGTCAGTACCTCGGCCTAATGTTCCGTCGTTTAAGCCATTCAGTAAAGTCTAAAACTCGGCTCAATGTACCGTCATTTCAGCCGTTCAGTAAAGTCGGAAACTCTGCTCAATGTACCGTCGTTTTACGCCGTTCAGTAAAGTCGGAAACTCGGCTCAATGTACCGTCGTTTTACGCCGCTCAGTAAAGTCGGAAACTCGGCTGAATGTACCGTCATTTTAGCCATTCAGTAAAGTCTAAAACTCGGCTCAATGTACCGTCATTTTATGCCTCTCTGTAAAATCGGAAACTCGGCTCAATGTACCGCCATTTTAACCATTCAGCCAAGTCGGAAACTCGGCTCAATGTACCGTCATTTTACGCCGTTCAGTAAAGTCGGAAACTCGGCTCAATGTACCGTCGTTTTAGCCATTCAGTAAAGTCGGAAACTCGGCTCAATGTGTCGTCATTTTACGCCGCTCAGTAAAGTCGGAAACTCGGCTGAATGTACCGTCATTTTAGCCATTCAGTAAAGTCTAAAACTCGGCTCAATGTACCGTCATTTTACGCCGCTCTGTAAAGTCGGAAACTCGGCTCAATGTATCGTCATTTTAGCCATTCAGTCAAGCCATTCATTAAGCCTGAAAATTAGGACTATTCTTGTAGAATTGATGAGATGTTTCATAAAGGTATTTCTGCGAGCATCAATGCCCGGAGCCGTGATTTTTGGATTTGGTACTCACAGATAATGACCGGACTCTCATTGGCATATATGTAGGCTGAATAAACAAACACAGTAATCGAAGAAATAATTATAATGGAATAATCAATGGTCCCAAATCCCATAGTTAAGACACGGGTACAAGTTAATGAAATTCCCGTCAGAGTGTCTGTATTGTTCACAGGCATGCCGTGTTCGTGATTTTCCTCACGATATCAGTTCACGGTAAACTCAGCTTGAGGCTGCAATTCTTCTGATTGGATCATTTGGTCAGCTTGAGTACTGTTACTATATATATATATATATATATTTATGAACACTAAAACACACGGGCACAGGGAAAATCTTCTTGTCTAAAATAACCATGGAGACAAGTTTCTAATTGTGTTAAAAAGAGGTATATCATTTAGACCTTTATACCACATCACAAATTGTTGTAATAAAGTAAACCTATGATATTTCATTCGGTTGACGACTGACAGGAGCTTGGTCTTAGTCAGTAGAATTTTCTGGAACACTTTGTATTACATTGACAATGCTTACGTATCTTAAGCTATGGTAAGAATATCGTCAGACTATATAGTATAGGGTCATGGGAAAAGACAGTGAAAATTTGCCCCCCACCCACCCCCACCCCTTACCCAGAAAAACCTAGGTAGAAGGCAGACAGGGGAGTTTAGCCCTGACCAGTATGTCTTACAAACTCTTGTTCTTCTTATAAGCAATGACTGGCCTTTGGGTCAGAGGTCGAGCAAGTTTAGTTTGAAGTAGTTTGTATTCTTCTACTAGAATCTTGGCCATAGCGATGCTAGCTTTGTTATACTGAAAGACAAATGGTATTATAGTACTAATAGTAACGACTAGGGAGCGATGATATGTAGAACTGGGTCCTGTTTCACAAAACGGCGTAGATGCATTTTTTGCGTAACTTTCATACTAACGTATCTCTACAGTATGGGTTGCTAAGGCATTTACGTAAAAACTTACGCTACACCGCTTTGTGAAACAGACTCCTGGTGTTTTACGCCACACCCCAAACGACACTCAATACATAGGTCTATCTGACTATGGCAGTAGGAAATAATCGCCACGATCGAAACACATACATCCACTAATCTGCTTTGGAGAGAGCTGAAAATGTGTTTTATTACTTATACATTGTGGTATTTTTACAGCTACATCATAATACAGAAAATAAAGACACCAGTAGACATTAAAGTGGCACGAGCTGTCAAAATTGAGATATTTGGCCATTATAACATAATGTGTGAATAGTCTCCAGAATGTACGATAAAGTATTGTTTTCAACTAACTTAAGCTTAGAATGAATGAATGGTCGTCCCGGTTATTTAAATTTTGTTTACTTTTCGAACACTATTTCGGTTCGTATAGGCCACATAATGTATGGATTTTCCTCATTCCAACGCCAATCATTAAGTTTTTAGATGACCTTCAAAGCCTCTTACTGTCGTGATAATCAGAATCTATGAAAATAGTTTCAAAGAATTTCGGCAGCTCATGCCACTTTAAAACAACATACAATATCTCCCATCTGTATCATCTGCAGGTTTTTAATAAACTTAAAACGTCGGCAGTTTCTTGGTCGATCGTGGGAATTCGGTCAAGAACATTTTTTGAGGAGACACCTGGTGGATATCGATGTCTGCAAGCAGATGCATTTATATACCATTTCCATTAACAAATACTGATAATATATTTATGAAAACTAAAACACATGGGCACGGGTAGTCCAGGTTTCTGGCTCTAAAATGACTAGTTTTATACTGACAGCCCTATTATTTATCATATTCCTATTCTGTTAAAAAACATATCATTGTACATTAGAAAATCACTGAAATTTGTTAGTACAACTTAACTGATTTACTATGAACTAATGTGATCTATTTCTGCCATGTTGGCAATTTTGTAATATTGTTAACCTCTTGTGCCACTTGTGGCTATGAGCGAACAAATGAATTTGAATTTGATATTATGGAGTCAGGGTTCATTCCAATTCAAAAGCCGGAGTAGACTGCCCGCTGTTTGGGCGGCCGATTTCTGTTAGTGGAAACAGTGAAAATCTTCTTGATAAAGATAATCAGGGAGGTCAGTTTCTAATTGTGTAGAAAGGGGTGGGAGGGGGGGGGGGGGTATATTTCATTAGGTTGAAGACAGGAGCTTGGCTTTAGTCAGTAGAAATTTCTGGAATATTTTGTAAGCTATTGACAAAGTTGCACGGGTCTTCAGCTATGACAAAAAACCTTGAAAACTAAAATTAAACAAATATGATAATGGAAAAACAAGTGAAATATGTAATTTGATTCAAAGGTAGAAGACAGACAAGGAAGGGAGTTTAGCCCTGACTAGTAGATCTTTCAAAAACATGATCGTTTTATAATCTGGGACATATTCATGTTGGCCTTATCATAATAAACCATTGATGGTATAATGCTTTTTTCACGCCACCAAGTTAAATCCAAATGATAAACAGTTCGTAACGTTTGAATCCAAAACCTTTCATTTTCCAAACGTTTGTGCTGTTTGCAGCGGAAGTGAGCAGATGTTTTTTCTCAATTGGTATGACAAATAATATTATACTACTTCTATTTGTGAAAAAATAAGTACATTTGGTAGTATAATGCACGGCAATAGCAGTATGTAATAGACCTAGGATTGATTTTATTCGGCTCTGTAAACTTTTTGGGGAAGTCGGAAGAATGAATAAAATTGCAGCTGTCGTAGTGTCATGCGTCATTTGTTCTTTTTAGTTTATGCACAAAATTCGTCCAGGAAGTTTTTGGAAACTACGTGTGTCACATAGAGAGGTAAGGAGTCTCGAAAAGCCTTTCCTACCGCTGAAACGAAAACAAATGGAGACGTCCAGACAATCTAGGAGAGGACAAAGTCCTGGTGTAAACGTGTGAGTTTACAGATCATTGAGGTTAAAGATTATTAGTTTTATCTGAATATTCTATTGTTTATTTCTGCTGATATACGACTAATGAACCAGAAGAAGGGATTTGATGCGTTACAGTACGGTCATCACACAAAAATATATCTGTTTTGATAAACAGCTGATCAAAGTAGGATAAATTAATCGATGTTTTGAACTCACGATTATTTTCATATTTCGGCGGGTACCTCTTCCACATATGGCGATCGAGTGAAAAAATACACTTAGAGATTTTCCAATTGTTATTTGGCCTCAGTAAGATTCAAACTCACGCCGCATCGATAAATGGCCAGTGTAAGATTTAGAGACTATCGCTTTAACCGACTGAGCCACTCTAATCCCCCCCCCCGACTCCTTCCAAACGTAAAAGAAGAGGATTGGATGTGCAGGTGTATATCATCTTGAATTATGGTTCATGCAATTAAGGAAAGGTGTTTCATCTGCCAGACTACGACCTTTACCTTTCTCAAAACATTTACGTGCGACATAAGTCCAATGCAAGGCCTAACTATCATGGCAATAAAAATGCCTTCAACATTACGTTACGACCTAGTCTAAAGTTATGACGGGCGTAAATGTGTTGAGAAACAGAGTTTCAAATGCAATATCATATAGTTTTGTTTATTACTGATGGTATACGTATATATAGATACATTTATTACCACTTAAAATGCTGCTGAAATGTGGGCTGACCTTTTGTGAATCGGGATCCAGGTAAAATAATCCATTCTAAATGTAGCAATCATCATCAAATAATAAACTAATTTATTGGTTGATTGATTAATGTTTTACGTCCCAATCGAGATTATTTTACTCGTGTGGTGACGTTGCCAGGTTTAAGAAGGAAAACAAAGAAGAATCGCAGAATTTCTGAGGGTATATCACAAACCTACAACACAGGGTGATCGGGTGAAAATTTACACAGACTGTTTAAGTAAAGTCAACAATGAGTTGTCAAAACAAACCATTTTCCATTTAATGGAGAGTAACTAAAATGTTGGTAAGACAGTTGAAATGCTACATCAAACAGTGTTATTCTGGTAGCATCTCTACAAATGTTGGCCAAAGGTGCGGAGTCTAGGTCGGTAAGGAATCACTCGCCAGATGTAAAAATAACATTAATCAACGACGACAAAAGTTCAAGAATGAATAATTAATATTATAGACTCTAGATTCATCAACTGATAGTTGCTTGGTAGTGTAAACAGAAATTGTTTATCGCAGAAATACGTAGTTTATGTTTAACATGGCATGAACTGCCAATATTGGCGCTCTGTTCATATATTTTGATTGTCGAGGCAATAAGACGATTTACATTTCACTAACAAATAAATGATTGGCGTTGAAATAAGGGAAATCCATGAAGTCTGCGACCTGAGCAAACTAAAATAATGTTTGAAATTGAAACAGAATATGGTACTTCCAAACACAGGACCAAATGTTTAGAAATTAGGCTGAATTAATAGTTTCTGGATAAAAATAGCCAACAGTTTTGAAAATTGGTTTAAACCGAAAAATGTATCAACATTTTTGTAGTTTATGTATAGTTAATATTAATGGTATTTTGAGAGCCTGCCAGCGTATTCTAATAGTTTTTTCTCCTAGTCTGTAGCATGTTTTAATCACCTAATTGCAGATGCAATCATACAAACTAAATGTTTTCACTATCGATGATCCTATGTTCTTATGCAATGCTATGAAGGTGGTTTATTTGATCGGGGTAAAACCGGAAGTACTTTGGGTAGCACTAAAAACCGAATCAATATCAAGCCATCGAGCAATAGGGAAAGACGACAAAGGGGTTATCATAGATGAGACAGTGTAAATATTTGTTGACAGAGATGACAATCATGTAAGAAGGCCCTGGGGGGATTTCGCACGGAAATAACTGAACGTTTTATTCCTGGCTGTAACAAAAGTGCCCCAAACTTCTTTTAATATCAAGAAGAACAAAACGAAAAACAAAAATGGCATCTTCACTGTGCCTTTAGAACAGAAAATATTGTCGCCTTGTGGCAAGGGAATTGAAAAGGGATTTTAAGCAGATTTGAATGGAGGGATCAATTAATTTAAACGGTTGTCATTAGGAACTAAAACGACAATCTTTGGAGAAATTGTAATTATTGATCACGGAGCTTTGTAAATCAATTGTTTATCTAAGTGGAGATTCATGGCTAATGGTAACCATCGATGATGAGTGTGAAACTGCCAATGATTAATTTATATACTTTTCTAATAGAATTAAAATTCAACTTGAGCGGACACATAAGCTACTTGCATTTATAATGGTAGACATGGGATTACGCAGATTTTTTTCTGGGCTACTTGGAACAAAGGCACGTAGAGTGGGTATTATCTCGCCGTAGAGTAGCACTGTACTTAACAACATGTTCACAGTCAAGTGCGATTACCAATATGCGAAGGTCCATGACATTTTCTTTTTTTGTGTTTAGATAATACGTTACAGACATTAGAATATAATAAGGCGAAGAATTACTTATGGATAACAACTTCTTGGTTTATTGGATGACGACGTTTTGATGTAGTTCTTATATCGTTATTAAAGTCAATTTCAATTTCATTGAATTTGATAACGTTGTTATCCATAATTAATTCTTCACCTTATTGTAACCTTCCAACTTCTAAATGCCATTGAAAGATAAAAATATAAGGCTTCAATTTTAGTTCGATTTTCTAAAATATAAAGGTCGTTCGCTAAAAGCTTGAAATACAAAATGAAGTTAGCCAGGGAGTGTGAAATTGATATGACCAAAAACCATTCATCGATTCAAACACATTAAGGCTTTCATAAAAAATCGTTTTATTTACTTTCCTTTTGGTAACAGTGCAAACTCTTTATAAATAATTAGATTGTTAACAAATGTACGATTGAGTTGTATGAATCGAAGCACGTTTCTGTTAATCAAAAGGAACACAATATAATGTTATATCATTGCATGGTGTTTATCATATAGAACAAATCCACTCCGTTTAAAACAGGTAACTATTAATATCATATTTGGAAAGTGTGGACTTATAATCGTTAATATTCATGTAGGAATACCAAACTATCCGGCGTTTTCTTCAAAGATACTCGAATGATTAATAAAAACCTTTACACTTACATCTTAAACAAAAGTGTCGGAGCATAAAAAGGAATGTTCAACACAAATTTAATGGCAAAAAAAGACTATAACTTAAAACACGTTAGTATACAGATTCAAAGTTACAACAATTTATGGGGTATAAAGGTCTAAATGATATACCTCTTTTTAACACAATTAGAAACTTGTCTGCATGGTTATTTTAGACAAGAAGATTTCCCCTGTGCCCGTGTGTTTTAACGATCATAAATATATATCACATAGAGAAAAGGGAATGGGGAAAACCCCCAGATTAGGAGAAGTTAAATAGGAAAAAAGAAGAAACGCCATCTTAACTTTTTACATTCTGTATATTGCGACTGCAGTTTCAAACTTAGCGGTTATTTTCAAGGAATATGACATACATATGACATAGCACGTACATATGCAAGAGAGAGTGCGAATCTGGTGACGGCCTGTTTTGTTTGAGGCATGTATTTAAATAAATGCAGATCAACGTCAGAAACAAATTGTATTTATGAATATTCGTTTCCAGCTAAACACACTTTTAGTGAAAAATTCAATGACAACGCTTTCTCGCTTTGAAAATCCAGGCACTCATATATTATTAAACAAAATATTTTTCGGTCAGTGGACAAAATATCCAATAGCAAATTGTTATTGATGAATTGTAAACTCGGGTTCTGACAGGTAGGAAATTTGCCTGGTTTAAATATAGGACAATTTGCCATGGTTAAATGATTAGCAAAATTGGATTTATGTTCGAAGTTGGGTGCTCCTTATGTCGACTGAAAGTGAAAGATCAAGGATATATATTCTCATTTTAATTGATATAGTCATCTGAGGTTTGCTAACACTTTGATTGGATTTGAGTGGATTTGATTGACAGATTGACAGATTTATGTTATCACATCGTATCATCGTCTTAGTTACATTGAGATTTCTGTGGACCTGTCCACTCTTTATAACCTCCATAACACAAACAATGATATTGCTTGAGAGGAAACAGTGTGTGCTAAAAGTGCGAATTGACCAATCTGTAATTTTCGAACGATTCTGAAAATACTAATCCACAAATATTCAGAAATACAATTTCAATCCCCAACTGAGATCAAACTATAGAACATTAGAAGGAATCGTCTTTAATTTTTTATACGTGACAGCCAGACGCATTTCTGTTCGCATAAGACATCTTCCGTTTACGTCAATTGCCTATTCCCGATTGTTGAAATGTAAGAAACGGCTTTTTATAGAGAGACACAAGTTATTCTACAAATGGGTGGCCTATGCTCTGGTATAATACAGATTATATCTATATCGAGAGTTTCATTATGGTTCTGCTTTGCTCACTTTTTATTGACGATGTTGTATGTAACAAGCATAGAAAGGGGACGTGCATGAATTTGACCATGATAGACACCCTTGATTAGATCTGTGTCGATCGCTATTGATGTATTGTCGTAATTCCTCTATTATTCCTTTTCTTACCAATAAGTGATTTCATTGCGCAATAAATCAGTCCACGTTACACAATACAAGAGAAACGAACAAAACTTACAAAAGTTAACAGGGTAATTATTCTAAAAGATACACTTTTCGGATATAACGTGACATTACTTCTACTGCATTTTAATCGTTCGCTTAGTTTGGTAAACAAAAAATTCTTAAGAACAATTTCGCAAGAATTTTTTTTACCAAACTAAACTGTCAATTTGAAACATCTATTTTACGTTTTTTAAATAACCATTTTTTTTTAATTTTCTAAAACAAAAGTCAGAATGAGTTGTACATTTTTATAAGGATTTTTTTACCGGCTTTGTATGGAAGCCGATTACCGTCAAGTCGGGAAACATCGTGGGTTTTCTCACGATTTGCTGTGATGTTCTTGATATTTGACACCAAATCCTGATTCTTTATTTAAACCATTTCTTCCTATACTTCTACTTACTGTTAAGATTGGTTATAATATTATTTGAAATTTATCCCCCCCCTATGGAGAGTATGGCGACACAAACTCCCCGAGCCTCCAAAGTAAAGCAAAACAATAGAAGAGTTCCATCTATAGAACTGATGTAAAGCAAAACGCACTTTCAGCGAGGGATTTATAATGTTAATTAATCCGTATAATAAATTGCAATTCAGACAGAAACTGACCGTATCATTATTCCGGTTATGATAATTTATGAAGGAAACAGACATAACATGTCAGTTAAAAGCAAACAGGGAATATATCGTGTAAAACATGTTAATCATGATATAATGTTATGAATAAACATGAATAAACGCAAAATCAGCAGTTTCTAAGAAATGTGACATATCTCGGTTAGGTACACGCAAACCGATTTGTTTCATGAGTATGACCCTGAAATGTGATATTTGTGTACAGACGAACCAATTTACTTCCTGAATATAGCGCGTGAAATTTGATATATGAATACAAATGAATCGATATTGCTCACAGATGTACATAATGGTGGTGGTTTTCCACACTTATTGCTTATGAAAATGGAGTGGAGTGACCATTGGAGAAAATGAATTCGCAGCGAAATAACCGGAAAAAAAATCGCCTAGTGCATGTATCCATCGGATAACAATCATCCCTAAACTTTTGTTTCTGTCCCCATACTCAGAGAAGCTGTAGCTATTTTAGAAAAGTATGAAGGGGACCAGAATCTGTAGTTTACGAAATTTAACTTAAGTTTAGATGTAACGAATGTTCCCTCATACAAGTGCATGCTGCTCAAACTTGTTCCTGTCTCATACTGAGAGGAGCGGTCACAAATACATTAAAGTATGAAGGGGACCAGAATCTGTAGCTTACCAAAATTTAATTAAAGTTTAGATGTAACTAATGTTCCCTCATACAAGTGCATGCTCCTCAAACTTTTTTCCTGTCCCATATTCAGAGGAGCGGTCACAAATACATTAAAGTATGAAGGGGACCAGAATCTATAGTTTACGAAATTTAACTGAAGATTTGACCATTGATCACTTATACAAGTGGTTGCTGATAAAATATTTAGTCATAAAATAGCCGAAATTACCATTAAACCAACTGAAAGTTGTATGTATATAATGAAAAAGCGAACCGGGCTTTTTTGCCAGGAGGATAAAATAACCCGACCTTTGGTGACTCCCTGACAACTCTTACGCATACGGCGATCGAGCGAAAGCTCAATTACTATCAGTACTGGGAAGGATTCGAACCCACGACCCATCAAAAAAGGCTTCCGTCGAACTGTGAGACTTTTGGTCTCAACCTATGATGGATGTAAGTCCACGAGGATTGTCCAAAACGATATTACGTATACATACCCAAATCCTGCTCTTTTGTTATATTGGCAAAATCAGCCAATTGGATGTAAACAGGTAAGAGCAAATAACGCGTGAATATATTCAATACGTTTAGCTGTTTCAGTTGTCCGGGTGTTGATATTATACTGTACATGTAAGAAGCGAAAAAAAAAACCGTTTGAACTGACAACACATTTTTTTATATTTTGTATGTAAGTCTGCATGGATTGCTTATCGGAAACCATGGTAATTTCAATTGGCTGAAACCAACAATCGAAACAGTATTTTTTATTATGCTTCAGAAAAACAGAATTCTAGTCGTTAGCATCCCCAGAACCCAAGGTTAAAATCGCAATAAGCTACCATTTACCCCTGGGAAAACTCCCATAGAAACCCTTACTCACTGGCAGGCCAATTAGACGCTTTGCTATGGTTTAATGATTAGGTAACTTTGCCCGTTGATAGAGACTGGTCAGCAAGCAACAGCCTGAAATGTCTGATCGACTCCCGCATTTCCGACCATTTTTAGTCGACAGTCTTAATTTGGGTTGGGGTAAATAAGAAAACAACACAGACGCCTCGACCTTTCAAAAGTTTAGAAGTTGTTTTCTCTAGCAGAGCTTTTCGCATACAGTTGACAAGTCGTCCATCTTTGTTTTGTTCATTACCAAGATGTTTAAATAACGCGAATTGTGATTGGTTAAATTTCCTCTATAAAACTGTGCCGGAACCAACCAAAGTTTACATGCATAGCAAATTAGAAACGGCGCTCTGGTTGGTCTACGGGTTAAACTGAGCGTGAGTGTAAGTTTAAATCGTGGGTTCCGACGATGAACCTTTTGCCGCTGATCATACATTTCATTAAGTTGATTATGTCTTGTTTGCGGTAAACGGTCGTTGGTGTAAAGTTTTATTTACATTTGTGTTGGTTTAAAACATTATCAGCTAGTTTTCAAATCCTTTAAAGGAACTGAAATAATCGAAATGGTCGGGTTGATTCTAAGGGTAGTCTTGCCTCAATACAATAAATAGATACAGTGCAACCGGAACCTTTCGGATAAAAATAATATAGGACAAGCATTGGATCATTAACATTCTCTTGCAAAATGCCAGAGTAGATAAAATTTCTGTGAAAATTTGTCAAAATAAGCCAATCCAACGGCATCTGCGACCAGTAAATTTGATGAGACAAATCTCTGTTGTCGTTGGGACGTCTGGTAAGCGGGCAATTCAAGTCGCCAGCATCAGACATTTCCACGAAGATTTCTTAATATCTTGTTGTCACCAAACTCAATGAATACTAACAAAATTCCAAGCGTTTAGGGTTTATACGTGCCTCATACTGGGTGTCATTTTTGGTTTTAATATTTTTCGAACTAATCAAGTTATTTAAGTTCTAATTTAATGATTTTTTTCGAGCTGCTCAATCTTTTGCTGGAACAGTAAATAATAGACACAGCAATACCGACAATATTTTCTGATCCTAAGTCGGGATCATAGGTTTAGTTCGTAGCGAATGTCTCACACACGACACAATCGAGGCGGTATAAAGGTCTAAATGATATACCTCTTTTTAACACAATTAGAAACTTGTCTGCATGGTTATTTTAGACAAGAAGATTTCCCCTGTGCCCGTGTGTTTTAACGATCATAAATATATATCACATAGAGAAAAGGGAATGGGGAAAACCCCCAGATTAGGAGAAGTTAAATAGGAAAAAAGAAGAAACGCCATCTTAACTTTTTACATTCTGTATATTGCGACTGCAGTTTCAAACTTAGCGGTTATTTTCAAGGAATATGACATACATATGACATAGCACGTACATATGCAAGAGAGAGTGCGAATCTGGTGACGGCCTGTTTTGTTTGAGGCATGTATTTAAATAAATGCAGATCAACGTCAGAAACAAATTGTATTTATGAATATTCGTTTCCAGCTAAACACACTTTTAGTGAAAAATTCAATGACAACGCTTTCTCGCTTTGAAAATCCAGGCACTCATATATTATTAAACAAAATATTTTTCGGTCAGTGGACAAAATATCCAATAGCAAATTGTTATTGATGAATTGTAAACTCGGGTTCTGACAGGTAGGAAATTTGCCTGGTTTAAATATAGGACAATTTGCCATGGTTAAATGATTAGCAAAATTGGATTTATGTTCGAAGTTGGGTGCTCCTTATGTCGACTGAAAGTGAAAGATCAAGGATATATATTCTCATTTTAATTGATATAGTCATCTGAGGTTTGCTAACACTTTGATTGGATTTGAGTGGATTTGATTGACAGATTGACAGATTTATGTTATCACATCGTATCATCGTCTTAGTTACATTGAGATTTCTGTGGACCTGTCCACTCTTTATAACCTCCATAACACAAACAATGATATTGCTTGAGAGGAAACAGTGTGTGCTAAAAGTGCGAATTGACCAATCTGTAATTTTCGAACGATTCTGAAAATACTAATCCACAAATATTCAGAAATACAATTTCAATCCCCAACTGAGATCAAACTATAGAACATTAGAAGGAATCGTCTTTAATTTTTTATACGTGACAGCCAGACGCATTTCTGTTCGCATAAGACATCTTCCGTTTACGTCAATTGCCTATTCCCGATTGTTGAAATGTAAGAAACGGCTTTTTATAGAGAGACACAAGTTATTCTACAAATGGGTGGCCTATGCTCTGGTATAATACAGATTATATCTATATCGAGAGTTTCATTATGGTTCTGCTTTGCTCACTTTTTATTGACGATGTTGTATGTAACAAGCATAGAAAGGGGACGTGCATGAATTTGACCATGATAGACACCCTTGATTAGATCTGTGTCAATCGCTATTGATGCATTGTGGTCATTCCTCTATTATTCCTTTTCTTACCAATAAGTGATTTCATTGCGCAATAAATCAGCCCACGTTACACAATACCAGAGAAACGAACAAAACTTACAAAATTTAACAGGGTAATTATTCTAAAAGATACACTTTTCGGATAAAACGTCACATTACTTCTACTGCATTTTAATCGTTCGATTAGTTTGGTAAAACAAAATTCTTAAGAACAATTTCTTAAGATTTTTTTTACCAAACTAAACTGTCAATTTGAAACATCTATTTTACGTTTTTTAAATTTCCATTTTTTTTTTCTTTTTCAAAAACAAAAGTCTAACCTAAATATTCAGAATGAGTTGTACATTTTTATAAGGATTTTTTACCGGCTTTGTATGGAAGCCCATGACTGTCAAGTCGGGAAACATATGACAGAACCTCGTGGGTTTTCTCACGATTTCCTCTGATGTTCTTGATATTTGACACTAGATCCTGATTCTTTATCTAAACCATTTCCTCATATAAATCTACTTACTGTTAAGATTGGTTATAATATTATTTGAAATTTATCCACCCTATGGAGAGTATGGCGACACAAACTCCTTAAAGTGGCATGAGCTGCCAAAATGTTGATATTTTGACCTTAAAACAGATTGTTGAATATATTGGCTATTTTTCTCAAGACGTACAATTCAGAAGCTTTTTAGTGCTTCTAGTCTCAAAAATGTACGATAAAGTATTGATTTGAACTAACTTTGGCTTAGAATGAACGAATGGTCGTCCCGGTTATTTAGATTTTGTTTACTTTTCGAACACGTTTTCCGTTCATACAGGCCACATACTGTATGGATTTCCCTCATTCCAACGCCAATCATTTAGTTTTTCGATGGCATTCAAAGCCTCTTACTGTCGTGACGATCAGAATTTATGAAAAAAATGTTAATTTTGGCAGCTCATGCCACTTTAAGCCTCCCAGGTAAAGCAAACAATAGAAGAGTCCCATCTATAGAACTGATGTAAAACACACTTACAGCCAGGGATTTATAATGTTAATTAATCCGTATAATAAATTGCAATTCAGACAGAAACTGACCGTATCATTATTCTCCGGTTATGATAATTTATGAAGGAAAGGGACATAACATGTCAATTAAAAGCAAACAGGGGATATATCGTGTAAAACATGTTAATCATGATATAGCGTTATGAATAAACATAAATAAACGCAAGATCAGCAGTTTCTAAGAAATGTGACATATCTCGGTTAGGTACACACGAACGCATTTGGTTCATAAGTATGACCCTGAAATGTGATATTTGTGTACAGACGAGTCTATTTACTTCCTGAATATAGCGCGTGAAATTTGATATATGAATACAAATAAATCGATATTGCTCATAGATGTTCATAATGGTGGTGGTTTTCGACACTTATTGCTTATGAAAATGGAGTGAAGTGGCCATTGGAGAAAATGAATTCGCATCAAAATTACCAGAAAAAAAAATTGCCTAGTGCATGTATCCATCGGATAACAATCACCCCTAAACTATTTTTTTCTGTCCACATACTCAGAGAAGCTGTAGCTATTTTAGTAAAGTATGAAGGGGACCAGAATGTGTAGCTTACGAAATTTAACTAAAGTTTAAATGTAACTAATGTTCCCTCATACAAGTGCATGCTGCTCAAACTTTTTTCCTGTCCCATTATCAGAGGAGCGGTCACAAATACAATAAAGTATGAAGGGGACCAGAATCTATAGTTTACGAAATTTAACTGAAGATTTGACCATTGATCACTTATACAAGTGGTTGCTGATAAAATATTTAGTCATAAAATAGCCGAAATTACCATTAAACCAACTTAAAATTGTAAGTATATAATGAAAAAGCGATATTTTGAAATTGGCCAAAGGACAAAAAATAGTGACATATTGTTTTTTATGACATAAAAACATGTTATCAAACTTTCTCTTTGAACCATCGCTTAAAAAAGAAAAATGAATTACGTTAGGTTTAAATCAAACGTTGCTATTCGATGGATTAAGTTTTTCTTGGTACATTTTGCTGGCCGCTTATCAGTTCCAAAGTAATTAGCTAGCCAATTCCCCGATGTTGCTTAGTAAAATAAATTAGCGAGTATCTGGACTAATACATATAAAAGAAACTTAAAGTCCTAAAGAACTTATGAATTAAAGTATATGGGTAGAAGCCAAATATTCTTCAGTACCCGAAAATTATATTATATGGGCCGTCACGACTGGGCAATTTCCTGGCACATACAAAATTAGGAAACGGGTACCGAATTAGCCAACAAGTACAAATAATAAAAATGTTTCTTTATCAAAGCAAAGCTGTACTAGGAGCCTTTGCCTTCTAAACCTGGACTAATTCAATAATATTAAATGTCTACAGGACCTCGTTATTTATGTTTGGATATTTATTGGTAGTTACCTAGTCGAGGACCAATGAATATCAGAACTTATTAAATTACGGAGGAAAGCCTTTAATTGAATGAGGTAAACCTGACCAACAAAGTAACACAACGTCATTTACATGGCAGAGATTCTATAAATCGAATTACTTAATGAATCGCTTTCAAAGATTGATTGATTGGTTGATTTTTGTCGCACACAAGTTCACTTAAATGGCAGTGTTGCTGGGTTGAGTATGGGGACCTTTGGTGACTCCCTGACAACTCTTACGCATACGGCGATTGAGCGAAATCCCCACTTAGAAATTGCTCAATTCCTATCTGGACTGGGAGGGGTTCGAACCGACGACTCGTCAAAAAAGGCTTCTGTCGAACTGTGAGACTTTCGGTCTCAACCTATGATCGATGTAAGTCCACGAGGATTGTCCAAAACGATATTACGTATAGAACAACCCCCATTGGGGCTTTATTCCCGCCAATATGTATTCTGATGAGCTTAATTTTACAGGATTGTATATATCAATTTTGGTGAATAAATATATTATTATATTATTATTATTATTATTATTATTATTATTATTATACATATCCAAAGCCTGCTTATGATACCTACTCTAGTCTCTTTTCTTATATTGGCAAAATCAGCCAATTGATGTAAACATGTAAGAGTAGATAACGCGTGAATATATGCAATACGTTTAGCTGTTTCAGTTGTCCGGGTGTTGATATAATACTGTACATGTAAGAAGCGAGAAAAAAAAACCTTCTGAACTGATAACATATTTTTTATATTTTTGTATGTAAGTCGGCGTGGATTGCTTATCGGAAACAATGGTAATTTCTAATGGCTTACCCCAACAGTCGAAACAGTATTTTTTTATTATGCTTCAGAAAAAACAGAATTCTAGTCGTTTGCATCCCCAGACGCCAGGGTTAAAATCGCAATAAGCTGCCATTTACCCCTGGGAAAATTATTATAGGAACCCCCATTCACTGGCAAGCCAATTAGACGCTTTGCTATGGTTTAACGATAAGGTAACCTTGCCAGTTGAGACTCGTCAGCTAACGACAGCCTGAAATGTTTGATCGATTCCCGCATTTCCGACCATTTTTAGTCGACAGTCTTAATTTGGGTTGGGGTAAAAAAGAAAACAACACAGACGCCTCGACCTTTCAAAAGTTTAGAAGTTGTTTTCTCTAGCAGAGCTTTTCACATACAGTTGACAAGTCGTCCATCTTTGTTTTGTTCGTTACCAAGATATAGAGGATATTGAACAGTTGTGTTTGAATAGCACTTATATTTTTTCGAGTGAAAGCCGGAGAATAACCCACGAGACGCGAAGCGTCAAGTGGGTTATCCCTCCGCCTTTCAAGAGCAAAAATATAAAAGCTATTCAAACACAACTGTACAATATTCTGTTTATTATTTATACTATCATGTTTTAGGCTGGAGATTGTTTATGAAGTATAAATTTATCAATTATAAAAAAGAAAGTATTGACAAATTTATGACGGATTAGGTTTTCAGCAAACGTAGGAATATATATCGCTGACCAATGAAACAACAGCATGTCTGTTCTTCTCACGTGACTATCGACTGTCAGATTTGTGGTCATTTGAATGGCCATTTTCTCCCTGAGTTTTTCGCGATATTTGATGTAAAGAGAAATTAAATCGAACTCCATGGATTTTAACTCTGCAGAGCATCAGTCACCAGGATAAAAAATGATATTTGAAATTACTTTACATTGTTTAAACGCGTCAATGAATGGCAAGTACAGTTATTCGTTACACGCAGTGGTCCGATTCTCCGAAGCCATGCTGCAGGTCACACAACTCTGCCAACATACGATCGATTTTGAAGTTTTGTTTTATCGCTTTGACTTAGAGTGGTAAGCCGATCCTCTATTAAATCAATTATGTGTTTTCAGCTGTAATTTATTTATCTTAATGCTAATTATGACTGAAAAGGCTTCATTTAGCCTATCGAAATCCTATGTACTGTTGTTGTTGTACAGCAGACGTCGGTACGCAAGAAAGAAGTAGGTTCGACGACGTCATAGGCTTCGTCGCGTGCATTAAATAACAAAAGTGTTATTTCACCGCAGTGAATTATAACATTTCTGAGTGAAGGAAATCCCTAGTTTTCACTTATGTATAAATAATAAGTTTAATTAACGCGAATTGTGATTGGTTAAATTTCCTCTGTAAAACTGTGCCGGAACCAACCAACGTTTAAATGCATAGCAAATTAGAAACGGCGCTTTCCCTCTGGTTGGTCTACGGGTTAAACTGAGCTTAAGTGTAAGTTTTAATCGTGGGTTCCGGCGATGAACCTTTTGCTGCTGATTATATATTTCATTAAGTTATTTATGTCTTGTTTGCGATAAACGGTCGTTGGTGTAAAGTTTTATTTACATTTGTGTTAGTTTAAAACATCGTCAGCTATTTTTCAAATCTTTAAATGGAACTGAAATAATCGAAATGAATATATTCTGGGTACAAATAATATTTACAATAGAGGGTGGGTTATGCCACTGGATAATTGGACAACACGGGCACGAAGACCTTATATTCGCTTTCTGATCGTCGGGTTGATTCTAAGGGTAGTCTTACCTCAATGCAATAAATAGATACAGTACAACAGGAACCTTTCGGATAAAAATAATATAGGACAAACATAAGATCATTAACATTCTCTTGCATAATGCCAGAGTAGATAACATTTCTGTGAAAATTTGTCAAATAAGCCACTCCAACGGCATCTGTGACCAGTAAATTTGATGAGACAAATCTCTGCTGTCGTTGTGACGTCTGGTAAGCCAGCATCAGATATTTCGACGAAGACTTTTTAATATTTTGCGGTCACAAAACTCAATGAATACTAACGAAATTTCAAGCTTTTAGGGTTTATACGTGCCTCATACTGAGTGTCATTTTTGGTTTTAATATCTTTCGAATTAATCAAGATATTTAAGTTCTAATTTAATGATTTTTTTCCAGCTGCTCAATCTTTTGCTGGAACAGTTAATAATAGACACAACAATACAGACAATATTTTCGGATCCTAAGTCGGGATCTTAGGTTCAGTTCTTAGCGATTGTCTCACACACGAAAAAATAGAGACAGTATTGGTTAAGGGTACGTGGGTGTGAACGAATCCAACTACAGGAGAAACATCGAACTCACAGTATCGGTTCTGATGAACAGCTGAACATCTTTATTGTTGGTCGATCGGATCCACAGAGATAACGAGATGAACCATATATCATCCTCGTATTGATACAGTCTATGCTCGACAGCAGATATTGGATATAGGTAATGAAGCAGAAGACATGTCAGTTCTTGCTCAATTGACTGTCTGTTTTTGCTTAAAGATGGACATTTGCTGATTCAGCTGTGGTTGTACTGCGAATGGCTGCATGCTTAAAATGATACGTGGGAACAATCCATAAAAAATATTTGTATGTCTCTGTTTGGAATTTTCTCATCAACCAATAAAGATATCCCCCAATCCCATTTTTTGGCAATTAGGGCATGTTAGAGTAATTTCAGATTGATGGAACTAATGAACTACCATTGGCTGGTTTGGATCTGACTGTAAAAAGCGCCGCCATTGCTGAGTGATGAGCGCATCATGACCGGCATGGATCCATCTTGTACCATTAAAAATGGCGGCGTTCGATGCAAGTCAGATACCACATGACCTCCATTCCACGTATATAGTTTATTGGGTTGAACCATCCGAGCACGCTATATCTATAAATGTTCTAATTTAGACCGAGACTGTGTCTTTAGATTATCCTTGGATTGTTTAGGCAATATTTGAATATGTGTTTATATAATGTGGAGCATTAGATGTGCATTTTATGACTCGACGAAGAACACAATTTCACGGTGAGGAAGTTTCATTTTTGTACTATTTTTTAACTATCCGCGTTTCAACCAATGAAATTGGATTTCACGGGTGACTGAATATATAATCACACAGTCCAGCTTTAATGAGAAATAATTAAGGCATCACCGCGAAGTAAGTTGGTTGTGAACAAGAAGAGCTTTCGATACCTATACCGTTGTCTTTCTCACGTGTAACACAAACAACTTTCTTCGTCGGGATGCCTTAATCATTTCTCATTAGTATCTAGCCCACGTTTGAAGAGAGTTTCATATATTTTTTATAGTCCAACATTGTTTGTAGAGTAAACTATCGTCAATACAGCATTAGACATGGACCGTAGTTGATCTTTCTTATTTTCAACTACTTAGTCTAAATAATAGATTTTGTGTCTTTAGTGATGATGCAGTTAGACTTCAAAACAACATAAACTGGTGTGTTTATCAGTTCTTACTCTATAAGTAGAGTTCATGTGTCTTGTGAGACCAACACAACTGGTTATACATGTTACGTCAATGCCAACATGCGGTGTGGGTTCGAATCATACTCAGACCAAATAAAAATTAAACAATTTCTAAGCGGATTTTTTACTCGGTAGCCGTATATGTAAGAGTTGCCAGGTACTGACCGAAGATCGGGGATTTCCTCCCGACAATGAGCTCGGTTTCCTCTCCCGCTAAACCTGGCAACGCCACAATTTAAGTGAAATAATCTTGAGAGTGGCGTAAAACATCAATCAATCAATCAATGCCAACAGTTTGATACCTCTGCATTCTCCTCCATATTTCGATTATTGAATGTCTTTTTTTAGTTATTGGAGGGGAAAGCAACAGCCCCCCCCCCCCCCCCCCCCGGCCAACACACCCAAATTGGTGGTGTACGGCCTACTATGTAAAATATTTATGATGTAAAAATAAGGTGTCTTTGGGTTTAACAAGATATGACTGAACAATATAGTAAAATTGTTAATGGAATAAAATTTATCAAGAAAAAAAGTAACTTGTAACATTGACTGACATGTTACGCTAATCAATCATTTGACCCTTGACCTCAAAAGCCCCCTGAAAAATTGTACATTTACTGATATTACCTTCTACACGGGCGCTAACAACTTTATCTATGTCTGCTTGGTTTTTATCAAAATCGCTCCACACTTATATATGACGACATTTAACGATTGGTTTTCTTTTTATGAATGTTATAAAAAAAATGTTGCATGTAATAAACTTAAACACCTTTTTAAAATTGTTTATCTTCAAATGAAATTTAATTTGGTTTATGAAAAATGGATTTAATTTTGTTAATACACTCCATTCAATAAGTCGCGAAAGAAACCACCTGATGTGTTGGGTTGACATAACTTGTATAACCTCAGTTTTAATGGGAAATTTGATTTATATTACGCACAAAGCTATCTCATTAATGTTCATATTTCCGAAGTTTCAAATTGCAAGTTTCTCTCGCCAGGATTAAGCAATCATCCTAAAAACAAAACAGAACTCCAAACTAAACAAAGGTATCGTTTAGAACGATAAGAGCCAATTGACAATATACCACAAAATTGTGCCTCAGATGTAAGTACATCAATGTTTCTACTGACTAAGGCCAAGCTCATGTCAGCCTTCAAACTAATGAAATAACATGGGTTTAGTTTATGATGGTTTATAAAGGTATACCATTTATATTGTTTTTTTTTTTGGTTTTTTTTGGTCAACCATTGCGGTTAATTTGTCAACAACTCAGATATGACTTACCAATAAAAATTTGTTTTTTTAATGACAACTTGTGCCAACAGTTGTTAAGCCATTTTTGTTTTTCATTGGTGGAAAATGTATTCAAATGTCTTAATGTAAAGAGTACACGTATAGACAAATAACGTCTCAGAGCGCTTTGGCCTTATTTAAAAAAACACACAAGAGTTTGACTGTTCACCTATACCTATTGCTATAGTTCTATTTGCCCCAATATTAGGAACTGAACATTGCGACATATTCGTTTCGTGTCCATCGGCAAATTGCCTGCGTGAATATGCGTATATAAGGAATTTCAAGATCCACTCTTATACAATGAAGAGCAAACGATTTCTTAATCTATTTTCTATTCTGCTTGCTCTAAGCCCTTGTGTATAATTAAATCTAAGTTAATGGGGTCTGGAAGGATGAGTGTTTTACTAAGCATTCAAGATTCATTTATAGGAAAATTAGGCCACTTTAGATTGAAAGGAAACCCGGCTCTGTTTCTGGAAGAAACTCAGACGTTTTACATGCCACGATACATTAAATCCATGATATATATATATAATTTGATATGCGCTTTACATGTAGAGATTTCTACGTATTGGGGCCTTGTAAAAAATGCTTATAACTCGGAGACCCTATCTGCTAATTTGGAGATATTAACTTCGAATTATCTCCTATTTAGGATTTTCTAGGTCCAAATTAGTTATTTCGGAAGTACTAAGAATACATTAGCTAATTTTGAACAACAACATCCAAGTAGATGCTAATTTCGAGTTATTATATCTTACTTAACTAATTTCGAGTTACTTAATCTCCAAATTAAGACTTAGCAATGCATAATTACATGTAGCAGTTAATTCAGACTTCATAACTCTGCATTAGGAGATAAGTAAGAGATACTAACTCAATATCATCAACATTTCTTTTTCACGGGACCCTTATACTCTTCCGTAGATTTCAGTAAATTCCCTGTTTGTAGACAAAATAAATCTGAATACCTTCCATTAACATTGTAATAAAATACATCTGAGAAAAGGTTAAACGAGAAAAGGTAAGAAGCAACGCGTGATGGACGAGAAAAAAAAGACTAAAACAGTGCAGGGAGTTTCTTAAGTAGTTTATCATTCAAGCAAACTCCCAGCTTAGCCAAAATGTTTTTTTTTTTCCTTTTTTTTCGGACGACACCTGGCACCAAGTAAATTGATGACGATAATTAGTTCGGGGCAAATGAACCAACATAAACGCCTCACTAGTGAGATAAGTATATCGGATTAATGAACTTATCCAATTTGAAATTTACAGGGGAGACATAAGAAACAAATACTGAGCTTGTTTGTAAAGACAGAATTCACAACTCTCCGAAACAGACTTTGTTATTCATGATGATGTTTTCTACTACGAGTAATCGTGATTTATCCACGGAGCTTAAAAAAAAAGACGATTTTTTTAAAATTTGTCCATTTCCGGCAAATCTCAGCACTATAAGGTAGTACATTAATCGAAGGTGCAGCATACTAAACAATCACTTACTCGTATGTCTGAAATATGCAATGACTCTTTACGTTACTGTCAGCGATATTGAAGGATATTGCCGAGATCAACAGGTAATGTTACTTATCTGAGTCTGGCGATATGGCAGCTTTTCTAAATAAACAGATATTTAGACACGCTAAGTTCACTAAAGAGAGTGTTATGGGTACTACTTCAAAAGAGTAGTGATCTATGTAGAGTAGAATAGACATGCGAACATCAACTGTCTGCGAATTGTTAGAGAGCGGTAATACAGTTAAATGTCGCATTATTAATAAAAGAGATATGAGAATGAAAATTTGGGGATACGCATATTACATTATGAAACGTAAGTGATACGGCGTCAGCTCACATATTTTTGTGACACAGTCCACATATATTGAACATACATTCTTTATAAAAGCAAATCTTACGCTTACCTTCTAATTGCTTATCAGATAAGTTAGATCCTTTTGGTTTGCTGTACTTGGATTTTCCTTTCCCAGACATCGTTTCGTATCAACAATGACGCAAAAGTTTCTTTTGATCAATGTAAAAACTCCAATAAAATTGGTTAGGATCCGTATGATCCTTCGCAATTGAAAATATATCTAGAAAGACCAAGGTTATATTACAAGTAAAATAACTTTTAAACACAAGCCCTTGAATCCACGGAATGTTTTTAGTACTTATACATAAGAGAACGTCAACGTTTTCTCTTAAGGGATTGTGGCAAAGCCAGTAGGTTGAAGTCACAGACCCAAACAATCCCTGTTTCCTCGAACAGCTTTGTGACAAAAGTTAACAATCTCTTTTCGAAGCTATTACTGTCCTGTGTTGGAATTTGAACAAACGGCTGTGGGTCTTTAACGTTGGCTAGTCGACTGTTTCCGATATAATGAAGGATTGAACTGCTAAGTTTCCGCCCAGCAAGGGCAATCCGTTTGTTGTATATGGTCGTTACCGTGAAGAGTGTCCGGACTTGCTAACATATCGCAGAATTCTGCTATGGTCGAAACACCTTTTTCTGTCTTTAACAGAAGCGAACAGCACAAATGCTTGTTTCATTGATTATCAGCTCCACGCCTTGGGCTAAAGCCGTATTGGAATGATGTGCATTGGACAGCTAGAAGCATCATCGGCCTCAGGTGTAATAAGACCACAGCACACCTGCGTGTCGGCTGATTATGGGCTATTTGCCGTCCCAACCAAAACCACTTCGAGATTTTTCCGTGGATACCTCGAATTCAATTGATCGTAATTTACTAGCAATTCATGCGAGTTACTGACAAATTAAACGGCTTCGTTAACTAAAATCACCATTCATTGAACTCTAGCTGCTCGGCTTAGGCCTTATAAACAGCAAACTAGGAAACTCTTGCACCAGGTATCTTCTATGAAATGAACACTGCATTGGCCTACACTTGAGTATCATTATAATTCAACGCTACACATGATAGAAATAATAGGTATATTTAATTCCTCATAGACGAGCGCAGCCTGGACAGTATGCCCGTTTCATCGATCGCTTGACTGGTGATGAGAAATCAATATTGAACATTGATAGCATTGAAAAAACGACATGTGTAGATTAAGTCAATAACAGCCCCCTTCCTTTACTGTCTAAGTGGCATTGGTAAAACTTGTATTCATAATAACGCATACCTTACCATAAAAATACATACACAGGTTACAAGAGTACACAATATAATACCGGCACTTCTGAAGCCTCGTTCAGTAGTAATAAAATTAAAGGAAAAAATAGATTAGGTATAATTTTTTGATCCAATGAGCGTAACAGAAACCATCTCCATGGCAATGCAAAGTGGCTGTTGATCGCATGGTTGAGGTACATGTGGTCAGTGCTGGCTTACATAATTTCTATCTTAGGTTGTTGTTTTTTTAAGGGAGGGGGGCGGGGATAAAGATATTTAGTTAATTTCTTATGATGTTTTCCTGTGCCATCACATGATAGGAAAGGGTTGATTTGAAAGCTGACCAAAATTGTGGAAGTGAAATAAGATCCTAATAGGTGGATGGAATTCTGGATGTGCTTTTGGACTTTGGACATCAAACTAGAATGCGAAAAATGCCATTATGTACCGACCACTCAATAAATATACTGTTTCAATTTTTCGTAGTGTCATTTCATAACTCCTGTACTAATGTTGTTGTTCACAAAAAAATTACTTCGTGGTGATGCCTTAATTTCCCATTAGTATTGAACCAACGTTTAATGAGAGCTTCAAACATTTATTACGTCTTTTGTTGAGGATTCCTCTATTAGGTTTTTTCTAATATTCGTTCCCCTATGTATGTAATTTTTATGCCGAGAGTTCAATAGTCATCCCATATTGATAGCCCAGTCGGAACTCCCTTCGGCTATCTTCGCTCGCTACCGTTCGGCTTTGACACTCCTCGGACAGTCTGCGCTTTTTATACGGTAAATCACCGCATTTTTGGGCTGAATAAAAATGCCGTCAAAAGTAAATATCAAAATGTTTTACTACAGACGAAAAAATAAAATAAAAATATTTTTGTATTTATTAAATGCTAATAGGTTAACCACATGTTGTAAACAGACGCAGTTTCGGTACATATCAGGAATCCTCCAATGCTTCAATTATATAACTGATCGAGGCTGAAAGTTAACAAACCGAGTGTTTCAGTCCCTTACATTAGCACGGGGACACTTTTATGGGGCCCTCAAGATGATTTAGGAATTGTACGCTTCACGGCTACCTATTTGGTCGCCATATTCAAAATGACCTGCAGTCTATCAGAGGGTATTTCAAGCACGTAAATCCGCGAAGTTATCCGACTGATTGATAGCCTTGGGTTATAAGCTTTATCCTGGCAACCAGAGAGACGAATTGCAGGAGAGCTTCACTCGAACCACTGCAAGTAAGGATGTGTGAAGGGTTCTTGTTTGACGTGCAAACAGAGGTAAGTGTCTGCGGACGAGAAACTGTACACAATGTGTCTTTTGGATTTGATCGACATATCAATTAGTAAATGAACAAAGATCAAGCTAAGTGCTGTATTTCCAATATGCACTCGTACATTGTTTGAACCTATAGCTGATGTCAAATGGTTCTGAAGTGTTGTACTGATTACGGTGATATATGTGCTAGATAATCACACTACCTTATGTAGATGTTTTTTTTTGTGGTTCAGTTTACTGAACAAGCAATAGAGGAGGCCGGTTGGCTGAATGGATAAGGCAGCCGGCATTTAGTGCTGGCGATAGGTGCCATACTCTGGGACCCGGGATCGATTCCCGTTCCGGGCGTCACCCAAAAATCGGTCGAAGAATTTCTACCATATTTTCAAGAAAGTGTATACCCAAAATAACGTGAATACTGTTATGTTCCCTTTCTAAAATACACTACCTAATTAAAGTTCAGTTTATTGTTATCGTTGTGACCAATTGTCAAAAATTATTTTAGTGTTCGGAAATAGGCCTATTAACAAAATCATATTGTTCAAATAAAGGTAATTATAACATATAGAATGCATAATTAGCCCCCCCCCCCCTCATAATGATTTAAAATCTGTGATTTTTTTTGTTTTAAATAAAAAAATTACCTATATTTTACTGAGTTGGTTGCTTGGTTGGTTGTTTTAGTTTATTGGCGCACCTCAATAGCTGGGTTTGTTGGTTGTTTTAGCTTACTGACGAAACCTAAAAAAGCTGGGTTGGTTGTTTTAGCTTATGTGGGCCAACCCAATAGCTGGGGAAAACTTAACTGCCTCTGTTATAGAATGCTTCGATAAGATAAGTCAATCTTTTACGGGAAAGCCTGCACAAAATTGAAAGTTAAATTGACTATGTATTGCTGATACAGTCGATAACTTACTGGAAATTGTACTGGGTATTGATTCTTGATGCTATACTGAGACGGAATCTTGGCTCGTTATAAGTCGATGTTTTGCATACACAAAAACCAACATCAGTGTGAAAGGATCCAACTATCAGAGGAGTATCGAACATTATCGGTTCAGGCCAACAGCTGTATATGTTTATAGTTGGTCGATCTTCTCCAGAGAAATAGCTCGATGAACCCTATATCATTTTCGTTTTGAAACAGCCAATGCATGATAGCAGATACTGAATTTTTGTAATGAAGCCGAAGACGTGTATCTTCTTGCTAAATTGAAAAGTATCGTCTTCATTACAGTCAGTTGCATATTCGCTAAAACTGTGGCCATGATGCCAATGACTGCATATTTAAAATGCTCCCTCGGATTAATCGACCGAACATAGATTTCGCATTGCCTTGATATTTGTAAATTTACTTACAATTTTCATTTTCCTGTCAATAAATAAAGCCCTCAATTCCACATTTTTGCAGTCTGTAAAAGCAAAATGTTTTCAAATTTGTGGTACAATACAGACATAATATGAACAAGCGTCCTATGAAAGACTAGATGTTACAAGTATACTTAAATTGTTTATTAAGATTGATATAGCAATACTCAGATTATCCATATCGGGAATTTTTCCACGCAGGAAAATTAATTACTTCAACTGAGTTATATTACCACATATTCCAACTAATACAGTGTAAATTCACTTTAAACACCAATAGAGGACGTATGTGGTCCGCTGGGTTAGTGTGATCGTCCCTCAGTCTCACACAGACCTTCCATCGATGCACGCTGGTTCGTATCACACTCTCTATAATTAACAATTGAAAAATTCGGAGTGGATTCTTCACTCAGACGCTTAGGTATATGTTTTAGAGTTGCCAGGTACTCGCCAAAGGTCGGTGTTTTCTCTGGATATTGAGCCCGATTTCCGGCCTACTAAACCTGGCAACGCCGCCGTATACGGGAAATAATCTTGAATGCGGCGTAAAACACCAATCATTCGACCAAACAAAACGGGGATACCAAAGTATCCCTCCTGTCTCCCCTTTCCATCCATACTAAAGTGGAACATCTTCAAAGATCGGTAAATGATGATTTGCCAACTTCAGACAGTTATTGAAACTTGTCTATATAGACTTTTAAGTAAAAAGACCCTTCTTGTTAAAGTGGCTGCTTATATTGTGATTTTTTCTTCTCAGGAATGCAGATTGTCAGGAGACGTTAAACGTTTTAAGTACCGTGGAGAATTAAAGAATTAAAGTTGAAATGAAAAGTATTATATCGGCTAATAACAGACAAAATTCAAACAGTTTATATGCCTTGTGAGACCATCAGTAGGCCTTATGATTATACAAGTCATGTCAAGGCCAACAGCTAGTCAAATGACTTTTTGTCTAAGAATGGACAAGGAAATTTGATTGTCCGATATTTTATGATCAACAATTGCATTTTGGGTTTTAAAGGCGAGGTCAGCAACAACACAATAAACAAACTTACAATGACTTGTCTTTATACCTTCAAGGACGGGTTTACAGAGATTGTAGGGATCAACCTATTGGAAACTCTTCGTGTCTTGTTAAATGAAGCCTCGACTATTGGTCGGCTACTATACTAACTACATTTTGATCAGTCTGCTGGTGAACGCCGAATCCTATTTATATTACACGCAAAACTATCTTTTAAAGTGGCATGAGCTGCCAACATTTTTTTTCATACTTCCTGATCATCACGACAGTAAGAGGCTTTGAAGACTATCGAAAAACTAAATGATTGGCGCTGGAATGAGGAAAATCCATACAGTATGTGGCCTGCACGAACCGAAAACGTGTTCGAAAAGTAAACAAAATTCAAATAACCGGGGCGACCATTCATTCATTCTAAGCCAAAGCTAGTTCAAAACAATACTCTATCGTACATTTTAGAGACTAGAAGCACTAAAAAGCTTCTGAATTATACGTCTTGAGAAAAATAGCCAATAATTCCAACATTCTGTTTTAACGTCAAAATATCAACATTTTGGCAGCTCATGCCACTTTAAGTTTTATATTCATAAAGTTTCCAATTACAAGAATCCCTAGTCAAAATTGAACGGCCAACGCTACAAATTAAAACGATTTGCACTGTATAACAATAACTGCGAATTTGCATCAACTATGCTGCATTGCAGGAATTGGACATACACCAATACAGAAATACAATTATTGTACTATAATTCCAAAAAACGCCTTTCAATTCTTGTATTAGGTGATCACTTTGATTCGGCTATTAAAGGCCCTACCAGTAACATATGAATAAACGTTACTGCATTTGTTCCATTTTGGCCACAAATTTCTAACAAAAATAGTATGCATATTTGTGGACAACAAAGTGAAACAGTTGTTCTGGGAGTTGTTCTGTTTAACTGTAGTGGTCTTGTAAAAGACTGTAATAAAGGACTCAATATGTGTTAACTAAATAGCGTCATGTATATATTTTATAATTTTCGAATCCAAATTGTGAATGAAAAAAATCCATGTACGGATATTTTAAAGAAATTTCTTTACAGCCGTGAGTTAGCTTTGTTTAGGCTTTTCAAAAATCTTAGCCAACGCTTTTGTGTATCGGTTATAGTCAAAATGAAAATTAAGAGTTGCTCTCAAATTTGGTCTTATGTTAAAATACAACACTACGTCTGATTCGTATCCCCCTATATGTTTAGGGGAGGGGGCGGGACTGAAGATGGCGACGAATTCGTTTTGTTTTAATTGCTCTCATTTAATTCTTCTCATGAACTATCTATACGAAGAGTGAAATGATCCACAGGAACGAACTAAAGGGCAAAGGGTTTCTGAAACATTTACTCTGCTTGTCTCTAAGACCTCGTGCATAATTAAATGTAAATTAATCAGATCTGGAATGATGGATGTTTTACGAACCAATCAAGATTAATTTAGTGTTAGCGGCGAGGAAACAAGGCGCTGTTCTTGGAGAAACCCCAGACGAGTCGATTTCGACCTGACCACTATCGAATGGGATACCTTTTGATATTCACACAAGATGTTGGGATTTCACAAAATTCACTGTTTTCAGACAAAGGAGGCTTGGATACAGTTTCTGTCTCCAACATAGTATTTACATACAGTCACTTGGGAGAAAACGACAAAAAAATAATATTCCACCAGAAGTCTATGTGGCAATTCAACAATAAAAAATAAGCCAGCAATTATGATAACTATTATTTCAATTAATATTCAATTTCAGAACTACGTTTTAAATCCATTACTGTTCTGTGATGGAACACAAATAGCTGTCGTGTGTATTTTGTATTGTCTAGCCGACGATGTGCGCTAGAATGAAGGATCGAATCTTTAAAGGCACACTTGCCGCGAAAATCAGGAATATTGTTTACATTAAAAAAAATACCGTTTTCTGTATTTTTCCTAGACAATATAGGTTAGGAACTTTCTATTTTTACAAAATTTTAAAAGTTTGGACGTCACTTTCTATTTTTAATTTGAATTTGAAAATTTTAATTGTTAGGTGCCCGGAACGTAAACAAACCAAACTGCCCCCTATTGGCGATTTTATGTTTCAATCGAGTGAGTGAACTAACGGCACAGTGTAATTTTACGTAGGCCTATTTATCTGAGAAATACAGACTGACGATCGATTAACAGCGACTGGGAAAACCTGCTGATAATTGTTTGAGTGTAAACCACAGATAAAAAGGCCTGAAATGTGGGTAATCCAACACGAAAGTTGACCGACACTGATCGTTGTTGTTGTAATCAGGCTTCGATTCTTCGTTTGTTTTTCACCCCATTTCTACATTCTAAAGCTAACTAGACATGTTGTATGTGTCCTATGTTTAAGTTCAGTGGTATTAGTCGTAGTAAGCTCATGTAAATTGGTTTTCTTAGCAAATTTAAACAGGCTACGGCGGCAAGTGGGCCTTTAAGTTTCCGTTCTGTGAAGAAAATCCGTGTTTGGACTTTGATCGTTACCGTGAACAGCGTCCGGGCTTGATACAGTATCGGATAATTCTGCTGTGAGAGACACCTTTTTGCTGGGTTTTACAGAAGCGAACAGCGACAATGCCTGTTTAAATCGATCATCAGCTAAACGCATTGATCACAGGTGATAGTGCCATCAAGCTAGACAGTATCCATATAAGTTTACCCGATAGAGCCGTATTGGAACGATGTGCAATAGGTTGCGAGTAGTATCACTGGCCGCGGGTGCTGTTTGATCATGGCACACCTGCCTGCCGGCTGATTCAGAGGTATTCGCCATCCCATCCAAAACCATTGGGGAGTTCTTCGGTGGACAACTCAAATTCAATTTACTCTAATTTACTATAGATTCGTGTCGAGTTATTGTCATATTGGTCATTTTCGTTTGCTATAACCCTCATGCATGGAGCCGGGAGCACGCAGCGCAAACCAGGTAAACGTAAGCCTCCGGTATCGCCTATCAAATTCACATTGTCTTACAGTTCTATATAACAATCATTCAGAAATAAATGTGATAAATTAAATAAGTATTTTACATGCCTAGACGGCTCAAGTGACACCTGACTAACAAATATCGACCTTTCTGTCTATCTTTCCATTTCTCACCACTGTATATTTGCTTATCTGTAAATCGCATACGGGTGAAAGCTCAATTGTATTGCATGTTTTTACATCTTAAAAGGTTAAGTAGATCTCACACGTACTAACATATACTCCTGCACAGAGAGATTCAATATATTGTGTTCAAACATCACAATTTTCTTAATCGCTCAAGGTAATAATTACTCACTAGTATGGCGTACATCATTCACACGAATGGACGCGCCAATAAGCTAAAACAACCAACCAACCAACATGCCTAGACGAGGAGCGGATTCTCTGTACAGTTCCAGTATTATCGATCGCTTGGTTGTTGACGGAAAAATAAACATTTAATTTTGGTACTTTCGAAAAAAAGCATATATGTACATTCTATAAAACTAAATAACAACCCCTTGCTTTCCCGCCTAAGTGACATCGAAGCCAAATGTATTCACAATGAAACAAACATTGCCCTACAAATCTATACAAAGGATGCAAAAATACACAATATATTAACCTGCACATCTAGGTTTCATTCAGCAACAGCTAGCCCGAATAATCAGCCTCTGTGGGGCTGAAAATCTAACACTCTCCGTGGCGTAAAAAGCACAGAAATAAAGAAAAAAAAAACACTGAGACAAGTTTTCGTGGCTACGCAACAGCATAAGTAAGAGAAATAATATATTATGTATTGCATGATTCAATGAGCGTAACAGAAACCATCGAGATTGCAGCAGAACATTGTTGATGATCGCATTATTGCGATCAGTACCCGCTTACACCATTCCCATATCTGTTTTTTTTTTGGAAAATGATGAGGCCTCGGTGGTCCAGTGGGTTAGAGTGGTCGTCCATCAGTCCCACACAGACCGTTCGTCGATGCGGAGCGGGTCAGACCAAATAGAAATTGAAAAATTTCTGGGTGGATTTTTCACTCGGTCACCGTATGTGGAAAAGTAGCCATATACTCGCCGAAGGTCAGGTGTTTTCTTAGGGCAATAAGCGAAATGAGTTTGAGTGTGGTGTAAAACATCAATCGATCAATCAGTCAATCCGATAATGGCACTTTGAGAAAACAAATATGGTACTCAATGTACTTGTATGAGAACTGAAAGTGAATTGAATTGAAAGTAGTACAAGAAAAGTGGTCTTCTACTCAAAGCACACAATTTATATAGTTACGCATTTTTGTTATTGCCTCATCTTACCCGTTTCTTCAGATAATTTAGACTTCCTGAATTAAATTAACTGTGAATTATGTTGGTAGATTTTCTAATAATTGTCCATAGATTTCTCTAGATTTTTGTGTCGAGATTTCATTAATCGTCTGTATCTTAATAGTGTAGCGAAAATAGGTTTTCTACACGTTTATCCTGTATGTCATTTGCGGTCAAATATGTTATGTTCCGCTACTTATTTATAAGAGAACGTGTGCTTCGAAATGTACACATGTTCAAAATAACATGTCGTTGTTGTTGTTTAAGAGATCGTTTTTGGTGCACAATATGGCTTGAAATACACAGTTTTTGTAACGTTAAAATGCCTATGCACGATATGTTTCATAAGACCATAAACTTAACTTTCGAGAATTCATGTCTTACCAGGAGATGATGGTTTAATGCACTTGAAATACGATAGTTTGTTCCCTAACAGATCGGTCACAAATCACGATACTCGCCATGTTCGGCGCACAGTGATTTTTCACAGACTTCACAGTGAGTTCGCGACGATTACGAACATATTTCAAGTACTATGAATAATACTTCGATCGGTTTGTGTTATCCGATTCTTCCCTTGGAAAGAATATCGTTATTTGGGAGAGTAAATGGACAAATGTCACTCGTTGAATTATTTTAAATGACAAAACTTTTGGATCGATGTTGACAAACTGTCAGACAGCGGAGCGTCAGCCAATCATCGAGCCGGATTTCGACACGTGACCCAGCGTTCTATGCTGGACGCCTATAAAAGGCCAGAATTTCTTCGTGCAAGGTTAGATGGCTTCGGCACGTTGAAGTGAACACTTCGTCAATACTTGTACATATATGATTTAATAATGAAACGAACTGATTAACTTTTGTAGAAGGAAACATAACTAAACAAAGAAGCACCAAAATACAGCATGCAAATGAATAATTCCCAAGTTTACCAGTGGGAATGATCGGTACTAAGTTACAAGTGGGAATGACCGGTACCTATTTCACCAGTGGGACTGATCGGTACTAAGTTTACAAGTGGGAAGGATCGGTACCTATTTCACAAGTGGGAATGATCGGTACTAAGTTCACAAGTGGGAATGATCGGTACTAAGTTCACAAGTGGGAATGATCGGTACCTGTTTCACCAGTGGGACTGATCGGTACTAAGTTCACAAGTGGGAATGATTGGTACCTATTTCACCAGCGGGACTGACCGGTACTAAGTTTACAAGTGGGAATGATCGGTACCTATTTCACAAGTGGGACTGATCGGTACTAATTTCACAAGTGGGAATGATCGGTACCTATTTCACCAGTGGGACTGACCGGTACTAAGTTTACAAGTGGGAATGATCGGTACCTATTTCACAAGTGGGACTGACTGGTACTAAGTGGTGAGAGTTGGGAAAACTTGGTGACAGTTTCAAATAATATTTGATAATTCATATATACAGTTCAGAAGTGAGAAATTCTTGGGATTGGATAATACAACTCAGAAATTCAATAACACTAACTTTTGTGGGATTTTCAGCTGGTTATCTAACCGAACATTTGACTATTTATTTGGTTGTTGAGACACTGATTCTTTTGAACATAATAAATATAAGACTAAAAGTAATTTAAATCCACAATCACAGATTTTTTTTATTTTGACTGTGGGAATATGTGACTCTAGTATATTGACAATAATAGTAAAATTTAATCTCCATTTCATTGTTTTAATTGGTGTTAAATAAATATTTAATGTTATTTCAAGTTGAAATATTCGATTGGACATTTTGATTTATATTGGATAGATAAAATATCAGTCTTAGCACTACGAATCTCAAATAGTAGCGGTGTCTCCGGAACATTCATCATCTTGAGATACAAGATGTTATCTTAATTAGGCTTCGCTCGGCCCATTATTTTTAAGATTTAGACATCGAAGTTGTTGGTCAAAGTATAACATCATCTCGCATTGACCAATTAAATTAGGAAAGGTAAATTCCGCTACAATATCAAAGCCTAAAAATGAAAAAGTTTCGAGTTACAAGCATTTTCCTGGCAACCAGAGAGACCAATATTATGTTCTCTTTACTCGGAACACGGCGGGTATAATAGATGTGTCTTATTTGGCGTGCAAACAGAGGGCTAATTGCCTATTGTCGTCAAGCTCTCCACGATGTGGATTTTAAATTTGATCGACAAATCAATTAGTAAACGAACAAATATCATGCTAAGTGATCTTTTCCCAATATGCACTCGTACATTGTTTGAATCTATAGCTGATGTCAAATCGTTCTGAGTGTTGTCCTGATTACTGTGATATATATGCTAGATAATCACACACTCTTATGTCGTTTTTGATTTAATAAACCATTTGCCAGTTTTTTCGCGCAACAATGACATGACGTTGTGACACCAATCGTTGGCCGGACAAGCCCAGCGTTCAACTAGGCTTCAGCTATAATTAGTCAAGCTACCGTTGCATGCAATATTTTTTTCTCATTACTTGATTATTTCAGACATATACGGACACAATATAGGGCTTCTTTTATAAAACATGATGTGAAAATGTTGAAAATATGGAGTTAAAAACAGACGGATGTTTGGTCCCGTCCAGCAGTTAAGGCCGGGATTGAAACTTTACTAAATGATGTCATTTGAAATTAATAGGCAAATCACCTACTCTCTCTTACTTTTACACGGAAGAGTGGCTTCTTCTCTATTCAAATACATCTTGAAATCATAGACTACAAATCAGCTTCGGTATTTGTTATTTTGTGACGTCCCCCACTATAGCCACCAGCACACCACATGGATGACATTCATCATTTAACTATTTTCCCCTACGACGAACACACAGGAATATACTTTAAGGGGCCGGGATTATAAAACTTTGCCATACTCGACTCAGACTCCGTACTCAACTCACCTTGAGCATACTCCTGTGAGTTTGAGTCTGAGATCGGGATTATAAAACATTCTGCGAACGTGCTCAACTGAGTCCAAAACAAAGGCAAACTCAGCCTGTTTAAGCATGAAATGTTGGAGCTCTCTAGTGAAGGAGGTCAAAAACAACTTTTGTTTTGATGTTGTTGCAATTGTGTCAAGTCATCGACTGTGTAATCTCTTGGAGAAAAGTAAAATTAAAGGTTTAACTTTCTCAAAAATAGTGGCAGTAATGTTAGAAAGAACAATTTTTGGCTAGAAATGTATTGAAAAACATGTTTAGAGGGTTAAATTGTGTTGAGTCTACCTCTGAGCAAGGTCGGTAGCGTACTTAGGATTTCGTACTCAGCTGAGCATAGAAGCGATCTCAAAAGTATTATAATCCCAATTTTTCGAGTCTGAGTTTGGAGTTGAGCACAGAGTGACCACTTGAGCACTGAGTCGTGCTCAAGCAAGTTTTATAATCCCGGCCCATAGTCTATTAGACCCTCTCGGCTTAGAATGGCCTTTTTATGACGTTGTTTGAATTGTATGGCATTGACATCATTTTTCTTTTACGCTGTGAAACGCTTCTTTTGCATTGCCAAAATGAGCACGATTCCGACGTCAGATTGACCCCAAAACTCGATATAGCACAAGCGTCAATCCTGAAGCCGAAAGGGTAGCCTTGGTGTATGACAAAATAACTCTACATTGAGTTTTGGGATCAATCTGACATTAAAATCGTGTTGATTTCACCTATGACACATTGTGATAGATGAGTGTCACAGCGCCTGCAACAGATGAATGGCTTAATTACCATGCAATTGAAACAACGTCGGGAAAAATATCTTCTAAACAGTAATGATATATTCTCTCCAATTCCGTAAAGTAAACGGCATATCGTAAATAACCCAACAAAACCAACTAAGACAAGGTCGTATATAATATTTCAAAACGACTTTCTTAGTTTTCTTTCTGATTGTTAAGCACATAATCTAGGTAATATATAGTCCGGATTATCGGTCTTACGGCGACTTGTATTATATGGCTGCTTATGTGTCTTGTCGCCTTATGACGAACACGGAGAGAAAATTCGGCAGAGCCCAGATTTCTCGGCTAGGTAATTTAATGCGTGTCTCCGTAGGCAAGGTAGAGGATCTTAAAAAAAACAATCCCCTTTTTTTCTCTTCTTTTTTTTCTTTGCTATTTTTTTTTTTTCAGTACATAGTCTAGCTAAGAGCTTTTGTTCTTCATTTTTTTTATTTTTCTATTGTTTTTTCCCCCGAATTACCATTTACGTAGTTTATGTGTCTTTTGAGACCAGCATAAGTGATTATACGTGTTATGTCAAGGCCAACAGCGAGTGACATGACCTTTTGTCTCGGACTCGTCAAGGAAATTCGATTGGAGGTAATTTAGGAAACAACAATTGCATTAGAGAGGTTACAAAGGAGAGGTTTCACGTTAACGCTCGTTAACGCCCGGAGACCAAGGCATACATGATTTATAAATATCAAATGATTCGTCTCGAGACCCTAAGGACGGTGTTTACAGAGATTGTAGGGATCAGACGTAAAGGGAACCCTCAGGCTCATGTTAAATGAAGCCTAGTCGATTAGTAGGCTGCTTCCTTAAAGTGGCATGAGCTGCCGAAATTCATACTTTTTTGATAATTTCTGATCGTCACGACAGTAAGAGGCCTTGAAGGCCATCGAAAAACTCAATGATTGGCGTTGGAATGAGGAAAATCCATACAGTATGTGGCTTGTACGAACCGAAAACGTGTTCGAAAGTAAACCAAATTTAAATAACCGGGACGACCATTCATTCATTCTAAGCCAAAGTTAGTTCAAAACGATACGTTATCGTACATTTTCGAGACTAGAAGCACTAAAAATCTTCTGAATTATACGGCTTGAGAAAAATAGCCAATAATTTCAACATTCTGTTTTAACGTCAAAATATCAACATTTTGGCAGCTCATGCCCCTTTAACTAAATTTCCCAGCCCAAAATGGGCCAAGTATTTTCTTCTGGTCAGTCTGCTAGTGAACTACAATTCTACTGAAAACTGTATAAAATTTTCTTAGAAATACCCCAACAATTGATATATCATTAAATGAATCAATAATAATCAATCAATAAGTGGAACTGAATACTTTGACACATATAAATACGTCTCATAAAATGTTTCTACAGAAAAATCAAGTCAAAACGGACACCCTGTGACGCCGTGATTCGTTATCCCATAAAAACGTTGACTGTGGCGCGATAAACACGTGAAAGCTCTTCTTTTGCAACCCCCTCCAATTCATTTGTTGTTTCCTAAATTATCGGCAGGCTTTTCGATCCCTCTTACCCGATCGCCAGTCTATATTTCTCAGATAAAGTAGAGCAAATTAAACTGTGCGATTAGATGCCTAACAGGGCTCAAAACATTAGAGCGATTATGCGCATGCTTGGGTTCGGAGTTTTTTTTTACATTGCGGCCACCTGATAAATCTACATTTTCAATTCTAAATCAGAAAATCTAAATGATGCCAAACCTTGATTTTTGGGTAAAAATAAAAAGTTCCTAACTTCTTCTGTTATAAATACAGAAAACTGTCCATGTTTTATATAGCTCTAAACAGTAGGCTATTTTGGATATTCGCGGGGAATGTGCATTTAAACTAAGCTTTTCCTTAAACTTTTTCTTAAAGTGGCATGAGCTGTCAAAATGTTGATATTTTGACGTTAAAACAGAATGTTTAAATCATTGGCCATTTTTCTGAAGACGTATAATTCAGAAGCTTTTTAGTGCTTGTAGTCTCGAAAATGCACGATTAAGTATTGTTTTGAACTAACTTTAGCTTAGAATGAATGAATGGTCGTCCCGGTTATTTATATTTTGTTTACTTTCCGAACACGTTTTCGGTTCGTACACGCCACATACTGTAGGGATTTTCCTCATTCCAACGCCAATCATTTAGTTTTCCGATGGCCTTCAAAGCCTCTTACTGTCGTGACAATCAGAAATTATGAAAAAGTGTGGATGTTGGCAGCTCATGCCACTTTAAAGTAGCATGAGCTGCCAAAATTAGGATTTATTCAAAAATTCTAAAGAGAAAGATGGAATTTACAGTTCATTGAAAAACTAAATCATTTACACAAAATCAGCAGTTATACGAATAATGTATAGTTTGTATTAACTCGAATATCACAGTGAAATTTGTGCACATTGCCTTTCGGACAAATTTCCGTAATATCGCGAAGTAAGTTAATCGGTGGATGCAGTCGACTAAACGACCGTTAACCGAAAACACCAAAGGTTCCGTTAGGGAAAGCTCTTGACCATCGAGGGAAATTACTGAAATCCAAATTGAATTATACTTATCAGAGTCTGGCGATATGGCAGCTTTTATAAATACACAGTTATTAGGAGTCACTATAACAAGGAGTGATAGTACCTAGAGCGAGAAGTGATTTGTGGGAGTTCGTGTATAGCTGAAGACACACGCAAAAATGAGCTGTTGGCGACGTGGAACAAGGCGTTATTACAGTTGGATATCACATTATTAATTAAAGATACGTGAGCTGGAAACAGTCCTACTGTTGGTATATACATGTAAGTTTAAGTTATACTTCACCAACAAACACTATAAAATTACATTTGTTTTAGTAAATTCTTTAAGAGGCATTTAGAAGTTGAGGTAACAATATTAAATCAAGAGGTTTATGGATTGCAACTACTGTTTATTTGTAAAGCGACGTTTCGGTCCAGATCCAGTTTTAGTAACTTTCATATCAATTGTAACGCAGTTCCCATTGTAAACATATTGATTGGCGTTTCTCTCCACATTAGATGGGTTTCACTTATACCTGGTATTACCATGTTTAGCGGGGATTGAACCGCCCCTTTGTTCAAAGGAAACCTTACCTCCGATACCTAAGTGAAATACTTTTCACCTGGGTGTAAAGGTATGTGACATCCCAAGCTTCGGGTCAAAGCATCGTGCCGCAAGTATCCAACTTTTAACGTTATAATATGGAAGCCGATAGATGAAAATTCACGCAGATTTTTATGATTTTTTTCCTTTGAGCTAATTAAGTGGGATTCGAACATGCGAGATGGCACAAGAAACAGTCAGTACACAAACTGCACCCAAAGTCCCTTTTTGAAGAAGGACATATATTCCTGATAAAACAGAAACGCAAACAACTGATAACAAAATCACTTACTTACCCTCTAATTGCTGATCTGTTAATCTAGATCCTTTCGGTTTGATGTACTTAGATTTTCCTTTTCCAGACATCGTTTCTCTTAAACAAGGACGCAAAACTTTCTTAAAATCAAAGGGAAATCCTCAATAATGTTTATTGGGATCCTTTACAAGAACCTTCTTAATTGCAAAATATTTCCAAAAAGACCAAAGCTTTGTCTTATATCTGGAAAATGAAAGTTAAACACAAGCCTGTGAACTTCACTGAATGTTGTCACAAAACAAACGCATAAGACCAAGTCTTTGGCCAAAGTGTTTTCTCAATAACTGTTGCAGTAAAGACAGAAAGCTGTAATCCTGTCTGCCACGGAGCAAGTTATACTCGTCTCCTCGAACAGCTTATCGTCAAAAGGTAACAAACGCTGTTAGAAGCGATAACTGTCCCGCGTTGGAATGCGAACAACAAGTACGGATCTTTAAAGATGGATAGGTGACGGTGTCCGATATTATGAAGGGTCAGACGGTTTCCCCCTAGCGAGGACAATCAGCGTGTGGTCGATGATCGTTATCGTGTAAAGCATCCGGACTGGACAACGTATCGGATAATTCTGCTGTGGGAGACACTTTTTGACTGTGTTTTACATAAGCGAGCTGCATAAATGCCTGTCCCATCGATTATAAATACTGCGCCTTCGCCAGTGTTGAACGTCCGTCCCATCAAGACGGTGGTTGCAGTCGTATTGGAATAATGTACATTGGATAATTAATATAGTAACGCGAGCCTCAGGTGCGGTATGATCGTGACACACGTGCCTGTAGGCTGAATCCAACTATCGAACATCCCACCCAAAACCATTGGCGAGTTCGTCAGTGGACATCCCCTATTCAATTTACCATAATTCACTAGCAATTCGTGTCGCGATATTATAAAATTGGGTAGCTTCGTTCTTTAAAACTCTCATTCATGGCGCCATTAGCTACTCGGCAGAGCACGTTAACCGCAAACCAGGTAAACTCTAGCTTCGGGGTTTTCTATCAAATCAAGTTACTATATCATTATTATGTAGAGCTACGCGTGATAGAAATAATAGGTATATTCAATGTCTAATGGACAAGCGAAGCGAAGACTCCGTTCCAGTTTCATTGATCGCTTGGTTGTTAATGATAAATCGATATTGAACATTGATAGCATTAAAAGATAACACGTGTGGATTATATAAAACCAAATAAAGGCACCCATGCTTCGAAGCTTTTGTGACATCCAGGCAACTTGTATTTCCAACAAAGCAAACTTTACTCTGCAAATATATTCACAGAATACAACAAGACATAGCATATAAATATGTGCATACCTTAAGCTTCGTTCAATATTATGCCAAACTCCAGAAGATATAGAGCATTTTGTAATAAATTGTCCGGTCCATGCTTTTTATCGGAGGGTCTTTTATGATAAACTGAGAATTTTAGGAATACATACTTTTAATCTTGATACTATATTCAATCCTAAAGAGAACCGAAACAAGGTTTTATTGGCCCTTGTTAATTTTGTTGAAAAAACTAAAAAAGTAAGTGATCAGTATGTAGAACTATACACTTAATCTTTTTAACAGTAATTTTAAAGTAAGTTTACAAACATTCTGTGTATATATATTCTACTTAGAATTCCTATATAGTATATTATAGCATATATGTACATAGTCAACTTTTTAAACAGATTTTAACGGGAACCTATAGAGTGTGGCATTCTTGATTTTAACTGTTTTTTGTTTGTTTTTTTATCATGACAATGCATTACCCAATCTGTGTCCTCCTTTACCTCTAACCCTTAAATGTTAAATAACAGTCAAGAACTATATAACATTATGCCTGGCGTGCATAACCTGCATCTGCAGAGTTGAATACGTCATTCAAAACCAAACAATGGAATGGAATGGCTTCGTTCAATCAACCAAATCCGTTACAGTATAATTAAACAAAATAATAAATTTCATAATTTAGTGAGCGTAATGGAAGCAGCCTCAATGACAGCCGTATGCAATCAGTACCGGATTACGCCATTTACATCTAACGTTTTGAGGAAGATATTTAATAAATTTTCTATAATCCACCCCGAGCAATAGGTAACTGCTTAAATACAAGGCTAACAACAATATTGGAAGGGACACAAGACCGATTAGGCGGATAGAAATCCAACAATTGGGTGTGGCTATTGATATCAGTTGATCTTTTTAATTCCACTTTAAACTTTAATTGTCTATTGATTTTGTTTTCGAATTTTCATAGGATACGTCGAGGTGGGTCAAGTGATTTGGTCGAATACAATGGAGAACTATCTCCGTATCAAACCACAATGATGACATCTTTCTTTAAATTATGCATAAAATAAAATATCATAAATTGCCAGATAATGGTGTTTTGATTAAGATAATCCGGAAGTAGATGCATTTGTATGAGAACTGAAATTAGTATCCGAAATATGACATTTTACTGATTAGACCTGAGCTATATTGTTTCGCAATTTGATGTTGTATCTGTTAACACGTTTAGTCAGTAGGTAACTTTAGAGATTCCATTACAACTTTTTTGTGATAATTGTTCTCAACTTTCGCTAGTGTATTGTCCCGGGCTTTAGTCAATTTCCCGTAACTGTGCATCAAAGCTTACAATTTCCAGAACCTTTGGTCAAAAGCCCTTTCTTGGCAACCAGAGAGATCAATTCCAGGAGCCTGTTTCACAAAGCGGCGTAGCGTAAGTTTTCACGTAACTGCCTTAGCACTGTAGAGATACGGTAGTATGAAAGTTACGTAAAAAATACATCTACGCCGCTTGTGAAACAGGCTCTAGGTAAGCTTCTCTCTGACCACTACGATTATGGATGGGTGAGGGTTACTCGTTTGACATGCAAACAGAACGATAATTGTCTGCTATCGTCAAAATCTCCACGATGTGAATTTTAAATTTGGTCCACAAAGCAATTTGTAAATGAAAAAAGATCAAACTAAGTGGTTTATTCCCATTTGCACTCGTACGTTGCTTGGAATTACAATTGATGTCAACTCCTTCAAAGTGTTGCACTGAATAAAGTGATATATGTGCTAGGCACAATTACAAACTCTTAAGTCGTTCTTTGTTAATTCACATTGAAGTTCACATGACGTTGGGGACATTAGTGATCAGTAAGTTCCGAGAGAAACCCCTGAGGGTACATTCTAGATGCGGTATCAGCAATTTTGGTATTCATGTTAAAACGGCAACAGCTACATGGATTATGCTGTGTAACTTGTATATATTTTCTGTTGTTATGCTGCTAAATGCATCACTTGCATAGCTGACATAAGCTGGCGTCAAGATGCACCTGTACCCTGTTCCACAGAGCGGCGTAGCGTAAGTTTTATCTCTAAGCTGTATCTCTACTAAGCTGGACCCTGTTTCATAGAGCGGCGTAGCGTAAGTTTTCACGTAAATGACATAGCAACGTATCTCTACAGTATGGGTTGCTATGGCGTTTTCGGGAAAACTTACGCTACGCCGCTCTGTGAAACAAGCTACAGGGCGTGAGTTCCTATATTAACACTGATATACGTCCGACGTAACTGACGCCGGATTCCGGTGATCAAACTAGGACCCTGCTTACCGCTGACGGGCGATGTTACTTCAGCTCTAACATCTGCTAACTGACTAATTGGACAACCCATTATGTTTTACTTACAGTGGCCATAAACTTACAAAGTACTGTGCATGTAATCCATTTAAAAGCAGTCTAAATTCTTAACGGAATCTTTATTGTATTTTCAATTATGATTGAGAGTTTATTTCCCAATTTATGAAACTATGTTGTCATAATGCCGTTTACATTCAAGCGAAACTTAATTAGTCCAGGATCATCAGATCACGTTTTTGTAGCAAGAGTTAATGATTGAATACATAGAAATAGATTCATTAACAGGCAACCCTTCTAGCAAGGAAGGGGGCCTCCGTGGCTCAGTAGGTAGAGCGTTGGACGCTCAATCCGAACAGCCTTCCACCAATGGGTCGCGGGTTCGAATCCCACTCATTCCCAAAATAATTGGCAAATTTTCTGACTGGGTTTTAACTCGAACAACCTATGTTGGATGGTTGCCAGTTACCAACGGAAGGTCGTGGGTTTCCTCCGGGCATAGAGCCCGGTTTCCTCCCACAAAAAACTGGCAACGCCGCCATATAAGTGAAATAATCTTGAGTGCGGCGTAAAACACCAAACAATCAATCAATCAATCTAGCAAGGAACTGCAAATAAGTTCACTTTATAAGATACTAATCTTGGACTTTTTCGCAACTATTTGTAAGAGACAATAACAATATGCCTATTCCATTGTTTGGAAATTTTCCAATAAGACATAACGTGTTAAATCTGGCCAGATTCCATTACAGGGGAAATATAAAAGTGGGCATTTTTCATCCAACATCATTTCGTCAATTAAACCAATTCACTCTATCAACAAAAAACAAGTAGCCTAATATCACGGATGAATTTTCATTTATTCCAAGCCTCGTTTACTGTTAACCACAAGTTCATTAATCTGGATAATCTAAAATGCCGAATTCTTTACACCAATAATATTAGCATCGATTGAGGAAAACGACAATACCGATTATCAAACAAAACTGTTAATTAAACTTCCACAGCTCATTCAACATGAACAATTTTCTCCATATAAAGCAAGCATATGATCTGATTCAAAGGCGGTTCAAACACAATATTCAATCTGATATACAAAAAAGTGAAATGTACAATTACATAGATTTTTACTGCGCCGGTTTTGTGTAATTTCTTTTTCTAATTTATTTTCTTAATCGTGAGAAATGACGCATCTTTTGTTATAACACAGGCAAATATGTACAATTACTTCACATTTCTTAGAAACTTAAGAGATGTATATGCCCCTAATTACCAATTACAGATTGTAGAGAGGTATTACCAATTTTGCCAATCTAAGAAAAAAAAGGTCAGGCAATGGTCACCACTGACCACGTATGACGAAAATGTCAATTCCAAAGTTTCAGAGGCGCGAACAATACAATGTGTCGGGGTTTCTCAAATTTTCTCGGATCTGACTGGGCAGCTATGCTGCTCAAGTTTTGCCAATCTAATAAAGAAAGGACAGGCAATGGTCACCACTGACCACGTATGACGAAAAAGTCATTTCCAAAGTTTCAGAGGTGCGAACAATACAATTTGTTGGGGTTTCTCAAATCTGACTCGGCAGCTATGCTGCTCAAGTTTTCGGTCCATCATTTTAATTTATATATGTAAGAAAAGAAAATGCAAAAAACAAAAACAAACTTATCGTAGACTCAAGTTTTCGTATTCTAAAAGATCAGTTCATTTTCCGTGAACTCAATGAAGAAGTCACGTACAATGTCGCGAGATCTCGGTTACCGGATACCGAATATAATATTTAAAATCAAACTTATACATAAATCTTGCCCTTTTTTCTAATAACATATTTTAATGCATATCTAATCATGAAAAGAAAGTTTTAATTGAAGATATAGTTAGCATTTAATGTTTCTTGTATATACAACATTGTAAGTAAATAGCACTACAAATAAATATACTCCTGTAACCAACAGAATTAGCATGACGTACAAAGACAAGTCCAGAAGGCGTGGATGAGGAAATGCGAGGAGGAGAGGGCTAAACTATGGACCTTCAATACAATCTTGGTATCACACATTCACAGGAGTTTGAATCCAATTTTTATAAAATGGACATTTCTACAATCGGCTTTAGCCGACTCCCCTAACGTAGCTGAGTGCTATTCCGCATACGACTTCCTAACATAACTAACCTTGAAATGTGTTTTTCTAGAGAAATTTATCCTTGTTTCTTTGTGTACAAAAAAGGATCAACTTTATAAAAAAAGTTATTTTTTTTATTCCAATACGTTAATTGCTTTAAACTGCTAATTTGGTTTTCCGCAAAGGGGATTTCAATTAGCATCAAGGATGTTCAGCGACGGTAAGTACATTTGGGCGTGATCAAATTGCGCTAATGATAAGAAACAAAATATTAGTATAATCAAAACAACCAATTTTGTTTTTCATTTTTGTTTATATTTGTGTAGGATATCAGTCTATCTATAGCCAATGGCAGAATTATTATTCAATAATCACGTCCGATCCTTCCATTTCACCGCCGTATTTTAACTGAACAGGGAAACAAGCTCGCCAAGTGCCAAGAAGAAAACTTCCTGAGAATAGCACAAGGCACCTGGTGCTGGGTTCTATATATGGACCAGTAAGGGGCATAATAGATTGGTTGTCTGTGAAAATAGTTAAGTTTGTTTCTAGAGTATTTTGCTCGATGGCCCCATTAAATACCCCAAACAGAAATGCAAATCAAGAATCGGTTTACAGGAAAATGTGATAAAATATACATCCCTTTAAAGTGGCATAAGCTGCCGAAATTCACACTTTTTTCATAATTTCTGATCGTCACGACAGTAAGACGCTTTACAGGTCATCGAAAAACTAAATGATTGACGTTGGAATGAGGAAAATCCATACAGTATGTGGTCTATACGAACCCGAATAGTGTTAAAAAAGTAAACAAAATTTAAATAAGTGGGACGACCATTCATTCATTCTAAGCCATACTTAGTTCAAAACACTACTTAATCGTACATTTTCGAGACTATAAGCGATAAAAAGCTTCTGAACTATACATCTTGAGAAAAATAGAAAATAATTTCAACATTCTGTTTTAACCTCAAAATATCAACATTTTGGCAGCTCATGCCTTTTAACCAGAGCCCAAAAGGGATGAATAAAATGATTCCTACTTAAATTGGAAAATGCATCCAGTGAAGAGATACCTCTAACTAATAAAACAGATCTCTAAATACAAAAAGTTACCATGTAGTCCCGACTCCCATATAGAGAGCAAAAACTCTATCCCCATACCCCCCCCCCCCCCCAAGGGACCAACAATTACAATGTAGTTAATTGGATTGAGTTTGGTATATCCGATCGATACATGTAAATCGTGTCTCGACTCTCATGATGTGATTAATATAATGATAGTCTGATTCGACCAAAAGTTTAGAATTATTTTTAAAAAAAGCGCACATTTGACTTCAAGTACAATATAATTCAATTATAAGACACGATTCACCATTATATTACAAGACAGCATTCGAGACATCGATGGCTCAGCCGGCAGAGAAATTGTAGCTAACTATCAATCGATGGGTCACAAGTTCGAAACCCACTCGGTCGCCCTATATGGAAGAGTTGCCCTGTTGGAAATCGCCAAAGGTCGATGTTTAACAAAGGATCTAACATCAACCAATCAACTAGCCGAGAAATCTGGGCTCTGCCGAATTTTTTTTCTCTCCGTGTTCGTCAAGACACATTAGCAGCCATACAATACCAGTCGCCGGAAGACCGATAATCCGGGCTACCAATCAACCAGCTATTCGAATTCGATATAACGTTATTTTCAACTCATTCACACCAAGATATGTAATCTGTTAACCTTGTGTCGTTTAAAACGAGTTAAGTATTATACATACAAGAGCCAATGTGATGAACAAACAAAACAATTGTTACTTCTCTGTGCCAGCAACACATTGGACATGCATTACCTGATAAGTCTAAAAAGTGCCTGTGATATTCACAATTGCCGGTACATCGTCACAAAATAACCACAGAGGTCACATACGTTCTCTTCTGACCTATAAGTTATACGACAACCAAATATGTGTTTGTTCCAGGGCTCCGGATTTAGATAAATATCTTACAAACAAGAACCAATCCAAGCATCAACAATTAATTACCAAATGAAAAAGACCTACCTTCTAACTGCTTGTCCGTTAGCCTGGATCCCCTCGTTCTGTTGTTCTTGGATTTTCCTTTTCCAGACATCGTTGTTCTGGACAGTTGTTTTTGTTTTTTTAATCCAAATAAAATCTCCTGCAATCTAGCGGTCACAGTCTCCAGAGAAATGGAAAATGGAATGGATACAACTGAGAGGTTTCATAAAAACGAACCAAAAACAGCCGGATGTTTCGGTCTTGGCGGTTGTCACAGGTTGGAATATCACCCTTTTCTAGATCTGTATAGCAGATAAACGTCAACAAAATAGTATTGAGATAAAAACGCCCTGTGTTGGACTGCGAATAAGGGTGGACGGATCTTTGACGTTTGATAGTCTATGGTTTCCGGTTTAATGAATGGTGGAATGGAGAAGTTTCCGCCCAGCGGCGACAATTCACTAGTGCTGCTTAATCGTTACGATAAAAGAAACGTCCGGCTATCTTCTGTGGTGATTCTGTTATGGGAAAGCTTACTGTGTTTTTTCAGAATCTGAAAGCAGAGAGCCTTGTTTGATTGATTACCAGTACCACGCCTTGACCAATGTTGATCGTTGTTTGTCTGCGTGCCTTCTAGATAGTTCATACCATGCTGATCGTGTTCCCTTAGGGTTGATGCCGAACTGGTCATGTTAGCAGTACCGTTAGCCTGTGTTTTGATCACGGTACACCTGCCTCGCTGCTGATTCCAAAATATCCACCACCCCACACTACAGTGTTTTGGATATAATCAATGAATACCACCAAGTCAATTTGCAGTCATTTTACTAACAATACAAAAGTCCCTTTCCCGCAGAATTGCTTTCGCTGTCCGACACCCCCCCCCCCCCACCACCACCCCCTCCCCCTCTCACTCCCGCGATTGGGGTATTATCTATCATCAAATTATGCATACTTCTGTGATTTCCTATAAAATTCGTGTTCACTTTCCATAAAATAGGGCATCATGTATCTGAAATCCGTACCAATATCTATGCGAACAAGAACTTCAAAAGGGCAAGTTATCACAAAGATCAGGTATATGCTAGCTTCTGAGATTTTTATCATATCAATTTTGCTTTGAAGGCCTGTGTCAACATTATTTAGAGATATTCGGATATAATAGATATAATATGTATGTTTAATTGAGAGTAGACGAACTGGGCAAGGCTTCGGCTCCAGATATATTGATTACTTGGCTAGTGGCGACAAATCGATGTTAAACATCGAAACAAAATCATGCTTAGATTATATAAAAGTCAATAGCAACCTATGGGCTTTTTCTTCAAAGTAGCATCGCAACAACTTATATTCATAAAAAAGTTAATGCTGCATGCCTAATAAATAATAATAAATTTTTACATAGGGTATACAAGAGTACCTCGGTTATCGTTCATATTTAAGGTCCTTCCACCAATCATTTCTGTAATAACATTCCTCAAACAAAAGAGGGTGCCTTAGTGGCTCAGTCCTCACTGTCATAGTCCCTTACACGTACGGCGAAATAAGACTGAAGAATTCTGAGTGAATTTTCCCCTTGATCACCGTGTTTGGAAGAGTTTCCAGGTACTTGCCGAAGGTCGTTTTTCTCCCAATAAACCTCCCCCCGCTGACATATTTATGGACACTAAAACACACGGGCACAGGGAAAATCTTCTTGTCTAAAATAACCATGGAGACAAGTTTCTAATTGTGTTAAAAAGAGGTATATCATTTAGACCTTTATACCCCATCATAAATTGTTGTAATAAAGTAAACCTATGATATTTCATTAGGTTGACGACTGACAGGAGCTTGGTCTTAGTCAGTAGAATTTTCTGGAACACTTTGTATTACATTGACAATGCTTACGTATCTTAAGCTATGGTAAGAATATCGTCAGACTATATATTATAGGGTCATGGGAAAAGACAGTGAAAATTTGCCCCCCACCCACCCACACCCCTTACCCAGAAAAACCTAGGTAGAAGGCAGACAGGGGAGTTTAGCCCTGACCAGTATGTCTTTCAAACTCTTGTTCTTTTTATAAGCAATGACTGGCCTTTGGGTCAGAGGTCGAGCAAGTTTACTTTGAAGTAGTTTGTATTCTTCTACTATAATCTTGGCCATAGCGATGCTAGCTTTGTTATACTGAAAGACAAATGGTATTATAGTTTTTTCACGACATCTTCCTGGGTCCAAGTTCAAACCCAAAGGATAAATAGTTTGTAATGTTTGAATCCAAAAACTTTCCCTTTCCAAACGTTTGTGCTTGGTATATTAGTGCTGCCGAGTAGATACCAACAGACTAAAGCACAGCCAGCTTAATACAGTTAGATCATTATCTAAGCTAATCACAACAATGTTTATAGTTTTACACTCAAAGATGTTCATTTGACATTTTATATTAAAGTAGTGTTTTGAACTACTTTTAGCTTCGAATGAATGAACACCCGTCCCGGTTATTAAAAACTTTTAGTTCAATATATTCAATATGAGACGCCGGCATTAAGTTCGCCCGAAACAATGTCCATGTATTTCCTTTTTGACGTACAAACGGAAGAAGAACAATTATCTGCACACTGTCAAACTCTCCACGATGTGGATTTTGAATGCGATCGAGGAAGCAATTAGTAAATGAGCAAACATCAAGTTAATTAATTGATAGCATAACACACATGCACTTTGCTTGTGCCTACTAATAATGCCATTAGCTACGTCCGAAGTATTCTGCAGAAAAATGTGACATGTGTTTGTTAACTTAAAATTTGTATTAAGGCATCCATTGTTAATTTATATTGAACATCACTAAGGTCTGTGGTTTTTCTCGATGATCGGAACCATTGTCAGAGTTCCATATAATGGCTAAAATCTTTCCAACAAAAAAATCGGACCTTTAGTTAATCCAAACTTGATCAACCGGTTCACGGTGTAACGTTTCTGTAAAATAATTTATCATTGGTGTGAGAGAAGTATTGGCCACAAGGTTAAGGAAGTTTGTTGAATGGTGTGAACATGACGCCCCCTCCCCCTCCCAGTTATTTTCTGGAAACATCGTGATACACATATTCATCAAAAAAGAGCGACCTTACATTATCAAGTTGGTTAAGTCCCGTTCTCACTGTGCGATTGGTAATACCGACTTGTAGGATGCGATTCAAATGAATGCATTTGATTGGTTGACAAATCATATCGACCAATTAAAAGTATCCATTTTAATCCCATCCTACAAGTCGCACAGTGAGAACGGGCCTTTAACAATCAACTTTAACAGATCTTTAAGTTTCCGTCTCTGATAAAATATCTTGACCATTGTGTGATACCACAATGACGCTAGGTGAATAACGGTTATCAGAGTTAGACAGATCTTGTACATATTGGTTTACGATCGATATCCCTGTCATTGATAGACAGATATCGAATGATCCCAAAGCTGTTTAGGTTTATCTCTAGACTCTTGTCGTATTGTTTACCATGGTGTGATCTTACAAAAATCTTAAGTGAAATGTATTTATCAAAGTCAGACATATTGGTTGGAAATCGATCGCCTTTTCATTCATAAATAAAATAGTATCTGGCTGCTCCTGACGTTTCTATCTACATTTACCATTGATTTGGTAGTAAAGCGATATAACAGGCAAATTACACTTATCCGAATCAGGCAGATTCATACACGATTTAGCCGAGAAATCTGGGCTCTGCCGAATTTTTTTTTTCTCTCCGTGTTCGTCGTAAGGCGACAAGACACATTACCAGTCGTCGTAAGACCGATAATCCGGGCTAATACACGATTATAACGGGATGAGAACTTCAAAGACAGCCGGTAATATGATATAATGGTGCTTTAAGGGGAAAGCATATTGCAGAATTTTACAACAGAAAAAAAACACGTACATCAGGCCTAAAACTACCGAAAATGGTGGCAGAAGTAATTGTGCGAAAGTATATCCCATTATTGAATAATCCAAAGTAACGTCCCCCCACCTCCACCATCCAACTTCCTTACGGACACGAAGTAGGGCCTATTGGGGATTCGAGTATATTTTTTAATATAGACACATAAAAACTAAGGCAAATAACAATGCTAGAAAATGAAAAATATTTCACCAGTAAAAATTTACTTTTAGTCTGAAAAAAACAAAAATGGTACCCCTACAACTTTCCTATGCTTCCTAAATCGGTCTACAACAGAATGTCACATCGCAAAAGAGGGTTTCTCTCATCTGATGATGTTATTTGGGATATCCCGACATAAAAATAGCCTATAGAGAGCTTGTCTCACTGTACCCCATGTCCAATTGCGCCCCGGTCTCCCCTATTGTGGATTCGAGTATATTTTACTTAAATACAATCTACATGGTCACGATAGTCTATATTGTCAATCTGCTCTATATTTTAATAAAAGATCTCTCTGTCGCGTTTTGTTTAAAAACTACCACAAAATAAACACGATGATCCATGGCTTCGGACTTGTAAAAATGTCGCATCAACAATTAACTACCAAATGAAAAAGACCTACCTTCTAACTGCTTGTCCGTTAGCCTAGATCCCCTCGTTCTGTTGTTCTTGGATTTTCCTTTTCCAGACATCGTTGTTCTGGCCAGTTGTTTTTGTTTTTTTTAATCCAAATAAAATCCCCTGCAATCTAGCGGTCACAGACTCCAGAGAAATGGAAACTGGAATGGAAACAACTGAGAGGTTTCATAAAAACGAACCAAAAAAAAGCCGGATGTTTTAGTCTTGGCGCTTGTCACAGGTTGAAATAATCACCCTTTTCTGGATCGGCATAGCAGATAAACGTCAACAAAATGGGATTGAGATAAAAACGCCCTGTGTTGGAATGCGAATAAGGGTGGACGGATCTTTAACGTTTGATAGTCTATGGTGCCCGGTTTAATGAATGGTGGAATGGGGAAGTTTCCGCCCTGCGTCAACAATTCACTTGTGCTGCTTAATCGTTACGATAAAAGAAACGTCCGGCTAACGTCTCTGGTTATTCTGTTATGGGAAAGCTTACTGTGTTTTTTCAGAATCTGAAAGCAGAGAGCCTTGTTTGATTGATTACCAGTACCACGCCTTGACCAATGTTGATCGTTGTTTGTCTGCGTGCCTTCTAGATAGTTCATACCATGCTGATCGTGTTCCCTTAGGGTTGATGCCGAACTGGTCATGTTAGCAGTACCGTTAGCCTGTGTTTTGAGCACGGTACACCTGGCCCGCGGCTGATCCCAAAATATCCACCACCCCATACTAAAGTGTTTTGGATATAATCAATGAATACCACCAAGTCAATTTGCAGTCATTTCCCGCAGAATTGCTTTCTCTGTCCGACATCGCCCCCCCCCCACCCCCTTCTCACTCCCGCGATTGGGGTATTATCTATTGATTTCCTATAATATTCGTGTTCCCTTTCCATAGAATAGGGCATAATGTATCTGAAATCCGTATCAATATCTATGCGAACAAGCATTACAAAAGGACAAGTTATCACAAAGATCAGATTCTGAGGTTCTAGCTTCTGAGATTTTCTATCATATCAATTTTGCTTTGAAGGCCTGTATCAACATTATGTAGAGCTACTCGGATAAAATAGATATAATATGTATGTTTAATTGAGAGTAGACGAACTGGACAAGGCTTCGGCTCCAGATATATTGATTACTTGGCTAGTGACGACAAATCCATGTTAAACATTGAAACAAAATCATGCTTAGATTATATAAAAGTCAATAGCAACCTATGGGCCTTTCCTTCAAAGTAGCATCGCAACAACTTATATTCATAAAAGAGCGAATGCTGCATGCCTAACAAATAATAATAAATGTTTACAGAGGGTATACAAGAGTACCTTGGTTATCGTTCATATTTAATATCCTTCTACCAATCATTTCTGTAATAACATTCCTTAAACAAAAGAGGGTGCCTTAGTGGCTCAGTCCTCACTGTTATAGTCCCTTACACGTACGGCGAAATAAGACTGAAGAATTCTGAGTGAATTTTCCCCTTGATCACCGTGTTTGGAAGAGTTTCCAGGTACTTGCCGAATTTCGTTTTTCTCCCAATAAACCTCCCCCCGATGACATATAAGTGCTGCTGAGTAGATACCAACAGACTAAAGCACACCCGGCTTAATACAGCTAGATCTTTATAACTTTTGAATGCTAGATCTTTATCTATGCTAGATCTTTACCTAAGCTAATCACAACTATGTTTATAGTTTTACACTCAAAGATGTTCATTTGACATTTACTATTAAAGTAATGTTTTGAACTACTTTCAGCTTCGAATGAATGAGCGCTCGTCCCGGTTATTAAAAACTTTTAGTTAAATATATTCAATATGAGACGCCGGCATTAAGTTCGCCCGAAACAATGTCTATGTATTTCCTTTTTGACGTACAAACGGAAGAACAACAATTCTCTACACACACTGTCAAACTCTTTACGATGTGGATTTTGAATGCGATCGAGGAAGCAATTAGTAAATGAGCAAACATCAAGTTAATTAATTGATAGCGTCAAGCACATGCACTTTGCTTGTGCTTACTAATAATGCCATTAGCTACGTCCGAAGTATTCTGCAGAAAAAATGTGATATGTGTTTGTTAACTTTAAATTTGTATTAATGCATCCATTCTTAATTTATATTGAACATCTCTAAGGTATGTGTTTTTTCTCGATGATCGGAACCATTGTCAGAGTTCCATATAATGGCTAAAATCTTTCCAACAATAAAGTCTACCCCAAAACCATTTTTTTCAATATTACTATTTGAAAAAAATCGGACCTTTAGTGAATCCAAACTTGATCAACCGGTTCACGGTGTAACGTTTCTGTAAAATAATTTATCATTGGCGTGAGAGAAGTATTGACCCCGAGGTTAAGGAAGTTTGTTGAATGGTGTGAACATGACCCTCCCCAACCCCCCCCCCCCCCCCCCCCACACACCCCCTCCAGTTATTTTCTAGAAACATCGTGATACACATACTCATTAAAAAAGAGCGACCTTACATTATCAAGTTGGTTAAGTCCCGTTCTCACTGTGCGATTTGTAGTACCGACTTGTAGGATGCGATTCAAATGAATGCATTTGATTGGTTGACAAATCATATCGACCAATTAAAAGTATCTATTTTAATCACATCCTACAAGTCGGTACTACAAATCGCACAGTGAGAACGGGCCTTTACCAATCAAATTTAACAGATCTTTAAGTTTCTGTCTCCGATAGAATCTCTTGACCATTGTGTGATACCACAACGACCCTAGGTGAATAACGGTTATCAGAGTTAGATAGATCTTGTACATATTGGTTTACGATCGATCTCCCTGTCATTGATAGACAGATATCGAATGATCCCAAAGCTTTTTAGGTTTATCTCTATACTCTTGTCGTATTGTTTACCATGGTGTGATCTTACAAAAATCTTAAGTGAAATGTATTTATCAAAGTCAGACATATTGGTTGGAAATCGATCTTCTTTTCATTCATAAATAAAATAGGATCTGGTTGTCCTGAAGTTTCTATCTACATTTTTTATCTGATTTGGCAGTAAAGCGATATAACAGGCAAATTACACTTATCCGAATCAGGCAGATTCATACACGATTATAACGGGATGAGAACTTCAAAGATAGCCGGTAATAAGATATAATGGTGCTTTAAAGTGGCATGAGCTGCCAAAATGTTGATATTTTGACGTTACAACAGAATGTTGAAAGTATTGGCTATTTTTCTTAAGACGTATAATTCAGAAGCTTTTTAGTGCTTCTAGTCTCGAAAATGTATGTTAAGTATTATTTTGAACTAACGTTGGTTTAGAATGAATGAATGGTCGTCCCGGTTATTTAAATTTTGTTTACTTTTCTAACACGTTTTCGGTTCGTATAGCCCACATACTGTATGGATTTTCCTCATTCCAATGCCAATCATTTAGTTTTTCGATGGCCCTCAAAACGTCTTACTGTCGTGACGATCAGAAGTTATGAAAACAGTGTGAATTTTGGCAGCTCATGCCGCTTTAAGAGGAAAGCACATTGCAGAATTTTACAACAGAAAAAAAACACGTACATCAGGCCTAAAACTGCCGAAAATTGTCGCAGAGGTAATTGTACGAAAGTATATCTCATTATTTAATAATCCAAAGTAACGTTTTAGATGTCTGTTTGGAAATTATCACTATTACGTTTTGACCAATGTAGATTGATGTATGTCTGGAGTTCAATTAGACTTTGTCGATGGTGTCCCCTAGAGGTACGTCGTATTGAAATAATGTGCATTGTATTGTGAGTAATATCACTGGCCTCAGGTCATCACTCAGCACTCGTTAAACAAAAGTTCAAGGTGTACACAGCCGCCATTACGTTATTTTCAGTGTAAGTGCCCGACTATTGGATTAGCTGCGAGAAGTTTTACTCGCATGCAATCAAAACGAGCTGTTTGATTTACGTGTTTGAGTGGAGTAGTCCGCCCAGGTAAAACACGGAATGGGTTACATGGAGATTTTAACTTGGCTAGAGAAGATGGCCCCTGGGGGGTATTTCATAAACCACATATAGCCGACTACGGTCAGATAGTCGACTAAGCAGTAATGTTAAAGCAGTGCTATTCTAGTCGGCTAGGTCAGTTTAGCCTTCTAAACCTGTTTATGAAATACCCCCCAGGTGTGATATGAGTATTGTACACCTGCCTATCGGCTGATCTCAGAATTATTAAATAGCCCATGTAATACCGCCACGAATATTATCCGTGGACCACTAAAATTCACTTAAGTATAAGAGCATCGTGTCCTTTTCATCAGAATTGGACAGTTTCGTTTTCTGAAAGTCCCAACCATCAATAAAAACTAGCCACTTGGACACGAAACATGGTATACCATAGTTTGCTGCTCCTTTTTATGTTGCTCTATACACATGACGGTTACAATATGTATCTTTACTGGACAGTATATAAGCAATCTAGGGGCCTGTTTCACAAAAAACGGCGTAGAGTAAATTTTTACGTAACTGCCATAGCAGCCCATACTGTACAGATACATTGCTATGGCAGTTACTCAAAAACTTACGCTACGCCTCTTTATGAAACACGTGCTAGGATACAACTGTAGCCATATCGATCTCTTTGGTAAAGTTACGAAATCGAGATTCAAGATATGTGGAATGGGAAAGACTTTGTTTACATTTTTTGAAAGTCAAAGATATAAAACATTGGTTGTGGTGTGAAATGCTGTTGTTTTTTTCATATAAAAACAAAATTAGAGTTGCTTGTTTTTTTTCTCCATCAAACACTGGAACTGTTGCACATGCCAGCTTCGAGAAAATACTTTATCTCAGTTTTAAACCTAAATACTCGTATTCTTTTTTGTAATTAAACTCATGAAAAATACCCTAATTCTTCGGCTTTCGTGCCAACCATGAATAATCAACAGGTAAGGCGTTCGTCTGGGTTGTTGCGTTCGTCCTGGTTGTTGCGTTCGTCCGGGTTGTTGCGTTCGTCTTGGTTGTTGCGTTCGTCCGGGTTGTTGCGTTCGTCTGAGTGGTTGCGTTCGTCTGGGTGGTTGCGTTCGCATGGACTTTTTTCTACTTTTTACAGGACCACACAAAATGAAACCGTTTTGATTCTGCTATTGCTTTATTACAAATTTGTGCAGTTCTCTTCATTTTACCCAACATATTGCGAAGGAATTCAATAGTCGCCTATATATTAACAACCTAGATAATTCCCTGTTTAATATCTTTATTCCTGATAACCATAGACTCCTGTTATTCTGATCTGTAGGCCCACTTCACCTGAAACACTAAGATTATAGATTTTTGCAAGCTTTTTGTTTGACGAGCAAACAGAAAGGTAATTGTCTGCTGACGTGAAACTCTCCACGGTGTGTATTTTTAACTTGATCGACAAAGCAATTAGCAAATGAGCAAAGGTCAACTGAAGTGGTTCATTCTCATCTGCAGTGTACTCGTACGTTGCTCAGGTTAGCTCGGCCCTCTCTAAGTATATTGAGTATCAATGTAATATCTTTGTTGGGTAAATTACACGGCCTTTAAGTCCTGTTTTGTTTATTCTCGTTTAAGTTGACCTAGACCTAAGGGTAATTTCTCTTCACCAAAGATCGATGTGATGCAGAATTTAACAGCCAAAATGTTGATAATTTCCGTTGTAACAGCATATTGAAATTATAGGCTATTTTTCAAAAAAGGTAAAATGCATAAGGTTTTAGGGCTTCTTGTCATTTTCGGCACCGTAAGCTACAGTAGTGTATGGAACTAACTTAGGCTTTGAATTATGTTGATCTTTCCACCCTGTTGATGTCGTAACAATCAGTACCAAAATTGTGGCATTGTGGAACTTAAAACATATCTTCGTAAATTCGGTTTCTTATTTTAATAAAAGTGGCGTTTGACAAACAACTGTTTTATTCCTTGGATGGTTGACTTTTTATGCCCAGTTGGATATTATTTTACTTACATGACTAGTTTACCAGGCTTACTGGGACGGTAACGGGTTTCTGTCCGTAGGAAATCCTTCCGTTAATAGCCTTCCTAACAATTATTCCACCATCTTCTCTAACCATGGTAAAATATCCATAGCCACTAAGCGTTTTACCTTGGCAGAACATAAAGGTTCCACCCTCGCCCACTATAGGGGATGTAGGCCTAGTCTTTGTTTTTTCATCTATTGCAGAGTCTTGACCAATCAACACTCGTTGAACAAAAGCCCAAAGTATACACGTACATGTACATCGATAACCGCCATTACGTTATTTCTCACATGTTTATATGGTTAAAGTGGCATGAGCTGCCAAAATTCACACTTTTTTCATAATTGCTAATCGTCTCGACAGTAAGAGGCTTTGAAGGCCATCGAAAAACTAAATGATTGGCGTTGGAATGAGAAAAATCCATACAGTATGTGGCCTGTACGAACCGAAAACGTGTTCAAAATGTAAACAAAATTTCGTTACGCCATTACGTTATTTCTCACAGGTTTATATGATTAACTAAAGAGAGAATGTAATTAACAAACAAAACCACCCAGGTTTTCGTCTTTCTTTGGTTATAGATTGACTCGACTCTCAATGATCAAACGTATATTTAGATTGCAATTTTTTCTGCATTAAATAATGTTAGAACCATTGGTTATGGTGTGTCAGAGGTTGAATAATCAACCACATTTAACAAACTCAATGTTATTAAACTTACCCGCATCGTTTGCCGCAGGAGCTAATACTAAAGGAAAAAGTAATGGACAAAACGTTTCGCTTAAGAATCAGATTTTATTTACCTCGATAACCCCATGTGGGGCATGTAGTATTTGCTCATTTTATTCAGGTATATTATTAAAAAACGATAATAATGTGTTAGACAAACATACTCAGATATATATAAGATTTTCAAAGAAACTTTTTTATCTGATAATCAAATCGGCGACTCCCTGTGCAATGTATTTCTTGGTTTTGGCGTGCTTATTACACCTGACACATTTTTGCACTGTACGCAGTCCTAATGCTAAACACATTTATGAAACTCTTAAAATAAGAGTGACTAGTTTTTCTGAAATGTGAAAGAAATTAGATGTAAAGTAAGTAGCTAAATTAAGGGGTTTCATGTGTATGACAGATAGCTCCTGTAACTCTCTGAACTGTTTCAAGGTCAGTTTTTTTGTCTTCATGATTTTGTTGTTGTTGTTTATGGCGGTTGGAGTATTTCTCTACCGCCGGTAATCATAGTGTGAAGTAGGAATCTCGGACGTCACCGACATTTTAAAAGCTACTTCGGTCTTTCATTGATGGTTTATCAGTTTCTTGCGTGTAAAGCGCCCGAACCATTGAGTTATATGCAGAGGATCGTAGACGTAATCTATTCTACTTCGTCTGGACTGTTTAGAAGAGTTGCGTTTTTATCTCTTCTTTGAGAAAATGAATGAAAAACACTCTAAAAACTATCAGATGTTTGTGTTATAGTTGGTCATCGTTAGGCGAAGGTCAAAATATGAGAAACATAAGCATTAGTTATGGGGAAAATCATCAGGGTTAAGATTTTACAAGCTTCGAAACTTGTTTAACACATTGGATTATGGATTTATGAAGAGGTATATTTTGTTCGGGGATGTGATTGGACTACATTTGATCATCGCTATGCGTTGACGGGAAACCAGGGCATCGGTATCGATGAAAGTGTTATCAAGCCATTCACAGAACACATGGAGGATTGAGTGATAATAACGGATATAATAGTCTTAATTAATCGAGGGAAGGCTGGGAAAAAATGGAAATAAAATTCCTGACAATTTTACCATGGTGTTTTTTTTTATTATAAATTTGCGATATATTCAAATATAAGCTTTCAATGGCTTGTGATCAAAATTCATGAAGCAGAAAATGTGTTCAGTAAAAAAGAGAACTTCTATCTGGTCCTACAAAACCTTTGACTTTTGGGCCAATTAGGGGAATTTAATTACACCCAAATGATTCGAGTTTTTCTTTAAAAAAACATCCCAGACAAAGCGCACCTCTGAAGTTAAACTGTCTAATTGCATCCAATGTGGATATAATTTCGTTAACGTTTTAAAGCAATTATCACTAAGGGTACATTTTTTTTTATTTTGTCTTAGACATAATGCATTTTGATTAAAAGCCAGAATGCATTGTTTTCAAAAGTTACGGCCTATTTGGCCTACGAATAAAATGCACATTGAATCACAATGTTTATTTACGTATGTGTAGTACATTTGAGTAGACTGTTTAATGTTATATAAACGGCACCTAGGGAAACGCATAGCTGAGCGGCATCTACGCTCATGCAATTTGAAATATAAATCCCAATTACTTCCGAGTCTGATGACGTCACATAGATTTGCGCAAAGCCTTCTGAGTAAATTATTATACCTCAGTTCGCCATATTGTTTACCGGTACTTTTCACCTTGTGGAAAACATTGGCGACATGCCGTGTTTTTAACCTCACATTTTCTGATAACTCATTTTACGCATTTTACGTCTTCTTGATACAGTATTATTCGTTCCGCCATTTTGCAAAATTATGTGAGCACCCCTCATTCCCCCCAAAATGCTTTGCGTGTCAATTCCAAGTGACGTCATCAACAAATTGGTCAATTATAATTGTGATATTTTGCTGCTGTTCTCTGACGAATGCGTCGTAAATACTCACAAGAGAAATATAAGCGACTGAGCGAGTGATTTGGGTTTTACGTCCTGCATAAGAGTATTTCAGTCATTTTCACTGCTCTTTTTTATTTTGTGCTCCCTCACAGAGACGACTTGCCGAAGACACCCAGCAAGCCCCCTCACCCAGTCACATTATACTGACACAGGCCGATCCAGTCGCTGCTCTAACTCATATTGCTGAGCACCCAGAGAAGCAGCAGCAGCTTCCACTGTTAAAGTCTTTGGTCTGACTCGACCCAGGCTTGAACCTGGATCTCCCAGCCCTGAAACGGACGCTCTACCAACTGCATGAGCTATCGGGGCGGGTAATAGCAATATAACAAATGGATAGAACACTGGACACGTGATCGATTAATGTTTAACACCACTGCAAAAGTTAACTCTATTTCTATTATATTCTGATGCTGTTATGGTTGCCCTCATTTAGTTGGACGTTTGCACATGACGTTAGAACTTCGTCGTTTAGTGGTTGATTAGTGTTTAAACACCACTGTTAGCGTAATTTTAATTTTTGCATCGGTGCTTGTCAAATGTTTCATACTTTGGTGAGGCGTCTTCGGTTGTAATTTCGAGTGTTGCAAATCAGGGTATGTAGATGTCATTGATTCTTCGGTTGCAGTGTCGTTTTGACAATTTTTAATTTATCCGTTGTGTAGGGCGTTACCCCGAAATCACGACTATTTCAGTTTAATCTCACGTTCCCGTATCTAGATTGAGAGAACAAGTTGCTATCCCAACCTCATCCGTCATACGAGCTGCATAGTGTTTCGGGCGTTCTGTGTATAACATTATTTGTAACATACCGACACAATACAAATAGTGAATTGAATCGGCCCGATGAAAACAGAAGGCTTTGTATTTTGCAGCCTATTAATTTGATATTAATTCCAATAATTTGTAGCGAGAGTTCTACGGTTGGGTCTATAGCTTTAATCTTGTAATCCAATAATTGCGTAATCGGTTTGCGGGAAGTAAACAGTTATATAACTCCCACACAGTCAGAATCAATATTAATTTCATATCACATTAATTGGCTAATGTAGAGTACATACATGTTTTGGCTTGTAACTCTACTGTAGCTTGATCAATTAATTGAATGTAATTTAATCTTTCAAGGTCTACTTTTTTTAAAGTTTTGAACTGCTATTTTCTGCTATTCAATAAAAAGAATGGTAGATTTACAGAAATAAAATATAAAAATTATTAAAGTAAGCTTTATTTCTGTTGGAACAATTCTGATAGTGACAGACCTACCAAGACATTTCGGAAGATAGATGCAACAGACTTGTCCAGTGGGCTTGGTCTAGCAGCAAATATCATTCACTTGAGAGTTTCGGTAAACGCATCATTGAGTGTCCCAAAGGGAGTCATTATATATTTGTGAATTATATATGGCTTGGTCTCGAGGCGTTGACGAGCATTAAGGTGAGAACTTTCCTTTGTAACCCTCCTTAATTCAATTGTTCCTTCCCAAATTACCCAGAATCCGATTTCCCTGTCCAGTCCACAGCCAAAAGATCACGTGATTAGTCGTTAGTCTTGACATGTAATCACTCTCTTTGACTTCCAAAACACACACAAGCTATGTACGTATATAGAGTAAGCTGTAAGAAAATATCCCAAGTTGGCATTACCTACATGTAGTTTTGTTGGAATAACTTATCTTTGCATGGGCTGAAGTTAAATGGCTTTTGTGTATGTTCGACAAAAACATACGAACATATAGTCATAGCAAGATAAGTTACAACGTATGCTACTTCTGTGTTCTTTTTTTGTTTTTTTTAGAATTTATAGAGTCTATAGCTTTAATCTTGTAATCTAATAATTATGTAATCAGTTGGCGGAGAGTAAACAATTTCGTAACTCCCACAAACTTAGAATCAATATTAATTCTATATAACATTAACTGGCAAATAATTTTTAATTTTTTACTGTAGTTTGGTCACAAAAAAGAATTTAACCCTTTCGAAACCTACTTTTTTTTAAGTGTTAAAGTGGCATGAGCTGCCAAAATTCACTCTTTATTCATAATTTCTGATTGTCACGACAGTAAGAGGCTTTGAAGGCTATCGAAAAACTAAATGATAGGCGTTGGAATGAGGAAAATCCATACAGTATGTGGCCTGTACGAACCGAAAACGTGTTCGAAAAGTAAACAAAATTTAAATAACCGGGACGACCATTCATTCATTCTAAGCCAAAGTTAGTTCAAAGCAATACTTTATCGTACATTTATAAGACTAGAAGCACTAAAAAGCTTCTGGATTATACGTCTTGAGAAAAATAGCCAATAATTTCAACATTCTGTTTTAACGTCAAAATATCAACATTTTGGCAGCTCATGCCACTTTAAACATTAGAAACAATTCTAAGGGCTGTTTATATCCAATAATCAGAGCTTGTTGTAGTTTAATTAAAACTTGTTACTAATTGTGTTTTGCTGATCCATATTTTTATAATTACTTCAGAAATTTGACATCCATGATAAAGTGCACTCCCTAAATGTCTAATTGTTATTTTGGTTTCAGGAACAGATCGGGGTTTTCTTGAATTGATCACCTAACGTACGATAGGGAGGGGGGTATTCAATAAAAGGAATGGTAGACTTACAGAAATAAAATATAAAGATTATTAAGGTAATCTTTATTTCTGTTGGAACAATTCTGATACTGGCGGACCTACCAAGACATTTCGGAAGATAGATGCAACAGACTTGGTGGGCTTGGTCTAGCAGCAAATAACATTCACTTGAGAGTTTCGGTAAACGCATCATTGAGTGTCCCAAAGGGAGTCATTATATATTTTTCTCACACTACACCCCCGATAATTCAACTCCCAGACAGTGTGTTATTTTTTGCATAATCAACGTGTGAAATTATCGCCCAAGTAACGTTATGACATCACGAGAGAACTGTCAAAACTGACGTCACAAATGAATTACGCCATCAGTCATTATGACGTTATAATAAGGCGTCCAGCATCGACCCAACATTTAAGGGACTGTGATGCTGTCGTTGTTGACGTCATTTCTGACGTCACAATGCATTATCGGGTCTTTCTTCAGACAGCCATTCTTAAAAATAGAGCGACGTCACCAAACATTATCTTAAGTAGAGTCGTGTTTTTTTGATAAAACGCTGTATATTTTGTGTAGTGTGAGAAAAAGATTATCCAACTCGAACCAGTGTGTTACAATGCATATCACTCTCGTTTATTAATTTCCAAAGTCACTCGCCAGAGGCTCGTGGCTTTGAAAATTAATAGACTCGAGTGATATTCATCGTAACACACTGGCTTTCGTTAGATAACCTCTATGTAAATTATATATGGCTTGGTCTCGAGGCGTTGACGAGCATTAAGGTGAGAACTTTCCTTTGTAACCCTCCTTAATTCAATTGTTCCTTCCCAAATTACCCAGAATCCGATTTCCCTGTCCGGTCCACAGTCAAAACATCACGTGATTCGGCGTTTGCCTTGACACGTAATCACTCTCGTTGGCACCAAAACACACACAAGCTATATACGTATATAGAGTAAGCTGTAAGAAAATATCCCAAGTTGGCATTACCTACATGTAGTTTTGTTGGAATAACTTATCTTTGCATGGGCTGAAGTTAAATGGCTGTTGTGTATGTTCGACAAAGACATACGAACATATAGTCATAGCAAGATAAGTTACAACGTATGCGACTTCTGTGTTCTTTTTTTGTTTTTTTTAGAATTTGCTCTATCAAATTTTTTGACATGGCTTTAAATGTGCCTTCAATCGAATCGGCCCTGTGTATATCTCAGGTTAGATCCGTAAATCAGGCCAACTGCCAGCTGGTATAAAGTCGTGATTTCAAACTATTTACTCGTCGTTTGTTTACATTGTGGATACAAATCAATTTTCATTTTCAAGCTTCAAATACAAATGTTGGCAAAAAAGGATTGATTGGTGTTTTTCGCGGCGCTCACGATTATTTCACTCATACGGACCATTGTCGGAGGAAACCACCGACCTTCTGCGGGTGCCTCTTCCACAATCCACTCAGAAATGTTTCATTTTTTTATTTGGTCTGAGTGTGATTTGAACCCGTGCCGAATCGATGGAAGGTCTGTGTGGGACTGAGGGACGATCCCTCTAACCCACTTGACCAAGGAAGGTTCCTAATGAAATTTAAATTGCTCTAAAAATACATTTATTGCAATCTTATACCGCTTAAAAATAGCCGTTTCTAATATCTTAATCCTTTCTCCTATCTTCTGGATTGATCGAGAGCCAACCCGATTTTTCATAGAATGGTTGTTTTATGTTCTGTGGTTCTCAGAGCTTGTAAAACGATATGAGAACTTAGATCAATTAATGCTTTTGTCCATAGATCTAAACTTACCATTGTTTTGGAAACGCGTGCATATGCATCTGAGAGAGTTCTTTTCTAACAAAGGTTTCAACATCTTTAACTAGCGATCATTGACGACATATCCATGGACAAATTCCCAGAGTGTTTCCTTTGTTAAGTACTGGTTTAGCCAACAGAGCAAGATCTGTTACAACGGTGTCTTCACTCAAGAGCATGTATGAACAGTACCGGAATTGGATATAGATATTGATGTGAAGATGATATATGGTTCATCTAGTTATCTCCTTGGACCAGATCGACCAACAATAAAGCTGTAATTATAGTTGTTCACCAGAACCGAGAATGTTCGAGATCTTCCAGATAGATAAATTCATTTACACTTGTCCTTGAGTATAATTAGACGAATAATTCTGTGCATCGGTGGCTAACAGTTGTAGTCAAGATCCCGTCTCATCGCATAGTCAAATAATAAATCTACCTTGTTATTACAATGATTTCACGTCGAGCAATACTTACTCGATCACATCTAGTTTACGTATGCTTTCGTTTTTACGCAATTGTGTTTCAGGTAATATACAGGACCCTCTGCAAAGCGCGCTTAACAGGGTACACTTTTAGTTTATATCGGCTCTTAAACTTTCTATTTTGTATACCTACGCTAAGAGTTCTCTTAAGTTAAGAACGCTTTATGGAAGTTTTCTCAGTTTCCCATAGGAATGTACTTTAATAGCATTTGTGTTCTTTAGACTAGTATGATTGATTGATTGTTTGGTGTTTTACGCCGCGCTCAAGATTATTTCACTTATATGGCGGCGTTGCCAGTTTTATTGTGGGAGGAAACCGGGCTCTATGCCCGGAGGAAACCCACGACCTTCCGTTGGTAACTGGCAACCATCCCACTTAGTAGACTAGTATGATATAAAATCTAAAACTATACAATGATATGCGGTATGGAGATATGTATTCCTTGGTGGTTAGAGCAGTTGTTACTGGGGATAGTTACACATTCCTCAATTCTGCTTCCAAGAAAATAAATACCAAAATGCTGGTAAACCTTGCTACTTTATCAATAAGTTGAAAAACTGTAACCTCTTTCATACTTCATTCCTAAAACTAGAAAAAATCAGTTGGCAGTTTGCCTAGGCTTTCGTTCTAAACTCTTTCAGGACGTTAAATTTCCTTAACAAGTATTGACCCAGACGTTCGCTAATGTATTTGTAAAACATGTGTGATTGTCCAGTCTAGCTATTTGCAATTGAATGAGAAAAAAATCTAATAGACAAAATGTGAAATGGCGATCTTTGTTCTGTAGTAGCTATAGCCTAACGGTTTGATTAAAGACTTTATCTCTTTATTTTTACTTTCTGTGTGGTGTTTAAAAAAATAATTTTGATAAATTGCCAAGTGAACGTTTTTTCTATAAAAAATGTAATATTTCTATGTAATTTTCAATATTTGTCCATGTTTGATTTCCAAACGATTCAGACGTCGTTTGTTATTTTTTCTTCGTAATTTCAGACGTTTTGATATAGTGAAGTATTTGGATATAACCAGTGAGACTATGGGCCTAATTTTAATATCCCTAAATCATTAGCAAAGTAACTGCTCATTAATTAGCTATTATTTTTAGTCTTTTTCTCAATTTATGAAAACAACTCGATACTGGCCGCTTAAGTACAGAAGCTGTTTACATGATAACAAGAAAAGAGGTTCCTTTTTTTCTCCAATTGATTGATTGATTGCTGTTTAATTATTTCGTGTATATGACGGTGTTGCCAGGTTTCGAATATTCCATCGTGCATGTGGATTCAATGCTTGACGTACCCTTTTTATTTGGAAACGTTTTACCTGAGGGCTATAGTGGAGAGTGTCACAGAATATACACACGTACCATTTTTTTGCCGAGTAACTCTAAGATTAAAGGGTGTAGTGTTGATAGGTATTGAATGCAAGGAAGATCACGATGGGGAGCCCGTGGCTGTTGATGACCAAAACAAAAAGCTGATAAGAACCTGGTATACGCGAATCTTATCCAGCGTGGCTGCATTGATAACCAATTCCTGCGGGGCGGATGACCTTGACCTTGTGAGCAAAGCATTGTAATAGCTCAAAATAATATTAGAAAAAAAATAATCAAATATTTCCTCGGTTCACAAAAGGAATCCGAATATTAACCTTCCAACTTCTAAATGCCATTTATAGATTTAACCCGAATGGTATTGGAAAAGTGTTTGCTAAGACAGCATATATTGGAAAACTAGAATTTAAATTAATATTTACCCAATTGGCTAAGTTAATCATGAACCAGAGAAATATATTTTAACAAAGTTAAATGTGTTTACATTAGCCCACTAATTAGCTTACTATATGTTCCCTCAACACAGCTTTTGTTTTCGTGCAATTATTTTATAGAAATGTTGCCAGCTGAGCTGTGCTCATTATTGAATATTACATATCCCTCTTGGTTTGTGAGTTATGGGTCACATCGGTTTCACTTCCTTCTCTAATGGGTTGTTTTTTCTCAAGTGAATTGTATCCGACCTGAGGTTACATGTGTCTTTATGGAATTTATAAAATTAGCACTGTTTGATTCGGCGTCACCTTCAGAGGAATTGGTGTCTGTAAAACATTTTGGATTGCCAGTGATTTGTTACATACGTAATCTGCGAATGCATTTTAAAAAACAATGCAATAATACTGTCATTCTTTTTACACACAATGTTATCTGTTAAAGGTGAAACCACACAGATTTCAGATAGAGACTTGAGATCTCAAGATAAAATGTATACCCCGATTAACAAAAATGGAAACCACAGACTAACCCTTAACCCTGGTTAAGGCGGACTCAACATCCAACCGAATCATCGTAAGGCAACGTTTTCTTGCGTCACCCCCAAGCCCGTGTATTGCGCGACACGATATGCTTAAAGAGGTTCCATAGATAGCCAATTTGAACTTAGCCAAATGAACAATAAAACTCCTTAAGGAAGAAAACGCTTTGTTTAAAGGGGCATAAGCTGCAAAATATACGAGCTGTTCGTTGATACCACAATCAGAATTATTGAAAAAAAAATCGGAATTTTTGCAGCTCACGCCGCATTTAGAATGGATTTTGTATAAAACACAGAGGAATGGAGGCGGGACAAGAAAAATACAACACATTAGAATATTTCTAAGTCCAGAATCCTGTCTCACTTCAGGATCGTCCTCTGTTGGTTAGTATAAGTCAAATAAGACGCCTGAATTCTTGCATAATTGATTGACATGATCTAATGAACTTGGTCAATAGACATGCCATAACGTGAAAGGGCCTTTCAATAATTGATAAGTGCTGAAAAGAGTTTTATATTTAGACTTTCGCTCTGTATTTGTTTAACATGCCAGTCAAGATAATGAGACGGTAAAAATTAGTTTTTATGACTATACATTATCTGGAGATTACCAAAACCCAGATAGGTAGAAATGTATTTCTAACTCTACAACATCAGCACATGGAGAATTTTGCCTTTGGTGGGTGTGGTATTAGTATAGAAATACTGATTGCTAATTAACCCATCTGATGAGATCATTATGAGTCATGTTCTACAAATTATAGTAATTTAACATTGATTTATATATTATGCCACAAACGTTACAGAGAACCAGCTTTAATCTTTGGATGATTTTAAAATCGATTTGCGATTATATACAATTACATATGTTCCATTTAGTAATATTCAATACCAGATTGCATCGTTAAACAGTATCACGGATTTTCTTAAATGTGGTATGAAGTTTTACCAACCTTTAGTTCATCATATTGCATTCAAGTTTAGGCTTTTAATAGATGCCATCTATCAAAATTTCTTGAAGCTACAATAAACTTCGTTACTTTACCACACCGACCCAGAATTGAGACCAACGTGGGTATTGGCCACGATAATCTGGAGATGATAATATTTGAACATTATCGGCAATTTCTCCCACAAAGTCGAATTAGAAGGCTTTATGTGGCACCAGACCCGTGTATGTACGTTATGACGGTGTTTAAAATTAACGTGGAAACTGAATAAATGAATATGAATCCCATTTATTTAAAGGGGCATGAGCTGCCAAAATGTTGATATTTTGACGTTAAAACAGAATGTGGAAATTATTGGCGATTTTTAACGTATAATTCAGAAGCGTTATTGTGATTCTAGTCTCGAAAATGTACGATAAAGTATTGTATTGAACCAACTTAACCTTAGAATGAATGAATGGTCGTTCCGGTTATTTCAATTTTGTTTACTTTTCAGACACTATTTCGGTTCGTATAGGCCGTAGACTCTATGGATTTCCCTCATTCCAACGCCAATCATTTAGTTTGTCGATGACCTTCAAAGCCTCTTACTGTCATGACGATCAGAAATTATGAAAAAAGTGGGAATTTTGGCAGCTCATGCCAATTTAAGTTATGTTAACATTTCCCAAAAATATTTTGCTGCACAGTTTGCCATTTTTTTAACGGATCAATAAGTGGTTTGGCTTAAAACCAAGCGTTTTAACTCTAGCGCTTACTCCTAGAATCATCAGATCTATCAATCCATCAGCTAAACCGAATCATCAGATAAACCGAATCAGATAAATCAATCCATCAGTTTAACCAAATCAACAGATAAATCAATCCATCAGATAAACAGTTTCATCGGTTTAATCGAACCATCAGCTAAACCGAATAATCAGTTTCAACGAATCATCCGCTAAATTCAACCATTAGTTAAACCGAACCAAATAGACCTTTATGAACTTTGCTACTTGCTGATGCTTTTCGCAGTATTTATACAGAAAGCATGTAGACATTCTGGCTTTGATTTTGCCCAATGAAAGATCTGCACCTATTTCTATTCTTCGTTTAACAAAGGTACAATGGTTCGAATCCCACTCAGACCAAATACAATTGATTAACTCCGGAGTGTTTTTCACCCTCGATAGCCCTTTGTGGAAGAGGTGTCAGGCACACGCTGGAAGAGGTGTCAGGCACTCGCTGGAAGAGGTGTCAGGCACTCGCTGGAAGAGGTGTCAGGCACTCGCTGGAAGAGGTGTCAGGCACTCGCTGGAAGAGGTGTCAGGCACTCGCTGGAAGAGGTGTCAGGCACTCGCTGGAAGAGGTGTCAGGCACTCGCTGGAAGAGGTGTCAGGCACTCGCTGGAAGAGGTGTCAGGCACTCGCTGGAAGAGGTGTCAGGCACTCGCCGGAAGAGGTGCCAGGCACTCGCTGGAAGAGGTGTCAGGCGCTCGCTGGAAGAGGTGTCAGGCACTCGCTGAAAGAGGTGTCAGGCACTCGTTGAAAGAGGTGTCAGGCACTCGCTGGAAGAGGTGTCAGGCACTCGCTGGAAGAGGTGTCAGGCACTCGCTGAAAGAGGTGTCAGGCACTCGCTGGAAGAGGTGTCAGGCACTCGCTGGAAGAGGTGTCAGGCACTCGCTGGAAGAGGTGTCAGGCACTCGCTGAAGATAGGGACTTTCGGTCGGGCAAAAATTCTGATTTCCTCTACCATTTATCCTGGAAACGCCGTCATACAAAAGTGAACTAATCTTGAGTGCGTCGTGAAACATTAATCAATCAATATCTATAATCAATAATCATAATTAATCATTTGAATTTAGGATCTGCTATCCACATTTAGTTAACAGTGCTGATAGTCTTCTTGGGGCTTGAATAACAACATCGTAGGAATCCTTATCATTTCGGACAAAAAAACCCTTTAAAACGGCACATAAATTTATAATATTAGTGGGATAACCGCTGATATAAAAAAATCATCTAACTAATTGAAGCAATTTTGAAGTGTTTAAGAAATCGAATCTTTCGAATATTAGCGGATACATTTACTTAATCACTCGTCGCTGGTTGATAAGGATTAAGGGGATAATACTTGCGCCAAATTGCAAAGGTTTTATGGGAGGGGGGAGGGGGATTCCAACATCAAACGCAGTTTTTGGGAGTTTTCTTAAAAACTGAACCATTCAAATAGCATATAAAGAGAATTCTGATGGAGCCTGCGCTCTGTGAGAAGAAAATCTATTTTCGATCGATGGTCCAAAATAACTGGAATGTTATTCAAATTTCAGAACTTTCCAATACTTTTTTGAAAGGGAGATTTATAAAAAGCAACAGGTTGTTAATTCCACTTTTGGCTACTCTTGCACATCAAATATGTATTTTTCTCTAACTTGTTTGCAGTCTTTATTTTTTAAAAAGTGTCCATTGATACAACTCAAAAATTGTTGGCGACTTGCCAATTGCCGTCATGCAATAGTTTCTCAAGAGCCCTAATTATTCCGATATGATGGCTTGTTCCGAGCATTAACAAATATGTTTCATACAACATGAGAGATTGACAAATCTATAATCTTTTCTTGTAATTGCGGCTTAGCTTGTCAATGTTAAACAAAAACAATAAAGAGTACCGGTGTTATCTTGAAAAGCTTTATTAAAGATGGTCTTTCTTTTAAACCTTTACTTTCCATCCAATGATCGTGTTATTGTATTGCTTTGTCCTCATTTAATCCCAAAAAGTTCTAGATGTGTTATTTTCAAAATATTAACACCGTATTTGGTTTGAGTATTGCAAAGGTTATGTTCAAGCACATCTTTACGATTCATGAAATCATCATTGGTGTTTTTTTCTCTTCAATTTTTGAAACCTTATGTATATAATTCATTTACACATTTGCAAAGTTGTCGGGTGTTTAAAGAATTGCGATTGCTTAGAAATAAACAGACAACAGATAGGTTCAAAAAAAGAGTTTCAAATTATTTCCAGTATACACAATTAATTTGAGCCTTTAAGAATGATGTTTACAAATTTGCTAATGTCGTCTTAGAAATGTATTGATTTAATATTTTTATAAAATCACTATATCTGAAATTAACTATGCGTTTATGATTTTTATTCTACGTATAGGTTCTATATTGCCTTGTTATTTTTGTATCGAGTAGGGGACAAGATAGTCGACGGATAATTATGACTATAGGATGGTTTCTTGTTGTACTACAAGATTTCCTACGCATTATTAAATGTTTACAAATCCCTTGTGGTATAGTAGCTATGCATAACATAGACCCTAGATTCTTTTCCAATGCAGTAATTACCCAAGAGAATCACGTGTATATCTGAAGTTGAATCGCATAAACGATGGAGTTAGCACAGTTTTATTAGGTGGCACATATTGTTTATTTAGGGCGACTTTTGGATGCTCCAGAATATGTCCGTTGTGTTGAAGGAGAGTATAGTTGTAAAGACTTATGACGTCACTCACAAAATATTTTAGGGGATTGTTTTGAATTGACCGATACATAACCAGGGGGGTATTTCATAAACAGTTTTAGAAGGCTAAACTGACCTAGCCGACTAGAATAGCACTGCTTTAACATTACTACTTAGTCGACTATCTGACCGACTATATGTGGTTTATGCCCCCCGGCCCTTGTCTCCACGCGCATGTCAAGCACATTTTCAGTGCTGAATACTTTCCGTCCGCCATGTTTTCTTTCATATAACCAAAGAGAGTAGATTGACAAGAGTGGTCACTTCGTCCAATCAGCATTGCCGGCATGTTCTTCTGGCCCCCTAGCGGAAGGGTGTTCCGACTGTACATGATTCGACTGTTGGGCGCCCCCTACAGAAAGGAGGTTCTTATAATTGAATCGTGTCAGTTCAAATTCGACATGGCGCGGACGAAGTGACCACTCTTGTCAATCTACTCTCTTTGATATAACCTCGATGACGTCATTAGGCAATCAGTCTTCTAGATGAGACACACTCAGACTCCGTATTTGGTAGACGCTAAGAGAGAAGTTCACAAAATAATACTACGCTATTATAACTCCGATGACGTCATCATGTAATTATAGAATGAGGAACACTCGCATTCCATATTTGGCAGGAGGAGTACAAAGATAATATTACCCTATTTTCTCCCTTTCTACCCTATTTTATCTCATTACATAACATTGACGAAGAGAAATGGTCATATAGCCAATGATTAAGTTAAACTGACAGAAATCTGATTAGCCCCTACCAATTCCGGGTAACAATAGACGTATTCAAGTGAAATATTGATACATACTCTTGGGTGTGGCCCTCAACTTTAACAAGCCATATAAGTATATTCCTCTTAGCCAAACAAGTAAAAAGTCGTACACACTTTGAAATCCTACACTATTACGTAATTTGCTATCAAAATACAAAATCTAACAAAGTAAAATCCAACTGCAAGGACTTATTTTAGAGAATTAAAGATATGTTATTCATAAAAACAGTTGCCAGGTACTCGCCAAAATTCGGTGTTTCCCAATCAAGCAGTCGATCAATCTATCAATATTCATAAAAGCAATATTTTTAGAGACCAATTTGGCAGGAATTTGTTATTAGATCGATACAAGACATCATAAGTAGAAATCAATATAAGAAATCTCCGGTGGTATATCAGTTATGCTTCCCGTTAGTTCTAGGCTCTTCTCTAATGGATGTGTGTACCCGAGAGTCCTGTGTCTGATCCTGGGTTACGTGCTTGATCGTGGTATTGACGCTGTTTAATTCAGTACCATAACTGAGTATCTCTTGGGACCAGCTTCCGAACATACTGATTATACGTGTATTCCAGTTAAAATCAACTGGTGTTTAAAGTGCATAAGCATTCTCTATCAATAAGTTAGAACTGGCGTCGCGAGTGTTTTGAATAGAAGGTTTTTTTTCTATAAACAGTAATTACAAAGATCTGCAGTTACAGAAACAAGCACAAGAAAATACTGATAATACCACACTAGTTTTACAGACAAGAATTTATAAGTTCGACACCGATAGAGTAAAGCAGACGTCCATATAACAAATCCAAGATCTGTAATAAAAAGCATTACAAAAATAGTGCAGAGAGATTTTTTCGCATTTTTTTTAAAGAAAAGAAAGAGTTTCCAAGCCAACGTTTTTTGGGGGCTTAGTATTTCTTATAGATTTTTGTCAAAATATCTAAAAGCATGGATAAACCATAGGAAATACAAAAATACGCTCATTGACAAATTTACGAGTTTTAAAAATCTTATTTTTTATCATAATGTCAGTCTGAATCCCATACTACTTTCTCTACAACTTTATCAACGCTCTGTCAATAACGCTTAGCCAAGGTAGAAGTTCGATTTCTTGCATAATTTATTATGAAGACGATTAAATGGATTAGCCCGTGGAGCAAGACTAAGCCTTAAGAGTGGCTGTCATATTGTGTGACAAGGTCTTTTAATAATTCATAAATGGACAGAAAGTGTTCTATTTTTTTCGTTTCAATTATCTTTTTCGACAAGCCAATGAAGGAAACGAACCAGTCGGTAATTGACCGATTGTTTGATGACGTCACTTGGAATATACGCGCAAAGCATTTCGGGATATTGAGGGATCTTAAAATAATTTTTAAATATGGCGGTTGGAATAATACTCTATCGAGAAAAAGACGTAAAAGGCGTTAAGTTGTCCGAAAAATGTGTGGATAAAAACAGATTATGTCATCAATGTTTTCTAAAAAAGTGACCGCTTGCTATAAGTACCAATAAACAAAATGGCGAACTGAGGTATATTTTACCCAGAAAGCTTTGCGTAAATCTATGTGACGTCATCAGGCTCGGCGGTAATTGCCAATACGTTAGTTACCATATTATTGACGTTGAAACTCGGAAATACAGGTTTACTAATGTCTAATTTAAGGCACCCAAGCATGTCATTTTGTCCTGTGGTACAATATATCTAAACGCATATGGTGCTCCAGTGGGTCAGAGTGATCGTCAGACCTTCCATCGATGTGGTTCGGGTTCGAATCAAACTCAGACCAAATAAGTGAAATAACCTTGAGTGCGACGTAACACGCGTATTTGAGCTGAAATATTGTATTATCTAAAACTCATAACTGAATCTTTTTAATAACATTTTTTCTTTCTGTCTTTCATTATTTTTTGTTCTCAGTCTGTATAAGCTTAATGCTATCGTATAAAACTTGATTTGAAGTAGGAAATGGGCTTAATGCGCAATAAAATCCATTACTGTTGTCCTACATCTGTAACGATTAGATGAGGAAAACCGAGCAAACATCCGGGCACGGTCTAGACGTACTGATATGCAAATTATATGCTAAAACTCTTCTGATGTAACCCTGAGTAACAATGTGGTAAGTGTCTATCCCGTATAAGCATGTTATCTTGGCGCTCTGTTTCGAAAAGTAATCAAATGAAAAATAATTAGACAGATAAGAATCTAAGTAACCATGCAGAGAAATAATATATACGGCTATTTTGACATAGTGCAGATACATGTGCTAAATTCAGGATATATTGCAGCCTGGATTTTTCCTGGGTTTCCTGGGTTTTCTGACTGAAGTGGCGAATTACTTTATTTTATCGACCCATTCCAGTCTTTTTGCCAATAGGTAAACATAGATATGTTAATATTGCGCCACAACCATTATGATTAGTAAATATTTTCTTCCCGTCGTCAAGGACAGTAGTTTTCTTTTTTATGCTTGCATAATGGAAGACACATGCATTGATATTCGGTGAGTGTTAAAACGCATCTAAAAAAATCTGCATATGTTTGACTATGCAAATAAAGCTTCAGGGCCGCTTGACAATATGACAATAAATACTATTCTGTAAAATTTTGTAATTAAAAGTAGATGATTACGAACATTAGCAACCTAATTCAACGAATTGATTGGACTTTAAGGTTAAGTTCAAATACAAGATTGACCAATCGATGTTTAACATCCCACCGTTGGAAGATTAATTATGGCAATGTTTTCAGGTTCTAGGGGACAGCAAAGAGAGTAGATTGACAAGAGTGGTCACTTCGTCCAATCAGCATGCCGGCATGTTCTTCTGGTCCCCTAGCGGAAGGGTGTTCCGACTGTACACGATTCGACTGTAGGGCGCCCCCTACAGAAAGGAGGTTCCTAATAATCGAATCGTGTCCGTGCCAGGGGGTACTTTAGTTACCGTTGTAAATATTTCCAAGTTATGATTGTTACACTTTTTGTTGTTTGTACTCTGCTTTGTTAAAGTGCCAAGTACAATAAAATTGAATTGAATTTAAATTGTTGAAATTCAACATGGCGCGGACGAAGTGACCACTCTTGTCAATCTACTCTCTTTGGGGACAGTGAGTTAAAATGTAGCAGTATATAGCACTGAAATCTAAGGAGAAAACTGGATATAGAAGACCAGTCGCATCTTCGGAGAGAGCATTTTCACATTGTGCGCACCACTCTCCGACTTTTAGATCCGCAATCCGACCTAACTTTGAGCCTGGTCGTAACGAAATGTTGAAGGTATATGTTGACAGGACAGTTACGTCTTGCATTTGACTTACGTGGGGCGTAAATGTTTTTAGAAACAACTTGCGGAGGCTGTTTCTTAACACCGACTTAACTTTACGCCTGTCGTAATGTAGTGTTGAGGGTATGTGTTGTCGTGACAGGTAGGCGTTGTATTGGACTTACGTCTGGCGTAAGCGTGTTGAGAAATAGACACCAGACCATTTCGAATTCTACGTGTACAGAAATTCTAAGTCTGCCTTAAATGTATGTTTTGGCGTTTTCTGTGGATATATATTATATAAATCGATCAACCTAAAAAACACATCAGGTTTAATATGTAAAAATTACAAATTCCATCTGGACGAGATATTTTATTTATGTAAACTTATCATAAAAAAGCACATGTCCTAAATATCAGAGCACAAGTAGAATCAATAAAGGTAGTAAAAATACAGCCAATTTGCAAAAAAATCAAATTGTTTAGAGGGTTATTAAACTAAAGTAAGTCTTGACGTGATGTACAGAAACATATATTGAGAGTCGGGTTGTGCGCACGTGGTATAATCAGTGAGGCTCTACATGTGGGGTGCTAATCTACATTTCCAGTCTTTTTTGTATCAGCACCTGTTGCGTCCTTGTGATCAACGTCTGTAATGGATCCAACAACCGATGATCTTTGGCGATTGCAAAGTTTTTAATTTCCAAAAGTTTGGCTAGAACTTGTCTGTAACTCAGCTCTGATCCATCCGAGGGCTGGCTGTTCTCTATTTCTTCATTGTCCCCCTGGCTAGGATATGCAGCTTGAACGGCCCCATGTTCAACCTTAACGGGGATGTCCTCTTCCTTTATAGGACGCTGGATCGTGTCGCCCTTTTCTTTTCCCCCTTCGTTGTTGGAAAGGTCTTGAGCGTTCTCATTATCACTGTCTTCGTTTGCGATTTCACCGCCTGCAAAACAGTCTTTTTTCTGGTCTAGAATTGGCCCACCGTTTCTGTTGTCGTTTGATTGCACTATAGAAAATGGAACCATTTCTCTACTGTCGTTAAATTCATTTTTTAAAAACCGTCGTTTCCAGCAATCCAACCATCCAGAAGATGCTTTAAATTCTTTAACGTTTCTGTCTTTTGCAAACAGCAAGGCTATTCGTTTTATCATTGGTCCAGTTATTGGTATAGATTTCGCTCTGGCAAGTTGGAACCACTGCCAAACAAGGTCGTTAATTTCAGCAAATCTGCAGATGTTATTGAATCGTCTCCTCTCACCGTTGACATTCTTTTCAAATTCATCTAGGTAGAACTGCTTTCTTCTCAGGATATCGCCTACAGTAGAACGTCCCACCGAAAATCGTTTAGCTAAGTCTGTTTGACTTGTTTTCGGGAAGTTTTCCGAGGTTTGAATGAGCTGTACCTTGTCGGCCAGCGACATCTCAATGCGTCGGCGTTTGGATGGTATATTTGTCATGTCTTTCTTCAACTCCACTGAAAACTTCCTTCCTACCTCAGTTTGTGTGGGTTTTGAAAATGAGGATTCATACTCCTTAATAACCTTAACTTTTTCTGAGAGACACAACTCAACTCTCTGTCGCTTGGCAGGTCGGACAGACATTTTTCAGAATCTGCGAGTAGAAGACTATAGCTTGTGTAAATAAATAACGTGAATGATCCATAATTCTGTTGAGATTGGCTTTTATTGAATCCACATTTTGTCTACGTTTACTCAATGTCAGTTTGAAAAATATCAAACAATAACTGAAATAAACTCAGTAATAATGCTTGCTGTGAAGTCCTGGCGAAGCCGGCTCTGTCATTTTAATCCACTTAGCCTTGCTTTGACCAGGCCGTCTGCATGCATGCGCCGTTTGGCCAGGAGACTGTCGTTAATCGTCTGCTGTCGGCCGGGATCCGGGACATTTCGGTACGGTACATTTCGGCCAAAAGTGATAAAGGGGACATTTCGGCCCACCTTGGTTTTTATTCTATTTAATGGTATATTTTCTCATTTCTTTCTCCATATTCAGCAATTTTTCAGCTATAGCAGTGGTACTAGTGGGCTTCTGGACAATCTTTCCAACTTTCATGATACATATGTTACAGGTATTAGGCTAGTCAGAGAAATGGTGAAATTTTGTCTGCTGTAGAAACTAAAGGCTCTCTGCGAAAATTAGAAATAATTCTAATGAATACATTTTTATATACTGTATTACCTCAACTAATTAGACAGTCTATCAGAAACTTAAGTTTTAAAATTGTTAAGCGTTTAAGTTATGGGTTCTCTCTGTAAACACCTGATGTTAGTTATTTATACACCAAGAAGTTGATTTCAGAACCTTATGGTTACCATTCTGATGTCAGCCCCACTGAAATTTAGGTTTTAAACAAATACCAGATTGTCCAACTTGTCGAGGTATATCTTTTTACTCAAATAAATGAAAATTGTTTTAATAATTTAAATTGGTGTGCAAATTTGCAAAATTGTTTCCATTGTTTCTAGTACAATACTCTATTATCATGTTTTCTGATTTTTTTACTAACACTGTAGGTAATTGCAAAAGGGTATATGAATTTCAAAGCTTTCAATTTTTAGTTTACGCACAAAGCCTTGGCATGTGCTGCAGACAATTTTCACTTTATTATACAACTTTTAACAAGAAAATATAAATAAATTTGTCTTGGCTCCGAGAAATATATTGTATAGTCATGTAAACTTCCTAGCTTTATCCACAAAAATAAACCTGTAACAATAAGATGAGCAATATTAAGCATGATACGGGTAGGTAAGCTTGTGTTGATTGGCCCAGTAATTAAAATCAAAGATGGAAAGATTATCTCTGTTGTGACTTCCTGAACACTCAGTATGTGGCCAGCTTCAGAATGGGGCTGGTCACCTTATCAGATGGAAGCCTGTGATTGATCCCATGATGCTTGGCGTTACATGTATGTAGTGGTGGGCTATATATGTAACCTATTGTGGTTAGATAAATTTATCAACTTGAGCTCAGCTTAATGAGCATATATATATATTCATATAGAATAAGAGAAAGAAATGATAAAATCTTTAATCAAATATAATTAAAACCAAGGTAGGCCGAAATGTCCCCTTTTTCACTTTGGACCGAAATGTCCCAGGCCGAAATGTACTGTACCGAAATGTCCCAGGCCGAAATGTCTGGATACCGTCGGGCGGCATGCTGTGGCGGTCGATTGAGGTTAAATTAGCATCGTTTAGATAGGCTATGGCTTTGAAAACCAAGCCGGTTTCCAGAGTGGAGAGGTGCCGGGCGGTCAAGGTAGTTTAACATGTATTTGCATTTGAAAGAAAAGCGGACCGCCCCTCCCTGCCAGTTTACCAAGGTGCCGGTGGACCCAAGTTTCACTGTATGTGGAATATATTTACTCGTTGGAATAACAGAACTTATTATCATTATCCTTTGTCCAATAACCCACTGGTAAGGAAATGGCTTCACTTTGCCTGCTGGTGAGTTTGTTTCCTGGGGCGCAAACCAGGGGATTGGAATGAACTAGCAAAAACAGTTGACGATTAGAATGGAAATAAGGAAGCAAGGCAGGTTATATACTAATTTAGTAGTTTACCTGATGATGATTGCAGCTTAAAACAGTAAAGAATTCCACAAAATGGGGATCAAACCCGCACGCCAGAGCATGGCACCTATCGACAGCACTAAATGTCAGCTACTGTCCTATCCATTCAGCCAACCGGCCTCTTCCAGAAGGTGAAATCCCCCCAAAATATGGAAAATACTCTTACACTCCTTTTCTAAAAGAAACAAACTAATTTAACGCACAGCAGATTAACAAATATATGCGAACAAAGAGAGACTACTCTTTATCCGACCAATAAAATTTGTCAGAAAGAGTTATCCTCCCCTAATTTGTCTTTAAAAAAACCCGGTTATATAAGTTCGGACTGAATTAACAGTAACAAACTAACCACTGCAATAGATAAATTTATTTACTTTATTCAGACAGTTTGTGGTTAGGTAGCAACAGTTACATGTGTGTTCTTGTAATGTACGGTAATTCTCGTTTTAACATTACGGTACTCGACACGGGTGTATAGGGAACTAAATATATATAGCTTATATGTTGTGGCAACAATGCATGTATAGTGGTTTGTTGGTTTACATACCTGAAAGAAAGACAGAAGATTAATTTTTTGAATGCTGTATTTTGATGAATAACAAGGGAAGTAATTATGCTTAAAATTACCCCTGGTTCCCAGAGTGACTCCCCCTACACCACTGTAGATCTATTTTAAAAAATGATATCTATGCAGTAGATAAAATAGAATACCGTAGTCCTTGGCAAGCAGCCTCATAACTTCTAGGGGGGGGGGGAGGGGGGTGGGTACCGGTACATTTAGTTTCACAAAGGGATTTTTAAAGAATTTTGCTTACACAGTTTTAGGTGGGTAGCGTTCAGAACTTTAAAGTTATATTTTTTTATCCACTCTAAATAATGTTGAGTATGTTTTAACAAGATGGGCGATATATCAACTTTTATTAACATTTTTGGAAATGTCAGTGGGCGTGGAAAATTGTACATCGCCAAGGATTGTAGGGTTATGAGTGGCGTTTGTGTTTTGTGTTTGATATAGACCTACTAGGCCTATTTGTTTTAATAATTTATCTGGTAGTCAGTCCGGTTATTAAAGACATGAGAACAATTAGAATGTTTAAGCACTGAGCAGAAGGTACACCAATTACATGGGAATATATTGTGACAAAACTACCAGCAAGCTAAACCGTATTACCTTCCTTACAAAAACGCTGGTGCCAAGTGAATCGATGTCGGTTAGCTTATGTATAGGCCTGCTAAATAGCATGGGAAAGAATTCATTACGGTTTTGAATGGCTTTTAAAATTAAATGACATTTCGCTGGAAAACACTGCAGGAATTCTACGGCGATTGATCATGTAACCATACCATGCATTGAAATGGCTAGTCCCTGGTCCGGGTTGAGGTAGCGTTAGGCTATATGGCTTCTACAGAAATAGCTCTATCCACAAAACTATGTTTTGTTTAATTTATTCTCTACTTTTAGTTTTAAATTAGATTCAAAGGCCATTCCTCAATAGCCTTTCCTTCTTCTGTGGAAACGATCTATGTGGGATGGTTGCCAGTTACCAACGGAAGGTCGTGGGTTTCCTCCGGGCATACAGCCCGGTTTCCTCCCACAATAAAACTGGCAACGATGCCACGTAAGTGAAATAATCTTGAGCGCGGCGTAAAACACCAAACAATCAATCAATCAATCTTTTGTTGACTGGAAGTGTAAATATGTAGGTGGCGTGCGTGCGGGTGTGTGTGTCGGGGTGCGGGGGGGGGGGGGGGGGTGTTGCTTGTGTAACCTAAACGGTGACAGACGCAGTTTCGGTACATATTTCTCCTATACTACAATTTTTACTGATTATTTTGGATCCTTACGTTATCACGGGGATACTTTTGTATTTGACGAAGGTATTGATGTACGAAGTTATCTGAGTGGGTTCCTTCATTTGAGGGGGCCTTGGTGGTCCAGTGAGCAAGAGTGATCGTCCCTCAACTCCAAACAGACCTTCCATCAATGCGGCGCGGGTTCAAATCACACTCCGACAAAATAAAAATTTCTGAGTGGATTTTTCACTCGGTCGCCGTATGTGGAAGAGTTGCCAATGAGCCCAGTTTCATCCCCCACTAAACCTGGCAACGCCGCCATGTACATGTGTGTAAGGGAAATAATCTTGAATGCGGCATAAAACAACAATCGATCAATCAATCCTCCATTTAAAGTTTTAAACGACCAAGTTTTGTTTGATCAGGAGCAGTTAACGCATGTTCCAAAACGGAGGCGATAATTTCTTTGTACGATTACCTCCCTTGGGGTAAAACGCAGAGAAAGTAATACTGGAAAATAAGTTTGATTTATCCTTCATTCTTTTTACAAAATATTTATAAAAATACAGGTTGGAATGAGATCGGTTCTCAATTCATATACATGTGAATATAAGGTTAACGTTTACAAATTTACCTTTTTGTCCCAATGGATATATGAAAGTGATAAGTGTATAATAGGGCCTACCACAGAGAAGATATTTTGTGGTGATGACTTTGGCTTTAAAATCAGCCAGGGTCAATGAAAAATGATCCAATCTTTGACTGGTTATGGTGTGTTTCCACGGACCTGCGTTAACGCGTGCGTTGACGGATGCGATTGTTTAACGGATAGGATGAAGTGTTTCCACGGCGTTTCCATCGCACGGTGTTTCCATCGCATGCGATCGATAGTGCGATCTGTCATAAGGTTACGGTCAAAAGTCAAGATCATATCCTTGACAGCAATTTGTTTTTCGGTTTGGGGAATGAACGTGAATAAGTGGCCATCTACATAGCTTTTTCATACAAAATACATCTACAACACAAAGTCAGTAAAATGATTAAACAAACTCACTCGGTGTTTTCTGTGGATTTCGATCTGACAGCAAAAGGTCATCAGGGTCGGAAAGCCCCTTCAGTGACGTCTTGATCAGCGAAATCCCTTGTCCGGTGCGTTAAAAATTGGGACAAGTTCCATTCTCCGTCCGTTAACGCGTGCGTTAAAAACTATCGGACTGGCCATGGAAACACTATAGTGTATTTCTGTAGTTCCAATTCTTAAGGGAAAATCGCATCCGTCAACGCACGCGTTAACGCAGGTCCGTGGAAACACACCATTACTGGGGATATTCCTACTACACAAAAACATGTTACAGGAGATTATAGCACAGTATGACAAGAATAACTCTTGAATGTTTCATATCTTTAAGAGTGAATCAAACCCATAAACTATATATAAAACGTCCAGGTTAACGGGTACAGTTTTATTTCCCATTTGTGCTAATGTTATAGGGTTTCAATTTGTGGCTGATTACCTAAATCTCGCTAAGGCTTTCGCTTACCATTTTCAAATAGATCAACACATGAGACGTACTTGACAACCAAATAAAGTTGACATAGTACATGTCGGTTTCACGCTACACACAATTCAACATGGGTACCGTCTTTTTGACAGTTTTAGGCTTACATATTCTCAGCGAAACTGTGATATTTTGAAAACTGGTTAAAAAAACACACACAGAAATCTTCAATCAGGCATTAATTGAAAGCTTAAAGTATGTAGGCCTACAGTAGACCCGCATTACTTCCAATATCCTGCATAAGTTTCAATCCAGTATTCAAATAACCCAGATACAAAACTATTGATTAGTAAACCACTTTGTATATCTAGCATAACCAAGATCAATTTTCATTGGCTGAAAAACAGAAACTGGGTACTTTGGCCTCAAAGTTGGAAGATGTATGGTCAATCACAAAACATAAAACATTTGCCACAGAAATGGTATCAAGTTAACTTATATAAAAAGTATAAATACATTCTGAAATATTATATACACCAAAAATGATATGTTTTAAATACATCTTAAACTTTTGATGACAAAAGCTATAAAATGTTCATCAAAAGAGGACAAGGATTTTTTTTTGTTTTTGGTCTCATTCAGCAGACATTAGAAGCCTATAGTTAAAAAATGTAGGTCTTGGTAGTTCTTAAATATGTGGGAGTAGAAAATCTTGGTTAATTAAATCCTGTCTGTTTCCAGAACAGTCTCCATTCATAAATATCTTAGGCAAAATATCTGAGCACTTCAAATTATTTTATGAATACAAACAATAACCAAATTGCCCATGTGAAAACTGCTACAATGGCATTTTATTCATCGTCCATTTACTTAGACCCTCTCTATGGTTAATGACTACATGTCCCAAATTTGTCCAAAAGCTGACAAAATAAAGAGAAAACGAGCATACAACAATATGTAGCAAGTGTTTGATGACAAACACGATAAAAGAAATACTGAGAAACTCATAATTTGGGAGATCTGTAACATTGCCAATATACCAGAGAAAACATGTACATAAATGTATTGTATGTATATAGGCGTATACTTTGGAATGTTTTGGAATAAACCCTCTTTAGAAGTTTTTTTTTAAACGAATTGTTCTTTTCTGTTGCTTTCTTTTTTTGGGTGGGGTGGGGGGGGGGGGGGGGGGTTATTGTTTAAAGGTGTGGAAAAGAGCTGTAGTTTTTCTAGTAATGTCAAAAGCACAAAGGATTTTTAAAAAACTCATAAGAGTAAAAATACCTTGATTGTGTTTTGAAATATCAGAAGTGTATAACAAACAAAAGATAACCCAGTTCCATCAAACAAAGCACACATGAAATCAAGAAACTCGTTCACATTCTACCCAGTACACAAGTAAAAGAAATTAAACAAGTAAGTGAAAAAATGTTGTTATTGAAATAATTATTGATAGATTAGTTGATTGTTTCATATCTTGGTTTCATTATCATCAGGGTTTCACTTATATGGTTTCACTTATATAGCGATGACAGAGAAGACCAATCTTTTTGCATGTTTGTGGTTTCAGTATGTGCCCTTCTTTGCCAGTTGGAAACCTCCAGCCTTAGGCGAGTACCTGGCAACACTTCCACAAAGGACGATCAAATGGAAAAAAACAATCAGAAATTTGAGTTTAATTACCTGTAATCCCAAAATAACGAGAATACAATCAGAAATTTGTCATTTTTTTTCCTTTCACCCGAGAGGGATAAAAAGATGCGATACATTAATGGAAGGCTGCATCCACAAGATTGATTGATAGATTGTTTGGTGTTTTACGCCACGCTCAAGATTATTTCACTTATTTGGCGGCAGTTTTATTGTGGGAGGAATCCGGGCTCTATGCCCGGAGGAAACCCACGACCTTTGCATCCACAAGAGAAATCATTGATCTTCGTCTACCATTTGGACAGTCCAAATGAGAGCGTGTCTTACTATTCACATATATGGGTTGACAGACGTACAAAATTCAACGGTTTTGTCAAACACAAATGCAAATGAAAAGTCGAGCTCTGTGAAGCGACCAATTAAATTGACTAATTGATTGGTGTTTAACGTCGCATTCACATATCTTAGTTATGTCAATTCCTCCCATGGAAAAAAGTCACTTGCACAAACACAAAAAAACAAACAAAGATCACAGCTCATCAGGCTGGTGGTTTTTCCTCAGAGGTTTTTCCCCATCACGACAGCCATTCATAATTTGGTCAGCCACTTCAAGCCCTGAGAAATAAGCTCCTTCAATTGTTCCCGGCTTGTCCAGGGTCGCGTACTCACCAGCAAAATATAAATACGAACACAAAGGTCGAAAAGCTTGTTTCCGTAGTTCATTATCGTTTCCTGTAAATTAAGTGAATGGAATTAAATTCTGAAATTTTTACGTCCAAGTGAAGCGCAATTTTTTTCAATAGCCAAAACCATCATAAATCAATACATAAAAGTTTCAATACATAAAGTTTCACCAAAAACCTTAGTATCTTTCAATAGAACAACACATGACTTTTTTAGCAAATTAAAATCTGGATGGGCAATTTAAAAGAGACAGTGAGGTATATAAAAAACATTTATTATCTGTCGTTGAGGACACTTGTGGTATCCATGCTAAACAGACATTGTAACAATTCAATGCCAAACTAAAATATATTTTTCGTCCAATAACCTTGGCTGGAGGATAAAATCAATGAACTGTATGAGTGGAATGGTCACGTCACATTTGGAAGATTGGATCTGGCGAGCTAAAATCGCCGTCATAGCTAAGAGATACTGTCTTTCTCGAAACGCAAATAACATTCCTCTACAAATTTATGACATCGCAAATCAACGGTCAAAATTGACGTCACAAGAGTGATTTGTCATCATGTTATGACGTAAATAACGTAGTCGTTGGGTCAGGACTAGTGACGTCGTTCTTTCGCTTCCTCTGCAACGTCAGATAAGTATTGCCATCTCATAATAATGGCGACGCTCGCTACAACTAAAAAGTCACGTGATCTCCCTTCCACGCATATAGTTCATTGGTTAAAATCATAATGCTCTGTCAATATTCATGACTGAATCTGATAAAGAATATATTTGAAAAAAGAAACACTGATTGATTGGTGTTTCAAGCCGCAATCAAGATTATTTTATTTATATGGCAGTGTTGCCAGGTTCAGTAGGGGACTATGCAACTCTTCCACATATGACGATCGAGTGAAAAACCACAAAAGTTTTTTCACTTTTATTTAGACTGGGTGGGCTTTGATCCCGCTGTGTGGGACCGAGGGATGATCACTCTCAGCCACTGGACCACCGAGGTCTGTGTGGGACCGAGGGATGATCACTCTCACCCACTGGACCACCGAGGTCTGTGTGGAACTGAGGGATGATCACTCTCACCCACTGGACCACCAAGGTCTGTGTGGGACCGAGGGATGATCACTCTCACCCACTGGACCACTGAGGTCTGTGTGGGACCTAGGGATGATCACTCTCACCCACTTGACCACTGAGGTCTGTGTGGGACCGAGGGATGATCACTCTCACCCACTGGACCACCGAGGTCTGTGTGGGACCTAGGGATGATCACTCTCACCCACTGGACCACCAAGGTCTGTGTGGGACCGAGGGATGATCACTCTCACCCACTGGACCACCGAGGTCTGTGTGGGACCTAGGGATGATCACTCTCACCCACTGGACCACCGAGGTCTGTGTGGGACCGAGGGATGATCACTCTCACCCACTGGACCACCGAGGTCTGTGTGGGACTGAGGAACGATCACTCTAACCCACTGGACCACCGAGGTCTGTGTGGGACTGAGGAACGATCACTCTAACCCACTGGACCACCGAGGTCTGTGTGGAACTGAGGGATGATCACTCTCACCCACTGGACCACCAAGGTCTGTGTGGGACCGAGGGATGATCACTCTCACCCACTGGACCACCGAGGTCTGTGTGGGACCGAGGGATGATCACTCTCACCCACTGGACCACCGAGGTCTGTGTGGGACTGAGGAACGATCACTCTAACCCACTGGACCACCGAGGTCTGTGTGGGACTGAGGAACGATCACTCTAACCCACTGGACCACCGAGGTCTGTGTGGGACTGAGGAACGATCACTCTAACCCACTGGACCACCGAGGTCTGTGTGGGACCTAGGGATGATCACTCTCACCCACTTGACCACTGAGGTCTGTGTGGGACCGAGGGATGATCACTCTCACCCACTGGACCACCGAGGTCTGTGTGGGACCTAGGGATGATCACTCTCACCCACTGGACCACCAAGGTCTGTGTGGGACCGAGGGATGATCACTCTCACCCACTGGACCACCGAGGTCTGTGTGGGACCTAGGGATGATCACTCTCACCCACTGGACCACCGAGGTCTGTGTGGGACCGAGGGATGATCACTCTCACCCACTGGACCACTGAGGTCTGTGTGGGACCGAGGGATGATCACTCTCACCCACTGGACCACCGAGGTCTGTGTGGGACCGAGGGATGATCACTCTCACCCACTGGACCATCGAGGTCTGTGTGGGACTGAGGGATGATCACTCTAACCCACTGGACCACCGAGGTCTGTCTGTGACGGAGGGATGATCACTCTCACCCACTGGACCACCGAGGTCTGTGTGGGACCGAGGGATGATCACTCTCACCCACTGGACCATCGAGGTCTGTGTTGGACCGAGGGATGATCACTCTCACCCACTGGACCACCGAGGTCTGTGTGGGACCGAGGGATGATCACTCTTACCCACTGGACCACCGAGCCCCCCAGGTTTTAGAAGACAATTCCTTACCAACAGCAAAAAATGAAGCACTTCCTCCTGCCAATGGGTCACCTGACCACTCTGACCTTTGCATAGAGACGACCTTTTGGTTCATCATAAAGCTTTTTCCAAAAATTAACTCTAAAGACTTCAAAGCTGGAAGAGAAAATGTCATATCATTTGTTAAATCTGTTAATATGTATTGCAACAGATGGCAATATAGCCAACTTTATTTGGGGATTGATTGATTGTTTGGTGTTTTACGCCGCGTTCAAGATTAATTCACTTATATAGCGGCTTTACCAGTTTTATTGTGGGAGGAAACCGGGCTCTATGCCCGGAGGAAACCCACGACCTTCCGTTGGTAACTGGCAACCATCCCACATAGGTCGTTCGAGTGAAAACCCAGTCAGAAAATTTTCCAATTCGAGTGGGATTCGAACCTGCGACCCATTGGTGGAAGGCTGTTCGAATTAAGTGTCCAGCGCTCTACCTACTGAGCCACGGAGGCCCCCTTTATAATAATAATAATATATTTATTCACCAAAATTGATATATACAATCATGTAGAATTTATCTTATCGGAATAAATATTGGCGGGAATAAAGCCCCAATGGGGCTTGTTCTATCCCGTGATTGAAAGGTTATGTGGCATTTCTTTAAAGGTTATGTAGATGAAATTATATATTTGGATTTCTATTAAATTACAACATATTTACAAAGTGGTGATGAGAGATCCGACTTGTGAATTTAAAAGGTAACTTTTTGCTTTGGATTTGAATAGGGAGATGGACAGTATTTGTTTTAGAGCTACAGGTAGGGAGTTCCAGTGACGCGCACCAGCAACACGCAGTGTGTGGCGTGAGGAGTTTGTAGGGCAATATGGAATGTGCAGATTTACAGAATGTTGTCTTGTGGGATATTGATGGATATCAGTTTTGCGAATATAGTAGTTAGCAAAGTTAACAGGAACGGATACTGATTGGTGAATAAACTTGTGAAAGGTAACGACAGAGAGATAATTGTTTAGTTGGGGAAAACCTTTCATTTGTACCCCCTGTATATGTATCACTGAGTGGGGTATCAGTTGATCCCCCTATGTGGCAAATAGCACGCTTTTCCTTCCCCACTAAACCTAGTAACGTTCCTTATATATATATATATATATAATGTTTTCATGCTCCCAAAAACAATTTACACTTTTGTTTTACCAGTCAACTGTTGTTGAAAACATATTTTTGATACAAGAGGGTGTGCATGATAAAACTCCTTTTTTGCCGCAATACAAGTGAAATAATCTTGAGTGCGTTGTAAAATTCCAATCAATCTCACTGTGCTATTAAATTGACTGATTGATTGATTGTTTGGTGTTTTACGCCGCGCTCAATATTATTTCACTTATATACGCGCGACCCATTGGTGGAAGGCTGTTCGGATTGAGCGTCCAACGCTCTACCTACTGAGTCACGGAGTCCCCTTGATTCCGAAGTCCCCTTGATTCCGAAACATTGCCTGAGACCTACAGGTCTGTATATATATATCCATACTGTAACCCCTCTTTTACACTTTATGCCAGGCAGTGTCGGGCCCGATCGACGGAGATATGGAGTTGTGTTCAAGGATAACCATTTTCACACTTGGGCCCGATCGACGGAGACATGGAGTTGTGTTCAAGGATAACCACTTTCACACAGTTTTTAGCCACTTTCTTTCTTTTTCTTTAAGTTTTATAACGGGATTCAATTTTAGAAAACCAACCAAATGTAGTAAGGTTCGGATTTTGATTTTATTGAATTTATGTTTATCTGTAATTAATAACTCACAATACACAAAAGAGTGCATTCAGCCGGCCGGTAAGCGACTATCAACACAACCCAGCGACAGGCATGAATACCCTGCAGTGAGCTCGTTAGTGTCACTAATCGATTCTTTGTTCACCAATCCCTGGGAAATAACATCAGCCGCCCTTATCGCATGACCTTAGTTGGAAACAAAATCGTCTAAATTCTACGTGATTTACGGTAATTGATGTTTTACTCAAGAGCATTTCATTAAAGGGGCATGAGCTGCCAAAATGTTGATATTTTGACGTAAACACAGAGTGTTGAAATTATCGGCTATTTTTCTCAAAACGTATAATTCAGAAGCTTTTAAGTGCTTCTAGTCTCGAAAATGTACGATAAAGTATTGTTTTAAACTAACTTTGGCTTAGAATGAATGAATGGTCGTCCCGGTTATTTAAATTTTGCTACTTTTCGAACACGTTTTCGGTTCGTACAGGGCACCTACAGTATGGATTTTCCTCATTCCAACGCCAATCATTTAGTTTTTCGATGGCCTTCAAAGCCTCTTACTGTCGTGACGATCAGAAAGTATGAAAAAAGTGGGAATTTCGGCAGCTCATGCCCCTTTAATATTGCGGGTTTACCAGGTTCAGTTGGGAAGGAAACCAGGTTCTGTGCCTGGATGAAAGCCCCTGACCTTCTACATAGGGCAACAAAGTGAAAATTTTATTTGGACTGAGTGGGATTCAAACACGTGACGCATCGATGGGCAGACTGAGAGACCATCACTCTGTTGACTGCACCATCAAGGTGCCAAAATAACTACGAAGGTAAGTTCTAAATGTGGAGTTAAAAGGTATGTCACCATGAAGCTTCGAGAATATTTATGTGCGCAAAATTAGAGAATGATAACACTAAAGAGAGTAGATTGACAAGAGTGGTCACTTCGTCCGCGCCATGTTGAATTTGAACTGACACGATTTGATTATTAGGAACCTCCTTTCTATAGGGGGCGCCCCACAATCGAATCGTGTACAGTCGGAACACCCTTCCGCTAGGGGGCCTGAAGAACATGCCGGCAATGCTGATTGGATGAAGTGACCACTCTTGTCAATCTACTCTCTTTGATAATACAAGGATAACCACAGGCACACAGAGTGCTCTCCCTTATCCACCCTCTGTTACAAAAATATGGACCAGATGGTGGATAAGGGAGAGCACTCCGTGTGGCTGTGATGATAACCTATCATACCTGATTAAATAACCTACCTTCTGCTTTTAGTTGAACTTCATCCATTTCTTCCATGAGTTTTGCCCTTTGACCGGACACATAGCCAATCAGAGATGGCGAATTAGTCAGCTGATATCCATTCAACCAAGTTGAGATAAGGGGTTTTGCCGACTTCAAGTTCTCTGCTGTGATTGAGAACATTCCGGGTTCCAGGTCCCAAAACGGTTCCTTAAACCTGAGGATTACTTTGTTTAAATGACCCACACCTGACAAAAGATGGAAGGAAAGGGAGATAATATCATAAACAAACTGGGCTGCCAAACTGTTGGTGATACTTAGATAAAACAGAGCTTTGAAATAATCGCGGTTATTGTTTTGGAAGAAGTTCAAATTAAAACTTTTTAGTTATACTTGTCTTGAGAATATATTTTTAACGTGTACTTTGAATGAACTGATTGATTGATGTTTAACGGCACACTCAAGATTTTGAATTAACTGAGGCAAAATGACTGAACACTTCACTCAATTATTTAAATTTTGTGTACTTTTTTTAACATAATTTCCTTTATCCCAACAAAGATTTACTTTAACCCACGACCAATAATATTGTTTTTCAGTGAACTTCAAACCCTCCCATTGTCTCGACAATAAGAATTCATAAAACAGTTGGAATTTTCACTCTTCATTCAGATTTTTATCAAAGACAACCTCTGAAAAATTTATCTACAGGACTACAGCTGTAAGGTTGTAAGAAATGCAATAATTTCCCCTGACCTGTGTGAGGCTATCTTCACCATGGAATTTACTGTACTCCACAAAGGTCAGGAGTCGTCGTATATATGTATGTCAGTGAAATAATCTTGAGTACAGTGGAAAATATCAATCAATCAAGCAAAATTATTTTTGAAATTCTAATTGGGACACCTTTATCCACATTTGTGGTTAAAACTCAAAAATTTATGCACAAAATCTGTTCAGACGTTGGTTTTAATTTGTTGTAAGTTAAATATATGCAGAGTGTGACTGATTCCTTAAAGTGGCATGAGCTGGCAAAATTTTGATATTTTGACGTATGAACAGAATGTTGAAATTTACGGCTATTTTTCTCAAGGCGTATAATTCAGAAGCTTTTTGTGTTTCTAGTCTCGAGAATATACGATATGGTATAGTTTTGAACTAACTTTGGCTTAGAATGAATGAATGGTCGTCCCGGTTATTTAAATTTTGTTTACATTTTCGAACACTATTCCGGTTCGTATATGCCACATACTGTATGGATTTAATTCATTCCAATCATTTAGTTTTTTCGATGGCCTTAAAAGCCTCTTACTGTTGTGATGATCAGAAATCATGAAAAAAATTTGAATTTTGGCAGCTCATGCCACTTTAACAATACCTACCCGTTTTCTGAATAGCCTTTTTTCTCATGGAAGAAAGTGGAGGGTCGAAGAACAGCTCTCCACTTTTAAGAACGCTCAGCGGAACTGCCACTACCAGGATGTCAGCCGTGATCGATCTACGATCTAGGGTACGAACTTTGACTTTCTTTGTCCGCTCAGTGATTTGAATCTGCCGGACTACTTTCCCCATTTCCACATCTAAGATTGTCTCCGTGCCCCAGCCAGATATTAATCTTTATGATACAAAAATAAAGTTTTTTAACCATTTTTAAATTGAAAATCAATTCAAAATGATTCCTACAGATAGTAGTAGTACTCTTCCACATACAGCCATTAAGTGAAAAATCCACTCAGAAATTTTTCATGTCAATTTTTGAGGTAGAATATCTGCCTAAAAAAGGCCCTATAAACTCAATTCAACCCATAAAAACTTAGGAAATTAGGAAATATTGAATTTCTGATAACTATGATACTCAAAACCCATTCCCTCCACTGATTAGTTTTAATTAATACAAAAGTTGTGATAACTAAAAAAACAACCGTTTGATGACTCAATATTTCAGCATTTGTTATGCAGGAGAGTCCTGAAGAGGAAATAAATAAATGTTGAAATATTGAGTCACCAAGAAACTGTCGTTTTGTGGTTTAACAATACTTGTGTATAATACTCAGTTAAACTTGGATTGATTGATTGATTGTTTGGTGTTTTACGCCGCGATCAAGCAGTTCAACTTGGAAATAACTCAGTGCTTCAGTTTAGGACCTCAAAAATGTTAACTTCTATGAAAGCCTGGAAGTGTGATACCGAAAATAATGAAATCAAAATATTGTTTATTCAAAATGCTACGGCTGGCAAATATTCAATTTTTATAATTGCCTGCTTGGCAGCATGTCTCCAAATAAATCGGACAAATGTTTTAGTTGCCCACATCTTGACACATGTTGGGTTTGGGTGATATAATTTTATTGCATTCTAAATCCATGTAGCAATAAACTAACAATATATTTTTGGGGCCATGAGAAATGCATCAAAATTTTATGGTTGTTTACAATTTGCAAACCCATTTACTTAGCAAAAGCCACAGACTCACTTAATATTTCTTATTTCAAAGTTAATGGATACGCTAATATTTAACTCTAAAAACTTGCGATTGATCAGAAATGAAAAGTTCATAAAACTTAATATTTGTCTACCTGTTTACGAGTTCAGTTGCGCCTTCTGTGATAACAAAACCCCCAGAGAGTTTGTCCAATTGAAAATGGCTTGCTGATAAATTTTCTAAACCGACACCAAACGTAGGCTCCATAATGCCATCCAGAACAACGTCCCACAATGCATCATCAACAGACTTTTCCTCTCCCATCATGCTTATAGCTTCCTGTACAGAGAAATCTTCAGCGGAATCTCGTTTGATGATTGCAGACTGAATTTTTGACTGAAAGTATAAAATTACTAAGTGTAGATTGATATTTGTTATGATTTGCTACATGTTGTATATGGCTGATGTTTTTTTTTTGGTGTTCTTTTTCTGAAGGGAGATCACAGGCTGGTTGATTGATTGCTTAATTTATTATTAATTAATAAACAGATTGATTGATTGATCCACTGAGTGATTTTATCGGCTGATTGACTGACTAAACTAGACATAACTGAGATACCCCCCGCTCTGCAAGAAAAGTCGGCCTATCTGAGAATTGTAGCATCAAAACAATAATATAATGGTCAGTGATAAGTGATGAGAAAACCAACAATGAAATTGAAAATGCAAAAACACAGAATATGATGATAATTCTGCTGGCAAGTAAGCAAGGAGAACAAGCTATGAGATGCAGATATGACTTTACATGAGCAGATGATGACAGCAGCAGACTGCATCAAAATTGCAGGAACTGGCACCAACCAAGGCCAACATCTATCAACAACATGAAAAAATTAATAACATTCAGGAAAGTGTAAGGGGGTATTAGTGTTAAGACAGTGAGTTGGATGGGTGGAACAGCACCAAGAGGAGGAGACACATGAATTGGGCATGATTTAATGCTACGTCTGTGACAAATGATGGAGTAAGACAAAATATCATGCAAAATACTCCTTGCTGGTCATGTTTAGTTAGCATCGACAACAAGAAAGTAGACTATGAGGCTGCTTGCTGATCATGTTACCATCACTCACTACGAGGGAGTAGGCTATCAAGAGTGCCACAAGCACAATAATGAAACATGCAGGCTTATATGACAAGCACAGCAACTACCGTACAACTGTACAATGGGACAAAATTGTGTCTACAAACAAATGTATGAACAGACAAATGGCAGAACAGAGAAATGTCAAAAGGAGTCCAAAATGTTATAAATATGTAAAAATATCTCCTTGCAAGTAGGACATGGACAACTTCATATCATTGGTAACATTTGTCAAGTTTCATTCAAAAAGAACCAACATCTGGGAGGAGTATTTTGGACAAAATTGCGTCTACGGACGGACGGACGGACGGACGGCACAACGATCAGACAGATGTATGTGTGTACATACAAACTTTATGCCAGCAGAAGGGGGGGGGGAGGTAGGGAGGAGGGAGGGGCGATAACATGATAACCCTGTCTTCATATGGAATGAGACCCATTGGAGGAGTATTCTGGACAAAACTGTGTCTATGGACGGACAGACGGACAGAGGGAACAACGATTGGACGGATGTATGAGCGTACATACACACTTCATGGCAGTAGAAGGGGGGGGGGGGGGGGGGGGAGGGGGAAGGTAGGGAGGAGGGAGGGGCGATAACACAATAACCCTGTCTTCATATGGAATGAGACCCCAAAAATGGCAAAGTCCTATAAGTCAAAAACGTCATAAAAATGTGAAAAAAGGAAATATCATCCTGTAAGTTGGGCATGCACATCTACATACCATTGGTAACATATTTGTGAAATTTCATTGAAATCAAAGCAAAATCTTAGGAGGAGTAGTCCGGACAAAATTGTGTCTACAGACAGACGGACGGACAGACGGAACGATTGGACGGATGTATGAGCGTACATACACACTTCATGGCAGTAGAAGGGGGGGGGGGGGGGGGGGGGGGGAGGTAGGGAAGACGTAGGGGCGATAACACGATAACCCTGTCTTCATATGGAATGAGACCCCAAAAATGGCAAAGTCCTATAAGTCAAAAACGTCATAAAAATGTGAAAAAAGAAAATATCATCCTGTAAGTTGGGCATGCACATCTACATACCATTGGTAACATATTTGTGAAATTTCATTAAAATCAAAGCAAAATCTTAGGAGGAGTAGTCCGGACAAAATTGTGTCTACAGACGGACAGACGGACAGACAGACAGACGGACAGACAGACAGACGGACGGACAAGCCGATTCCAGTATACCCCCCCCCCCCCCTAACTTCGTTGCGGGGGGTATAATAACTTTTTAGTTGATTGACTGATTGGCTGACTGATCGCTCATTGATCAGTAGATTGATTGGTAATCTGATTAATCAATTGGCTGATTGATTCTAAAGCTTGACCATTGAGTACATTGTTAGGTTTGATAAACTGTATGATTTGATCAGCAATCATAAAACTGGCAACGCCGCCATATAAGTGAAATAATCTTGAGCGCGGCGTAAAATACCAAACAATCAATCAATCCATCATGTTCAGCAATCAGCCATTTTTTAGCACCGAGCACATTTCTTAGAAAACTATTAATATTAAAGTGACACAAGCTGCCAAAAAGCTGTTAAAACAGAATATTGAAATGAAAGGTTAATTTTCAGATTCAGATTGATTGACTGTTGTTTTGCGCTGCACCCAAGATTATATCACTTATATATGGCGGCGTTGCAGCTCATGCTACTTAAGTCGTTATACTTACATGTATTAAACTGATTAGCTAATTACCGCCGAGCCTGATGACGTCACATAGAATTACGCAACGCTTTCTGGGTAAAATGTACCTCAGTTCGCCATTTGGTTTATTGGTTCTTAGCAAGATGTCACTTTTTTGGAAAACATTGATGAATAACCTGTTTTTATCCACACATTTTACTGGCAACTTTACGCCTTTTACATCTTCTGTTCGATGCAGTATTATTTTTTCCGCCATATTTTAAAATTATGTTAACATCCCTCAATCCCCCGAAATGCTTTGCCGATAATTTCCAAGTGACGTCATTAAGCAATTGGTCAATTAGCTCATTTACTTTGCAGTTTCTCTACCGTTACCATATTATATTAGAAACAATCTCAATTTTAAACAAATACACCAAGAGATACTTACGATGAGGTGCCTTTGGATCGTTTCTACCAGTTCATTTGCATTGTGTCTCTCAGAGCCTTTCGGGGAGCGAATTTCTAAAGGACCAAGTTCTGTCAAAGTCAGTTCAAATTTTTTGATCAATTCGATCAGGGGGCCATGTGGATCCGATCCATCGATAATAGATCCACCGAGATCCGCATCCGCACCTATCATACAAGATAGAACAAGAGGAGTTTTAGCAACGGACACAATTCATATTTTTAAAAACTTGCTGCAGCAGAGGGTTTACTGTAGCAAAAAGGAACCTCTGCAGAATTTTTATATATATAACAAATAACATATCCTATTTGTCTGCAGCAATTTTTTGGCTGTGGAAATTGAATTTACTGCAGCATTGCCTATTGCAGTAGTGAATTAAGAAGGCTGCATTAGTAACTCTGCTTGGTTTAGTAGCGGAAGAAACCAGGGGGCTGTTTCTCAACACACTTATGCCGAAGTAAGCCTAATGTAAGGCGTACTGTACCTGTCATGGCAATCTATACCTTCAGCATTACGTTGCGACTAGGCACAAAGTTACGCTGTGCGTAAATGTCTTTACCTGGATTGATTGATTGATTGTTTGGTGTTTTACGCGCTCAAGATTATTTCTCTTATATGACTGCGTTGCCAGTTTTATTGTGGAAGGAAACCGGGCTCTATGCCACGACCTTCCGGTGGTAACTGCCGCAACCATTCCACATAGGTCGTTCGAGTGAAAACCCAGTCAGAAAATTTTCCAATTTTTGGGACTGAGTGGGATTGGAACCCACGACCCATTGGTGGAAGGCTGTTCGGATTGAGCGTCCAACGCTCTACCTAGTGAGCCACGGAGGCCCCACACTTTACCTGGAAGAAATACCCTAAGCTGCTTGTGGTACTTGTAACAATCGCAAAGGAAAAACACAGGAATGTTCAGCTTTTGAAAAACCTTTGGTTGACGGAATGAAACCCAATACCAGAGTATATTGGTAGAATGCTTATAAAACATGGCACATCTCTTGATTTTTTAATTTATTCTACACTTTTGCGTCAAACAATCAGGGTTATTACAGACACATGATGTCTAGACAGACGAATTACATTCCTAGTATATATTTGCTATTTGGGACAAAAATGCTGCTTATAGCAACAGAACCACAAAGCCTATGAATTCCATTGGTCATCTATTAAAACTACTGATCTCTTTAACACGTTGACTGCCGACTACGAGATATCTCGCAATGGCAGGCGCACCGGATTCTGCTGGTACGAATTATCTCGTGGCTTAACATAGATATCTTTTTGAATAACTTTACTTTTTGGCGTACCGAATGTAACTATTGAATCACACTGCCAGATACAACATATCTCGTACGGGGTTTTCTCACAAAGCATCAAGGGAAACCACTATGTGTGTTGCTAAAAATAGCACAGTAAACAGACATTGGCCATACGCGTAACAAGCTTGAATGGCAAATGGGAGAGCCCTTGCACTTTCGAGTAGTCGGCAGTGAACGTGTTGATAATCCCATCTGTCTGAACAAAATTAGAGGTAAACAAGAATACAGTGATTTGAATGAAGGTGCAAGCACATTGTTGATTGGCTCACCCAATTGTGAATGACATTTCGAGAGGTGTGGTCTCATGCTAAAGCACAACTTTAATTTGTATAGAATCTTTTTTTACCCATTGCTCCTGGGGCTTCTGTCTGGGTCCACAAGCGCCCCCCAAATCTCTCTTCACGTCCCTCAAGTAAAGTCACCTTATATCTGCTGTGGGGGTCGTTCACAAGTTGCCGAGCAACGGTTGCCCCTGACAACCCAGCTCCTATGATGACCACCTCCTTTTGTTTGCATTCCACCAAAGTCAAAGGACATAGATAGAGGATCAGGCAAAGGGGGATAATCCAAACACACAGCTTCTGGCTCATTTTTTATGAAATATGTGTGTGCCTGTAAACAAAAATTATTGAGAAGAAAATTCATAAGCGTTATATTGATTGGCACTTTGGTGATTTAGGTCATTTATAGCTTTATTAATTTCATTAATACGCATGAGGTTAGTTACATGCTGGGCCCGGTTGCACAAAGGTGTATTAAGCTTAAGTCTGACTAAACTATGCGACGTCACAATCTAATTTCTTTGTGACGCGACGTATTTAAGCCTGACTTAAGCTTAATACACCTTTGTGCAACTGGCCCCAGATATTTATGAACACTAAATTAAAACACAGGCAGAGGGACAATTTTCGTGTCCAAAAATTACCATGAGATGTTTCTAAATTTTGTGTTAAAAAGGGGTATATCATTGACTAGCCCTGGAACCCATGTCGCTGTGGAATATTAAAAAAAAAAAATATACTGAAGATGTCTTCCACCTGCATATTATAATATATCTCCCCATATCTTAAAGTTTTTAAGCTGATCATTGACATTTAGACCTCTATACAGTGATGTTGCTAATGTCAGCATGTCAGAATTTACTATTCCCTTGGTTTAAACAATATTTTATTTCTTTCAAAAGAAAAGAAGATGGGTGAGCTGGTGCAATGCCTATATTAACGCCTCTCGATATAAGCACTTCTTTAAATAGGGCTCTAAGTTTCTTTGTTTTTTTTTTAATTCATATTTTGTCATTGAACAGGGAGCTGAGAGAAGGGTGATTTATCATATGCTTAAAACATTCAGCAACATTTAATGTTTACAACAGATATCTTGTTAATTTCATTTGGAAATTTAGGCATATTGGTCGGTACCAGGAGCCTATTTCATTAAATCGTGTACGTAAAAGTATTTTTTTGCATACTTTGGAGTTCCATAGCAGAGTATCTCTTTAGTATGGGTTACCATGACAGTTACGTAAAAACTAGTCCGCAACATGTTGAGTGGATTGAAGGATAAATTCTGATACGCCCACACAGGCTTCTTCAATACCACGTCAACATAGGGTGCATTTGAAAAATCTAAGAGTTGATCTCGGAATTTTAAAAAAATGATAACTCGCAATTTTTAAACATTAGGCCTACTCACCTAAAATTTTGTCAGAAAGCTTCTTTGATAATCCCTTCGTAGAGCTAAACCATCATATGGGATCTTAAAATATGTTAGCAGCTAATTTCGCTAAGTTTGAATTCCCTTTGCGTTATCACCGACCTTCCCTGACAGCCGTTACCGGTTGTAGTGGCGAGCATGATTTGAAAGTTTGCGGTAGATGGCGGTGTGATCGCCCGAGAAATTTTTAGTGAACAGACGGAATTTAAACTTAGCGAAATTGGCTGCTAACATATTTTAAGATCACATATGATGGTTTAGCTCTACGAAGGGATTATCAAAGAAACTTTCTGACAAAATTTTAGGTGAGTAATGTTTAAAAATTGCGAGTTATCATTGTTTTTAAATTCCGAGATCAACTCTTAGATTTTTCAAATGCACCCTATGTTGACGTGGTATTGAAGAAGCCCGTGCGGGCGTATCAGAATTTATACTTCAATCCACTCAACATATTGCGGACTACGTAAAAACTTAGGGTAGAGTAAAGAATAGCAGGTATCACGTGGGTTGCTCAGTGATGGTCTATCTCTTCAACATTGTGACCCCCCGTGGAACTTAGGGTTAGCCTATTGTTTGCCAACTGACCTATTTCGATTACCTGCTATTCTTTACCCTTACGAAAACTTAAGCTGCGTTTCCACTTGTGCGGATACGGGTGCGGATACGGACGCGGCAAAAATCACTTTATAGTTAGAGTAGAGGTAGTGTTTCCATTTGTACGGTTGCGGATACGGCTGCGGATACGGTCGCCGGTGCGGTAAATTTCGACCGGACCATGTAGCGATCGGCACGGTGCCGCATGCGGAACCGGATGCGGAACGGACAAATGGAAACACTCTGTACGGCTATCTGTACGACAATTCCCCATATTATACCTTACATTTTCATGAAAATATTGTTTTGCACAGGAACTTTTGCATGTATCTCTCAGAACTTAAACAATAGTAAAATATACATATTCGTCACCGTTGGATGGCAAAGATTAGGCCCATCGTACATCTGAACATGACAATATATTTTTTTTCTTTTTCCCTTTTAATCCTGAACTCACCAATGCTCCTTGAATTTCTCGTCTTAGTTTTTCTAATAATGCACACGAACTCGGTAGTTACCAAACCCTCATCTAGATCAATAGCCCGAGTCATTTAGATTTTTTACAGGCGATTTTCTGGACGAAATAAGATCAGATGCCGTACGGACAACCGCATATATGGAAACACACACGCCGCAGAGTCTACCGCGCGGCTTTACGTACCCGCACCGTGTCCGTATCCGCATCCGCACAAGTGGAAACGTAGCTTTACTCTGACTTTAGCCGCATTAGGGCCCAGCTCAAAATTATTAAGAAATAAATAAGACCTCTACTTGTCTTTAGTGCAGTTAGTGGTTACGGTAGGCCCCCTATACATAGAATTTAGAACTTTAGAATACCAAATAGAAAGGCATGTTTGTAGGTCCCGTGCAGGATACCCAAAATCGGAAATAACGAAATATTTTGTGAAGAAAAAGATATTTAATTTCAGGTAAAACTATTTGTTCCAAGCAGTCAAGCTCAAGTATAACCTAATTCTACAACTTAGTATACCCTACACACGAGTCATATCGCCAATTTTCGTCACCCCACAAAACTAAAAGTAAAAACTAAGACGATGAACAAGTCTTACGCGCTTCAAAGTATTAATACGGTATCTACTCTAGAATTCAATATAAAAATGTTCGTGAACTGATAATTTCCAAGGAAAGAGGTAACCTGTTACAAAAATTGTTTTTAAAGAAAATTACTCACTTTCAGTCACATACCCACGCGAAAATGAAAGCAGGGCGGCTGTTGTGGCGAGTAGTGTACGGTGTATCGGAATGCGCCATTAACTATGGTCAGGATCTATACTCCTTGGTCAGGATGACAATAACATTGACCCCTATGATCTGTCTCATAGGGGTCATTATAGATTATCTGACGAGATTTAGTTTGTTGCGATGAATATCACTCGAGTTAGCCAAGAAATCAGGGCTTTTTTTGTCTGAATAGAGTGCCAAAGTCAGGGAGTAGGCCCCTATATGTTAGATTCTGAGCACCTATAGGCGACATGTAGGCCTACATGTATAGAGACCGATTTTTCGAGCTACAATCCAGTCTATTAATTTTCAAAGTCACGAGCCTCTGACGATAGACGAGAGTACAGTGATATCCATTGTAACACACTGACTGGCTCTATTTATACATGCCTATTTTAGACAAGAAGAACACCTGTGCCCGTGTGTTTAAGTGGTCATAAATATATATTTTCGTTTTGTGTGTTTATATGTAGGCCTACGACACAGGACGTCTGAAAAACGAAGAAGCCACTTTGAATGCTGGACATTTATCTAATTGTAAATATTTATCATTAATTATTAGCGTAAGAGCTTTAACGAAACATATGCAAAGATTGAAAATGGCACAAAAGGTGTTCATACACTTGTATTATGGCTAAATTGCTATATAAACTTTTGGCATCATGGTTGATGTTTTTCTCTCAAGAAATCACCGTGTCAAGATCTAGCAGAGAAATCTGGGATTTTTTTATTATTTTTTCTGCGTTTTTTTGTCATTTTTTCTTCAAAGCCCAGGTTACTTGCATGTTGAAAATTGATATTTTGTTTTCTATCTCGCTGTAAAAAATGACGGTAGGCCTACACATGTCTCACCAAATAATCAAAAAATTAATTATTTACTACTATATGCTTGTCAATATGTACACCTATTGCGGATTATAGGATGTTTTGTATCGCTGTGTGAAGTCGAAACACATACATGTAGGAGTAAATGGGAGAAATTAATTTTTTTTTTTTTTGAACGAAGCCTCAAACTTTGTCCAGAAAGAATCTTCAAACTTCAGTAGGCCCTGTATTCAAAAAAATAGCATTAGGCCTATTAATGACTTCCAAAAGTTTCCTTCTAGTCGCATTTCTATCTTACAGTTAAAAATTAGCTTTAACCTTTGTTGAAAGTGGCATGACCTGCCATGTATAGGGAAATCTTCGTTGAAGGGACATGGCCTGCCATGTATAGGAAAATCTTCGTTGAAGGGACATGACCTGCCATATATAGGGAAATCTTCGTTGACGGGACATGACCTGCCATATATAGGAAAATCTTCTTTGAAGGGACATGGCCTGCCATATATAGGAAAATCTTCGTTGAAGGGACATGACCTGTCATATATAGGAAAATCTTTGTTGAAGGGACATGACATGCCATATATAGGAAAATCTTCGTTGAAGGGACATGACATGCCATATATAGGAAAATCTTCATTGAAGGGACATGACCTGCCATATATAGGAAAATCTTTGTTGAAGGGACATGACCTGCCATATATAGGGAAATCTTCTTTGAAGGGGCGTGACCTGCCATATATAGGAAAATCTTTGTTGAAGGGACATGACCTGTGCAGATATAGGAAAATCTTCGTTGAAGGGACATAACCTGCCATATATAGGGAAATCTTTGTTGAAAGGACATGACCTGCCATATATAGGGAAATCTCCATTGAAGGGACGTGACCTGCCATATATAGGAAAATCTCCATTGAAGGGACATGACCTGCCATATATAGGAAAATCTCCATTGAAGGGACATGACCTGCCATATATAGGGAAATCTTCGTTGAAGGGACATGACCTGCCATTTATGGGGAAATCTCCATTGAAGGGACGTGACCTGCCATATATATGGAAATCTCTGTTGAAGGGGCATGACCTGCCATATATAGGAAAATCTTCATTGAAGGGACATGACCTGCCAGATATAGGAAAATCTTTGTTGAAGGGACATGACCTGCCATATATAGGAAAATCTTCGCTGAAGGGACATGACCTGTCATATATAGGGAAATCTTCGTTGAAGGGACATGACCTGCCATATATAGGAAAATCTTCGTTGAAGGGACATGACCTGCCAGATATAGGAAAATCTTCGTTGAAGGGACATGACCTGTCAGATATAGGAAAGCTTTGTTGAAGGGACATGACCTGCCAGATATAGGAAACTCTTCGTCGAAGGGACATGACCTACCAAATATAGGAAAGCCTTCGTTGAAGGGACATGACCTGCCATATATAGGAAACTCTTCGTTGAAGGGACATAACATGTCATATATAGGAAAGCCTTCGTTGACGAGACATGACCTTCCATATATAGGAAAATCTTCGTTGAAGGGACATGACCTGCCAGAGATAGGAAAGCTTTGTTGAAGGGACATGACCTACCAGATATAGGAAAGCCTTCGTTGAAGGGACATGACCTGCCATATATAGGAAACTCTTCGTTGAAGGGACATGACCTGCCATTTATGGGGAAATCTTCGTTGAAGGGACATGACCTGCCAGAGATAGGAAAATCTTCGTTGAAGGGACATGACCTGCCAGAGATAGGAAAGCTTTGTTGAAGGGACATGACCTACCAGATATAGGAAAGCCTTCGTTGAAGGGACATGACCTGCCATATATAGGAAACTCTTCGTTGAAGGGACATAACCTGTCATATATAGGAAAACCTTCGTTGACGGGACATGACCTTCCATATATAGGAAAATCTTCGTTGAAGGGACATGACCTGCCAGAGATAGGAAAGCTTTCTTGAAGGGACATGACCTGCCATAGGGAAATCTTCGTTAAAGGGACGTGACCTGCCACATATAGGAAAATCTTTGTTGAAGGGACATGACCTGCCATATATAGGGAAATCTTCGTTGAAGGGACGTGACCTGCCATATATAGGAAAATCTTCGTTGAAGGGACATGACCTGTCATATATAGGGAAATCTTCGTTGAAGGGACATGACCTGCCACATATAGGAAAATCTTTGTTGAAGGGACGTGACCTGCCACATATAGGAAAATCTTCGTTGAAGGGACACGACCTGCCATATATAGGGAAATCTTCGTTAAAGTGACATGACCTGCCATATATAGGAAAATCTTCGTTGAAGGGACATGACCTGCCATATATAGGAAAATCTTCGTTGAAGGGACGTGACCTGCCATATATAGGAAAATCTTCGTTGAAGGGACACGACCTGCCACATATAGGGAAATCTTTGTTGAAGGGGCATGACCTGACAGATATAGGAAAATCTTCGTTAAAGTGACATGACCTGCAATATATAGGGAAATCTTCGTTAAAGTGATATGACCTTCCATATATAGGAAAATCTTCGTTGAAGGGACATGACCTGTCATATATAGGAAAATCTTCGTTGAAGGGACATGACCTGTCATATATAGGAAAATCTTCGTTGAAGGGACATGACCTGCCATATATAGGAAAATCTTCGTTGAAGGGACATGACCTGCCATATATAGGAAAATCTTCGTTGAAGGGACACGACCTGCCACATATAGGGAAATCTTCGTTGAAGGGACATGACCTGCCATATATAGGGAAATCTCTGTTGAAGGGACATGACCTGCCATATATATGGAAATCTCTGTTGAAGGGGCATGACCTGACAGATATAGGGGTATCTTCGTTGAAGGGACATGACCTGCCATATATAGGGAAATCTCTGTTGAAGGGACATGACCTGCCATATATAGGGAAATCTCTGTTGAAGGGACATGACCTGCCATATATATGGAAATCTCTGTTGAAGGGGCATGACCTGACAGATATAGGGGTATCTTCGTTGAAGGGACATGACCTGCCATATATAGGGAAATCTTCTTTGAAGTGACATGACTTGCCATATATAGGAAAATCCTTTTTGAAGTGACATGACTTGCCAGATATAGGAAAATCTTCGTCTAAAACATGACCTGCCATATATAGGAAAATCGTCGTTGAAGGGACATGACCTGCCATATATAGGGAAATCTTCGTTGAAGGGACATGACCTGCCATATATAAGAAAACCTTCGTTGACGGGACATGACCTTCCATATATAGGAAAATCTTCGTTGAAGGGACATGACCTGCCAGAGATAGGAAAGCTTTGTTGAAGGGACATGACCTGCCATAGGGAAATCTTCGTTAAAGGGACGTGACCTGCCACATATAGGAAAATCTTTGTTGAAGGGACATGACCTGCCATATATAGGGAAATCTTCGTTGAAGGGACGTGACCTGCCATATATAGGAAAATCTTCGTTGAAGGGACATGACCTGTCATATATAGGGAAATCTTCGTTGAAGGGACATGACCTGCCATATATAGGAAAATCTTTGTTGAAGGGACGTGACCTGCCACATATAGGAAAATCTTTGTTGAAGGGACGTGACCTGCCATATATAGGAAAATCTTCGTTGAAGGGACACGACCTGCCACATATAGGGAAATCTTCGTTGAAGGGACACGACCTGCCACATATAGGAAAATCTTCGTTGAAGGGACATGACCTGCCACATATAGGAAAATCTTTGTTGAAGGGACGTGACCTGCCACATATAGGAAAATCTTCGTTGAAGGGACACGACCTGCCACATATAGGGAAATCTTTGTTGAAGGGACATGACCTGCCACATATAGGGAAATCTTCGTTGAAGGGACGTGACCTGCCACATATAGGAAATTCTTTGTTGAAGGGACATGACCTGCCACATATAGAGAAATCTTCGTTGAAGGGACACGACCTGCCACATATAGGAAAATCTTTGTTGAAGGGACGTGACCTGCCACATATAGGAAAATCTTCGTTGAAGGGACACGACCTGCCACATATAGGGAAATCTTTGTTGAAGGGACGTGACCTGCCACATATAGGAAAATCTTCGTTGAAGGGACACGACCTGCCACATATAGGGAAATCTTTGTTGAAGGGACATGACCTGCCACATATATGGAAATCTTCGTTGAAGGGACATGACCTGCCACATATAGGGAAATCTTCGTTGAAGGGACGTGACCTGCCACATATAGGAAATTCTTTGTTGAAGGGACATGACCTGCCACATATAGGAAAATCTTCGTTGAAGGGACATGACCTGCCACATATAGGGAAATCTTTGTTGAAGGGACATGACCTGCCACATATAGGGAAATCTTCGTTGAAGGGACATGACCTGCCACATATAGGGAAATCTTCGTTGAAGGGACGTGACCTGCCACATATAGGAAAATCTTCGTTGAAGGGACACGACCTGCCACATATAGGGAAATCTTTGTTGAAGGGACATGACCTGCCACATATAGGGAAATCTTCGTTGAAGGGACGTGACCTGCCACATATAGGAAATTCTTTGTTGAAGGGACATGACCTGCCACATATAGAGAAATCTTCGTTGAAGGGACACGACCTGCCACATATAGGAAAATCTTTGTTGAAGGGACGTGACCTGCCATATATAGGAAAATCTTCGTTGAAGGGACACGACCTGCCACATATAGGGAAATCTTTGTTGAAGGGGCATGACCTGACAGATATAGGAAAATCTTCGTTAAAGTGACATGACCTGCAATATATAGGGAAATCTTCGTTAAAGTGATATGACCTTCCATATATAGGAAAATCTTCGTTGAAGGGACATGACCTGTCATATATAGGAAAATCTTCGTTTAAGGGACATGACCTGTCATATATAGGAAAATCTTCGTTGAAGGGACATGACCTGCCATATATAGGAAAATCTTCGTTGAAGGGACATGACCTGCCATATATAGGAAAATCTTCGTTGAAGGGACACGACCTGCCACATATAGGGAAATCTTCGTTGAAGGGACATGACCTGCCATATATAGGGAAATCTCTGTTGAAGGGACATGACCTGCCATATATATGGAAATCTCTGTTGAAGGGGCATGACCTGACAGATATAGGGGTATCTTCGTTGAAGGGACATGACCTGCCATATATAGGGAAATCTCTGTTGAAGGGACATGACCTGCCATATATAGGGAAATCTCTGTTGAAGGGACATGACCTGCCATATATATGGAAATCTCTGTTGAAGGGGCATGACCTGACAGATATAGGGGTATCTTCGTTGAAGGGACATGACCTGCCATATATAGGGAAATCTTCTTTGAAGTGACATGACTTGCCATATATAGGAAAATCCTTTTTGAAGTGACATGACTTGCCAGATATAGGAAAATCTTCGTCTAAAACATGACCTGCCATATATAGGAAAATCTTCGTTGAAGGGACATGACCTGCCATATATAGGGAAATCTTCGTTGAAGGGACATGACCTGCCATATATAAGAAAACCTTCGTTGAACGGACATGACCTGTCAGATATAGGAAAATCTTCGTTGAACGGACATGACCTGTCAGATATAGGAAAATCTTCGTTGAACGGACATGACCTGTCAGATATAGGGAAATCTTCGTTGAAGGGACATGACCTGTCATATATAGGAAAATCTTCGTTGAAGGGACATGACCTGCCAGATATAGGAAAATCTTCGTTAAAGTGACATGACCTGCCATATATAGGAAAATCTTCGTTGAAGGGACATGACCTGCCAGATATAGGAAAATCTTCGTTGAAGGGACATGATATGCCAGATATAGGAAAATCTTCGTTAAAGTGACATGACCTGCCATATATAGGGAAATCTTCGTTGAAGGGACATGACCTGCCAGATATAGGAAAATCTTCGTTAAAGTGACATGACCTGCAATATACAGGGAAAGCTTCGTTAAAGTGACATGACCTGCCATATATAGGGAAATCTTCGTTGAAGGGACATGACCTGCCAGATATAGGAAAATCTTCGTTAAAGTGACATGACCTGCCATATATAGGGAAATCTTCGTTAAAGTGACATGACCTGCCGGGTATAGGGAAATCTTCGTTGAAGGGACATGACCTGCCATATATAGGAAAATCTTCGTTAAAGTGATATGACCTGCCATATATAGGAAAATCTTCGTTGAAGGGACATGACCTGCCAGATATAGGAAAATCTTCGTTAAAGTGACATGACCTGCCATATATAGGAAAATCTTCGTTGAAGGGACATGACCTGCCAGATATAGGAAGATCTTCGTTGAAGGGACACGACCTGTCATATATAGGAAAGCCTTCGTTGAATGGACATGACCTGCCATATATAGGAAAATCTTCGAGAAAGGACATGACCTGTCATATATAGGAAAATCTTCGTTGGAGGGACATGATCTGCCGTATATAGGAAAATCTTCGTTGAAGGGACATGACCTGCCAGATATAGGAAAATCTTCGTTGGAGGGACATGACCTGTCATATATAGGAAAATCTTCGTTGAAGGGACATGACCTGCCATATATAGGGAAATCTTCGTTGAAGGGGCGTGACCTGCCAGATATAGGAAAATCTTCTTTGAAGGGACATGACCTGCCAGATATAGGAAAATCTTCGTTGAAGGGACATGACCTGCCATATATAGGAAAATCTTCGTTGAAGGGACATGACCTGCCAGATATAGGAAAATCTTCTTTGAAGGGACATGACCTGCCATATATATGAAGGAAAATCTTTGTTGGAGGGACATGACCTTCCAGATATAGGAAAATCTTCTTTGAAGGGACATGACCTGCCATATATAGAGAAATCTTCGTTGAAGGGACATGACCTGTCATATATAGAGAAATCTTCGTTGAAGGGACATGACCTGCCATATATAGGAAAATCTTCGTTGAAGGGACATGACCTGCCAGATATAGGAAAATCTTCTTTGAAGGGACATGACCTGCCATATATATGAAGGAAAATCTTTGTTGGAGGGACATGACCTTCCAGATATAGGAAAATCTTCGAGAAGGGACATGACCTGTCATATATAGGAAAATCTTCGTTGAAGGGACATGACCTGCTATATATAGGAAAATCTTCGTTGAAGGGACATGACCTGCCATATATAGGAAAATCATCGTTGAAGGGACATGACCTGCCATATATAGGAAAATCTTCGTTGAAGGGACATGACCTGCCATATATAGGAAAATCTTCGAGAAGGGACATGACCTGTCATATATAGGAAAATCTTCGTTGAAGGGACATGACCTGTCATATATAGGAAAATCTTCGTTGAAGGGACATGACCTGCCATATATAGGGAAATCTTCGTTGAAGGGACATGACCTGCCATATATAGGAAAACCTTCGTTAAAGGGACATGACCTGTCATATATAGGAAAATCTTCGTTGGAGGGACATGATCTGCCGTATATAGGAAACTCTTCGTTGAAGGGACATGACCTGTCATATATAGGAAAATCTTCGTTGGAGGGACATGACCTGTCATATATAGGAAACTCTTCGTTGAAGGGACATGACCTGCTATATATAGGAAGATCTTCGTTGAAGGGACATGACCTGTCATATATAGGAAAGTCTTCGTTGAAGGGACATGACCTGCCATATATAGGAAAATCTTCGTTGGAGGGACATGACCTGTCATATATAGGAAACTCTTCGTTGAAGGGACATGACCTGCTATATATAGGAAGATCTTCGTTGAAGGGACATGACCTGTCATATATAGGAAAGCCTTCATTGAAGGGACATGACCTGCCATATATAGGAAAATCTTCGAGAAAGGACATGACCTGTCATATATAGGAAAATCTTCGTTGGAGGGACATGATCTGCCGTATATAGGAAAATCTTCGTTGAAGGGACATGACCTGCCAGATATAGGAAAATCTTCGTTGGAGGGACATGACCTGTCATATATATATAGGGAAATCTTCGTTGAAGGGACATGACCTGTCATATATAGGAAAATCTTCGTTGAAGGGACATGACCTGCCAGATATAGGAAAATCTTCGTTGAAGGGACATGACCTGCCATATATAGGAAAACCTTCGTTAAAGGGACATGACCTGCCATATATAGGGAAATCTTCGTTGAAGGGACATGATGTGCCATATATAGGAAAATCTTCGTTAAAGGGACATGACCTGCCGTATATAGGGAAATCTTCGTTGAAGGGACATGATCTGCCATATATAGGGAAATCTTCGTTGAAGGGACATGACCTGCCATATATAGGGAAATCTTCGTTGAAGGGACATGGCCTGCCAGGTATAGGAAAATCTTCGTTGAAGGGGCATGACCTGTCAGATATAGGAAAATCTTCGTTTAAGGGACATGACCTGCCATATATAGGAAAATCTTCGTTAAAGGGACATGACCTGCCATATATAGGAACATCTTCGTTGAAGGGACATGACCTGCCAGATATAGGGAAATCTTCGTTGAAGGGACATGACCTGCCATATATAGGAAATCTTCGTTGAATGAACATGAGATGTCATATTTAGGGAAATCTTCGTTGAAGGGACATGATCTGCCAGATATAGGGAAATCTTCTTTGAAGGGACATAACCTGCCATATATAGGAAAATCTTCTTTGAAGGGACATGACCTGCCAGATATAGGGAAATCTTCGTTGAAGGGACATGACCTGCCATATATAGGAAATCTTCGTTGAAGGAACATGAGGTGTCATATTTAGGGAAATCTTCGTTGAAGGGACATGATCTGCCAGATATAGGGAAATCTTCTTTGAAGGGACATAACCTGCCATATATAGGGAAATCTTCGTTGACGGGACATGACCTGTCATATATAGGAAAATCTTCTTTGAAGGGACATGACCTGCCAGATATAGGGAAATCTTCGTTGAAGCGACATGACCTGCCATATATACGGAAATCCTCGTTGAAGCGACATGACCTGCCATATATAGGAAAATCTTCTTTTGAAGGGACATGATATGCCATATATAGGAAAATCTTCGTTGAAGGTACAGGTCTGTCATATATAGGAAAATCTTCGTTGAAGGGACATGACCTGCCATATATAGGAAAATCTTTGTTGAAGGGACATGACCTGTCATATATAGGAAAATCTTCGTTGAAGGAACATCACCTGCCATATATAAGGAAATCTTCGTTGAAGGGACATGACCTGTCAGCTATAGGAAAATCTTCGTTGAAGTGACGACCTGCCATATATAGGAAAATCTTCGTTGAAGGGACAGGTCTGTCATATATAGGAAAATCTTCGTTGAAGGGACATGACCTGCCACATATAGGAAAATCTTTGTTGAAGGGACATGACCTGTCATATATAGGAAAATCTTCGTTGAAGGAACATCACCTGTCAGATATAGGGAAATCTTCGTTGAAGTGACGACCTGCCATATATAAGAAAATCTTCTTTGAAGGGACATGACCTGTCAGATATAGGAAAATCTTCTTTGAAGGGATATGACCTGCCAGATATAGGGAAATCTTCGTTGAAGATCTTCCTTTTGATCCCCTGCATATCAAAAATGTGATTTCGATTTCCCTCTTTAAAAGAAAGATACAGGAATATATCTTAGACAATGTCCTATTGTAATGGGTGACTGATGCGGACTGGATGGCTAATGTGTTTTGTTTACAACGACCCTATTAGATAATTATTATGTGTTAAAAAAATGTAATATTTGTTTAAATTGTTTTTGAAAGTTCTATGGAATAGAACAAGCCCTACGGGGTTTTATTTCCACCATTTCCTCTGTTTAATCACCATCTTACATTATTGTATATATAATATGGTCAATAAATGAAATGAAAAATGAAATGAAAAAGGGACATGACCTGCCATATATAGGGAAATCTTCGTTTAAGGGACATGACCTGCCATATATAGGGAAATCTTCGTTGAAGGGACATGACCTGCCATATATAGGGAAATCTTCGTTGAAGGGACATGACCTGCCACATATAGGGAAATCTTCGTTGAAGGGACATGACCTGCCATATATAGGGAAATCTTCGTTGAAGGGTCATGACCTGCCACATATAGGGAAATCTTCGTTGAAGGGTCATGACCTGCCACATATAGGGAAATCTTCGTTGAAGGGACATGACCTGCCACATATAGGGAAATCTTCGTTGAAGGGACATGACCTGCCATATATAGGGAAATCTTCGTTGAAGGGACATGAGCTGCCATATATAGGAAAGCCTTCGTTGGAAGGGACATGACATGCCAGATTCGAAATCTCACTCAAAGCAAATGAATTATACCAGGTTCTCAAGGAAGGCCCAGGGTTTCGCAGGACAGGGAGACAGGTTTCCTCCCCCACTAAACATGGCAAAGTTGCCACAAAAGCGAAATACATGTAATCTCAGTCGGTTTCCTCATGACAAGACGGGGTTTCTTTTTCCGCCCTACATTTTGCACGAACGCGACCATATCAGTGGGATACTGTTCAATGTGTTGAAATACATCGACAAATCAAACTGATTTGTCTTATTGTATATGGTAAGAAAATATTTCATTTCTCAAACGGATTTGACACGAAGCCCCAATATTGGACTTAAAGTTGAGTAGAAGATACCGAGAGCCTGTTTCACAAAGCGGCGTAGCGTAAGTTTTTACGTAACTGCCATAGCAACCCATACTGTAGAGATACGTTAGTAAGAAAATACATCTACGCCGCTTTGTGAAACAGGCTCCGGGCTTCCATTAGTTCCACTACGGTCATTTTCGAACTTTTTGCGTAATACACCAGTAGTGTCACGCCTAAAAACATAAGACCCATGTTGGATCTGGTTTGATAGCCTTTATGAAAAGGGAAGCCAATCTGTGCAGAGAAATAAAACTTCCCAACGAAGGTCATCGTGTGGGAAATTATGATTTCGGTAACCCCACCCCCTCATTATTAAAGTGGCATGAGCTGCCAAAATTCACACTTTTTCATAATTTCTGTCACGACACTAAAGGGGCTTTAAATGCCATCGACAAACTAAATGATTGACGTTGGAATGAGGAAAATCTATACAGTATGTGGCCTATACGAAACGGAATAGTGTTCGGAAAGTAAACAAAATTTAAATAACCGGGACGACCATTCATTAATTCTAAGCGATAGTTAGTTAAAAACAATACTTTATCGTACATTTTCGAGCTAGAAGCATTAAAAAGCTTCTGAATTATAAGTCTTGAGAAAAATAGTCGTTGATTACGTCAAAATATCAACATTTTGGCAGCTCATGACACTTTAAGGCTCATTTTAAGGGACAAGATTCCTTGAAACTTGTTATCGACCGTAATCATAAGATTTGACGAGAAACTTGATATAGGCCCTAATACAAACAAAATACCACAAAACAAAATATACAATTTGATTGACATTTTTTTTTTATTGCTAAGGAGCACTTAAAGTAACAAATGATATTATGTCAAAATTTTTCATGCCATTATCACGAGATAAAATAAAATTATTGCACTGGTCGTCTCAACGTCTCGTGTCTGTTAACTGTCTAATATACACCACTTGATTTATACACCAAGCTCGAGTCGACCTATTTTCCCAACCATGGAGTCACGAGCAAGTTACTTCCTGTTTCACAATTCCATCATAGCATATTTGGAAAACATAACCAGGATGTCTATGAATTCTCAAACCAAAGTATATATAGGTCACAGAAGTCACGTTCAGGATGTGATTTATCATTTGCCATTTTACTCCTCCCTCATTTATAAAATGGGTCGCATATAAATTTTCCCTCAAATCATTTGGAAATGTTGATGATACAAGGTTCAGATTTGCTGCACCAGTTCACATTTCCAGTTATAAATTTCAATTTTTATCACAGTACTTTTCAAGACATTGTCCCAAAAACATTTAAGTCACGTTTTGTACAAAATTATTTCTGTGAATGATAGGCGTTACCATTACTGATTTAGGGGTCGAAATAAAAGTTTTCTGATATCAAAGTAAGAAAGAAACGATTCACAAAATCTTTACAAAAAATTCTGAATATTTGACATGCTCAAAATAGTTTATGTCTTCTTCTTATCAAGATGGTCAAATTCAGAATAACTTCTCTCAAGAAGAAAGTTTATGGGTTAAACACACTTGCGTTAAAACTGCCGACTAAAGTTTCAAAGTTTTAGATCTGAGCCTCCTGGTCCCAAGAAGAAAGTTTATGGGTCAAACACACTTGCGTTAAAACTTCCGACTAAAGTTTCAAAGTTTTAGATCTGAGCCTTCTGGTCATAAGAAGGAAGTTTATGGGTTAAACACACATGCGTTAAAACTTCCAACTAAAGTTTCAAAGTTTTAAATCTGAGCCTCCTGAGTAACGTAATGCTCCCAAGAAGAAAGTTTATGGATGCAACACCGGTGCACAATCCTCGCTTAACACACTCGTACTGTAGTACCCGAGACTAAGGTTTTAGAGTTTTCTAGCTGTGCCTTTTCAGTAATTATCTCAAGAAGAAAGTTTAATGGCTAAACACTGATACCAAATCCTGGATTAGCACACTTGTACTGTAGCATCCGACTGGCTGGTTGATTGGTTGTTTCAGCTAATTGGCGCGTCCCTTCGTATAAACACCCGACTGAAGTTCGACGTTGTTAGCTTTTGCATGCAATGTTATCCGATTGATTTCCTTCGGATGACAGTTTATAGGCCGAGTCCTGATTAATGATAACCAAAAAACACACGGGCATAGTTAGTTTTTTCTTTGACCCTCTCGTGCTGAGTCAGCCATCATCCTCTGGGGGGATCCTTCCAACCAAAATCAAACAGATGATCGGCTTTTCGTCAAAAGGAGGTAGATCTGGAGCCATCTGGTCTTATTTGACTCGCATCTATATTATTCATCAGTTTGTACTATATCCCATAATTCACGAATTTTCGACATCAATTTCCATCTCCGGTTCAACTTTCACTTTCACCTCTGGCTCTTGCACTTTCAAAACTGGTTTTCTTTCAGGGTTAGCTTGGACTTTTGTTGACGTACCCTAATAACAAAATTTAATTAATTAATTAAAACTCAATTTTTTCAAAAAGCTTATATTTTAAAAATACGACTATGATTTGGTCAGCAATCATGCTTTTGCTATATTGAAAGAATATAAATGAGTTTTCAGAACCTTTCATCCGGATCTACTAAGAAATGAAGTGATAGAGGCACATGGGGCCTATACATTTTAAAACACTTCGTTTTAATGCCTTTTCCGAATGAGTATGATCCGTATGCCTTGTTATTTACTATGCATTGATTTAAATTTGAAAAATTTGAGATTATAGAGATTCTTGAGAAAAGATCGAATTTAAGTTTTATATTTTGCATCCAATCCATGTTGTATGTTGGGAACAATAAAAAATATGTTTTAACTACAGTTTGGCTACGCTCGGTAACTAAGAGGTGCCATAAGGGTCGTGGCTTGGTTGTTTATTATACCTGAGCCATGAAATCTTCGCAAGTTTAATTTTGGATACAACACATACCTGATTAGCAACATGTTGAGCTTTGTGAACTGTCAGTGTACGAGCTTGACAGAAACCTTTCCCACAAACTCCGCATTTAAAAGGTTTTTCCTTGGAATGGATATATCTGTAAACAAGGTCAAAATTGAATATTAACATCTAATCAATTACAATTAATAAAAGGAAATAAGATATCCCCCAGTGATTAGCTGGTTAAATTGTTTAAAGCTAATTGTATTCAAAACTTTTTTTTGGCAGATTGTTTTTATGACCTGGTTGTCAATAACTGAACAAGTGCTCATGGTTTGAAAAGTTGATACCACAGAAAGTTCTTTCTAAAAGACGTCACATTTAATAGATGGATGACGTAATGATGTCTATCTCATACTTGTACATTTCTTACACGTAAACAGATTGATGACAAACGCGCATGTAACCATGCGACGTCGAGGTGGATTAGATGGGTTGTTTCTCGAAAAATTTACGACCGACGTAAGTCCATTGCAACACCTTACTACCATGGCAACATAAACCGTCATCTTCTAATATGGCTTTCGAGGTAGATTGTATGTAATGTGAAATTCATATCCTAATTACGAAATAATAAAAAGATCATTGCGCATACCTGTGATCTCTGAGATGATCTTGTCTTCGAAAAGCTTTCCCGCAGATCTCACACGAGTACGGTCTCTCGTCCGTATGGGTACGCTCGTGGATCAATAAATTATAAGACTTTGTGAAATGTCGTCCACAAAAACGGCAGATGTACTGTTTCTTCGTTCTGTAAACGAATAAGAAAATAAATTAATGTAGGCCTTTATTTAGATATGATGGTGTTGAATGATTTTAGTGTCTATGTTTATTGAATTCAGGGCCCATACAGGCCAGGGGCACAGTGTGGCGTCATTGGACAAGGAATCAAGAGAGAATTTTGAAATCACAAGACGAGCTCGCCGTAAAACTCGATTAGCCATCATCTTATCTTAAATATTTGTCATTTGATTGAAACATTTTAAGGTTTATCATAATTATCTGTTTATTATTATTATCTGTTTATTATCTATTTATCGTTTGATCAAAGCATACCGAGTTACTGACCGTCCTCGCTTTTTGATTGGTTCAGCCTGTCTGATGACGTGATTGGTTAACCGGGGAGAATGTTGGAAACTGCTTCCGTTGACGTCATATCTACAAAAGAACAGCGGAGATCAATTAAGTGAATCTTAGAAGATATTTTAATGTAGTTTTTACTGAGGGCATACCAAATAACAAATACAGACTGCATAGCAAGTTTGTTTATTCAAATTCTATAGTTTCTTTCTTATTCTAATCAAATCTTTCAATTCCATTTAGAAGTTGATACGTTACAATAAGGTGAAGAAAAATAACTGCACTGCTGCACCAAAGATTGATCTATGATACAATCGTGATGACGAGCCTATCTTTGTGTACCCAAGTACTGACAAGTACTTCTTGCTATGCATAGATAGTCGCGTCATCACAATTGATCTATGATAGTGAAAAAAAGTTTTACCTTATGCCGACAGAGCCAAGTGGGTACACGTGACTTATGACGGTGGCGCCCTCTGTTAAACATCCGGGAGACTTTGTTGGGTTTTCCATCTGATCGCTTATCACTGCCTCAGCCAATCGAGCGAAGTTAAAACGTTTTCGCTGTCTTACACGTGGTGTCTCTGGAATTGAATCAAAGTCATCATATTACATTTTTGAGTTTAGCATAAAAAGCGCTCTCAACCCTCGCCTTAACTGCGTAATTTTGATATTCTTAACTGCGTAATTTTGTTATTCTCTACAGTTAATATTTTGAAGAGATGTAACGGTGTTTAGTTTTAAAAGCTCAAAGCCAGAAATTCAATGGTTTGGAGAACGGGTGGCAAGAATTGTTTGTAAAAAAAGAGATGTATTTGTCAAAGGTCATGGGATACAACTTATCAACGTAACGGTGTTTAATTTTAAAAGTTCAAAGCCAGGAATTCAATGGTTTGGACAACGAGTGGCAAGAATTATTTGTAAAAAAATAATAAATGTTTTAGTGCCAAATGACATTTTGTTGCGAAAAATCTGTAAAAATGTTGACCTACCTCGCGCCCTATGTTTTTCTGCGTTGAGACTTCTGTTCATCTCTGCCCTTCTCCTAAGACATTCACCATCAGCACTGTTGGATGTAGGTTCATCTTTGAATGGTTGCCATAACGACGGTCTTTTACAACATACGGGCACCTGTGGAAAGCTGTAAGCAAACGGAAGTGCCATTGCACTTGGTTGCTGATGTGCTGCGATAGGCATGACCGGAAGAAGTGTTGGAATTTGCATATGAGCAGGAAGTGGTGACATCCAATAACGCATGGCAGCTGGATCCACGCATGCGCCGTGACTAGGAAACTGGTGAGTCATAAATGGCGACCATGGAGGGCTCTGTGTTCGGGATTCCATTGCTGGTGATGAGACGGACGATTTCATGTCGCAAATATTTATCTGAAAGAAAACAAATGATCACTTTAGCATCATAACAATCTATCAAAATTAAGCTTGAAATGATAAATCTTATATTTCCCGTTGTCTCTTAGCTTGGTACGAAGTGACTTGGGTACGAAGTGACATGAAACCGTGTTCGTGCACCACAAAATGTGGCCCTGGGCACTAAACAAATTATCCATTCCTAAAGTTCCCTCGGGAAAATTCATTGTCAAGCGCCTTTCAGAACGCCTGCATCTACATACAGCGGAGAGTTTCAAAACGCTGCCATCAAACAAGTTCACCAAGGTATTGGTGGTCGGTAACGGAAAGCTGATGAATCATTGCCTTTGTGGCTTGAGAAAAACTCAAAATAAGACTATGCTTGAACTCTGTCAACTTTTCATAAAAAGTAAAAGTCATTTCAAAGGTAACCGAGTAAATACTAAATTATAAATGTAGGAAGTTTTATTGACGTATAATTCTTATTTTATAAATCGTGGATACAAATTTACAAAGACTTTATTTTCAGAATAAAAAATCAATTTAAATATGCTATCAATATTAAAACTTTTGAGTGATTGCCTTTTGTTAAAAGTTAACTTATTGTGGTATACATAAAACGCAATTGTCGGTATGCAGTTTATTGAGAAGTCAGTATCACTCGATAAACATAAGGATAATAAAAAAAATGTTTAAGAAGCCAAAGCTTAAAAAATCATTACTATATTTCGAGTCAACAGTTTTTGATTTGTTTTAAAGAACGTTTGGCTGTAAAATATACCCGAGAAATAAGTATTGCAATATAATTTGAATAGAAAGTAAAGTCAAGAATTGAAATAAATCATATGCATTGCTACAGTCCCGACTCGTCAAAAAAATAGAGTACCTACCCCGGTGGTGTCTCGGTTGAATGTGTACTGAACCATACGGGAGGAATAAATGAACAAGTGCTTAACAGTGAGGCCAATTTCTTCGAATCTATGGAAACCTCACGTTAAAGACGTGTTTATTTATCTTAAGTCCTTATCAATGAAACACATTGTGAGGACTAATTTATGTAATTGCTCGAGTGGCTGTCCGTATTGTGGTTTAATGATGTGGACATGAGAAAGGGTGTGATCTAATTAACCGTAAATAACATCCCAACTGTAAGGGGACACCCCTGACACGCCTCCCTGTCCCTCCTCTTGAGTCACGCCTAACAACCTGTTAACGGCTCGTCCTTTAAGCACACATACTTATACGATCTGTGCCCTCATATGTTGCCCAGAGAAATGACCCAAGGGAATATAAAAGAATGTTGACACTTTTTATTCTCACGAAACGAACACCAAATCTAACTGTTTAAATAAATAGGACTAAGCTTTGATTGTTTGATAAATAGGCTACATACCAGTTACACTTTTTTGTAATGCTCAGTTTAGTTAAATCTGGACTTTGCTGCAGTTTGTGAAATTTATCAGTTTTATAATCGAACTCGAACTTAAACCAGTACAAATGTGTTAGTGTTGATACAATATGTTGTGGCTAGAACGTAAAAACTGGAATCTAACAAGGTGCTGGGCTAGCTCGTTGGTCTTTTACAGCCAGAATTCCGATGGATTATCCAGGGTCCCTATTTCGAATTACCGCGATTTCTTATGTTATAGTTGAAAACATTATGAATAAAAGCATGAAATACTAACACAATTATTTAAATTTTAATAAACATTAGCCGATTGGGAGGGGGGTTCTTCCAAGTTCTGAGAAACAGACGATCGTTAAAGAGGCTTACCTAAAAAATGTCCTGCTTCTATGTCGCCTTTGATTCCGAAAAATTGGATAGATTTACTATTATTCCTTAACAAATTACTTCACGCATGTAGTGAAATGTCAACAGTCCGGGAGAGTTCACGTTAACGGCTCCTTGTTAAAGGGTTTTAAATTAGAACAGCACTAATTTACGGAGAAGGATATCCGCATGTTTCTTTTCCGAATATGAGCTATATAATAAATGGTGGACGATTTCTAAACTGATTAATAAATGTCATATATAACGGATGTTAGCCTGAGCGACCAAAATAAAACTGACTAAATACAGTAGTGATTCAGTCATACCAAAACATTTATTGTAAAAGTCGTGTTTACTTGTATGCTTATAGTTTCCTAGAAGGTCCGTGCAAGGACGTAAATAACAGAAGGCGGAACAGATTTGTTTGAAATACTGAATATATGGATTGTATTATTGCACATATAACAAATTAAAAAACTCCTGATAGTCAATGCAAAATTGGTGTGATTTTAATTTTGTATACCTGCCATTTTCCCTGTCTATTATATTTAAATTTAAACTCTGTTTATTGAATTAAGATAAGTCATCCTAGAACATCCAAAACTATAAGAAAGGATAATTAATAATAATATTTTACATAGAAAAAAAACCTTACCAGTTTGAACGGTTGGTCGAGCGGAAACCTCAATACACTGTTTAACGTTGTGAGTAAAACCTATTAAATTCTTGGTAATGATATCTGGGTATACACTAATTGATAATGAACTGTTCTTCGAGAGATACGAGTTGGATTTGACTTCTCTTTGGGATAGAGACTTCTTTATAAAAGACTCGAGGTCACAGAGCTGCCAAAATGGGGGCGGGGACAAAAAAGTGAGAAGGGCAGGCTTCATGTAATGGTTTTGTTTTCATTTTATTTGTTTTAAATATTTTTTAAAAAACACACGCGGTTCTATCCGCGGCTTCTTCAGATCCGCGAGTTTATCTGTTCTTATCCGCGAATCTCTCACATTAGCCCATTTCTCCAATCTTCACGACTAAGTACACTTTGTGCTTTTTCACACATCAGCCTTTGTGGACGTAATTTGTGTTAGTGTAGCGCATTACCAGTTTGTTTGTGGCTATTTAGGCTCTTAAGAAAAGACATGGCTTCCCTGCAGAGACGAATTATAGGTGTCTTTCAGCGGACACAATTAAACCGAACGGGGAGTAAAAGAGATCCTTGCCGAAGTCCACTGCAAACAACTTGTTGGGGGCTGTTACCCTTGGGGTGTTAATCCCCCATCTCCATATAACAAATCAGTTGGAGATATTTTCAATCCAGCTAATACACCTACGTAAGAAAGATACCGGCTTTAAGTTTTAAAAACAGAGGCCCTTCAGATGCTAATAAACCGAGTCCACTTCACTTTGGAAAAAGGGTATCGATAGCTGCCTAAAGAAAAAGGCGGGTTTAACTGACTTGTCAGTTTAACGACGTTCCTAACACAACACCTTTTCAATTAATGCCAAACGCCTTTTTTAATTGAGGACCCAAATAAAGCCATGCTACGAATGCAATATTTGAAGAAAACAAATCTTTTCTATTAAATGAATCGCCCACGCCCCTTATACATGGATCTTAACCCATTCGGTTTGAGAAACTCTAAATATATTTCATTTCTGTTCTTCTTAGAGATCTAAAACATTTACCCTCTCGTCATTTTCTACGAGGTATAGAACAATTTTTGTTATTGATAGTTTCATTTGCGTTTTATCATCTCCGCAATTTTCGTCGTGACGTATTATAATGCATTTCAAATATTAGCGACACCATTATAAATTACACGATGATATGTTTTTATTCGTGTTAAGATTTTCGCCTATGTATTTTTATTTCATTTATTGTATGATCTCAATCGGATCTCAACATCTTGATTTTATTGAAGATTACCATGCATTTATGTGTTTGAAATTTAGACTCGTATTGTTAATGACTCACGGGTCGGTCTAAAATGCACCTATTCTAATCAAAAATCTTTTTTTTTAATTAATCAAACTATTGAAACCAATACACCTAACAATATTGCATTTATGAAACTCAGAATTATGAATCTAATGCGTTTGTAACTAGTTCGGTTTATCATATTATGAAAACCGAAGTTACCAACAGAACAACTTATGGATATTTAATCAATACGCAGATTGAATTTCAGTTCAAAAGTTATGATAATCAAAGCAGGGGCAAGCATTCTACAATAAAAACACATAAAAGGGGTGTGAGCTACCAAATATATGGAAAAAATCGTTGGAAAAGAATAAGTTAATTCTTTGTCATTTTTATCTAAACGTACAAAATAAGAGCTTTTCGTTGATACAGACCTAACGTTCAGTCCGTTTTTGTTAGCAGCAAACCCCCCTAAAATGAGATTTGAATTGTGTTTGTTATTTGTATACATCTTCAGTTCGTACGGGCGATGTGACTTTCCCGTTTGTTTTTTTTTTCAACTGCAGTCTTTAGTTTTCTAATGTACTCAAAACGCTGACAATTTCGAGACAATCAATATTTAAGAAGAGGTTTATACCACTTTTAAAATATCGCCAGGAAGTATGCCACAGGTTTATAAAAAAAATGTTTCGGAAGCAAGCTGCAACCATCATCAGAGAAATTACTGAATAAGTAAATTAACCGACACTGATTGACCCAGAAAAAACTTCCGGGCCAGGGTCAGAATCAAACTCACGACTTCGGGTTAAACTGTATTGGACTGCCTGGGCCACACGTGTCTTTGATTGGACCTAATAAAAAGTGAAAATCCAACTCTTGTCTAATTTTTCATAGAAGTGTAAATCAGAATCAGCCTAGTGATACTAGTTCTGCAAAGGTGCGGTAGAGTTGTGTTCAAAGTAACTTAGTCCTACATATTTATATGGGTTATTCAAATTTTGTTTGGCGCGGGTTCAAATCCCTCTCAGATCAACTAAAAATTTCTGAGTGGATTCTTCACTCGGTCGCCATATGTGGGACAGTTGCCAGGTAGTCGCAGGTCGGGGGTTTCTTTCTGGCGATGAGCCCGGTCCCCCCCCCCCCCCACTTTACCTCAATAGGTTTACCTCCGTATGATTAAAATAATCTTGAGTAGGGCGTAAAACGTCAATCAATCAATCAATCAAATTTTGATAGGTATAACCCAAACATATCTTTGCTTTGCATATGCTACTTTTTGCGTCTTTTCTCGTTAGTTTAGACTCCGAATAGAACCGCTCTCTCTTAACGGGTGCGACGATATGCATCCTGTTTACATAACACGTTTTAAATCGGTAACATATATCCATTGTTGTGGATGGTAAGGTGTAATCTAGGCTACATCAATAGCTAAAATACAGCGAGCTGCAGCGTTTATCTCGACACGAAATTTCGTGAAGAAAACAACTTAGATTTGGGTGCAGAAGACAGTCAGAGTAAACTAACTGTTTGTGACTTCTTTATAGTCCACAGTGAGCTTTTCTTTGAACTTAAGTGACAGTTTAATTGTTTGTTGGTTAACCGAAAAAAATCTGCATGTTTTTTAGAAGGGGCATATCCGAACAATAGCGATTTTGCCCACCACGCACTCAATTTGTAAAGGACCGGTGAAAAAACGTGCAGTTCGCGGACTGACGGTTAGACAGCGATGACTCGTCGGACAAACCACAGTCAGCGCGAAAGACCGCAAAGTCATGTATCACGGGGACCTGCGTGGCAAAAAAACTTCCGGCTTTTGCATGAGGCGTGCACGATTTATTCGATAACCTATAAAAAATTGAACACGACTTATTATCAGATAAATTCGATACTGCAGTGTTTTATAAATGCCATTGACACTTATCTTCCTGTCTCATCCGACGTTCAAACATATATATTTCCACCCGCTTAAAAAACCGCAAATATGTCTCTTTTTTATTTACAAAGTTTAACCATGATGTAAACCTTTTTATCCATGCGTTTGGGGTTAAATCCCCGGCATATAATAGGCCTTCTTTTATAACTACCAAGCTGTATATAATCAGCATTTCGGAAATTATTATGGACAACAGACACTGATGGACCGGGAAAGTAATTCGGGCTCTGGTGGAACCCTAAGTCATGAGTTCGATTTTCTCCCGACCGTAGGTTATTTCCAAGATCATCAGAGTCACTTATTTACTAGTTCAGTATTAATTATCTGCCTCTAGATTGGGAATCTCCCTAAAAACGTGACAATATAATTATGTTGCAAGAAACAAAGTTGAACACTTTGAGATAGCCCAGATTATCGGTCTTACGGCGACTGGTATTATATGGCTGCTAATGTGCCTTGTCGCTTATGACGAACACGGAGAGAACAAATTCGGCAGAGCCCAGATTTCTCGGCTAACTTTGAGATGGTCTTGAATGGGATTAAAAAGAAGGACTTATGATTGGGTATAAAAGTCCAGATGACATACCCGCCTTTTGAACACACATATAAGCTTGTCTCTATGACTATTTCAGCTAAGAAGAATTCCCTTGTTTTCTTGTGTGTTAATGTCCATCAATAATTTTAGACAAGAGGATTTTCCCTGTGCCCGTCTGTTTTAGTGTATTTTAGACAAGAAGATTTTCCTGGTGTTCATGTGTGTTAATGTCCATCAATAATAAGCATTTTTTTCCATATCAGCTTAGAATTTGACACTCGCTATATATTTATGAACACCAATACAGACCGCCCAGCGAAAATCTTCTCGACTAAAATAACCACGGCCACAAGGTTCTAATTGTGTTATAAAGGGTTGGGGTTTATATTATTTAAATCGTTATACCCAATCAAAGGTTGTTGTAATAAATATACATGCCTAACTAAAAGTTTTTAAATTTTTCGAACCCGTCTGTACGATTTCAACCTTTAATTTGTTTTTGTTTTGTTTTTTTTAGTGTCTTTTCGCCGAGAATTTTTTTTTCCGGGGTGGACCGAAATAAATCTGCTTTCTTGTTGGGGGTTAACCGAAAGGCTAAATATACATCGGAGATCCAAGGATGAATTAAATGGCAGTTGAGAGAGTATGTTGTTCTTCGTTTGTTTATTATTTGACCATTTTGTTTTTGAAAAGCTTGTCGGTTCACTCTGGGATGTAGTTTTATTTACAGCCCAATCACACCCTCAGTTCAACCACTTAATCACATGCAGAGAAAATCTGCATTCTGAGTTGGGTGTTATTTACAAACATCATTTTAACACTGGTTTAAATGGCTTCGATAAAGTAGATTACGTCACAACAATCCACAACCTCCGGGGGTCACAGCGGTTCACGACGCATGCTTTGTCCAGGTTCCTGGCTGTGATTTAGTGAAGCGTTTCAACAACACAGCGGCGAAAAACAAACCTAACAAACAGAACAATTGCTTAATACTTCAAATTAATCAAACCAATAAAAGTGTTAGAACGTATGTTTCTTCACTTCTTCCAATGTTTTCTTTACTATTGTTGATATTAAAGGGCTGTTTACGGTTTATTTGAGGCCCAGTCCGCTAAGCTGATATCAAAAACACGCGTCCACCCCCGAGTTCAATGGCGCACAAAAGACCGATAAGGCACTTCAATAACATACAACAAAGCCATAAATGCAAGTAACAAAAAGAGCTGCGTTTTGATTACTCAACCCCTGGATACAAAACAGCGAATAGAAACTGGAAACCATCTTGTGTTTTTCCTCATATGTCACAGTGTGTGGACTGAGAGTAATATAGTAAACTGAACTGAACTGAAAACGGTTTTAGGACGTTCCACAAACACATGGCAAAACAAATTATATGCCTAAATTTCGCAATTTTGTTAAAAGAAATCTTTCTTTTAATCAACTGATTTAAAGAAATCTTTTACAAGAATATTATGTTAAGAAATCCCCATACTAAAGTAATAACTTTATTTGTCTTATTCATATTTATTCACATTTAAGATATGTATTGTTTTCACCATGTCTCTTGTAAAACCACTGTACCCCATATACCACTTTGTGGTCTGGGTGTAATAAAGCAATTCAATTGAAAAACATGATATATCATCATTCTTATTTAGCATCGTTGTATTTCTATAAAATACCCGTGCGTAAATCCCCTTTAAGGGTATAATTTAAATTTTTAATTTGGCCTTTTTAAAAATAATTTTCGGAATGATTGAAAAACACTAAAAAAGAAACAGACAAAAAGGAAGATAATTACAAAAAATGCTCAAGTATAAAGAAATAAAATATATTCTTGAGTTTATGTGAAAATGGCCTACAACAAGTTCGCGTTAACTAGGGATTTTCGATCCGCGAATTTACGATAAGTTGTTATTTTCATGTTTGCTTTAAATATATTTATGTAGAAATGTTACTATTCGCTTTGGGTTTATTTACCTTCCCCGTCCTATTTTCCGTTATTTTTTAGCGCTTGCGTGTTAAGAGCAAGGCGTGGTATGAATCTCCACTCTATGATATAAGGCACTGTGTTAAGTCCGCATCATACGATGTGTAATATGAAGATCAATGAGTTTGTTTGAATTAGGGTTATGAACAAAGTGGAGGACTGATTCATCGATGTTTTACGCCACACTCAAGATTATTTCACTTATATGGTGGGGTTATTTTTAGAAAAGAAGATTTTTACCTGTGCCCGTGTGTTTAGTGATCATAAATATATGTTATCATAGGTTTGATTTGTTACAACAATTTATGGGGTATAAAAGTCTAAATGATATACCTCTTTTTAATACAATTAGAAACTTGTCTCCATGGTTATTTTAGACAAGAAGATTTTCCCTGTGCCCGTGTGTTTTAGTGATCATAAATATATGGCGGGGTTATTTTTAGACAAAAAGATTTTCCCTGTGCCCGTGTGTTTTAGTGATCATAAATATATGGCGGGGTTATCAGAAGGGAATCCCCACCCGTTGTAGAGTACCTGACAACTCTTCCACATACGGTGATCGAGTGAAAAATCCACTCAGAATTTGTTAAATGAAATACGAAGAAGATAATAAATTGCTAATCATTAATGATCAAGGTATACTTTACATTGCATTAACAAAATTGACACCTGTGATGAACCATGCACCACTCCCCCACTCAGTTTTAAAATGCTCTTATTATCGATAGTTGCACACACGAGAAAATTTTATAGCAAAAGTGACAAAAGGCCTTTTTACAGAAATACCGAAGAGTCAGAAATGTTTGAAACTCTCTTTATCATTATCTATCCTTTTTATCATTACTACCGAATAGTCGTTGAATGCTTAAGTGTTGTGGTACTTTTAGTTCCCCTTTTTAAAGAAATTCTTATCTATATTAAATGCGCTTTGTACGACTGATATTTTTAACAAAATACCTAGTGCTTTGAAAAACACAAATTTTAAAAGTATAACTTTAAAACAAATCTTAAAAAACACAAAGGAGTAAAAGGAAAAACACAAATTTTAAAAGTAACTTTAAAATAAATCTTAAAAAACACAACCATCCGGCAAAAAAGGAGTAAAAGGGAAAATAAAATACACTCTTTTTGTTTTACAAAACAAATAACACTTAATTACATCACACTTTAACCAATGTCTATTACAATGCAACTTGTATTGAGCTTAAAATTAGCTGTTGTTTATTTTAACACCTGTCGAATAGGTGAATTAAGCCGGTTAATCGATTTCACACCTTGGTTTATTTAAATAATCTCACCTTGGAGGTAAATATTTAGGAGACGTCTTAACTCTTACAGGAGAGGGACTTTTTAAACTGCTCTAACTGTTCACAGCCTTTTTTCACATTTTTTCGTCAATAAAATAAGTTCAACCCAACTGTTATTTATGATCACTAAAACACACGAGCACAGGGAAAATCTTCTTGTCTAAAATAACCATGGAGACAAGTTTCTACTTGTGTTAAAAAGAGGTATATCATTTAGACCTTCATACCCCATAAATTGTTGTAGCAAACCAAACCTATGATATTTCATTAGCTTGACAACTGACAGGAGTTATTAATATGGAACGAAATGGTTTTATGTTATTTACAGAAAAAAAGGCATTGTTTAACTGTGAAAACTTTGCAATGAGCGATACATGTGTGGTGGCTTAAGCCGTTACTTTAACTCATACAAAAATCTTTCAATGGCATTTAGAAGTTGGCAGGTTATAAAAAGGGGAAGAATTACTTATGGAAAACAACTTTTTGGTTTATTAGGTGACGATGTAAGAACTACATCGAAACGTCGTCACCGAATAAGCCAAAAAGTTGTTTTCAATAAGTATAGTTCTTCACCTATATACAAAGCCAGGCTCCTGTCAGTCGTCAACCTAATGAAATATCATAGGTTTACTTTATTACAACAATTTATGATGGGGTATAAAGGTCTAAATTATATACCTTTTTTTAACACAATTAGAAACTTGTCTCCGTGGTATTTTAGACAAGAAGATTTTCCCTGTGCCCGTGTGTTTTAGTGTTCATAAATATATATGCAAAGTCAACTTGAAACGGTTTGGTGTTTAATCTATACTCAAACTTTTGGTTTATACTAAGAGCAATTTTGTATTACGAGAGTGGATGGCAAGCTGTATGTCATTAAGATCCGTCGATCGTATGTATGACCTAAGAAATCTCATTGAAACGATCTAATCTAACAAATGGTTACGAATTCCTTAGTTTTCCGAATTAAAACATGCTGCACTAGCTTGAGACGGTGTGGACTTTCAGTCAAACCCATAGATTTTACCTTTATACTTATGAAAGCTTTGCAGCTGGAGTGAGGAATACAGGCTTCATGTTCATTGGATTGCTTTTTATGAACACTAAAACACACGGGCACAGGGAAAATCTTCTTGTCTAAAATAACCATGGAGACGTATATATATATTTATGAACACTAAAACACACGGGCACAGGGAAAATCTTCTTGTCTAAAATAACCATGGACACAAGTTTCCAATTGTGTTAAAAAGAGGTATATGCATTGGATTGATTGATGTTTTTCGCTGAACTCAAGATTATTTCACTTATATGGCGTTGCCAGGTTTAGTGGAGCAGGAAACAGGGCGCATTGCCCGTAGGAAACCCCCGACCTTCGACGAGTACCTGGCAACTCTTCCACATACATGTTCATCTTATATTAGACAATGGAAGCTCCGCTTAATCTACATAATATAGTTCCAATTCTGCATTTTTTCTAAAGTAACACTAAAATGTTTGCTTTTACGGTGAAATTGAAATCCGACGGTATAAACATTTTGGATGACGCAGCTTTGGCGAAGTTTGTTACAAATCGCCATAGTGATTTTAGGGATTTTTTTTTCATACTGAGAGAAGGATCAGAAAAATTAATCAACGAGACACCGAACTAGATTTTCGCATGATATCATGAATGGCTCACAGTGGTCTGAAGGAAAATTAAAAACAATAAGCCCTGATAAAAAAAACAACACAATAAACAGTCCAACAAAAGTTTCTCATGGACTAATTTTGGGATCGAGAGACAAACCCCGTTTTTTGGCAATTTTTATTTATTTTGTTTTCTTATAGAAAATTTAATCATATAATAAAAAAAATAAATGTTTCAAATTCATTTGAGACAAGCTATGAATTACCTTCTTTAAACTAAGTATGCCAGATGTTGTATCAGACGCAGCTTTTAGATTTGTTGTTTCTAAAATCGGACGTAAAGAGATTACGGCGAGTTTAAGCCACAAAGAATTTATACTCACAAATTAAATAAAACCTCAGTAAATCGTTTATAGAAACTTTTTTACAAACACGGACAAATTGGGAACAAGATTAACTATGTTTCACACGAAGATTTTAACGTGTCTTTACGTTCGAAGGGACTTATTTCCCGTACCAGCTTCACAAAAAAACATCATCTCGATGGTAAGTGGGTAAGTGTCCCCCCCCCTCCTCTTTCCCAAATCGGGTCACCCCACCCCTTCCATTCAGCGTCACTCTACATCATTCCTCCTTTTATAAAAAATATATACTTGCTGATCGCTTCGCTGATAAACAAACTATCCACAGGATACTAGCAAAAGAAATAAATTATGAGCGTTCATTTATTGATTGATTCATTCATTTTTGAGCTGCCAAAATTCAAACTTTTTCATAATTTCTGATCGTCACGACAGTGAGAAGCTATAAAGGCCATCGAAAAACTAAATGATTGGCGTTGGAATGAGGGAAATACATACAGTATGTGGCCTATACGAACCGAAATAGAGTTCGAAAAGTAAACAGAATTTAAATAACCGGGACGACCATTCATTCATTCTAAGCCCAAGTTAGTTCAAAACAATACTTTGTCGTACATTCTCGAAACTAGAATCACTAAAAGGTTCTCAATTATACGGCTTGAGAAAAATAGAAGATAATTTCAACATCCTGTTTTAACGTCAAAATATCAACATTTTGGCAGCTCATGCCACTTTAAGAATTAAAAATTACGTATGTACAATGTACTAAAAAAAATTGCATTTGTGTGTTTTAAAACAATCTTGGCGGTTTAATTCGGCAGTATACTATTAACATTCATTTATTTTTTTCCACAAAAAGTGTATTATAAAAAATATATATCATATTTTATTTATTTTTGCTAATTGGATTGTCGCTCTTCTAATATCCTTAGTTTAACATTTTAACAATAGGTGTAACTTTCACTGACATCTAGCTTAATTGAGAAGCATATTCGCTGACCACAACAAAGTGTTTTGTGTACAATGATAAGCATTGTTTTCCAGCCAGTTGGTGGGCACTATTAACAGCATTAGCTAATGTAGGGGGAAATGCCGAGCATCTTAGCTGTTTTTACGTATTCTATTTTTCAAAACGGAAATGAATGGCCGTTAAAGCATGGCCTGGCGAAGACAGTTTTTACTGATTGTGTAATACGTGTTGACTACAGTTTCAAATCGGAGGCGTTTCATTACCCCTGGGGGTGAGAGGTTGAATTTCGAAAGGACTCCAACCCTATTTATTAGACACCATTTTAAAAATAGATATATAGTCTATGAGGTTACGGACTGCAATAATAATGGATCGGAGTGGATACACGAGACTGAGGGTAGAATTAACAGGCAAGAATGTAACGTTCAAAATATTCTTTAAGAAACTCTACTTTATAAACTGATTTTCACTTATTATTTTTAACACTCAGAATAAAACAGAGCGAACTGAGTCAGTGTGAAGTGTCTCTGATATCAGCGCCTACACAGCCTATACGACATTTTTGATCGAATAAAGCAGGTCTTATAGCTGAACCATGGCGGCTTCCGGGAACAACTTAATATAACAAGCTATATTCTAAAATGTAGATCGGCTTCCGTTAACAAGAAATACTGCGTATAGCTATATTGAAAATTAACCTAAAAGTATTTTAACCTAAGGAGGCTTTCTGTGTTTCTGTTTCCCAGGTGTCTTAAAGGTAGACGTCATATTGGGTGGAGAATAAACAACGTAAATGACGAAAGAAACTCTAAATATGATTATCAGTTGATTGTTTTCAAACCTGCGAAAGTTCTACTACCCCACGCATTTACGATAATTAAACCGTAGCTATACAATTTCTGTTTCTTCTAATTTTATATGTTGTAGTTTCTCAATTCGCTAAATAATTTTAAAAAATTTCTCCCAACAGTGACTCACCTAACAGTAATTAACACAAAACATTGACTCTAAAGTCACACTATATAGAAATCATTTCTTTTCTCATTCTGAATTCCAAGTTAACTATATGATTAACTAGATCATATAGTTGAATTGAAATGTTGAAGCGATTAAATATTTACACGTATTCCCAAAATATAAAACACACATAGCGATTTGTATATGGTATATGTTTAAAAATTATAAATAACATATTTTGTATTGTAAGAAATTTTTTAATATAATTAATACTTTTTTTACTTTCATAATACATTTCCGTACACCTCTACCTTTCCTCGGTCATTCAATAATTTTATAAAAAACCCAAAATTACAGGCATAGAGCTGACACAACAATAAATTAGATTGAGGTCTCTTGAAAAGAGAGATATAGTACTGCTCAGTAAAGCACGTTTTAAATTTAGCTTAAACGACTTTAATCGAATGAATAGGCTAGGTTCATAAAAACATTAACTCACCTTAATTGTTTCACTTCCGGGTATTCTTTGCTTTGAGTTTTGATTGAATTTTTTAAAAAGTTGACATTGCTGGATACCTTGTCGCTTGGTCAGTGGCGAAAATGCGCGACTGACGTGAATTAGATTTCAAAAACAGCTTCCATTTCGATGGGTTGTTCTGTACAAAAAGTGATCAGTAATTTTCTAAAAAGTCTCTCATTAAACTGACTGATTTAAAACATTCGTAAGAAAATAACACTTGACCCACGAAAGTAAGCGGAAGAGATCACACCGCACGATATGTGTAGAAAAGCTGTGGATAGTAGACGATTAAACTAACTGTCGTCGTGACTTCAACTTCTATGATGTATCTTCAGATGAGTAACAGGATGAAAAATGTACTCGTGCTGAGATAACGGGTGGGTATTGTGGAAATGCAGAGCGAAACTGAAAGCGCTAAGTACGCTCGCGGTTTGTGTCGTTTGCAAAGTTGATTCTATTTAAATCTCGTCAATTTCTAGTCATGCGCAGAAAAAATTGAATGAAATTGACTCCTATGTAAATTTCAAAGTGTCTTACTTCAGTATTTTCTTACCTGCCTAGGTAATTTGCATAAAAGGACCGACTGAAGTTTGACAGGTCGCGAGCGTGTAATCATCTCCCCTTATAGCCCACTCTTTGTTTTGAATCCCTAAAAAGGGTGGGATTGTTTCCTCCAGCCCCGTTACTCCACGTACCCATGGGGATACAGGATACTGTGACATCGTTGGCATTATGCAAATAACCAATGACATCAGGTGTGACGATAACAAAATGAAATGACCGTTAGATTCAGGAGAGCAGTAACGGTAAAAAAATCAGCATGACGGTATAGAGGTAATATCGTTGATGAAGACATTGGTCGAAAAAAACGTAACATGTTATATAGAATAATATTGTAAAACACGATTTACTCCTCTACAGCTGACCTACCAGAATATATTTGTAGGAGAGTGCAAATCTCTGATGAAAGTTTGCAAGTTAAAAAGCACTAGGCCTATACCATAGATTTTTAAAAATAATTAGTGGCATGAAAATCTTAAGTTTTGATACGTAAATATCGAAATACCGAAAATGATCGGCTATTTAATCCGAAGAAGTGCACATTAGAAGCTTTGTAGCGATACCAGAATCGAAAATAGACTTTACTGTGTATAATGTAGCTTAGACCTACATGCAGAATGGGTATCTAAATTTTATTTAACTTCGAAAATACAATTTAATTTCACGGTCGTTTTTTAAATGTTCGGTATTTTTTTTAGTTTTCAATTTTTATGGTCATTTTGCACTTGCAGCCAAATAAGATGGCGATATCGACTGAATCAAAAGTATGCCAAGGATTGTGGGCTACTGAAAACAATTATATTATTCTAGTTAATATATCCTATATATATGGAAGCGATGCTTAACAGTATCTAGCTTTTGGTGCAAACACTCCTAAGCAATATCATTGTCTCTTTATGAGTTTAAATATATTTAAATAAATTTAAACATATATCCTATCCTATATATGGAAGCGATGCTTAACAGTATTTATAGTTTTAGGTGTAAACACTCTTTTTGTTTATTTGTATCAAGGTCAACAGGAAATACACCCACTTACAGACCTAAATAACACTATAAAGGTCTATGATATACCTCTTTTTAACACAATAAGAAACTTGTCTCCATAGTTATTTCAGACAAGAAGATTTTCCCTGTGCCCGTGTGTTTTAGTGATCATAAATATATACAATATCTTAGCAGTATTTGAGGCAAACAACAACTTGCACATTAAAATAAAGGCATATTTGAGTAAAGATTTAAAAAAGAACTACTGATAACAAATTGCTTGGCTTTACGTTTAAACACATCCCTTGAGCAGAATAAGCTTGTGTCTGTTTCGTTCAAAAACAAATTACACTTTTCGGCAGTACTCGGTAAATATGAAAATTTCCGAACATTAACTCTACATTTTGGATTTAAAAAAGTTTTTTTGTGTATTTAAGACTTATATGGAACATAGAAATTCAATTCACCAAGAACATATGTACAATCAAAACGATTATTTCGCTTTTATTGTACGCTACCCGCCTTGCAAAGGTCCCAGTACAACTCTAAATTGGCACCTCATTTAAAGGGGCATGAGCTGCCAAAATGTTGATATTTTGACCTTGATACAGAATGTTTAAATTATCGGCTATTTTTCCTAAGACGTATAATTCAAAGACTTTTTAGTGCGCCTAGTCTCGGGAATGTACGTTAAAGTATTGTTTTGAGCCAACTTTTGCTTAGAATGAATGAATGGTCGTCCCGGTTATTTAAATTTTGTTTACTTTTCGAACACGTTTTCGGTTCGTACAGGCCACATACTGTATGGATTTTCCTCATTCCAACGCCAATCATTGAGTTTTTCGATGGCCTGTAAAGCCTCTTACTGTCGAGATGATCAGAAATTATGAAAAAAGTGTGAATTTCGGCAGCTCATGCCCCTTTAAAGGTACATCGCTTTGGACATAATGTCAGTTTGGAATTTGTGCAGTTCGCGTTTAAGTTAGACTGAGATTTAGTTTAGCAGTATACACATATGGATGTTGATACAAACAAAATACTTTACAATTTTCCAAATTAAACTGCTCGTTCTCGTTAAACTGCTCGTTCTACAATGGTATTTAGCGGTATTCATATTTGGAATGGAACAAAATCTCTTACCAGTGGCTCACTACAGTTTTGACCGCCACTTTGTCACTCCAATCGTACAGTATTGAATATAATTTCGAAATACAATAAAATACTATGCAAATGTACCGTCACAATTTGCTCCATATTGTCGTTACTTTGTATAGTGTAATTAACGGTATTGTGTTTTGAATACAAACTGCCTTGCAATGGTTACAATTCGCATATCTCCCTTTGTTGGGCTGTTACTGTATATAACGGTATAGCGGCATTGGATGCAGATAAATTGCCCAACAAGTGTCATTTGGATTTACCTATATCGGTTGGCACCCAGTTAAATACCTCATGCAAATTATTCAACAAACAGGGCGTTATATTTGCTATGTCACGGTCGTCATAACGGCATTCGATACACATACATGCAAGGTGACGCAATACACAAACTGTTTTCATTGGTCACTTGCACTTGACGTCATATCCTCCTCTCATCCCCAGTGCTGGTCATTCTAATAGATGCCAACCGCCGATGAATAAAAGAGACAGAAGTGCTTAGAATCAGTAGCCCTTATATGTTCAGTTACTTCAAATTAGAAGTATATATGGTCATTAGACTTGTAAAGAAACTATCAACAGACTTTGAAAATGGGCAATTCCACAGTAATTGACCGATTGCTTGAGGACGTCAGTTGGAATTTACTCGCAAAGCATTTCGGGAGATCGAGGGATGTTATCATAATTTTAAAATATGGCGAAAGAAATAATACTGTATCGGGACGAAGACATAAAAGGCGTAAAGTTACCAGAAAAATGTGTGGATAAAAACAGGTTATGTCATCAAGATTTTTTTTCAAAAAAGTGACATCTTGCTAAGTACCAATAAACAAAATGGCGAACTGAGGTATATTTTACCCAGAAAGCTTTGTGTAAATTTATGTGACGTCATCAAGCTCGTAGGTACTTGACCCAACAATCGGAGTGACAATTAGTATATGTATTAAGTGCTGAATTTCTTTTGAAATTGTTCATCAGTTCAAAGCTTTGTGCCTAATCCCAAGATGATGGTTCAGTCCTCTTTGAGAAAATTATTAAATTCCTCTCTAAAATAGTTTGCAGTATTCGGCCTATTGTAGTGTTAGGTGAATTTAAACTTTAAAAAATAATACTTTTAAAAATAGAAATTTACCCCTAAGGTTACATTTTCGTGGATTTGACCAAAGATGATTTCATGCAGCTGAAAGATTCGATAACGCAAAGGCGATATGATACAGCATAACATAGGTTGAATAGAGTTCAACGCCGCTCTCACAGTTTTACAAGTGCCCTATCATAACCTCCATAACAACCACCTGGTTAGCCAACATGTGAAGGGCATGAAGTCCGCATATATATATTTATGAGCACTAAAACCCACGGGCACAGGGAAAATCTTCTTGTCTAAAATAACCACGGGGACAAGTTTCTAATTGTGTTAAAAAGAGGTATATCATTAAGACCTTTATACCCCATCATAAATTGTTGTAATAAAGTAAACCTATGATATTTCATTAGGTTGACGACTGACAGGAGCTTGGCCTTAGTCAGTAGAATTTTCTGGAACACTTTGTATTACATTGACAATGCTTAGGCATCTTAAGCTATAGTATGAATATCGTCAGACCTAGGTAGAAGGCAGACAGGGGAGTTTAGCCCTGACCAGTATGTCTTTCAAACTCTTGTTCTTTTTATAAGCAATGACTGGCCTTTGGGTCAGAGGTCGAGCAAGTTTACTTTGAAGTAGTTTGTATTCTTCTACTATAATCTTGGCCATAGCGATGCTAGCTTTGTTATACTGAAACGCAAATGGTATTATAGTTTTTTCACGACATCTTCCGGGGTCCAAGTTCAAACCCAAAGGATAAATAGTTTGTAATGTTTGAATCCAAAAACTTTCCCTTTCCAAACGTTTGTGCTTCGTATCTGCAGCGGAAGTGAGAAATGGGATTTTCTCAATAGGCATGATTTCAAAATGGTCCTTGACCGAATGACCTTGAGTATTGAAATGTTGTGCCACGGGTACATCATGTGTAAGTCTTATGCTAGATAAATGGTTGGCTGCTCTTTGTCGTAGAGAATTCTGAGTTTCTCCGACGTACTGTTTGCGACATTTTTTGCACGTGATTACATACACGATATTAGAGGAGTCACAATTAAGATTCTCTGCCATTTGATATTTGTTTCGAGTTTGTTCTCCGAAAAAGGTTCCGCGATCGGGTACGTATATATCGAGTTTGCATCGCGTCTTAAGGCATTTCATTGATGTACCTGAGAGAAATGTTGGACGGTAGTGGTACACTCGTGAAGGGGAGGTAAGCGTATCGGGGGATGAAGGGGGAAACATGATTTGTCTTACTGTGTTAGATTTCATCCTTCGGAGTACTCTAATAGAATACTTCCTAGGGAGGAGAGCTTTAAAAAGAACAGAACAAACCTGGTTAAAAAAATCTAAAGAACTACAGTTTCTATAGAATCTAAAAATCTGAGATTTAATGACTCCCTTGAAAGTGTGAGGATGTAGTAGCTGATGCGTGTCAGTAGGTTTGAAGAATACTTTGTAATCTAAATACCCAGTAGTATGGTATGTATGACCCTTGTAAATAGTTACATCCAAAAAACCCACAGAAGTGTGATCAATAGTAGGCTGTAATTTAATGCTTAAGTCGTGAGAATTAAGAGTATCAATGAAAATATGAAGGTCTTCCAACGTATGTTGCCAAATGATAAAAATGTCATCCAGATACCGAAGGTAAATAAAAGGTTGTTGGTGACATTTGTGAAGAATATCACTCTCCCACTCAGCCATAAAAATAGAGGCAAAGTTAGGACTAAAACGTTTCCCCATAGCACACCCTTTAATTTGCTGAAAGATCTCCCCATTGAATTCAAAATCGTTACCTTTTAAGCTAAGTTCCAGCAATTCTAAAATGTCTTTATCCGGACGACGGTGGTCAGGATATCTTTGGAATGCTGATTTTATGGATTTAAGACCCAAATCTATGTCAATGTTTGTGGCATCACACACGTTTCTTCGAAATGAACCAACCAATCATTTATCAATTAACAGCCAAGCAGCAAGTAAGCAATCAACCAATAAGGCTTGAAGACATTTTACGCCTTAATTGGCAATAGCTTAAAAAACGGGTTTACAGCGTATACTAATAACGGACTCGGACAAGTTTATCCGAACATTGGGATCGTCCAGCGACAAACATTGTTTAGATCATTTTCCTTGAAATAGAGAAATAAACCTATTTGTAAGCCTAAAAGGGCTCAGTCAAGTGTGAATCGAATCTTGGAATAAATGGACTCCATTTCCCCTGTTTTGGTTGTTGTTACTAACTACAAACAATGTTTTATCGCATAATCTCGAGACGCTGCCAAAATTTGGATTCTGTCTAATAAATTCTGATTGTCAAGAGTTCGGCGTTTAAAGTAGTTTGGAAAACTAAAGGATCGGCGCTGAAATAAAAATATTCATAAAGTTTAATAAGGGACAAAATTCCCATAGCCGGAATGTACGACCTTATTTTTGGGGAGTTTGATGCTTATAAAACTACTTAAAGAATCAAGGGAAAGTTGTATTTTGTAGTTTTTGTAAAGTGACATGAGCTTCCAAAATGTTGATATCTTGACGTTAAGAATGTTGAAATTATTGGCTATTTTTCTCAAGACGTATAATTCAGAAGCTTTTAGTGCTTCTAGTCTCGAAAATGTACGATAAAGTATTGTTTTGAACTAACTTTGGCTTAGAATGAATGAATGGTCGTCCCGGTTATTTAAATTTTGTTTACTTTTCGAACACGTTTTCGGTTTGTACAGGCCACATACTGTATGGATTTTCCTCATTCCAACACCAATCATTTAGTTGGCCTTCAAAGCCTTTTAAAAAGTGTGAATGTTGGCACCTCATGCCGCTATAAAGAATACCTACAAGTAGCTCATTCTGTTTCAACGATATTGCCCTTGTATTTGGCAGTTCATGCCACTTTAAAACACTTTGTAATAATCAGTATTTACAGAAAATGTGCCAAATTTGACAGCTCATAGCTCTTTCAACTATGGAAATATTACTGTTAACTTCGCTTCGTTGTTGGTTTAGCATGTGAAGTTCTTCTGTGGAGTAAATTGGATGATTCACCTCCTGAGGAATGTTCGGACTTCTGATTTGGAATGAAATGACCATGTAGATTGTCACACCTGTGTTGGGTACAGATGGGAGTTAATCACGACACGCGCGCCTCCATAACCACCGTCACCTGACAGCTTTCCTTTGATGATAGACATATATTAGATACAGCGTCTGTTGGCGCATAATGAATCACATTCTTGCTACCAATGGTGCATAGAAAGAATATCAGAAGATTGGTCAAACGGTCAAGTACAAACAGGCCATGTCCACTCCATACAAACAAAATGGTATGTGTTACTTGATTCCTGTTTTACGCTATGACCTACACCATACATACCAATGGACGCGTCAATAAGCTGAAACAACCAACTTGTTTAACGTAGCATTGCCAAGTTTAGTGGGGAGGAAACTGGCCCTTGTCTGGAGGGAACACCAGACCTTCGGCTGTTATTTTGGCAAACTTTCTGCATAGTGTAAACCAGTGAAAACCCACAACCAATTTTTTTTTTTTAAATTTTTGGATTCGAATTCGAGACCATCGCTCTTCCAACTAAGCCTCGGCTGTACTTTGAATGATGACGTAAGGTAGAGATAAATAATTAACCCAGTTAGTTAACCGGAAATAATACAGAGAAATTAGATGCACGACCCATTGCATGTCCACTGAATCACGACCCCCTCTCCCAATCTCACCCCCCCCCCCCCTCCCCCTCCCCAAAGCAATAACACTTGTTCTTTGGCAACATTCTGAGAGGGATACCGGCTATTTGTGGACAGGACCAAACGATTCAAATATTGGATTCTAGAAAACCTGAGATATGTTGATGCCTGAGAGACAATACCATCTGATGGCCGACGGCTTCACAAAGTGACGTCAGAGCGCGTCATGCGCACCATTCTAGGGTTGAATGTCCTCTTCCATTCCTGATAAAAACAAAATGTAAAATTTGATGATCGTAAAACGCAAAACCACTGGTCTGTAAAACAATTCACTTCTGACGCATCCGTTTCCTTTGAAACACATAACTATATTCCGAAAACGGCACGGATTATGGAAATATTGGAGTATAAATTAATTCTGAACACGGATTTTCCACACCTTTTTCTTTGTATGGTATTTTGATCAAAGAAGGTAGCTACTCCCCTTCAACTCTGTTCTATCAAGCGAACGGAAGTTTATGCCTGACATCGGGACCTTAAAACTAAGAAGTCCCTTCACAAAAGACACATCAAAGAAAATATGTAAAAATACTGTCCTTAATCTAACCGATTTGAAGCGATGTTTATCCATGCCTCAACATGTTTGGTAGAGGGTAAGAGATTGAGATTGTAAACTACAGGACAAAACGTAACATTTTAAATGCATTATATGGTTTACTATAATTGTAAAAATAGACCTGAAGACTAAAGACGTGACCCTAAAAAATTTGGTATGTAAAAGAGTATTGTTTTGAAGTGTCCGATTTGTGGCAAGTCAATTTATCGACGCGCATAACTGCACACATATGCTTTTCAGTGTAGGGTAATTTTCATCCGCCATGTTTTCCCCTCTTGTTACGTCAATGGCGTCATTGAGCAATCTATACCTATAGCCTGTAACTATGGGTTCTTCTCTCAAAAAGAATTTGTTTGTTCAAATAAATAATAATTTCTCAGTGAAATAATATCAAAAATGAATTTTGACCGTTTAAAAATGTAAAAATAGAACCCCATGTATTCTCAGAGGAGGGGGTGGGGCGAACTCTATGAAAACGAGATGGCTAGCCAGTTTTCGAGGGCGTTAAAATCGCCGAGAAAGAGAATATATGGAATTTTTACATAGAATTGTTCGCTGTATGTTTACTTGTGCCTTTCGAAAGTTTTTTTATTCCTGGGAGAAAGTCGGGAAAGCTCCATGTATTACCTGGCACACTTTTCATATACGTGTAAGAATCTTAATGCGAAGAAAAAAGTTGATATTCATTTCTTCATCGTATTGCAGTACAAACAAATCTAAAACAAATCGTTTCCATTTTGGCTGGCATGGAAGCAGGTTTTATGTAAAACATGCGATGTCAATTGGCCGAAACGAGATTCTCTGGACTTCCATACTAACATTGTGGGTTGTATTTTAGAGTTTCAAATATGAGAATACGGATGTCAAAATAATCAAATATTATAAACGTGAGTTAGATTTGAAAATATATTAACATTTAAAAAAACGGTTGACTTCATAAGGATAACATGTAATCCATAACAGTAATCCATTTAGAGTCAAAATCCCAACAAGGAATGATGTATGTAGCTTTGTGACCCATTAGTTCCACGGACTAGTTTTACGTAATACACAAGTAGTCGTTTTTCGGGTTATCACTACTTGTGTATAGCTTTGTGATTTCATCTGAATTACGTTATTTAAATTACTATGAAAGAAAAAATGTATCCACGAAACCATTCAGAAATAATTTTGTTCACCTACAGTTATTAGTGTTTTTTGTTTTCTTTATACTATTTTAGGTATGTAAGTTGTGAAGAAGATCCAATACACGTATTGGAATTCTACTCATCAACTTGGCTATTCAAAGAAATTTAGTTGTCACTAGAAGAAAGATCTTCAGGGAGATAGAACACATTTCGTCTTCGTCCAACAGTGTCAGTCGTCCAACAGTGTCAGTCGTCCAACAGTGTCAGTCGTCCAACAGTGTCAGTCGTCCAACAGTGTCAGTCGTCCAACAGTGTCAGTCGTCCAACAGTGTCAGTCGTCCAACAGTGTCAGTCGTCCAACAGTGTCAGTCGTCCAACAGTGTCAGTCGTCCAACAGTGTCAGTCGTCCAACAGTGTCAGTCGTCCAACAGTGTCAGTCGTCCAACAGTGTCAGTCAATGTCACATTTCAAATGAGTATCACATCTGGCACTTAAATGATTCTCATACCAGTGTCCATACATCTTAACATTGTGACAGTAAGATTTATTTTTATGTCGTTCATTTGTTGATTTGGAAATGTTTCATCTCCATTACAACCAACTGTCACATATTTCTTTTCTTTTAGCACCAGGAGCCTGTTTCACTAAACGGCGTAAATGAATTTTTTGCGTAACTTTCAGACTAACGTATCTCTACAGTATGGGTTGCCATACGTGAAAGCGCCGCTTTGTGAAACAGGGTCCTGGTATTTAAACAGCTTCTTTTGTGCCCCTGGGGAAATCACGCGTGATTTTGCGAGACAATAGTTTCGGAATACAACTTTCGGTCACCTGTTTAATGATTTTTTTTTTTTGAGAAACAAAAAAAGTTAAACGTATATATTAAGCTATCATTTCCAATTTTGTCGGTTGACGGTTGATAGCAATGATAACTACAATAATAAAACATTGTTCTATTGTATACGTTGTTTTCCGTCACAAGAAAATGTAGAAATTATCGGCTATGTTTTAGGACTACCAATCTGAATAATGTACACTAAAGTGATGGTTTTAATGAACTAAGGCTTGGAATGATTGTTTATTTTTCCGACACCATTTCGACTCGTACAGTATTGGCTGAAAGTGTCGCGACTTTATTTTTAAAAAACTTCGATTTTTTGCAGTAATACGACTTTACGGACTGACGTTGAAATAAAAAAATATCACAAGAACCAGTAGCCCATTGGAAACAAAGCTAAGAAACGGACAAAATTCACATAGTCGGTTTATGTTTATGGACTATGTATGGGTACATTTAGCCCGGATTATCGGTCTTACGGCGACTGGTATTATATGGCTGCTAATGTTTTATGTCGCCTTTGACGAACACGGAGAGAAAAAAAAATCGGCAGAGCCCAGATTTCTCGGCTAGGGAACATTATAAAATTTTTGTTAGTTAGCTTATATCTTAAATATTTTCCCTATTTTTGGCAGATCATGCCACTTGAAACTTCACCAATAACATATGTGAGTTAGTGTATCTAAGTGGTTTTACAGTATTGCTCATTTAGCTCGTGGTTTAAGATGTGCTAAATCTCCTTAACAAACCCTTTCTGTAGTTTTGTTTACGTTTACAGTCAACTGAACTCAAGTAAAGAGTAATTTCACATTCATTAAAGAAATTGTTCTCAACGGCACGTGACGGGTCGAGCACTTTCTAATGTTACGTTACAGAGGTCTTCATTTTGAAAAAGACTTTCGTCATTAAGTTCCAAAATCAATTTCACACATATCGGATTCACAAATATTTATGTGAGTGGCTTTGGTGTACTTCGTCAAATTACATTCTTCCAAAACCCTAAAAACTATTTAAAGCAGGTCGTTTATTAATGGCCCACTTGCCGCCGTAGCCTGTTTAAATTTGCTAAGAAAACCAATTTACATGAGCTTACTGCGACTATTACCACTAAACTTAAACATAGGACACATAAAACATGTCCAGTTAGCTTTAGAATGTAGAAATGGGGTGAAAAACAAACGAAGAATCGAAGCCTGATTACAACAACAACGATCAGTGTCGGTCAACTTTCGTGTTGGTTTACCCTCATTTCAGGCCTTTTTATCTGTTGTTTACACAGCAGGCTTTTCCAGTCGCTGTTAACCGATCGTCAGTCTGTATTTCTCAGATAAATAAGCCTACGTAAAATTACACTGTGCCGTTAGTTCACTCACTCGACTGAAACATAAATGCGCCACAGCGAGCAGTTTGGTATGTTTACGTTCCGAGCACCTAACAATTCAAATTTTTAAATTCAAATTAAAAATACAAAGTTACGTCCAAACTTTTAAATTTTGGTAAAAATAGAAAGTTCCTAACTTATATTGTCTGGGGAAAATACAGAAAACGGTCTTTCTTTTTAATGTAAACAATATTCCTGATTTTCGCGGCAAGTGTGCCTTTAATAGTGAGTTCTCGAAATTAACATGTGCGAATTTCCATTATCAAGATTAAATGCATACCTCATTAGCCCATGGTTTAAACGATGCTTTCAATCGCCCCTATCAATCTCTACAGTACGTTTGTTTACATCATCATTAAACCGAGATCAAGCAAAGCGTTATTTAACATCCATTAAAGAAGATGTTCTAAACGGCACGTGAACAGTGGAACGCTCTCTGGATTGTTGCGTCACAGAACTCTCTATTTCTAGCGGACCTTCCACCATTAATTTGGCATGACCTTTTCCATTTAAAGTAGCAATAGCTGCCAATTTTTCGAAAAAGTGAACAAAGAAATAGACGGATATTTTTCTAAACAAGTTTAAATTAGGAACTTTCTATTGAGATCACTCTAGGAATTGTAAGTTAAAGTGCCAAATATGGGGAAAATTTTGTGGAAACACTATTTGCTATTTATATGATAACATGGATTCCATTTATGATTACATGGATTCTATTTATAATAACATGGATTCAATTTAGGATTACATGGATTCTATTTATAATAGCATGGATTCCATTTAGGATTGCATGGATTTTATTTAGGATTACATGGATTCTATTTAGGATTAAATAGATTCTATTTATAATACATAAATTCCATTTAGGATTACATAGGTTCTATTTATAATAACATGGATTCCATTTAGGATTACATGGATTCTATTTAGGATTACATGGATTCTATTTAGGATTAAATAGATTCTATTTAGGATTACATGGATTCTATTTAGGATTAAATGGATTTTATTTATAATAACATGGATTCTATTTAGGATTACATGGATTCTATTTAGTATTAAATGTATTCTATTTATAATAACATAAATTTCATTTAGGATTACAAGGATTCTTTTTATAATAACATGGATTTCATTTAGGATTACATGGATTCTATTTATAGTAACATGGATTCCATTTAGGATTACATGGATTCCATTTAGGATTACATGGATTCTATTTAGGATTAAATGTATTCTATTTATAATAACATAAATTTCATTTAGGATTACATGGATTCTATTTATAATAACATGGATTCCATATAGGATTACATGGATTCTATTTATAATTACATGGATTCCATTTAGGATTGCATGGATTCTATTTATAATAACATGGATTCCATCTAGGATCACATGGATTCTATTTATAATAACATGGATTCCATTTAGGATTATATGGATTCTATTTATAAAAACATGGATTCCATTTAGGATTACATGGATTCTATTTATGATTACATGGATTCCATTTAGGATTACATGGATTCTATTTATGATGACATGAATTCCATTTAGGATTACATGGATTATATTTCCGATATCATTAAAGATGGCATCGAAAATGGCTGTCTGTTAGCTTTATATATGTAGGCCACTGAATGCCACTCTCGTTTATTTAATAAATTCTTTGATTTAATTGCTTATTTGTTGGATAGGTTGGATGTATCAGTGTATTTTATCATTTGAACGTTCATGACAGGTACTCAAGTTCCAAAATATGTTTAATACTATGGTGGCAAAGCCAGTTGTAATGTTTCTGCACAGTTGTTAATGTATGTGCACAGTGGTAATGTCTGTGCACAGTTGTAAATGTCTGTGCACAGTTGCAATGTCTGTGCACTGTTGTAATGAATGTGCACAGTTGCAATATCTCTGCACAGTTGTAATGTATGTGCACAGTTGCAATGTCTCTGCACAGTTGTAATGTCTGCGTACAGTTGCAATGTCTGTGCACAGTTGTAATGAATGTGCACAGTTGAAATGTATGTGAACAGTTGCAATGTCTGCGCACAGTTGTAATGTCTGTGCACAGTTGTAATGTCTGTGCACAGTTGAAACGTCGGTGTACAGTTGTAATGTCTGTGCACAGTTGTAATGTTTGTGCTCTGTTGTAATGTCTGTACACAGTTGTAATGTATGTACAAAGCTGCAATGTCTGTGCACAGTTGCAATGTGACCTTTCGACCGCTGATCTCTCAATCATAGGATAAAGTCGCCATAAATCATATCAAGAATTGATTTCAATTTTTGACATTAAATCAATTCTTGATATCAGAAATGTCGAGCTTTTCAAGATGTCATAAATGCAATTTTTGATATCAGAAATAATTTAATAATATCAAGAATTACCAAATAAAAAGTAAAATAGCTTGTCATACGTCCTTATTTCGTACAGGCTTTTTATTGCAGCGTAGTTTTTCAAGTTACTTTGGGCAGCTCATGCAACTTTAAGGTAGTCTTTAAGAAGTGCAAAAATTTAAAGTTTAATTCCAGCCATAGTGAAAGTTTTTATTGCAACCCTGCCAATCGGGTGTATTTTGCTGAACGAAATGTTAATAAAACACACCAGAAAAAATAAACACGTTGTGAACAACAGGTTGTTAAATAAGACTTTCAATTTCCAGTGAGTTGGTTTAAACACATCTCATTAACCCGTGGTTTAAGATGTGTTAAATCACACCATCAAATTCCTTCTGTTCATGTGTTTATGTCATCAGTAACCGTAATCAACCAACGTGTCATCTAGTTTCCATTAAAGAAGATGTGCTAAATAGCACGTGACCGCTGGAACGTTTTCCGGGCTGTTACGTCACATTAAGATTTATTGCTAACATACGATTCGCCAGCACGTTCCAAAACCAGTCCCAGATAGCTTGTGCAACGACAGGTTCATACAAGTTATTCCCCTTTGAATGAAAAAAATATATATTTTCACAAGATTCCATGAAATAGACCAGAAACTATGAATTTAAACTTTCAAAAATCCTCCGTAATAAATCAATTCTTTAGTTTTGATCCCAACCTCTGTAAACCGAGATCACCTTAATGTGTTATTTAGCATCAGTTATAGAAGGCGTATAGAATGTCTAAATGTTCTTGAATATCGAAATCTATAAGATTAATTGATTGATTAATGTTTTACGCCGCACTCAAGATTATATGGTGGCGTTGCCAGTTTTAGTAAAGGAGGAAACCGGGCTCATTGGTCGGAGGAAACCCCAGACCTTCGGCGAGTACCTGGCAACTCTTCCACATACGGCGACCGAGTGAAAAATCCACTCGGAAAGTTTTCAATTTTTGTTTGATCTGAGTGTGATTGAACCTGCATCGATGCGAGGTCTGATGAGGGCCCGACATCTATAAGAAAAACTCTATGTAGTGTACATTGTAAATGGATTACTTGTTTCATATGTTTTTACCGGCAATCAGTTACAGCTTTTTCTTTTTCAATAATTTGATTTTTTCCCACCTTGCAAAAGCAATCAAGGATTCAGAGGATATAACTAATATGCCATTATATTTTTGATTTAAATTCTGGTTAAAAAGAAGTTTTTTGATGATCAGGGAATGTATTAACTATTTTTTTAAAGTGGCATGAGCTGCCAAAATTCGCAGTTTTTTCATAACTTCTGATCGTCACGACAGTAAGAGGCTTTGAAGGCTATCGGAAAACTAAATGATTGGCGTTGGAATGAGAAAAATCCATACAGTATGTGGCCTGTTTGAACGAAAAACGTGTTCAAAAGTAAACAAAATTTAAATAACCGTGACGACCATTCATTCATTCGAAGCCAAAGTTAGTTCAAAACAATACTTTATCGTACATTTTCGAGACTAGAAGCAGTATTAAAAAGCTTCTGAATTTTACATCTTCAGAAAAATAGCCCATAATTTCAGCATTCGGTTTCAACGTCAAAATATCAACATTTTGGCAGCTCATGTCCCTTTAAAATCTGAATTCATCACAACCAGACACTTAAAACAGCCGGTTGGTTGTTTTAGCTTATTGGCGCGTCCAAAACAGCCGATTGCTTTGATCTAATTAAATATCTTTCATAAATATTAATTTAAGTGCCTATCTAAATATATATATTTTATAAAATTAAATGCTATACTTAAACTCAAAGGAAAAAACAGGCCGTTTTGGAACACCTCGTTGGCAAATAGCACCGGCAAAATATTGCAGTGAGTTGTTTTAAAAGGCATCTAATTATACCTTGGTTTAAGACGTGTTAAATCATCCCTTCTGTTCGTTTGTTTATGTCATCAGTAACGGATTCAACCTAAGTGTCATCTAGTTCCCATTAAAGAAGGAGTTTTAAATAACACGTGATCGCTGGAACGTTTTCCGGATTGTTACGTCACATTAAACCCTCATTGCTTACCATACGAGAGTTTTGCACCTTCGTGATCGGGATTTGCTAAAGCCCGAGTTGATCGATGGATTGATGTTTTACACCGCACTCAAGATTATTTCACTTATATGGCGGCGTTCCCAAATTTAGTGGGGGGGGGGGAACCGGGCTTATTACCAGGCGAAAAATCCCCGACCTTTGGCGAGAAATTCTTCCACATACGGCGACTGAGTGTTAAATCCACTCAGAAATTTTTCAATTTTTCGTAGTCTTATGGTGTGTTTCCACGGACCTGCGTTAACGCGTGCGTTGACGGATGCGATTGTTTAACGGATAGGATGAAGTGTTTCCACGGACTTGCGTTAACGCATGCGATCGATAGTGCGATCTGTCATAAGGTTACGGTCAAAAGTCAAAGTCATATCCTTGACAACAATTTTTTTTTCGGTTTGTGGAAAGTACGTGAATACGTGGACATCTACATAGCTTTTTCATACAAAATACATCTACAACACAAATAGTCAGTGGGAGTAGGCCTAAAAATGCATGAGTAAACAAACTCACTCGGTGTTTTCTGTGGATTTCGATCTGACAGCAGAAGGTCATCAGGGTCGGAAAACCCCTTCAATGACGTCATGATCAGCGAAATCCCTCGTCCGATGCGTTAAAAATGGGACAAGCTCCATTCTCCGTCCGTTAACGCGTGTGTTAAAAAATATCGGACTGGCCATGGAAACACTATAGTGCATTTCTGTAGTTCCTATTCTTTAGGGAAAATCGCATCCGTTAACGCACGCGTTAACGCATGTCCGTGGAAACACACCATTAGCGTGATTTGAACCCACGCCGCATGGATGGAAGGTCTGTGTGGGACTGACGGACGATCACTGTAATCCACTGGACTACCGAGGAATGTGTTTGTACGTTCACCTGCTGTATGTTGGGGGGGGGGGGTCTTTGCCTAGAGGTACCCCCAATCTTCTGCGAGTAAATATGGAGAAGGAGTGAAAACCCATATGTTTTTTTTGCAATATATTCTTAACATTTTGTTTTGCTTCTAAATTGAATTTTCGAATGAGCTCATTAGTTTATTGTTAAATTTATGTCGTAGTTATTAAAATCTCATTATTCCAATCCGTTATCTTATCTTTCAATCAACAATATCTGTCTTTAAAATGTAATTCATATAACCCATTCCCACCTGCTTAAATCCTTAGAGCGAGATTCACAAGTGTATCTAACACACGATGGTTATTTAATTACGCTCTGTGGAAGTACTCGTAAATAGATCTGCTATTGGGAACAACATGGTATACAGATCATGGCAAGGGTGAAATTAGGCGTAAAGGACTAGTGTCAAATTTTAATTTATACAAGGGCGGAGCGAGAGGAGTTCCCTGTCCAACACCGCAGAGACCGTTTAACATATTGCAGGCTGTCAACACGATAACTCAGGGATTGTATGACTAATCACTTAAACGGTATGCTGATGTGGAAAATCCAAGGTCATTCAACTGTGAGATATCAATCACTTTAATTAAAAAAATAATCCAGCAACAGTTTCTATTCGCTTATTTTCTTTTAAAAGTTATATTTATTACAAAACACTATCTTTTATTATTTTGTTATAACTATTTTGTTATTAGTAAGTAGTACCGTTCTTCAAAATGTCGTTTTAAATGAAAAGGTTGCACCAGAAATGTGTTGGTTTAAACAAAAATATGAGTATATAAAAGTAATGAATCACACATACGGCCGGTCTCAAAGTTTCCAGCAGGAATTTACCAGCCACCGAGTGTCTATCTTGGCTTTATTAAGTACTTGTATGACAAGTGAAATGTCACATTCTTAATGAACCGTGCGTTTGCCTCTCTGAAAGTATATACAATGCAATATAACGTAAATGAGGATGTTTATTGTTGAAGAAGTCCATCCTCCTTCTACAGACACCCGTGAGAAATTCCATTTTCACCCATGGTGATCATGAGATTGGAAAACCAAAACTAGCCGTGCATAATTCTTTTTAGTACAACGAGGCCTATGGATATACATGTATTTCTAATTGACAAACTAAGGATATCGTTTAAGAGCCATAATATATCAGATCAATATTTGTGATGTAAATTTCCCAGATTCACTATTTCATTTGCAGAAAATGCATCATTGGAGAAAGTAGAAAGGATATATATTTTTTTAAATGAGCATACCAGGACCTATAATAACCCCGCGAAATTAAGATGAGGTTTTTTGGATAACCTATTTATCTCCCTTTAACTGGTTTCCGTTGTATTCGTTATTTCCAGTACCTATTTGTTTACGATTTTGTTAAGATTATTCGGGTGTTAGTCGGTGTGGTTGGGTCCCAGACTCTCGGCAAGTGTCTAACCTTCTTCGCATTGCAGAAAGTCAATAATTCACCAGACCATTGCAGACCAATTTGTGATGTTCATAGAGAATTATTATGTTCCTTTTGTTAAGAATTAAATCAAGCGTTTTCACAAATCAATGTGGCTTTAGTTTTACCCATTCCAGAAATATTACCTTCGTAAATGTCAGATGAGCTTGGAACGTTTTCTTGTAAACGAAAAAAATGTTCCCATTGACATCAAAATAAGAAAAACTATTTTGGAAGCTGTATTAAGTTCACGACTTATCCCTATAGCCTCTGTGACAGCTTTGCAAATTAATTGTTTACATTGATTCTTATGTGAATTGAATTGCATCAATTGTTAAATCAAATATGATACAACGAAAAGTAATAAAGCGCGAGGGATAAAATATCAAACGGCTTGTTCTATCACAATCAAAATATATAAATTGCATTCTCGTTATTTTTTAAATTACTCTTTCTTGAAAAATGGCCGAAAGTCTTCCACCGATTTTGGGTGGCAGCAAATGGAGATTTTTAATGGAATGTACACCAAACACTAAGCACCAACTGAGCTACCCGGCCCTGTTGGGAAAGGTTTGCTTGTTTAAACCAAGCACATTAGAACATGTATACTGACATTTTTCATACATGATGACGGTTTATTTTTCATAGTGTTTCGAAAGCAAGCTGCAGTCATCATCAGGGAAATTACTGAATTGGTAAATAACCAATAGTAACTTGTGTCGGAGAAATAGAAATTAATTTTATTAGTTGCAGTCTGCAGTAAAGAACTATTAACAGATTCTAATTACTCACACCGTTACTCTCTATATGACTGGATATTTCCAAGGGAATTACTGATTGGCTATTTCCAATCTTGTGGAAAATTTCCAGGGGAACTTATTAACTGTTTTCAAGCAAACCTATTGAATATTTCCATGGGAATTTATTGAATATTTCCAAGGGAACTTTTAATATTTCCAAATAAACTTACTGAATATACCCAATGGAACATTAAATATGTATTTAGGGAAACCTATTGAATATTTCCAAAGGAACTAATTGAATATTTCCACGGGAACTTACTAAATATGTCGAAGTAAAGGTGAACAGATTTTCACACTAATGACAACAACTGCTCTTCCTTTATCTAAGAATTTTTGAAACACGTGATTTTAAATGCATAATTAGTAAACTTTATGTCAAATCTTCATACAATCTAAATAAAAACAAAATAAAACCAGTTAAGAATATCAAATAAAAAATCACAATAGACTATTTTTAACCAAATCATTTCAAAAAATATATTGTTTGTTTTTAGACAAATTCTAACATTTAAAAAACCATTATTTTGTTGAACGACTTTCTGAATTTCGGTCATTCTAATTCGAAATGTTTCAATTCGAACTCATTGACTCTTTAGAAAATTCGACGTTCACAATGTTCTAGTCTATGTTACCCTGGAATGACCTTTGAACTCTCGTCCATAGAGGGCGCTATCAACAAAGCCATCGTCCCTGACTTTGAACTCTGTTTTATCGTCTACTACCACTATATATTGTCTTGCTACTGGACGGAGACAATAGAGGTCGTTGTCACTTTATCTTTAACCAAACCATTTTATTTCCACGTAGCCATCAATAGGTTAGATAACAGGAAAAAGGTTAACAGTGCGAAATTTATGGTATCACGGTGTTTTCTTGAACGGCGAAGGCTATTAAAACTGTACCAAATGGACTACCTGGTGCTACTCGTGGGTACTGCTTTTGGCCAGCGACATAATAGCTATTTATTATAACTTATAACACTATTAGAAAATTATCTTTATGGTTATATTAGTCAAGAAATATTTTCTCTGTGAATTTTAGTGTTTATAATACCTGAGTAGCCAATTAGTCAAAAAATCCCTTGCCCATTTATTATGTTCGAGAATTTTAATAATACACTCAAAGCAAGAATTATCCGAACACCCCGCTTCTTCACAAATCGCAGATTGACCCCGAGATTCCTCTTCATTTGGTTCAAACAGTTACAAAATCTTGATATCTTGAGTTCTTTCTCCCGCAAGATATCAGTATGAATGCTCAGTAGTGGAATTGTGTGGTATTTACTATTTTTATACGTCACCATATATTCTGTCACTTAGTTTACCATATTAACCTCCAGCTACGGTCTGTACATGGCAGCTTACGTTTGGTGCTTACAAAAGGCATATTGCTTTAGACTTCCTTTTTGCTTTTCTTGAAATGTTGGTTGGTTGTTTTAGCTTATTGGCGCGTTCTTGAAATGTTTTTTTTACCCTTCTTTAATGAATGACGTCGGTATATGTTTAGATACTAAAACACACGGGCACAGGGGAAAAAATCATGGAGACAAGTTTCTAGTGATGTTAAAAGAGGGCATGTCATTTAGACATAGAGTGCACATTGAAAACGTATAGCAAAACTAATTCATTTGTTACCATATAATGACATACCGTCTTTTAACACAACTATAGAAGCTTGTCTGCATGGTTATTTTAGTCAAGACGATTTTCCCTGCGCCCGTGTATTTTAGTGTCTACAAGACTCCATGACATTATCCCCCAGCAACATTTCCCCCACGACATTTCCCCCGGCGACTTACATTCAAATCGAAATATGCTGAGAGACTTACATTCAAATCGAAATATGCTGAGAGACTTACATTCAAATCGAAATATGCTGAGAGACTTACATTCAAATAGAAATATGCTGAGAGACTTACATTCAAATCCAAATATGCTGAGAGCCTTACATTCAAATCCAGATATGCTGAGAGACTTACATTCAAATCGAAATATGCTGGGATACTTAAAATCTGATTATAAAAGTCAAAATCTAGGACAAATCGAAAGTGATTGAAGCTCCATTGTTTATTAGAGGCACAGTTTTACAGAAAGTAAAAAGTAAGATAGGCTGTCGTATTGTCCGAGTTCACACACAGTTAGTGGGGGGAAATGTAGTCGGGGTTAAATGTCGTGGGTGAAAATGTCGTGGGAGAAAATGTCGTGGGTGAAAATGTCGCGGGAGAAAATGTCGTGGGGGAAAATGCTCAGGGTTTGACAATTGAATTCTGCCACGTGTTAATTAGATCTCAAACACAATACAAATGATATATCCTTTAGGTTTGGATTTGGAAGTCTTATAGTGAGTTGCCCCAATTTTAACACAAACATATTTTGGGATTTGTTTACCTAGGTCTACATGCTTGTTTTAGTCCAGTGGGGATGGGGATTCCTTAAGCCAATGTGTTTGAAATTAAAAATTATTTTTCTTTAAAGGAGGTTACCTTAAACAAAACCGTTTTACAATAGTGTGTTAACAGATCAAACTTGTTGAGGCATGTTGATTCGTATGCTCCTGTAGCATTCAAATTGGATACATCTTCACGTTACATGCTAACTACCTTGCCAATTTTGACAGGTATCGGTTCAAACGTGTCAAGCCTCGCATGTAATCCAATACTGAATTCATTACTCTTAGAATAGAAAACGGTACTTAAATATAGCAACAATTGCTCCCAAAATGTTAATGCCCGTGCAAAATTCGCTGTAGGTCGTCGAACTCAGTTCTGGAAATAAAACCTGCCTTGTTTTCAATGAAGTCATGGTAATATAAAGGTTCGTAAAAATAGAAACAAGCGGTTGGATTTTTGCCTCATTTTTGTAATCATGCTAACATAGGCGTAGAAAGCTCCTTGCTTCGTGGTAATGCTTTACTTATATCTGATTAGTATCTATGTATTCACATGGAGGCGTAACCGATTGTTTTCCTATCTTTACGAACAGAAAACCTCTTACCAGTTGGTATATGCAGCCAACTATATCAAGAAGTACAAAATAAGAGCTTTCCGCGGATACCAATCCTTGAGATTAAGGTAGTTGACATAACAAACAAAAGCCCTTAAAGTGGCATGAGCTGCCAAAATGTTGATATTTTGACGTTAAAACAGAATGTTGGAATTATTGGCTATTTTTCTCAAGACATATAATTCGGTAGCTTTTTGGTGCTTCTAGTCTCGAAAATGTACGATAAAGTATTGTTTTGAACTAACTTTGGCTTAAAATGAATGAATGGTCGTCCCGTTTATTTAAATTTTGTTTACTTTTCTAACACGTTTTCGGTTCGTAAAGGCAAAATACTGTATGGATTTTCCTCATTCCAACGCCAACCATTTAGTTTTTCGATGACCTTCAAAGCCTCTTACTGTCGTGACGATCAGGAATTATGAAAAAAGTGTCACTTTCGGCAGCTCATGCCACTTTTACATAATTTCAACTTCAGTCATTTACTTTCTCAATGGACTTTAAACCTGTTGACAATATACCTTTATGAAAAACATTTACCGCGTCTCTCTTGCTTTAAGGCAGATTCGTACGAGCAGCCAATTGGGGAACGGCTCTTTGCATTACGAGTCTGAATGAGACACTTGGGAGTTTGCTGTAGTCACCTATAGACGTTTTAGATGATATACCTCTTTTTAATACAATTAGAAACTTGTCTCTGTGGTTATTTTAGACAAGAAGATTTTCCCTGTGCCCGTCTGTTTTAGTGATCATAAATATAAACGTTTTAATGTCTTTAAAAGGCATTTAGGAGTTGATCATAATATTGAGAAATGAACACGGTTTTTTATGGGTTGCAACTCCTGGATTTTACTGTACACAACGTTTCGATGTAGAAACTAACAGTGAATGTGAACGTTTTATTTATCAACTTCTATAAAATGTTTCCAGAAATTTGATTGTAGGTCTTTTTAATGTGCCCTTATAATCTCCTTCTTGTGTATGGAAATCCATAGGTCTCCCAATGTCTAGACTAAAACGAGGAAGTATATAGGTCTGGAGTGACAATGATTTAGGTATAAGCCTGGCTTGCTTTGGCTTCCGATACGGGTTTTTTCCAGTAGACAATAGAACAGGTTAATGATATTACCAAGGTAAACGAAGGTCAAAACGGCCTTCGGTACACCTAAATTCAGCTCTCACGAATAAAACTTCACGAGTTCATCAAGGGTCACCAAAAACAGGATGTCGCTTTCGTGATTAATTAATTCCGCGGCAACACGGTAACTGCGGCTCCCTGTAATAAAAACATTGAGTGCCGAATACTGTTCTTGTAGCGGAAATCAATCCGCGCCAAATTTATAGCTGTAATGGATATTATGAGAAGGAACAGACTAGAAGCCTTTGGGTGCAGAATAAACTATTTTAAATGATTGGCTGATTGGTTGGTTGATTGATTGCTTGATCGATTTATTGGTGGATTGATTGAGCGAGTTATTGATTGGTTGGTCAATTGATTGGTTGACTGATTGATTTATCGAATGATTGATTGATATATTTATCGATTGATTGATCGAGTGATTGATTGGTTGATCGATTTATTGGTGGATTGATTGAGTGAGACATTGATTAATCGATCAATTGATTGGTTGATTGATTGGTTGATTGCTTGTTTGATTGATGTATGGATTGATTGATTGCTTGATTGATTGATTGATTGGTCGATTGCTTAATTGATTGATTGATTTATTTATTGATGGGTTGATTGAGCGAGTGATTAATTAGGGTTTTACTACCTGCTTAGGTGGGATTTTTGTTCGTGAATTCTATACTTTTTTGTCGGTCGGTTAGTTTCTTGGTTTAATGATTGAAGGAATAATTGTTTCACAAACGTTTAGCGACTTATTCATTGCTTAATTTTTTGGTTGAATTGTTCGCTAATCGGAATGTTGGATAATCAGTTGATGGATTTATTAGATAAAAAAGGAATCTAAAGTTTTGACAAAACTATAGCTAACAATTTTAAGTCCAACTTTTGGGAAGTTATATAATCTACCACCTTATGTCTGAAACAATACTTACATGTATTAGGCTACCACCAGTGAAATACAATCAACATGCCACGGAAAATGTTTTGAGGTCAAGTTCACATAGCTAACCTCAAAGACCAAAGAATGTGCCCCCGTACAATTTACCTAAATATTATTCTTATCTTTTGTGTTCTATTGGGTGCTGACATAGTCCAGAGCATGTCTATCTGACACAGAGACAAGGGAGACCAGCTAGTTTTAAACAACGACCGTTTATTGTTCTAAACTCAGAGCTGTCGCTCAGTAGTCCTCTGTGCCAGATAACGGAATGCTCCCGATGAAACGACAAGGCCATGCATGTTTAAGTGGCATGAACTGTCAAATAGAGGGAACATATCGTTGAAACAGAATTGGCCGATTGCTTGCCATTTTGATAAAAAAAGTACAAAATAAGAGCTTTATATCGATACCAAAAAAATGAGAACCTTTAAATTTACCAAAAAAATGAGAACCTTTAAATGCAGTCATACGTCCCGGATATTTAAATGTTGTCTTTTCAGCAGACATTTTAGGTGGATTTACTGATATTTTTTTATTTCAATCTCAAGCCTTTATTTTGTCAAGTTTTTCAAACGCTCGACTTTTTTGGACAATCAGAGCTTGTGATTTTGGTCGCTCGAGCTGTTATTTCACAACAAGGCCTTTGCCGAAATACATAACTTTGGTAGACTGTAACAAGTGTGGAATTTAAAGTCCATAATTCTAAGGCTTGTCAAGAGTGCCACACACCACCCAGAATATATAAGCACGATTTTCTCATAACGGTGCTATTTTCATTTGAAATAGACCTTATCATCAGCCTCTCTCCCCAATCCGAACAGCCTTCCACCAATGGGTCGCGGGTTCGAATCCCACTCAGTCCAAAAATTGGAAAATTTTCTGACTGGGTTTTCACTCGAACGACCTATGTGGGATGGTTGCCAACTGGCAACGCCGCCATATAAGTGAAATAATCTTGAGCGCGGCGTAAAACACCAAACAATCAATCAATCAATCATCAGTCTTCATAGTCTCTTTTACTTGTATAGGTACCAAAGTGTTGAACCAACGCTGGTTTGACTTAGGTTAAGTATCATTTGTAGCGCAAGTAGATATTTGCGATAAAAGATACCAACGGATTTCAGCAAGGAAATTAACAAATAAGAGCCAAAAACCTAATTTGTATTTCAAGAAAAATGTGCTACGAAAAAAATACACAAAATAATCGCAAGAATTGCGCTACCCCAAAGGCCTTGGAGCAAAGTCTGGAAATGTACAAGTCAGTCATAAATCTATCCGCCAGATGGAGTGTTGAAAGCAACGAGTCCATTATCTATTCTCTGGGGCTTTGTTTTTTGTAGAAATAACCACATGTAGGATTAGGAATCTAACTGAGAGGTTCACAGACAGTGTGTGTTTTATGGAGCTTTTTATTAACTTGTTAAGAGTGTGAGACATTGTTGGCTTATTCTAAAACAAAGTTCCCACTCAGTCCCACAAAAAATGGAGAATTTTCTTACTGTTTTTTCACTCGAACGACCTATGTGGGATGGTTGCCAGTTACCAACGGAAGGTCGTGGGTTTCCTCCGGGCATAGAGCCCGGTTTCCTCCCACAATAAAACTGGCAACGCCGCCATATAAGTGAAATAATCTTGAGCGCGGCGTAAAACATCAAGCAATCAATCTAAAACGAAGTCACAAACTTAAACGGCAATCCATGTGTTTTTGGAGACTTATGTTTTTTTTTTCCTAATTAGAGCGCACGGAAATATGTATTAAGTCTTCTGATTGTTTCTTGCATAAATATGTATTCTAGATCTCTCGCGAAATTTCGCGAATCTCGCTGCTTTGCAATTCGGAGAAAGTGTACGCATTCTGTTCGCAAAACATATAACAGTATGAAAAAGCTTCGCATGACTGCAAACCGAGACATCAAGTTATCTAAGAATGTCCCCGCCCCGTCCATCTTCCTTTTTTTTTCAATGTCAGTCAGTATCACAAATACAGCCACGATGTGGAAAGGACGATTTTGGCAGTCCATACCGCTTCAAAATAAACACAGTTCGATATTTGAAAAACAGACCATATTAAAATTGCCAGATGGATTTCGATTTCTAATCGCGCAATCGAAAGTCGTCTCTTGCAGTTTCATTCTTTTCTTCTCTATATGATGGTAAATACATCTGTTAGCTTTAAATTTATTTCATGCTACTTGATACGGTATTGTTCGCCGTGGTTTTGAATTTCACACCAAAAACAGACAACCGATAGTGCGGGTTGAGCTTTTATACCGTTTACGCTGGTGTCATTCGCCTTTACAACTGTTATCGGGTATCCACGAAGTACTCCAAACTGAAGTATCGAGTTTCGCCACCTGTTGGTTGTCCAATCAACGTCTTTGTTTCGTAAGTCCTTGACACTTGCCATGTTCGCTGTCGACCAAACTGATTGGTTGATACGGTGTTGGAGATTTTTTCGCGCAAGAGGGCAAAGTTCATGGAGAAAGTTGGTACCAGTTGTTCTTTTTTTTCTCCCATCACGACAATCAAGACTACCTAAGGAACAAGTTTTCAACCAAACCAACTGTTGATGAAATTAATGATTTAGACATCTGCGGAGAATGACAGATATGGCGTGGAACCTCACACAGTCTGAGGTTGATATGACATCAGATTCCAATCCAATCTAGGTCATTAGACGCATTAATCACAAACTAAGCTCATATATACAGCAAAGCTAAAGATAATGGAGAATACACGCTATAAAAATTAAAAGTTCGGGCAATGATTATATGTTTAATCCGTTAACTACGTGGCCTGGAACCAGGGTCATCAGATTAACATGACGAATACCTCTTTTACCAGACAGGATTTTTACGGAACGTTGAAGAATACATTTGTGTGGCCTTGAGCTTTTTTATACATATATATCTCCACATATATATTTATGAACACTAAAACACACAGGCACAGGGAAAATCTTCTTGTCTAAAATAACCAAGGAAATTTATTTCCACATATATACATATAGATCATCCCTTACTAAATTTTGTTCTCGCCATTTTAATTTCAATCTGAATTCATTTTAAAGATTCAAAAGTAATGTTTTTTGTAATTTGTTTTTCGATCATCCCATCATATTCTTCCGTATCAATATCCCACGTCTGGTACCAAACGATATATTTCTTCAAAGTTACTTAAAGATGCATTTTCTGAGTTTATAATATTTTGAACTTCAAGAAGACGCTATGAAAAGCGAACTAATTTTCTCAACATAGCACATAAAATCTTTCCCAGAATCAATATCAATGGGGTATAAGCTACTAGACTTCTTTTTTTCATGTATACCGCCTGTCGAGAAAATTTTAATAATAGTCGTTGAAATAAAAAAAATAAGCATCCAGACAGTGATCTGTACGAACTGACGTCTTTATAAACGGGATGCTACTAGTATACCCGACGTTACTCTGCAAATTTCAACGGTTGTCATTTAACATTTCTTTGCCAATTAAATCATTGAATTCTCGGTAAAATCTAAATTTACGAAAAAAGCGAATTTTGGCTCTAAAGGTTTTAATTGACAATTTAAAATGTATCAACATGCAATTTTTTATCCCTTAAACCAAATCCGTTGTGTGTTCAGTATTTGTACGATTAAGTCTTCAGTAATACTCCGCCATTATCGGAACAGTGCTCGCTCAGGCAATTCGGCCAGTTGTGCGCATGCTCAGACTGGGCGCTTGATGACATTATGGTTCCCAAACAAATCAAATTTTCAATCAAAATATAGTTGATGTTAAAACTTTGGGCAATTTGGGCAAAAAACAAAAAGTTCTTAACTATCTGGGGAAAATATAGCGTAAACAGTGTTCAGGCTTTTAGCAGAGTGTGTATCTGTAGGAGACCACATCAAACCGAATAGTCTCTCGTTAGAAACGCATATAGAACAAAACCAGTATTCTACATGCAATAAACGTAATTCTGCCACAATTCAACTTTATAAAAGAATGTTTGTATTTCATATAATATATATACATATATCTCCACTTTCTATTTACATTATAAAACATAAAACAATGTGAAAAGAAACAATTGCACATAGCATAATTAAATTTCAGTTCTAAAATAATTTCCATATTTTAGTGTGAAGAAACTCAAACAAAGCTGGTAAAAAACGGCACCATTTTGTACCACTGGAGAACCGTGATCGTGTTCGTGAACAAGAAGAAGATAGGAATGTCCAACAAAGGCATTCACAAACAAATTATTGCTTATGTCCAGCAGTGATCCCAAAATTAACGAGACAATTCGCAAATAAACGCTATTATTTAACAACAGTATCAAAACTGTTGACAGCATTTAAAATCAAAATGGCACCTTTGGAGTTCCGAGCTTAATTATTTAATGGCTAAGTATAAAACCATCCAGACTCTCAAGAACACTTGACTATGTGAAAGAGGCGGCCTCCTCCCAATTATGGCACACAAAAATGGTTCGCGGGAAGAATTCGCTCGCCTTCTGTACAATCTGTAAGCACTAAACGATTGTGGGATATACCAAATCATAATCAGTTTATAAGGGGTGACTTTGAGACAGAATCGTTTTTCCGAGCATGCGTAACATGGCAAACGAAAACAATTACACCCTCCATTGCATTAACTGCAAAATAATTCCATCTATGTAAGGAGACGCACTTACAAGCTTCGGCTTATAGCTCTCCTATTGAAAATAAATATATTTAAACCAATTACATCATCCCATTCATGAAATTGATTTTAATAATTCGATGTTATCCGCTGCACTCAAGATTATTTCACCTATTTGGCGGCGTTTCCAGGTTTAGTGGGGCGGAAACCAGGCTCTTCGGTCGGAGGAAACTGTCGACCATCGGGGAATATCTAGACACTCTTACACGTAGGACGATTCAGTAAAAAAATTCACATATAAAAAAATAATTCTGAAAGCGTGATAATATTTGAGGATGGCTGATGGCACGTAGAACTATTTTTACAACAACAAAATATAGAATCTATGAACAGAACTGTCGTAACTAAGAATAAATACTATATAGTCTGAATTTTTAACTAACATATATTCACATAAACAAAAACGTGCATAGAGTGAGATGTTCATTAACATTCACAATGTGTTTCTTTGAAAGCTTGTGATAAGAAAGAAATAAAAAAAACTACAGCCAAAACATAAAAAGAGGAAAATATAACGAATAGAAGCATTTCTCGCCACAATTATTGATCAGTCTGCATGTATGTTGGGTTGTATTATGCATGAATTACTTTAGAACTTGAAGCTGAACTAAGCCTACTATGACTAATTGCTTTTCGTGATAAGATTTTTTTTGTTTTCATCTTCCATTTTAGATCTTCGTAGGAGCACATGATTGTTTGTCTTCACTTTTTTTATATTTTAAACGCGTCAAAAAATTATTTGGCTATCAGTTTTCGATTTCTGTATTTCCCTTACAAGTCAACGAAGAAAGATAACGATCACATTAAGATTCCATATTTGGCTTCTAGCTTTATACATCGAGGTTTTCTCACGCGCTCCGTTTCTGTACGGACCCGCTAGAGGGCGATAGCACTGGAACTGTCATGGCGACTGGGACGCTTGATAAGAGGGCTTCCGTTTTCACTTGGATGGGTGTAGGTTTTGCTGAGGTTGTTGTAGTTGTTGTAGCTGTCGATGCTATCACTGGGTGCGTCTGTGGACATCAGAGAAGAAGAAAATATAAGCAGATGAAAACGAAGGATTTTTCATATCACAAAAGTTTGGTACAGATCTTTATACTTAAGGCTTTTGAGAAAGCATTGTTAATTTATGATAACTGAAATTTGATTAACATAAATTCTAATGTCATTTACCGCTGATAATTATATCAGCAGCCAATGTTTAACATGAAATCATAAGTGGAAAGGTATCAATTCAATTCGGTAAAGTGGCATGAGCTGCCAAAATTCAAACTTTTTATAATTTCTGATCGTCAAGACAGTAAGAGGTTTTGAAGGCCATCGAAAAACTACATGATTGGCGTTGGAATGAGTAAAATCCATACAGTATGTGGCATATACGAACTGAAAAAGTGTTTGAAAAGTAAACAAAATCTAAATAACCGGGACTACCATTCATTCATTCTAAGCCAAAGTTAGTTCAAAGCAATACTTTATCGTTCATTCTCGAGACTAGATGCACTAAAAAGCTTCTGAATTATATGTCTTGAGAAAAATAGTCAATAATATCAACATTCTGTTTTAACGTCAAAATATCAACATTTTGGCAGCTCATGCCACTTTAATCACCTTCTGGAAGTTAGTTTAATATGCCTCACCTCTTTATGCAATGTCTTGTGGACTGCCAATGTGCGGGATTGACAAAAACCTTTGCCACAGACTTCACACTTAAATGGCTTTTCTTTTGAATGGATGTATCTGCAAAATAAAGGAGCCCATTACCAAAAAATGTCAACTTGTATTTACTGCAAAAACATTAAATTCAGATTCCGCTAAAAAGATATCTACAAAAAATATAAAGCGAATTTCTCAAAATTGTCAATTGATAAAAAGGAATTTCTTCAACGACCGCGGAAAACATGCAACTCAAACCACTGCTTTGAAAGAAACTACAAATTAGGCAGTAAGAAATTATATATATACGTATAAAGATTTGCCCTGTGCCCCTGTGTTTTAGTGTTCAAAAATATATATTATAGATAAATATACGCATGAAAATCCAATAAGAGCGGAACTATATTTTGCCCTTAAATAACCGTGGAGGAAAACGATTCTTGGACGCCTACTGTCAGTAAAACCATAGCACGGAGATTCAGAATTTAATTCTGTTTTTTTTTTTAATTTAAACAATGGAAAATAAACCATACACAATAAGATTGGGTTACTAGAATATTAATAGATACAAAGTCGGGAGTTTCTTCCAAGCAATGAGTTTTTTTGTGGCAACGCCGCCATATAAGGGAAATATCTTTCAACGCTAAAAAGAGTATGAAACCGAGGTTTTTGCCAATAGAAAACCCTAGCACACTTATTCGGGTTTCTCCTTCAAACTAACTGTTGGAAAAATCTCGACATCGACGAAATAACCCTGAATGCTGCCTTAAGCATCAAGTACCTTAACAATCCAAAAAGAGAAAATTTTGGCACAAATAGATAAATTCTGTGATCTCTCAAATTTTGAAATAATAAAAAGATCAATTAGCATACCTGTGATCTCTGAGATGATCTTGTCTTCGGAAAGCTTTACCACAGATCTCACACGAGTACGGTCTCTCGTCTGTATGGGTACGCTCGTGGATCAATAAATTATAAGACTTCGTGAAATGACGACCACAGTATTTACAGATAAATTCTTTTTTCACCCTAAAACAAAACGTAAAACGAATTAAATTATTCGTCAGTAGGCTTAATGGTGTCTTGCCAGGAATACGATTTAAAATAAAAGACAGAAAGTATGCAATACACATCACTGTTGATCTCCGGATTTTTGTTTATATAAGTTTTGCATCCCACCAACTTGGGTAGGAAACATCAACTGCGCCATGAACCATAGCGGCGAAACGATCTTGCCAAGCTGTAAGGCGCCAACTAATCAATCAAGCCGACAATTGCAGCAATCGTCCAGGCAATGTTTCAACGCTGCATTGACTGTAAAAAAATCTTATAATTCTTGCAGCTTATTCTAAATTCTTTGTAGATTGCCTGTTTTATTAATTTGACCTTTAGTTAATCCGTAAGAATCTCACCTTCCAGTCCCTCTGCCCCGAGGTTTCTTTGCCAGCGGTACCGCAGGCGTGCACCCTGGTCTGCGGTAAGATATATACCCAGCGGTTGTTGGATTCGTCCTGCAAAATAAGCCATAAAAGGTGAAATTAGAGTCATCCGTCATAATTTGACGTCCAATCTGGTCACTGAAAATTGGTGACAAAGAGTTGTGTGCATTGTACCAATTTTACCCATGACCTTATGCATGCGTAGTTTTTTACTTGAAATTCTGATGGAACCAAGTGAAAATCTATAAAAACAATCAAAATTTCTTTGATGAATGTCCTTACCTCATTCCCGAGACTACGTGAGCCATAGCGTGACTAAATATTTGTGCCTCCTCGTTTCCGGTCTGATTTTTGCCAACAGCTTCCACTTTTTCTTTGGTAACACTTTCAGCTAATCGTGCAAAGTTAAATCTCGCCAGTGGTTTCTCAGGTGCTTTTACGAGCATATCTAGTAGGAAAATCAAATTGGAATATTGTTATTTACTTGATATATTAAAAGAAGATTTATCCGTGACTTTTTTTTTCAAAAACAATATTTTGCGCTTGAGGTACAAATACTAACAAGTACAAGTCACCAACTTAGTTGTTAAATTGAATACATGTTAATGACTTATTCTTTAAAGTAGCATGAGTGCCAAAATTCAAACTTTTTTCATAATTCCTGATCGTCACGACAGTAATAGGTGTTGACCATCGAAAAACTAAATGAGTATGTGGCCTGTACGAACCGAAAACGTGTTCGAAAAGTAGACAAATTTTAACCGGGACTACCATTCATTCATTCTAAGCCAAAGTTAGTTTAAAACAATACTTTATCGTTTATTCTTAAGACTAGAAGCACTAAAAAGCTTCTGAATTATACGCCTTGAGAAATATAGACAATCAATTCAACATTCTGTTTTAATGTCAAAATATCAACATTTTGGCAGCTCGTGCCACTTTAATGTGTCTTTTTGAAAAATGTCCATATGGAAACTTTCTGATTGATTTATTTATTTATTGATTGCTTACTTGATTGGTTGATTAGTTACATTATTCTCATTATTTTGGGATTACACTTTCTTGAAAATATGGTAGAAATTCCTCAACCGATTTTTGGGTGACGCCCGAAACGGGAATCGAACCCAGTGGCATGATTAGTTACATATTCATGTAACGAAATGCAAATCGTTAACACACCTTTTTCTCTGCTCTCTCGTCTCCTCATCTCGTCTCGTCGATTAATCTCCGGTCTAGAATGGGCCATAGGAGGTGTCGGCAAATCTGTAAGCTGTACTGTCGGTGGCGGAGGAAACACTTGAAGATCCGGGTACGCAGAGCAGGGGAGGTAAGTGAACGGATTGTAGCTGATTCCCGTTAGTTGAGAATATGGCGTCATAGATATCATAGGGTAGTAAGGAGCTTGTGACGCATGGTGGAATGGGGTTGGCAAACACGCCAAAGGTGACAATAGTGGCATCGCAGGGTGTGAGTACACAGGATAAGGGGCAGCTACTCTGTGTGTAGTGGTTTTCTCACTAGAGGGCGACTCGGGTGGTGTCAGGGGAACTCTTTCTTGCTTTATGTCTGAAGATTAAGAAAAAAATAAGAATTTAAAAAATTTTGTTTACAACTTAAAGCATGCAATTCAAATTTATAAATGTGTTGGTTGTTAGCTCTTATTCGCCTTTTTCATTTGCCTCATCCATCAGCTATGGCAAGACATACCCGATAATTCCGTTTTCAAAGTTATCTTAAAATAAAATCTAAAGGCAATTTACAATACTTGTCAAAACTTAATAACAAATTAAAATATAAAAAGATTAAAAAAGATCTAAGCTGTGAAGATCTGAATTCCGTGGATAACTTTTGTCGTTATGAAAACCTTAAAATTATAAGCTTTTACGAAAACTTTACGCTAACGTCTAAAGTATATATTTTATAATTCAAGGCACATTAGCGCCGAGAAAACGTAGCTTGTAAATTGCCCAGAACTTGCTGGTTTATTTGAATTGGGTTGTCACTTGGAGAACCACTTTGGTATAAACAGAATCTAGATATTTTCACGGATCGAAGCATTTAAATGAAGCTAATATGCCTTTTAAACAGTGGGAGCAGTCGTTGTACTTCAAAATCTTGTTGATCCACCAACTAGCTTAGCAAGATGCAAAAGCATAGATACTCCGAATAAAGTAAGACGACGCATTGTTGACGTTCTCAATATTTCGACAAAATTTTATTTTTTCATCTTCAGGAGAAAATCGTTTTGAGTCGTCGTACTGTCTTGTTTGTTTCCGACCAGCTACTGTCAACATGCATGCACTGTGTCCTACCAACAGAGGATTCAAGTTTGGATAACATCGTCTTAGACTCCGTTAACCGGACTTTCGGACAAAAAACCTATAGCTAAGTTTGTCCTTCAAAGTTCCACATTCCACGGGTCGCGTGAACATGTTTATTGTCTTTTTGAAAACTAGTGTCGCAGACCAGAGCTTCTTGTCACTTCTGTGCTTTGTCTGGCTGGGCAGACGACGATTGAAAGGGACTGTTTTTATCTTCTTGTCTGGAGAGTTACTGGTGACAGACGCAGGAGCGCGTGATGTTATTCGAATCTTCAGCAGCTCGTGACTCCATGGTAATGGTCGGGTCATGAGTTGGTAGATTAATCACGTGACATCTGTACTATGCTGTTACCCTCATTGGTGGGTAGCCTTTGATACGATAATTACAGACCGTTTTAACTGAATCTAGATATATCCCTGATAACTATCCTACTACACTTATGATCATACCTGATTCATTTTAGACAATCAAAAAAGGCAAAGAATGACAACAATGGTTAAACAACTACGTGGATAAGGACGAAAATATCCGCGGATTCCTTTTATAATTATAAGCCATAATCATTTATTTAAAATTCTAAAATATCTGACATACAAGGCTAATAATTTTAGGATCTCAGGCGTTCAAATCATGTTTAATAACTCAATGTAGGAAGAAACGATTTCAAACAGAGAAAAACCCATAAATATATCAGTCTTGAAATTTAAAACGTAGACCCACTTTAAGGTGTTTTTATTCAAAGTAACTATTCAACGTTGACATCTGAGATTCCAGTTTACTTTAAGCAAAATTTAATAGAAAATAATTTTTTTGAATCATCGTTTCACTCTCCTTTCGCAGTTAATTCTAACTGATTCAAATATTTTTAGTTACTTTCGCCTAATCAGCTTATAAATTCCAATCTTACGAGCTGAGTTGAAAAAAATCTGTTTATACTTACAATATATTTTATACCGTTCAATTTATCAGATACGGTTGTCGGTTTATCTACCTATTAAGTTGAAATCAAATGCCTACTCAATCGATGTATGTTAACCAGCACCCTTCAACTTGCACTCAAATAAGACCAATTCAAATGGAATTAAAGTATTTGTTGATTATAAAATTTATGTTGGGTGAATCACAACGGAATTCAGACGAAGGTATCAAATGTCGTGAAGAGAATAATTCAGCAGTGACGTGGGCGAATGATAGACCTTATAATGAGATACAAGATCTCGCTAATTCTCGATCATTGTTGGCGAGAAGATCGTAAACAATGTTCGCAGAATTCCCCAGATAATAGCTAATAAAACGGACCAAGCCTCTTAAAGATAAGTTATTCCGAGGAGTCTCTGTCACGATGTTAACATACCGATGGTTTTACGTAACATACTCTTAGGTTGAGGAGGAGTGGGTGTGGTGGATCAGAGATGGTCAAGGTGGCTTAGGGTCGGGTAGGGTTGAACTGGGACGTCTCTTGGCCCCACGGGGGAAACAGGTGTGCTGTTGATCCAAATTCGAACATCGTGCAGATAGGATACAGCATTCATTATCGCTATAGATAAGACCACCTCATTGTACACTACCTTATCGAATAATTATATATTTATGATACTATAACACACGGGCACAGGGAAAATCTTCTTTTCTAAAATAACCATGGAGACAAGTTATCGAATGATTATAAATGAGTCGAGATGGAATGATAAGTTGGTTGAATGAGGAAGTGAATGACCAGAGGACTGAACGTCTAACATATATGCAGGCTATAATCTTCTCTTAAAGGCACACTTGCCGCGAAAATCAGGAATATTGTTTACATTAAAAAAGAAAGTTCGTTTTCTGTATTTTTCCCAGACAATATAAGTTAGGAACTTTCTATTTTTACCAAAATTTAAAAGTTTGGACGTCATTTTGTATTTTTGATTTGAAAATTTGAATTGTTAGGTGCCCGTAACGTAAACAAACCAAACTGCCCCCTATTGGCGATTTTATGTTTCAGTCGAGTGAGTAAACTAACGGCACAGTGTAATTTTACGTAGGCCTATTTATCTGAGAAATACAGACTGACGATCAGTTAACAGCGACTGGAAAAGCCTGCTGATAATTGTTTGAGTGTAAACCACAGATAAAAAGGGCTGAAATGAGGGTAATCCAACACGAAAGTTGACCGACACTGATCGTTGTTGTTGTAATCAGGCTTCGATTCTTCGTTTGTTTTTCACCCCATTTCTACATTCTAAAGCTAACTAGACATGTTTTATGTGTCTTATGTTTAAGTTTAGTTGTATTAGTCGTAGTAAGCTCATGTAAATTTTCTTAGCAAATTTAAACAGGCTACAGCGTTAAGTGGACCTTTAAGAGTGCCTTACATCGATGCGTCGCGGTTCGAATTCCATTCAGAACAAATAAAATTGAAAATCGATTTTTCACTTTCAGTTATGTTGACTTTTCACTCCCCAAAGACCGGGGCTCACCTCCAGCCAAAGGGCTTGGTTTCCTCCCCTGGTATCTCCCCCCACATGTAAGTGAAATAATCTTGAGTGCGGCGTAAAACATCAATCAACCAAGTTAAAATTGCAAGGTAAACTAGTTTAAAATGAATAGGGGAGGTGGGGAGGGGAGGGGGTAAAACAACATATGTGTAGTTAAGTGTCGCAGCCACCATCAGTGAGATATACGGTCCAGAGTAGCCGATGATGTAATTATACAAACACTCATGGCTCGTCTCGTCAGAGATGTTTACAACATGCCAAATCTAAGTTGATAAAAGTTGGTGGAACACCTGGAAATGCCCTATGGGCCACTGGGGTTAAACCAATATACCCTTAAGAAGTATGTGTACTGGGTGCTGACGTAATATTCTTTAAAGAACATTAACGGTTGCATGTAATCTCTTTCCCAACCACTCCATGTTTGGTTTGTGTATTCAACTTAGTCCGCATGTCTGCTGAGGTGATAACAGTTTTTAATGGCCCACAAATTGATTTCCTTATCCGTTGATGCACGAGAAGAGAATTTTCGAGGAAACACGAAATGTTTGTGTCATTTTCCCAGCAAAAGGTGGATTAAACGTCATAATCCACTAATCGTCAAAAATGTTTGAAAAAGTAATTTGGTCGAAATCCTAATGCATTTTATTTATTTTTAACAAAAAGCCATTGTCTCTTTTCATAAATTTTGTTCCGTTTTCCAGAATTCCCATTTCCACACTACACTTGTCGTCTTTTTTATGGATGTGTATTGCGTCTTCAGTTAAGTGTCAGTATTTGTCGAATTATCAACTGACAACTTCAAGTGGTCAAATTGGATTGGGATCGGAGGGTGGTCTTGCGTTGCAGCATTGGAAAACTTTTCATATTGACTAGGAGTCACACAGGGGTCGTTGTTAGTCCCGCTCGTATTTCAAATTTTTAAAAAGGCGATATTATGATCGAACTTAACATGTTAAACGTCTTCATATTATCTGCTTCTAAAATTAGCAAAGGCAAATATTTTTGGAGTAGATGACACTCTGTGTAAAAAGTGTATATTCATCGAAATTAGTAAATTAACACTATACATCTAATGCTGTAAACATTGAGAGAAGGGGTAGAATATAAATTTGGCGAGTCTTAGAGTGGCATGAGCTGACGAAATTAAAACCTTTTTTCAGTTCTGTTCTGATTATCGCGACAGTAAGAATCTTTGAAAGTTATCGAAATAAAATGATTGGATTGGGGAAAATCCATACAGTCTGGGTGCGGTACGAGCCGGAATAGTGTCCGAAATGTAAACGGAATTTGAATAACCGTAACGAACATTCATTTATTCCAAGTTAGTTCAAAACATATCTTTAACGTACATTCTCCAGACTTAGCACAAAGGCTGGGAAGGTATATGTGAGAAACTTCGATTGGGATTAGTACTTATTAATCTTCATAGATTCACCAAGATGGTGTAATTCTTATGAACAAACCTTCGGGTTTCGTATATTTTCATTTAGTAAAATATGAAAATAATTACTGCAAAGCATTCTAATTAGCTTGGGTCCTGACAATGTTTGTTTTATTCTTGTCTTTATCTCATGATATTAAGTATGTGAATCACCGGAAACACCAAATCAGGGTAGGGAAGTTACTCTTTCGCTCCTCTCGTCATTACAACTAGCAGCGTGTGTGATGTAGCATACAATGGTCTTTATATTAAGGTAAAGAATTTCGTTTAAGCCAAGTGGATTAGGTTTCAATTTGAAATAGCTACCTTTAATAGGGTCTGTTTTTAATATAAAAGTGTTTTGACCTTCTTGCCTTTGAGTGTATAGCATACATAAATAGGGAAATGATCAATCGAGATACGTGTTGACTTAACATAAAATACACATAAATTCTCCCCAAGTAGTGGTAGCTCGTTGTATAACCGTTTATAGAAACTGGGAATTGTTGTTAGCAAACAAGGAGCGTTGTCTAACGTGGGCGGTTTGATCACAAACTTCGTTAGCGTTTACATTATATTGAAGTTTTGACGACAATGGTTTTCCTGAAAGGCTGAGAAAACAAATCACGCCAAAACGTCAAAGAGTTCATTGTTAATATTGAATAACGTGGTTTTCACGTTCAAGCCACACTGATTAGATGTTATACATTGTAGTAGACACCTTTCCGAAGAGTAGATATTGTTTTGCAAGTATGTTGCAATTGATTTTTGATTTTTTTTTAAATTTGGTATCGAGGATGTTTAGTTGTAGGAGGTGGGGTGAGGAGGGGAGGGGACGGTGAAAAAAAATCAAAAAATTGCATAAATGTTGTTTTCACTTCAATCAGAACGCAAACCAAATTTTGAGCTTTTGGGCATACAAACTATCAATAGTGTATCAAAACTAAAATGAATCTTTTTTTATCCTACTTCTGCTGAAGAATCGCTTTTATTTTAAAACGTAACTCCTCATTCCACCTTTAGAAGCAAACTAATAATTGAAGACAAACTTCAGCTTTGTCTTCCACAGACAATTTCTTTTTCTGACCAAGTTACAAATTGTTACAATTGTTAAAAATATAAAGAAATCCAAGACGAGGAAATTATATTGTCTCGAGTGATGAAACCGAAAAATCCGGACTTTTTATTCACATCACTATGCAGATGCATGTGTTAAACGATGTTTTAAAAGCTACGCAAAAAAAGACCAAATTTTCACAAATACGAGGAATCCAGACTCCCATTTTAATGTCTGATTAGATATCCCATTAAAATCTGACCAGCAAAAATAATTTTCAAGTGAGTTCAGGAACATATTATTATTGTACACATCGATATTCTTTTTAAATTACGTTTATGTAGTTTTCTTTCCATGGTGTCCGAAGTACAAAATCGAAACGTGATCAATAAAATTGATTGATTGACTGATGTTCTATGCCGCAGTCGAGGTTATTTCACTTGCGTGGCAGCGTTGCCAGGTTTAATGGGGAGAGGGGGAGAAAACTGGGCTCTTTGCTCAGAGGAAACCCCCGACCTTCGGCGAGTACCTGACAAATGGCGTCAATGGTTTATCTCAGATTAATAATTATTCGTCATTAACTTAATCAACTTGCTAAGTCACCTTCGAATAAAATAACGCCTAGAGATTCGTTGACTTCCAGACTTATCTGCAGCTAGTGTAAAATATCTTGTAATTAACATTGATAGGTTTTTTTGGCATTGGATACATCAGATTTAAGAACAAATTAACCCTTACGGAATGGCATAATCAGTTCACGTACTAGGTTATGTCCTGACGACTGTAGTGCTTATCTTTGTTATTAATAGGACTCGTGGATTACATACAAAAAATAATAATAAAATACGTCTTACATTGAATATGCATAGCGAAATGTTTTCTTGACTCTTAGAGGATATGTCATAAAACTTATTGGAAATAAAGACATTATAAAACATTTTCCTTATTATTAATCATGTACAATATAGTACGAGTTGTCATATGTGTTTTGGCTTTAGTAAAACCACTCCATAGTAGAATTTATTAATCATCTTATGCGGGAATATCGCAATTAAAAATGTGGCAATTTAAAGACCAGCCGAATATATCCTCAAATAATTCTTGTCCCACCAAAACAGCAATATTATCGGTTAATTGTCATTTATTACGAATTATTCAAATTTCAACAACCTGTTGGAATGAACACAAATATAACAAATAAAATGTTATCCAGAACCTCCTGAGATTTAGTACTTTCATTTCTCCATGGTTAGTTAAAACATACAGAAGACATTAAAAATACTTACCCTGTGATGATCGCTTATCTTTTGAGTAAGGGAGTCTGGAATCGTCCTCCTGGCGGCCAGACTTGATTAAGAAGGCCCTCGGCATTGTCCAAGCTTACTGTCTAAGCAACTTCTGATATTAGGTTAAAATGTATTCCTCTTTGAAGATGTAGAAAGCTGACACAAAATAATATGATTTATAAAACTATAAGTATTTACGTCCTCTCTTCGATGGTATCTTAACGCCTTGAAAACTTTGATGTTGCGTTTAGTGGTCAACGTTACACAGTGGTGTTGGCAGACTACAGGGTTCAGTCTTAGTCCCGTTTCTTTTTAACCGTCCACACTGTCACCGTGTATAGCACCGGTAGGCGTGTCGATAGGACACCAAACCAATGCTGATTACCGCCTGCCTAAATGCGTCTACAAGGGGACATAAAACCAACCGCAGTGGCCTCGCCCCTCCCATTGTGTTGGTAAAGCTCTGTCACACAAACAAACCCTCGGGTTAAGTCAAATGATTGGAAGCCAACAAGTGACCATTCGGCTTGATCCACGGTCATTTCAAAACAAATATAGAACAAACAGCGTGCAGCAAAATACCAGCCAGCCACTATTAAAATCTTTTTAATAAGAATTTATATTTAAAACAAACCTGTTCTTAGAAACATAGAAACAAATACACACGAAGCTCCCTTGATATAAAATCCAAAAGAGCAATTTTTATGACAACACGAATAACAAGTCGGTAACAATGAAGAAATTTTCATTTGTTTTAATTCAGTCCAAATAAAAAATGGAAAATTTCTTTCGCTTTTAACTGAGTAGCCTTTCTGAAGGGCTTGTCAGGCCGTTAAACCAGGCAACGCCGCTATATAACCGAAATAATCGGAGCAAAACTTAAGCCTGAGAGAAAGAGCACTATATGTAATTGGTCGTTTAAAGAGTTTTGATAAGGTCGAAGAGGGAATTCTCTTCAAAGGAAGCTGAGTGAGTACAAAACACAGTAACATACATGTAGTCCAATATAACACAATGACCACAATAGGCTACTAGATTTGTCTGCATTTCAATATGATATGGGAACGAAGACGTATGGACTTTTGCTAAGTATCCCAAGTTTCCTAGTTATTTTCTCAATTACCGCCGAGCCTGATGACGTCACATAGATGTACGCAAAGCTTTCTGGGGAAAATGTACCTCAGTTCGCAATTTTGTTAATTGGTAAGATGTCACTTTTTTGGAAAACATTGATGACATAACGTGTTTTTATTCACACATTTTCTTGTAACTTTACGCCTTTTACGTCTTCTTCTCGATACAGTATTATTTCTTCCGCTTTATTTTGAAATTGTCCCTCAATCCCCCAAAATGCTTTGCGCGTAAATTCCAAGTGACGTCATTAAGCAATCGGTCAATTGTCAAAGTGGCGTACATCATTCATACGATAGGACGCGCCAATAAGCTAAAACAACCAATCAACCATCAATTGTCAAAGAGGTATGCGGTCTATTTCTCATACCGACATGACTAAGGCAGATACAGCATCGGGGGGGCGGGGGGGGGGGTTAATGCCTTTCATATACGACAGTCAAACATAAATAAATATTTTCATTTTTACGTACTATGCGTTGGAGTGAACAAAATACATATTGACCCATCAGTGTTATCGTTGATTTGTTCAATTCGATCACGAATGATTCTGGATCTGCCCATACGCTGATTACAGGTATAGGTCTCGTCATTGAAAATTGAGAGTGCGGCGTAGAAATTATCCAATCTATAAACGATTGACTGATTGATTGATTAGTTGATTGATTGATTGGTTAATTTGTTGATTAATTTGTTGATTGATTGATTGATTGATTGATTGATTGTTTGATTGATGTTTTACGCCGCCCTCAAGACTCTTCCACGTATATGGAGTGTATATTTGTCAGGTAAAGTAGGAAAAGAGACAGAACTCTTTGCCAGACCTTCGGCGAATACTGGACCACTCTTCCCACCTACTGCGATCGAATGAAACACCCACCCAGAAATCTTTCAATATATTATATTGAATATATCCGAGACGTAAACGATTGATGTTTTGCGCCTCTCTAAAATTATTTCATTTAAATTGAGGCATTGTCAAGTTTTTGTTTGGTGGTGCGGGCTTTTTGTCTAGAGGAAACTCTCAGCCTTCAGTGAGAAATGAAATCAGCAACCATTCTACATATGACGATCGAGTGAGATTTTTTAATTTACGTATGTGGTTCGAACCCGCAACCCATCGATAGAAGGTCTCTATCGGACTGAGACTATCGCTCTGGCAACTAAGTCATTAAGGCATCTCAATATAGGAAGAAATTAGCATTATCTCTCGTTAGTGAACATTTGGTTGATTGGTTGATTGATGTTTTACGCCGCACTAAAGATTATCTTACTTATATGGCAGCGTTGCCAGCTTTGTTTAGGGTGGAAACCGGGTTTCCCCGACCTTCGGCGAGGACCTGGCAACTCTTCCACTTACGACGACCGAGTGAAAAATCCATCTCAGAAATTTTTTCGTTTGGTCTGAGTGTGATTCGAACCCGCGCCGCATCGATGGAAGGTCTGTGTGGGGCTGAGGGACAATCACTCCAACCCAATGCACCACTGAGAATACTCGGAATGTGGCGTATAGCGCTAATCAATGCATGCTAGTCTATCAGCTTGTCCTTTAATTTCATTTAAATTCTCTTAAAGTGGGCTACAGTAAATTAAACTGAGGACAATGTCTTGTATAACGCTTTGATAAGCCATGAACACTTACTCGCACTTTCCAAAAGATTACTCCCAGGCAGTTAATATTTGAAAACTTCGCAACCGCTGGGTAACTAACAAGTAGGCCTTTAACCGCTTTGAGAGATGGAACGGTCCAATACAAACAATTGGGGCCCTTCGCTATCTTATATCAAAGAACGTGGTAGGATTTATGTGCGAAGAACCCTCCCCATTATTACTAGGGCCGATTTCATAAAAAGTCCATTGACCCTGTTCAACGGTTAACACCCAATGATGTATTGGAAGCCCTTTTGACCCAATTGTTGCCCACTTAACATATGATGCATTAAACGGATTGGGCGCAAACTCTTTCACAGCACATGGAAGGAAACACGCACTTAAAGTTTTCTTAAATACCAATGGGAACCTCCTGATTGAAATGTTTTTGTTTGAAAAGTTTTATTTTATATTTCTTATCATTGCATTACTCTGATTAAGTTGAAATAATCTTGCAATCTAAAATCACAAAATTCGATGTATCTTGTTCATCTATGAAAACCAAAATCATATGATTTGGCTGTTTTTGTTTGCTGGGATTTTTCCGATTCTTTTTTAAATCCACGGTTACGTTTCCCAAATTTGAAGCGTTTACTGCTACTAAAATCTCTAAGATGTACGCTATAAAGCTGTGTTCAATTAAATTAAAGTTCGTCTTAAGTATTTACATTTTGTTTAAATCTCAAGCTCTATTGCAGTGAATTCAGGCCCCAGACCGTACGAATTTTCTTGATGTCATCGTCAACTAAATAGTGGACAAACTTAAACGCTCAGTATGTTGGTTGGTTGTTTTAGCTTATTGGCCGCGTCCATTCGTATGAATGATGTACGCCATGAAGCTCAGTATGTCTTCAAAACATTATGAAAATGAAAAGTGCGAATTTTGGCGGTTTATGTCACTTAAAGGTGTGCTCTTCAGATTAAAGTGGAAAAAAGTTCACCAAGACGAGCTCAATATGGGAGTGTCTTGGGGAAACAGAATCCGTATCGCGTCTCCTTAAAGTGGCATGAGCTGCTAAAATGTTGTTTTTTGACGTTAAAACAGAATGTTGAATTTATTGGCTATTTTTCTCAAGACGTATAATTCAGAAGCTTTTTAGTGCTTCTAGCCTCGAAAATGTACGATAAAGTATTATTTTAAACTTTGGCTTGAAATGAATGAATGGTCGTCCCGGTTAATATTTAAATTTTGTTTACTTTTCGAACAGGTTTTCCGTTCCTATAGACCACATACTGTATGGATTTTCCTCATTCCAACGTCAATCATTTAGTTTTTCGGTGGCCTTCAAAGCATCTTACTCTCGTGGCGATCACAGATTATGAAGAGGTGTGAATTTTGGCAGCTCATGCCACTTTAACGATAGAAATGAGTCGATCTAAAGGCCTGTACTCTGGATAGACTATTTACCTAATTTAATGATATTTTTGTCACAATCAAGGTTACCCTTAGTCATTGTAAGGGTATGGACAGATTAACCTGTTGAACGAGGAAACTGGATCGGCATCAGCATTGCCGCCTTCTTCCATAATATATCACTCTTACACAATTTACAGATAACATATCAAAATACGTCTATTCGCTGCAGTTTATGCATGAGTGAGTGAACCCTATAATGGTTTGGGACCAATACTTATCTAATACATTGTACCATGTTTTAGACAGTTACAAAAGTACACATATTTAGGCAAAAACCAAAGCCATTGATGACCTGCTGATATAAAACAATTGCAGAACATTGTTTTATATTATAATTATCTAGAGAAGTTTCGCCTTTAAAGTATCTTAAAACACCAAATGATTGACATCGAAATAAAAATATATTGGTGAAGTCAGAAACTGTAAACTGTAAAAGTTGACAAAATTCAAATAGCTGGGATGTACGGGTACATTTTGGGGGCATTGCTACTTATTAAAGTACCTACATCTGCAAGACTCGTGTCAACACAAAGCTCTTATTTTGTATTTATTTTATAAAAATGACGAACAATTACCGGTGGGACGGTAGCCCAAAGTGGTGAGTTCGATTGTCACCCGGCAATGGATTTTTTCCGGGTCGCCAGTGAATTTACTAATTCAGTAGCTAAATCGGTTTCAACGAAATATTCACTATATCTGGGAGTTCAAATGCCAATATGACTTTTTGTCAAAAATAGACATCTAGGTCCTTTCTAGTACACCCAGTGTATCTGATTGACTATTCAGAACGATTTTCAGTAACCCCCAAACTACAATCAACGGTTTTCAACGAGCCCAGATTCTTTACCATATCTTTAATCATGAAACACTTCCACCGTATACGCGGGATAACACTTTATGAGCCCAGAAATTCAAAACTAAACCCAGATCAAATTGTTACTTGTGACCCCCCCCCCCCCCCCCCTGCCTCGAACTAAACCCCAATCAAATGTTTTTTTGTGACCCCCCCCCCCCCCCACCCCCTGACTCGTTTGGCATGTTAAAATGGGAGTTTAACGGAGTTCAAATACAGACACTACAAAAATGTAAAAATCTCCATAACACTGTTTCATATATACCGATTCTCCTGATCAATCTTCGCGTTACAACCACCTGTAAAAACACAGTTGACAATTTGATAAGCAGCTAACATAAACACACAAGACATATCCACCCAAAAAATAAAGAAAACAAAATTTCGTGATCGTAATTAGGCTTCCGCTTAGGGCAAAATAGGGCGAGTAAGTACGTTCCATGAGCGGTTACCAAGTTACACATTTTGTGGCTTCTCAGTTGACCTTGGCAACGCACGAGATCGTCAAGTGTTCCGGAATTGCCTGGTCGTATTTGAACACTGGTAAATTCTCTTGAACAGTCAATATTTGCCGCCAAAGATCTTCACAAAAACGGGGTGGGGATTACAGGATGACTCAAAATCATAACTTCTATCGAGAAGTGCATGTATCTAAAAAGCTGGGCTTTTGCTAAGCGAGAAATCTTGGCTCTGCCGAATTTTTGTTTCCGTGTTCGTCATAGCCAAGATCACTTCCATAGTAAAAAAGTGGTATTTGTTAAATAGAGCCGCCGAAAAAATCGGCGGCGCAAATTTCACAACAAGTAAGCAAAGAACAAAATATTTACCACTGCATTCCGATAGTATAGACCCCGAAGAAGGAGTTTGTCAAACTTATGCCGCTGTAAAGTGACTAAAGATATATGATTGAAGTATTTCTACGACGCCCCGCACAGTTTAACTGGTCGTTTAAATGTTTTACTATGGCGGTTACGTCAGGCTGAAAGCCAGTGGACTTCGAAACAAATATTTACTGCATAAGGGAATGTTTACCACTTTACAGCGGCGTAAGTTTGACAAACTCCTTCTTCGTGGTCTATACTATCGGGATGCAGTGGTAAATATTTTATTCTTTGCTTATTTGTTGTGAAATCGGCGCCGCCGATTTTTTCGGCGGGTCTCCTTAACAAATATCACTTTTTTACTATGGAAGTGATCTTGGCTATGACGAACACGGAAAAAAAATTCGGCAGAGCCAAGATTTCTCGGCTAGGCTTAAAAATTGCTATTGGAGTTGGGGTTATATTGCTCGTAAGGAAGTGTCGTTTACTGTTTATAGATCGGACTTGGGGGTGGGGACATTTTTGTTGTTTTTCTTACTGCATGTATAACATGATCCTATGGGGTTCGATCTCAGTCTTCCAATATTCTTGCCATAGCTGAAGATGCGTGATCATTGTCAATGTAATACAAAGTGTTCCGGAAAATTCTACTAATTAAGGTCAAGCTCCTGTAAGCCGTCAACCTAATGAAATATCATGGGTTTAGTTTATTACAACAACTTATAATGGGGTATAAAGGTCTAAATGATATACCACTTTTTAACACAATTAGAAACTTTTCTCCTTTGTGGGATGGTTGCCAGTTACCACTGGAAGGTCGTGGGTTTCTTCTGAGCATAGAGCCCGGTTTCCTCTCACAATAAAACTGGCAACGCCGCCATATAAGTGAAATAATCTTGCATAAAACACCAAACAATCAAGCAATCAATCAACCATGGTTATTTTAGACAAGAAGATTTTGCTGTGCCCACGTGTTCTAATGTCTATAAATGTATAACTGGGATGAGATGTGGTTAGTCTGGGTTTCTGACTCCAAAATGACTTTTTTTGTACTGACGGTCGTATCCAAAATACAGCAGTCAGTATAAAAAAAATAGTAATTTTGGAGTCAGAACCCGGACTAAGATGTGGTATATATAACAGCATGACCTTTTGGTACAAAATTTGAGCCGTCAATTTCAAACGTTTTAACTAGCATGATCGAGCCATCGAGTTTCTTATATTTTTTTCAAAATCAGCTAGAATTAAGAATCGACTGTTTGATGATATGACACTCAGTATTACATGTTAGGGTGATTTAAAGGGACATAAACTGCCAACATTCTGACTTTTCTTATAAATTCTGATTGTCAAGAGACGTCAAGCGTTTAAAGTACCTTGAAAAACAAAAGGAGGGGCGTTAAAATTTAAAATATTGGTCAAACGAGTAAACTGTACTAGCCGAAGACGCGTGCAACGAAGGATTGACATTCACGGAAAGCTTGTGTACTTAGTAGTATAAACAGGGACTAGTATATACTGATCCCAGGTATAAATGACGAACAATTAGCTAATTCTGTTTTCAACCAAATTTCCCCTATACTTGGTACCTCCCACAACTTTAAAGCCACAAGCTCTAAAAACCTGAATATAGTTTGTTATAACTATAGGTTACTCAAAGAGTGTCCACTTTTAGAGCTAATTTTCCGTTCATCATGATGTGAATTATTCTTCACATTAAATTCTAAAGCCTCTGGAGGTTTATAATAGAACAATTGGCTAAATATTGACACATCATGTCTGCGTTAATTTTTTGCCCAAAAGTTTGTTTATTTTTTCATCTCTTTTCCGAGTAGAAAAAAAAGTCTTTGGTTTAATTTCAAATTTCGGAGATTTATCAATTATGACGTTTGTTATCATTACCTTTTTCGGGGAACAATCTCTCAACAAATGCAGAGGCCCTTAAAGGATTTATGAACAGCTTTTGGAAATATTCTCTAATTTGCGTTAGGTGTGTTGTAGAACATGTACTTTAAAAGTCTGACCAAAAAGAAAATTAAATTTCGGTCGCAGCACATACACAATTCAAGCTACGTTTACCGATCTACAATGCTTACGAAAGTTAATCATCTCAGAGACTTATGACGTCAAACACGACCTCCGTTGTGTACGTACCCTCACAGCGATGACGTGATAAACGATTTATGTTGTCTCGGTACGTCTTCGTGGCAGTTTGTACACACCGAAGGTCGTGTATGACGTCATTTTTCCGAGCAGTTACGAAAAATACGGAAAATATGCATATTTCCTCCCCGTTCGTTTTTTGACTACCAGGGAACTAACGCGAAGGTTGTTTCGTTTCAACTGATAATTTTCAAATATATATTTAGTCAATAAACAAGCACAAACCAGCTTTAAATCTTGTTCATATCTCCTTTAATTGCCACTCCTCTAACATCGTATATGTTATCACGAGCAAAAAATGTCGCAAGCAATATGTCGGAGACACTCAGAATTCTCATCGGCAAAGAGCCGCCAACATAGCTTAAGATCCGTAAGCATTGTTAATGTATTGCAAAGTGTTCCAGAAAATTCTACTGACTAAGGCCTAGCTCCCGTCAGTCGTCAATCTAATGGAATATCATAGGTTTACTTTATTGCAACAATTTATGATGGGGTATAAAGGTCTAATTGATATACCTCTTTTTAACACAATTAGAAACATGTCTCCATGGTTATTTTAGAAAAGAAGATTTTCCCTGTGTCTGTTTTTTAAGCCTCCTTAAATATATCTGGCATTAGACTTAGACATGATGTGTCGGTGGCAAACTGCTTCAGAGTAAAATTAATCGACCTCAGTCATTGCATATAAAATGAATAAGAGTTTGAAAGATGATTCTAGCCAGACAAGGGAAGTTAGTTAGCCTTGTCTTCTACATAAAAGCCAAATTTTATAGGTTTCATAGGTTATAGGTTTTATAGGTTTCATTTTCTTTTCCCATTATCATATATATAAATATAAATATTGCTAAAGTCATTAACCCGTACGAACCGAAGATATGTGCAGAAACCAAATCGAAAGAACCTTGTAAAACTACCTAAACACACATCTCCCAGAATGGTCTCAACGGAAAGTTCTTCTCGATAAATATGACCAACAATTTGCTCACTCTGTTTCAACAAAATTTCCGCTATATTTGGCAACTAATGCCAATTTAACTTCCTAATAATTTTCCACATGTCTCATTCAGTTAAGCGGAATTATATAAACTCGTTTCATTCGAGCGTATTTTTTTTTCTTCTTCTCATTTTTACGGTTCAACAAATGATTTCTGGATACATTTCAACCCTGCTTTGCTGAATAAAAATGTTGGGTTATACAACCATCAAAACGAAAAACAAGATTTTTTAAGAAACAAATAGGCTGTAATTTCCATTTCAATGAACTTATATTAGCAAAGACGGTCTGCTTGTTTTTCGCTAGTAGAACGTTTATTGCGCTGTGAAAACGTTCCCCCTGTCTTCGCATGTACCATTTTGACTCTAATATATAACCCGACGAAATAATTTAGTTTTAAGTTTAATATTATCAGCAATATAAACAGATTAAATGTAGAAATCCTTCTCCAATTTCCGTATTTTTCTTTGAGTTTTGAACTGATCGTGCGAAACATTCCAGAAAGGCCAAACGAGAAATTCAAGCTTCTAAAGAAATTGTTTTAGACCGTTGAATTAATTATAAGAGAAAGGCGAAACAAGATGACCAGTGGTGATAAAGTTTTATACAATAATGGAAGAAATATTTTTACCAAAATCTGTTCCGCGTTGACAAGCAAACCATGTTGTACTGCAGTATCGTTTACACGTAAACGTCTTAATTTAACTACAAAACCTGACAGAAAATGTCCTCTCTCTAAATATCATTTTAATCACATATAACCGGTTTTGTCGTTATCTTGCCACGAACATCATACTCGTGCCCCGATATGTTAGTTCCCCATGCCGTAGACGAATTTCAAAACTTCCAGCTGTCAATCAAAATCCACTGACCAATCGCTGTGCGTTCCATCCCACGCGCTGCATCTCGTGATGGAATGAAAACCACCTGTTGTCTTGGTGACGGATTTGTCTGGTCTTGGTGTTCTACGAAGTGTAGATTTCCAGATAGACATCGAGCAGGTTGATACCGTTAAACAAAATCTGTTAAGTTTTGGTTAATCTAAATTTTTCAAAGCAGCGATCTTCTCCAGAGCTGTAACCTAAATGTATATGATCAATCAAATAAATAACTCAGTTCAATTCGGTACGTTTTATGGCGTTTTTATTGCAATGTCTCCTTAAAAATTAAGCCGTTATCTGTCAGCAACTAATGTGGACGACTAACACCATTTAATTTCATTTGTGGCGTTTGTGTATTTCGATACGAGATTAACAAGATAGCGGTTTGACCAATGGCGTCTAAAACATGGAAATCATGAGTCTCCTTTGAAGTTAGCTGTGAAATTTATGTTAGCTCTATCTCTTCTAAGTGGGAGGCAGGGCTATGGTTAAGAGCCGCGCTGATCTGCGGTAAGATTGCTCTGGGGATTTGTGACTGTTTTATCACCCCTGATGTTGAAACAATCTAGAAACATTTTGGAAGACATTTCTAGCATTGTTAGAATTATTGGTCATAGCAAATATCTCTAGTGGTAGTTTGATTGACTTGGTTAAGTGAAATAAGCCTCCAAATTTGTTCATATACTCTTTAAAGTGGTATGAGCTGTGAAAATTCACACTTTTTAAATATAATTTCTGATCTTCACGACAGTAAGAGGCTTTGAAGGCCATCGAAAAACTAAATGATCGGCGTTTGATTGAGGAAAATCCATACAGTATGTGACCTGTACGAACCGAAAACGTGTACGAAAAGTAAACAAAATTTAAATAACCGGGACGACCATTCATTTATTCTAAGCCAAAGTTAGTTCAAAACAATAGTTTATCGTACATTTTCGAGGCTAGAAGCTTTTGAATTATACGTCTTGAGAAAAATAGCCAATAAATTCAACTTTCTGTTTTAACGTCAAAATATCAACATTTCGGCAGCTCATGTCACTTGGAATAGAATTAGCTATTTGTTCATAAAAGTCAATATATAGTGTTTTATTGTAATAACTTAAATATCATGGGTTGTGGTTTATTATAACAACTTATAATTGGGTATAAAGGTCTAAATAATATGCCCCTTTTTAACACAATAAGAAACTCGTCTCCATGGTTATTTTAGACAAGACGATTTTCCTTGTGTGCGTATGTTTTAGTGTTCACAAATTTACAACTGTACGAATTGTATGCTTTTGAATTGTGTTTAGCAGTAACAAGATCCTTCAAGTGGCTCGAGCTGCTTAAAAAAGACACAATTTTGATGAAATAGAATTAGCTAATTGATTGTCGAATTTATCAAGAAGTACACGATAAGAGCTTGCCCTTAATACCAGTTAAGGAAATGTACGTCAAGGAACCTTTTATATGCAACCAAGCCATGGCGTAAATCAGTCCCATATTTAAGCTGACACACGCCAATAAATTTAATCACCACGACCGCAAAACAAGCCGGTCACATATACTCATTTCTAACGGCTATTTGTTTTTGTCCGTTATTAGCACACAGTTTCTGTTTTTACCTATTTTTTTTTATTTCAACGTCAATCCACAAGTTTTTCAAGGTACTTCAAACGCTCAAGCTCTCTTGGCCATAGGAATTTTGGAAAAGAGTTTGAATTTTAGTTATAAAATACGGTAGGAAATACCATGTGCCAAATCACCATCGTGGTTCATAATAAATAAATTCAGGCATACTGTACTGTTGATGATGAAAGGAAATGCTCTCGAAAACTAATATTAATTATTGTCACCATTACAAAGTATGTATATTGTAGAACAAATTACCATGCGGATATCTATGCATACTAGTTTTAGTAAAGCCGGACCATAGATGGATTCATTGATTGATTGATCTTTACGCTGTACTCAAGATTATTTTACTTATATGGCGGCATTGCTAGGTTAAGTGGGAGGAAACCTGGGGCCTGTTTCACAAAGCGGCGTAGATGTATTTTTTGCGTAACTTTCATACTAACGTATCTCTACAGTATGGGTTGCTAAGGCATTTACGTAAAAACTTACGCTACGCCACTTTGTGAACCAGGGTCCTGGCTCTTTACCCGGTGGGAACCATCGACCTTCGGCGAGTACCTCCAGTATCACTCTAACCGACTGAACCACCGAGCCTCTTCCGGTCAATAGAATAATCTACTGTCAATTTACTAGTATATTAAATTAATATATTTATGAAAAATAAAACACACCGGCACATGGAAAGTCTTTCTTAGTTCGAGGAATAGTTCTGTGAAACTACTGGTTTTCATTCAGAGCTAGCATTTCCTGGACACATACAAACACCTACAATCTTATGAGCGATTGGCGAATAAAATGTGCGACTCTTTGGAGGTCAAGGCGCGTACAAAAATGTTCACACAAGAATGCCATCATTAAAAATACACACAAGTAACTTGAAGAGCTATTACAATAGTAACAGCATTAATATGAAATATCAACGTTTGCAACTCACCCGATACAAATCAAATCATTGACTTCAAGAACAAGCAGATCCAGGGACCGCGGAGCAAGGGGGGCCGGGGGGGCTCTGCCCCCCCCCCCCCCCCCCCGAAATTTTGGCCTACCAATTTTTTTTTTTTTTGGCAAATTATTTTTTTGCAGTTTTCTTTAATACAAATATGGACTTGAAATAAAGTGGCCGAAATACGATGAGTTATACGAAGTGTGGTAGGAGTGAGGGCCTTCAAATCTCGTCAATCTTTTTTAAACTAAAAGCAAACCATTACAGTTCTTCCTTACCATACGTGCATTGACTCGGCGGGTTCACGGCCAACAATTTCTCCCTACACAACATTTACCCAAGCGAGATTTTCCCGTAATGAGAATAATTCATTATTTAACGAATAACGTGGGCCTTCTATTTCTTATATTCTTTTATTTTTCCAATATAAATTGGACTTCTGGACCCGCTAACATAGAAATAAATCGGAAATAAGCATCATTATTTGGTTTGAGTACTGGTTTGTGATCAGTCCAAAAATCGGTATTATAGCATTTTTGCTATTATCGTTCAGGAAAATGTAATTAGAAAAATAATATCAGAGCCAGTACTAAAACGTTTACCGCAAATTATGATCGAAAAATATAAGCGAATAAACATTTAATTTCCTGAATTTAGGTTTTATTTCGGAGATTTCTGGCTCAATGTACACTTTCTTTACAAATGATTCGACCGAAATTCTTAAAACAGAACACATACAAAATCCTTTCAGTACTTAACAATCCTACAGTTTCCAGCTAATTTATTCTATCATTTGAGATTGGTTTCATTTTGAATTTTGCACACCACTGATGCCGGGGAAAGTCTTTACAGTGACCCAAACTTCCAAGTAATGAACTGATAGAAACTTATCTGCATGGGGATCCTGGACATTGAAGTTGCCCCGCTGCAACTTCAACAACCTCGAGTTAGGGATCCCCTACTTGGAGCAATAACTAACAGTTTGTGATATATCTCAGTTTTCCATTTCTCCATCAGCGCAAATTGAATAGCGATGGAGGTTGTGGTGTAATTCGGAAGTGTTTTAACAGGGTGTCTACCATTTTTTAGCTATCAAGCGATGGGTTTTTGAGCTGAATAAGTAATGCCAATGCCTCTGAGCTTCCGGTGCCTTAGCGGTCCCCGGACCACCGCTTCTTGAACTGGGGTCAAGTGCCGATATTAGACATTTCTTAACTGAATGTAGTTATAAAAACAAGAAAGCAAATCATCATTTTTATTTCCAGAAAATCCCCAGAACGCATCTCCGGCCGTCTAGCGCCTCAGAGCTTCCGGGGCCTAGGCGGCCCCTGGACCCTCGCCAGTTGGGCTGTGATAGTTGGCCCCCCCAAACGCAATTATGCTCCGCGGTCCCTGCAGATCATTCTGGATTTTTCAAGGAATGAACGATCAGGTGTAAGTTACCAACTTCACTTATAGGATTGGACCCAAGGTTTCGAGCAATTCTATCTCAAGCGTTAGGGAGTATTGTATTTTACAAAAAACGGATTTGTAATACCAAGAAGATTTTGGGGAATGGGCATGAGCCGGCAAAATGTGGACGCGTGAATTAAATTTGAGTTTGAATTACCTTTAAAAAATGAAAGGATTGACGTTGAAATAAAAAAAGTATTGGTATTGTTTTTTGGGGTTTTTTTCGGGGGGGGGGGGGGGGTTACTACTAATAAGATTTTCCAAATGTACATATATAAAATTGGTATCAACGTAAAGCTCTTAATTTTTATACTTGTTGCTCATGCTATTTTTTTAAAAGTTTTATTTCATTCCTTGAAAGGATTGAAGTGCCTTGAAATGTTTATTAATTATCCAATGAACATCATTCGCTTTATAAAGCATTTGCTTTCCTGGTTATGTTGCCGTATTCAGCTTCCTAAATTCCCTTGTTTTTCGGGGTGGTGCGGGACGAACAATTAATTAGTTCGCCATCACTGTCATTTTATCAAGTAAAATGTGCTTTACTTTTACGTTTTAAGGAGATACGTCTTGGTTAATATTCCACAGCTCGAGTACTCGGATGCTGGCTGAAGGTCAAAGGTCATCTGAGTACATGCTTGAGAACATGCAGTAATTGGCTTGACAACAACAACAACGGCTGCTATCATGCCGCTTATCTGGTAAGCAAGTGTTTTGTCTGAGTGTACTTCGGTAACTATGTGACCACGCAGGGCGTTTTCCTTTGACAGAACAATTAAAACGAGCACAACGAGAACTTTTCCCATAGCTCTGTTACTGTTTTGGGGAGGAATCGTCTATTTCGTCTGTCGAAGTATGTAATACAAGACAGACATAACGCATATGCTGGGTTGGGATTTAGTTAAGTTGGGGCATTTTTATTTAATTACAAGAATATCTGGAATGTATTTAATGGGCGCTCAGAATAATAAAATCTATCTTTACCTTCTAACCCACGAACGTAAGCGGAATCTGAAGTTAATGTCCCTCCGGCTCCGGAAAACAAATATATAACTAACTTCCAGTTTTTCTGTTGAAACAAAAAGTATTCACAAATATATTTGCGTGGATTCTGTAGTGGATTAAAGAGAACTTTTTCCGGAAAATTTTCCAGTATTTTGGTATCATTTTTCAAACGATGAGCTTCAATACGCTGGTTCTACAGTCCAAAAGATAACTTGATGAGTGAGTTTTTATTCGGACGCCCTATTTGGGAAGTACTTGCATAAGTTTGGGGTTTTCGTGCAAAGAGGCTTGGTTCATGTCCCAATAAACCTAGCAACACCAACAGTTTTGACTGCTGCGTAAAACATCGATCAATCAATCTAAGTTCGAAATATACTTTTTGAAAAGATTTCTATGCGAATACTCTTGTTTTTGGTAAAATAACACGTTAATGCAAATACAATGCACGAAGGTGTTCTTCGCAAGAATCCTTTCTTTCAGCTGAAAAAAGTGGCATGAGCTGCCAAAATGTTGATATTTTGATGTTGAAATTATTTTCTATTTTTCTCAAGACGTATAATTCAGAAGCTTTTTAGTGCTTCTAGTCTCGAGAATGTACGATAAAGTATTGTTTTGAACTAAATATGGTTGAGTGAATCAATGGTCGTCCCGGTTATTTAAATTTTGTTTACTTTTCGAACACTATTTCAGTTCGTATAGGCCACATAATGTATGGATTTTCCTCGTTCCAACGCCAATCATTTAGTTTTTCGATGGCCCTCAAAGCCTCTTACTGTCGTGATGAGCAGAAATTATGAAAAAAGTGTGAATTTTGGCAGCTCATGCATTTAAAGCTGAATTTAACTGATTAAAACAGTTTGTTGTGAATCGCCAATGGGTAGGATTGTTTTATTCTGATCAAGGGAGTCAGAGATAGCTATTTGGACTTTACAAATTGATTTTATATTTGCCCCCTTTATGATAAAAATAACAAGCAACCGATAAAGTACAGAAACTGTAAATTCTGAATATAAAACCGAATATACCCCGTTTTCCAAATTGTTTTTACAAAATATAAGTATTTCCGCCATGGTTTGCCAGCTGCAGGCACTGTTGTATATTTATGAAATATTTAAATGTCATGTTGTTGTTTTATAAATGTCTGCTGGCTGTGGATAATGTTTTTATTAATGGGACTTTTAAATACCCAGGATTTATCACTAATTTGACAGAAGCGACGTTGGCAAGACAATGACACATCTCATAGAGGTGCTATTTCAGTTCGTGGGGTGAGAACTGTTGTTGTTGTTGTTATTGCTGCTGCATAACGATTACAATCCATAACGATGTGTCAAACAATAATCCCTACCCTATGAATCACCATAATCTCAAGGCGTTGTGTGGTCTTTATAATCCGGGCTCTTATCGCTTGACATCGCTGATCTGTTGACGCGATTAGGTCCGCGAATTCCGCCAGATGTCACTTTGGTGGTGTATACGAGCTGGAATCGCCTGCATTGTCGTGCTATGAACCTCTTCTCAGAAGCCCAATTAGTCCCGTTTAAGAGACATATATTTACTTTTGGAACAGGTATAAGTGCTCTTTTAAGTACTAGGGTAAATATACCTGGAAAATCCTAAACACAACGCGTACAAATCCCCTGAAGAAATTTGCTGTACCTCCCACTGAATTTTTACCAAGGTGCGTCATGGCCCCGGTAACTGCTTCGCTGTTTTCACTCACTTTACACCAGTACAATGCCTTTGCGTTTACCGATAGCTGAAGTGTTTGCTTTAGAGAATAATCAAAGGTTTGAACAGTCATTAAGCTGTCCTAGACCTACACTCAGTCTAAGGGTACAGCAGGAAATACCCTGACGAAAATCCACTCAAGACAGAACAGTAGCTGTTTACTTGCTCCGCGGGTCAAACAGTTTACGTTGACCCCGATTCAACCGTTTATACCATTTGTTGATTTAATAGGGTATTCATATCCCAAGTCATTTGCCTTCCTCTCCAGGCCGCTTCTTAAGCGAAAAACGAGATCCTTGATGATCTGCGCTGCAGACTTTTCAAGTATCAAAACCTAGTTAAATCAGACTTATAAAAACCAGTCTAATTTGAGAACTTTTCGCCTTTTATTCGTCATGGTAAGATTGTTGGTGAAAGCCAAGGGGGGGGGGGGGGGACATTCGAACAAAATAGGAAAAAGTATCTGAACTTAATACTCACAGGAAAACTCGTACTATATTTTACATGATGGTGTATCAAATCTTTCAATGGCATTTAGAAGTTGAAAGGTTACAATAAGGTGAAGAATTACTTATGGATAACAACTTCTTGGTTTATTGGGTGACGACGTTTTGATGTAGTTCTTACATCGTTATCAAAGTCAATTGACTTCGTCACCCAATAAACCAAGAAGTTGTTATCCATAAGTAATTCTTCACTTTATGATGGTGTATATTTGGGAACTTTCAAGAACGCTTACTCTCAGAATCGGGTATCACAAAACGCAACTATATCAAATATACTGTTGGGCTTTCTGTCTGTATTTCGAGCTTTTTATAAGTTTTATTTTAATCTGTATGTTTTGATTATGTATGTCGTGACTAAAATGAATGTACTTTCGCGTCGGTTGTCTTAATTTCGAAAAACCAAACTGCACAGATATTCAGTTTGGCTGTGAATACTGCATTGGCATTCAGAAGATTTTTAAATGTGTGAATTCTGGCTCTGTCACTTAGATTGCCGGAAATGCGTATGAATTTTACGTTATATGAACGAAGGATGACGAAATTATTAAAATTGCTTCAAAAAAGCTTTATTGAACGCAAAAACTTACATAGCACAATTAACAGCATGCATCTTGAATTTAACCTGGGAAAAAGAATTATAAATCACAGGTTAACAATAGGAATAGGGGCGATATAAAGCATTCGTAGTTTTACGAGCCTTGATAAGAAAAATAAATATATTTTAAGGAAATGAAGGCAACCCCAAACCTGTTTTTAGACAGCTCGGGTCAGGCGATTCGCCGTAAAAAGTAAACAATCCTTTTGTGCTGATATTCGAGGACTTCTTGTTCTGCTATGAGTTTTAATAGCTATAGTACACAAACTAAACAGTAAGTAAAATATAGGCAAAAGGTAGCCGTCTAAACGCTAACGAGCTAGGGGGAAAGATCAAAGACTACCGACAGAGACAGGTAAAATTTAACACACCTTTGCTATTAGTTATTTTCTTTGAAGCTGGAATAAAATCACCTATGTGAGATCAAAGGAGACCGCCAGGTATATCATCCTTGTCATATTTTGTTGACGTCTCTTCTCTGAAAGCAGACAACGGATAAGTGGACATAACGTCTTAATATCAAAATGTACAAGGTCTTCAAAATCGCCCCGAAATTGGAGCACTGGTTGGCCTCGGTTGGCACGCTTTCATGGACCACTTGCTGCACAAGAGCTGTTTAAAAGAATTACTACAAAGATGAAACGGGGTCTACTTTAAGCAAGAATCGTCCGTCGTACTTACCTTTTTTAGCAAAACCACAAACTTGCCTGACGTTTTGCCTAGATCGAACTGAGTGCCAATTTGATGAAATCGGTGATTTTCACTGCATTTGATCAGTCTTTGATCCGCAGACAGTTCGCTAAACTAGCTGCACGTTTGTGGACAAGAAGGCGCCAAAGCCATGTGCAATAGGCCAATTAAATCCACACCACGCCTAACATTGCATCTACGCATTCTTCTTAAAATACTGTAGGTTGCTCCATGCAACAAGCCATTCAAAAATCGAGTGCAAAACTAAATCCATCATTCTTACTTGATATTATGACTAGCTCGCCTTGCTTTCAGCAGGAAAATCTGGTATTTTTTGCTCTTATCTTAGATTTCGATATCAGTAACCTGACAACACCTCTATAAAAGTAAAACAATATTGAATGTTGCGCTAAACAAGAAAAGATCGATCTTGTCCTGTTCTATCGAACCTTCAAAGAGGTATGGGGTCTCTTCTTGACAAAGGGCCCCGTTCCTTTCTCAGACTTGGTAGTTGCCAGGAACCTGTTTCACAAAGAGGCGTAGCGTAAGTTTTCGCGTAAATGCCATAGCAACCCATACTGCTGCTATGGCAGTTACGTAAAAACTAACGCTACCCCGCTTTGTGAAACAGGCCCCCGGTACCGGCCAAAGGTTTGAGGGTTTACTCTGAGCGAAGATCCCATGTACCTGGTCACGCGGCCATTTAAATGAAAGTAAAATAATATCGAATGTGGCGTAAAACACCAATCAATCATATTTTCTATTCAAATTATCTTTATTTCAGAAGTCTAGGCTGCTGAGTATATCCTACCAATACAGAGAATAAGTAATCTACAATAGAGTTTCGGATCATCTTTTTTTTTTACATATTGGTGTAGAAGTTATGTTATAAAAGACAAACGTTGCGGGTTCGAATCCTTCTAGAAGGGTGAGATTTTACCAGATATACAATTACAAAGCATTTTGCTTTATCGATACGGCAATTATCGGTTCACGTTCTCATACCGCCCCCGCTTTTTGCTCTAGATGACCAATAAGTCACTCAGTGTAAACGTTTGTTAATGGACAACAAATGCTCTGTAGACAAAATTTCATGATACCGTATACTTAAATATATAGGGTTTACAAGAAAAGTATAAATAACACCCTAATTCTGTACCTTAGGCTTCCGGTAGGTAAAAGTGTATTCAAAAACGAAACTTAATTTAAGTCGCTCAACCGATTTCAACTGAAGTGTCAACCTTTCGTATTGTCCCCAAATTCGCGTCATGGTCGTCCCACTTCCCGTCTTCCTGTCAGTCTGCGATCTTTAGTGGGAAAGTCTCTGCGCCATATTTTGTCCCCGAATAAAACGCATTTGTAAACTACTTGTTAATTAAGGTTGAAAAGAAACCTAAACTCTAGTGGGTAAACGACTTTCGTGGAGTCACGGGAGCGTGAAACCGGAAAACCGAAGGAAGATCGCGCGACCTGGTACAAACTGTACAATATTTACAACTGACATCTAACAATACGTCGAATGACAAAAGTTGCCCGGCCGCTTAAGCGTGTTATTTCTAAAACACAAAAGTCTGTCTACCAAAGCTGAAAATTTTATAACCGGAATAAAAATGGATCTCTTTCAGGACAACAGCCTGTCACAGGCACAAGAAATTCTGATCCCTAAATGTAACTTTTTATAATAATACATTGATCAAACAAACTATATTTTTATGATAGGCGTTTCGTTTTTGACTGGCCGTTGAGGATACTCCTCAAAAAACTTTTTTATACGTCTGTGTTTTCACTGGAGTTTGTTAACAGCATGGGTGGCAAAAAAGGCAAAGGCTAATACTTTATAGTCCTACACTACAATTAGAGAACATGGTACGGGAATGGTGTGTTGAGGCTGATGGTTGATTAATTATGTTGTAGGAAAATTAAGCATGCCGAAAAAATGAGTTATCAGCCTCCTTTCATACCACTACAACCTCCATACAATTTCAATAATGGCTTTTATAAAGAACCAGTAAGCCAAATCTAAAACAAAAATAAATGGATCGACGAAGTCGTTGCATGATTTTCCTTTTTACTATTGGCCAACATCCAGTGCGAGCCCAAGGAACAAGGAAGCTATGCATTATGCAGATTGAGAAAAATAATTCTCCCTAATTTAATCACCACGCGTCTCATTTTTATGGTTTAAATGATATCTTATGGTAAGCAATTTGACTTAAATTATACGTTTATTTTATAAAAGGTATCTTTCCATTAAATTCTCTATTTATTTCCATTGTTAAAATTGAATACGATGTTTTGTCTGTCGAATAAGGAAAAAAACAAACAAACAAGTCTGCTCAAAAGTCGGAGTATTTCATTGAGAAATTGAAATTGCAGGACTAGTATCTTTTTTATGGATTGTCAGAAGACAAATTTATTGACATTGAAATGTAAAATATCGAGTGAGACGGTGACCTTTAAGTGGCGTGAGCGGCCAAAATTCACACTTTTTCATAATTTCTGATCGTCACGACAGTAAGAGGCTTTGAAGGCCATCAAAAAACTAAATGATTGGCGTTGGAATGAGGAAAATCCATAAAGTATGTGGCCTGTACGAACCGAAAACGTGTTCGAAAAGAAAACAAAAAATGTAAATAACCGGGACGATCATTCACTTATTCTATGGCAAAGTTAGTTCAAAACAATACTTTATCGTACATACTCGAGACTACAAGCACTAAAAAGCTTCTGAATTATACGTCTTGAGAAAAATAGCCAATAATTTTAACATTCTATTTTAAAGTCAAAATATCAACATTTTAGCAGCTCATGCCACTTTAACGTCAAATATCAACATTTTGGCAGCTCATGCCACTTTAACGAACAACATTTATCTACAGAATCCCACAACCAGGAATTCATTTATTTAATATATTTTCAATACTGAATTTTTTTTTATCTTGAATTTCCCGACAAAAATAGCTGTCTATAATCCATATAGTGTTCAACGAACAAAACTCGAAACACTGGCTTTCGAAACATGAAGTGCTTCATGTTAGACATGGTGTTCCTGCAATATATTCCTTTCGATTTGTAATTTTTAAATGCGCACATTGATACACCACATCCGGCCATAGTGAGATCCCCTCAGACACAAATTGTTACTTTATAGATAACAATTTCCCCTCCATAACAAAAGAGCAGCGCTTCCGTTTGTGTCTTTTTATTGCCTACGGTGTAAAGCCAAAGGTACCTACTTGCCTTCCTTTTGTGGCTCTTTGAAAAGTGTGTCAGTTCATTGTCGTAACTCTTATTGATACAGACTTCATTGTGTTTAAAAACATTTATCCTTTACCCTCAGAGCATTGATCTGTGGGATTTTGAATTAAAACCTTAGTTGTGCGCTTGGAAAAAAACGAATACATGAAAGAAATGTAAAATCACTAAAATGAAACATGTGGCAGATTAAATACGCCCAGTTTTGTTTAAAATGTCTAAAGTTTTGCTTAAAATATCTAAAGTTTTGTTTAAATATCTAAAGTTTTGCTTAAAATATCTTAGACGTAAAAGCATACTTTAAAAAAGTTAAAACATCAAACAAAGTTGAGGTGTCTTTGTTTATAATTTACCATGTCAAATTTTTGAAAAGCTCTCGAAGTCCCCTAACAGATCCCCCGGACATATTGCCTATAATAAGTCTTCGACGTATCCGTGGTACAAATCATTTTAGCAAGCCACATTCGACGCATGTAATATAACAAATCAAATTCATCGATTTCAAATTAAAAACACAAAATTTAAAGATTGGTGAAAATAGAAACTGTCAAGCTTGTTTTTAGCCAATATTCCAATTTTATTTACATCTTTCAATGACATTTAGAAGTTGAAAGGTTAACAATAAGGTGAAGAATTACTTATGGATAACAACTTCTTGGTTTATTGGGTGACGACGTTTCGATGTAGTTCTTACATCGGTATCAATGACTTTGATAACGATGTAAGAACTGCAATGACTTTGATAACGATGTAAGAGCTACATCGAAACGTCGTCACCCAATAAACCAAGAAGTTGTTATCCATAAGTAATTCTTCACCTTATTCCAATTTTATATTTTTAATTTGATATCGAGAAGTTTAATTCGTTATATTAGGTAACAGTGGTGTTCAAATAGGGCGATCAGCTAAAACCTGTTCATTTCGTTTAGGAGAGTTGCTATCTACTCACAAGTCTGGGGTTTACTCTTGCCGAAGGAACCGCTTCCCCCCTTAGTAAATCTTGCAACGCCGCCATTGAAGCGAAATAACCTTGAGTTCGCCGAAAATATCAATTAGTCAATCAATTACCGCCGAGCCTGATGACGTCACATAGAAGTACGCAAAGCTTTCTGGGTAAAATATACCCCAGTTCGCCATTTTGTTTATTGGTACTTAGCAAGGTGTTACTTTTTTGCAAGACATTGATGACATAACCTGTTTTTATCCACACATTTTTTCTGGTAACTTTACGCCTTTTACGTCTTCTGTTCGATACAATATTATTTCTTCCGCCCTATTTTAAAATTTTTTTCAACATCCCTCAATCCCCCTAAATGCTTTGCCCGTAATTGCCAAGTGACATCATCAAGCAATCGGTCAATTCGTTTTGTTTTTGACTGAGTGTGATTCAAACCAGCGTGAGACACTACAATCTACCGAGTGAACTTCCGAGCTTTATTTTAGCCTAGAAAGGCGATACTTATCATATGATGCATTAGGACAGTATGTACCGTACGATGTCACAACGTTTGCTATAATCTGCCGCTATAAAACGCTTTTGTAAATATTAGAAATAAATATATTGAAATATAGTATCACTTTTAGGACACATTGCAACAGTATAACTCGATCATTGTATTGCTATAATGAAGGAGAGGTCACGTGAAGGTCATTGTAGCTTAATTATGTCTTATCTAAGACTACGGTAGCTTGACGGTATCATTAAGATACTGCCTAGTTATCTGGAAACTTCGTACATTACTTTGATTTCGCGGTCGTCGAGGTGATTAGAAAGGGTTTTCACATAGAGTTAAGCGTGAGACAAGGCTACCACATAAGCCATGCATTGTTCGCATTTTTCCTGGCTATTATTTTGATAAATGCGCGCCACCTGTTGGAGACAAGTTTGATTGTCAGGCTTTCGTTTTTTTATAACGCAATGAAGATTACTAAACCGTTTCTCAACTTTATATCCGTTCGCCAAGCCTTGATTCCATGAAAGTCCCAAAGAGAAGATCGGCAGTCAACACAAGTGCTGGTTTATACGTCAATGGAGTCCAAGACAATTCGTGATAAGGCGCTTAAACTCACGTAGACCATTAATTTACGGGTGATCCGATCACCTTTCTCCCCAGAAAACAAAGTGCTTGAATTTTTCCCGTGACCTCACGATATGTTATCTGGAATCTGGAAAAGTAAGCCCCATTTAAGGACCGTCTACCAACTTTTAAACGACATGCCTCGTTTCGGACCATAAAGAAACTTGAATATATGGGCCTTGGAAGCATACGTCTTAAGACTGTTTAATTAATCGGATGCTGGACGTGCCTTTTATTCTATTCAAGGCTACCGTTAAAACGACGAAGGTTAATCGACTAAAATAAAACAAACCAGGCCGCCCTAGAAAAGATACCTTGGATAACAACAATATATATTTTTGGACACTATATAACACACGGACACAGGGAAATCTTCTTGTCTAAAATAACCACAGAAACAAGTTTCTCATTGTGTTAAAACAATATTAATGCACCACCTTTCTGTGGTTTCCTTTTTTAATTATATAGTCTAAGTTTTACCCTGGGTGTATTAATATATTGCGTAGCTACTAACATTAGAAAATAAAAATTACATTCAATGAAAATTGTTGGCTTTGCAAAGAAATGAATTTTTAGTTGACAGTTAAGGTAATACGTCCCAGCATTACCCGAATATCCCATAAATAACAAAAACACCAATCAAACTATCGACAAGTTGTTTAGTTAAATAAAATTGATAGATTTCTTATCACGATCGTAATAACTTCTTCATTATTTCACACTGGGGATGCAAGTACCTTATAAATAGGTTACACATATCGGGGCCTATATATTATATTCATTCTTAAAGTGGCATGAGCTGCCAAAATGTTGATAATTTGACGTTAAAACAGAATGTTGAAATCATTGGCTATTTTTCTCAAGACGTATAATGCAGAATCTGTTTAGTGCTTGTAGTCTCGAAAATGTACGATAAAGTATTGTTTTGAACTAACTTTAGTTTAGAATGAATGAATGGTCGTCCCGGTTATTTAAATTTTGTTTACTTTTCGAACACGTTTTCGGTTTGTACACGCCACATACTGTATGGATTTTCCTCATTCCAACACCAATCATTTAGTTTTTCGATGCTCTTCAAAGCCTCTTAGCGACGTGACGATCAGAAATTATGAAAAAAGGGTGAATTTTGGCAGCTCATGCCACTTTAAAGTAGTTTAGACTGATAAGCCGATGTGGTTTGATGTTAATTTTGTTTGTAAGGGTAGATTTTTAGAGTTAAGGTCAATTGTTGTCCATCTTATGACGTCATAAAGCAATCGGTATATTGTTGTCACATAAACCTTTTCATTAATCTATTTTTTAAATTATGTTAACTAAACCAATTTTTATAAGTGTTGGTTTAAAAAGAACGCTTAAGATTGAATAGATTATATTACATTTATAGGCAATATCTTCATGACTGGAAGAAAGGTTTGGTTATCTTTTTTTGTGTGTAAGGTATTTATTTATGACATCGAGTTGGTGAAAATAACTGGCCCGGGTATAGGAATATTAAAATCTACCCAAGGACACAATACTTTGCTTTATATATAAAAATTCTTCCGCAAATTAACACAACTAGCATGCAAAATAGCAGTATGTAGGAACAACTCTATCAAATAAAATGATAAAACTTCCAGAAAATCTATTTGGTAAAGCAGCTATTTTTAATTGAAGTTTAATTTATTTTAACCAAATTGTTCACTTTAAAAGTGTGTGGAGATTCTTTCACCTCTAACACCAGTCGGAACATACTTCGGCTATCTTCGCTCGCTACCGGTTGGCTTGGTATTTCACGCACGTAAATCCCCGAAGTTATCAGACTGCTCCAACACATACACACGAACTTGTCTCCATGGTTATTCTAGTGAAGAAGATCTTTCTTCTGTCAGAGCAATATACACAGTCCTTGATGATAGCGTCGCAAAATCCAATTGACCGATTGCTTGATGACGTCACTTGGAAATTACGCGCACAGCTTTTTGGGAAATTGAGGGATGTTCACATAATTTTACAAAATAGCGGAAGGAATAAGAACTTTATCGGTACACAACATGTTGTTTTCATAACTCTATCAGTATCAACTTTAAATACGTTATGGCACCAATGTTTTATAAGGAAGGGACGTCTTGCTATAACTTTATAAGTACCGGTTAACAAAATGGCGAACTGAGGTACATTTTACCCAGAAAGCTTTGTAAATTTGTGTGACATCATCAGGCTCGGAGGCAATTCATATAATTGTGAATGTAAGCTATCTAATGGTTGCGTTGCTAGTGTATACAGTTATAATACCAACGCACTTATTAGGAAGACTAGATGACATATTACATTAAAATCTTACATATCCTAAAGTAATACTTGAGTTGGCGTAAAACATCAATCAATCAATCAATCAACCTAGTGTGCTGATTTACTTCAGCCCTGTCTGTCATCTTTCCCAAATTAGTCAGGAATTTTTTTTTGTTGCAAAATTTATTTTAGTTTACCCTCACCTCACCATGACCCCTTCTTCTTGGTATCGATGGTTGCCAGTTACCAGCGGAAGGTCGTGGGTTTCCTCCGGGCATAGAGCCCGGTTTCCTACCACAATAAAACTGGCAACGCCGCCATATAAGTGAAATAATCTTGAGCGCGGCGTAAAACACCAAACAATCAATCTTCTTGGTATCCTCTTTCAGCAGTTTTCCACTAAGCTGTTTCTTTTTTATTGCCACGCGAAGCAGATTTATAAAATAATTTCGACCTGATGATAAGTTTTCTTTATGGTCTATTCAAAGATTCAAAGTGGCTTAGGCTGCCAAAGTCAGGGAACATTTCGTTGAAACAGAATTAGCTAAACGTTCAATATGTTTATCAAGAAGCCCAAAATGAGCGCTCACTGCCACTACCAAGCTTAGGTATGTAAGCTAAGGTAGTTTTTATAATCATTAAACACATTAAAGTGGCATAAGCTGCCAAAATTCATACTTTTTCATAATTTCTGATCGTCACGACAGTAACAGACTTTGAGGGCCTTAGAAAAACTAAATTATTGGCGTTGGAATGAGGAAAATCCTTACAGTATGTGGCCTATACGAACTGAAATTGTATTCGAAAAGTAAACAAAATTTAAGTAACCAGGACGACCATTCATTCATTGTAAGCCAAAGTTAGTTCAAAGCTATACTTTATCGTACATTTTCGAGACTAGAAGCACTAAAAAACTTCTGAATTATACGTCTTGATGAAAATAGCCAATAATTTCAACATTCTATTTTTAGGTCAAAATATCAACATTTTGGCAGCTCATGCCACATTAAAGTATACTCGTGCGTCCCACCTAGTTGAATTGTACCCGCTATTTACTCACATCTTTGGCGCATCCGGATTTCTGTCATTATCGTTTTTTTTTTTTTTATTATTTAAACGTCCGACAAAGTTCTTTAGTTTTCCGGAGCACTTCGAATTCTCATCTTCCTTTCATAATCACAATACCTGAACAAAGGCCGAATTTTGTCAGCTTTTGAAACATTGACTATTATTTTGAAAAACTCTTAATGTTTTGCTTGCAGTGACAATACCTGTCAAAATTTGGACTTAAAAAGAATATCATCCATAATAGGTATAATGGCAGAAAAAAAAAAATAATAAATATCCGAAGATTTTTTCAAAATGTAGTTTTTTTTTTTTTTAGAATGAGCTACTTGAGTCAAATTATCTTTAGGCTCGAACCCTAAGTTTTGATGACAATGGTAGAAGGAAGAGAATGGTCGCATCCGTCTTTCGAAGAGAGCTAACAAACCCTGAAAGCTAATGGGAGATAACTCGCATTGACTCGAACACCATCTATCAGTTAACAGACTGACTTCCCCTGAATATACAATATTTAGACAAAATATGCACGCCAACTAGGTATCTTTAAATAGTCCAACCATGTGAAATATTTAGATAATTTGGTAATATTTTGATTCTCAGACATTTCAGATGAAGTTAAACTGCTGCCCAGTGATGTTAAATACAAGATGTGTTGGAGAAGTTTACCTGGAAGTAAGGCTCCTCGCGCATCGGTCAACAATTAACCCGGACAGTCTTATCTACCCTTATGTTAGCTGTTGTTTCCAATACATGTCTAAAGAAAAGATCTGGAAATTTCTGAATCGATTTTTTGCTCGACCGTCTTATCTGGAAATTGTTGTCAAGTAGGCCTTCCAGGCCATCGAGGGCGAGGTTTCCTCCGAGCAAAGAACCAGTTTCCTTCCACCCTACGTCTGTCAACACATAATCCCTAAGTCCGTCAACACATAATCCCTAAGTCCGTTAACACATAATCCCTAAGTCTGGCAACACATAATCCCTAAGTCTGGCAACACATAATCCCTAAGTCTGGCAACATATAATCCCTAAGTCCGTCAACACATAATCCCTAAGTCTGGCAACACATAATCCCTAAGTCTGGCAACACATAATCCCTAAGTCTGGCAACACATAATCCCTAAGTCTGGCAACACATAATCCCTAAGTCTGGCAACACATAATCCCTAAGTCTGGCAACGCATAATCCCTAAGTCTGGCAACACATAAGGGAAATAATCTGTAGTATCGTAAAACCAAATTTCCATGGTCTAATAGTAGATTTGAAATCAATAAAATCCCAATACCATTGAAGTAAAATCCGTAAATACATAGGCTTAAACCATCGCCGAGAAGAGAACTGACTCCGAATTAATTGGTTGCGATTTCCAATCTTATCCGATCTTCCTCCGTGTCTATAGTATAGAGTTCGGTGCCTTAGAGCAGACGTTCTCAGTAGGGGATAGCTAGAGGGAGGTGAGATTAGCCGCTGACCGATGGAAGGGGACAAAATTCTGGAAGGCGATAATACCATCCAATAGAGGCGATGGGCCACTAAGGTGATTAACAATGGCCGTATCTTTGTTCATTTATTTTCACCACAAGAGTAACCAGATATATATTCTAATTGAGCTTACAGCGCTTTCCACGTACTCAATTTGTCTAGAATATAGGAATTCCCAACTTTGACTGCTCGCGGGTTCGAATCACACTCGGACCGGCAATGAGCCCGGCAACGTTGCCATATTATAAGTGAAATAATCTTGAGTTCCGCGTAAAACATCAATCAATCATTCTTTATATTTTGGCATAAACCCGTACCCGTATTACCTTAGATGTGTTCTGACCGTTGGTTCATAACCCGTCTCCTTTGGCTATATAGGGCCACTACTTTGTTTCAATTGATGTCATTGTTCGGGGTTTTGTGTATAGGCGTCGGTAGCTACCACCCAGCAAAATAAATAACAAACCTTCAACTCCAAATTAAAAATGATGTGCGATTGTAAATGTTTGTTTCTTTTTAGGCTATTTTTAGTTTAGTTGAAACAATATTTATTCCAGGTCTAGGATTGCCAAACAGGATAAGCCTATATCAATGCCTCTCCTGATGACTTACATACAATTATAACGAAGATAAAAGATAACGTTATAAAAAACAAATTTTAAAAAAATAAATAAATAAAAAATAGGTAATAATAAATAAAAAGCAAAAAGGCTACATGATGGTGTTTGATAGACTGATGGTGGCACATAAAAATGTGGTACTGATACACTAATTGATTAGCCGAGAAATCTGGGCTCTGCCGACTTTTTTTTTCTCCCCGTGTTCGTCAGGCGACAAGACACATTAGCAGCCATATAATACCAGTCGCCGTAAGACCGATAGTCCGGGCTAACTAATTGATTAACTTAAATCGTATAGTTGCTATCAAAAATCCATGTACTGCCAAGAAGAGTTCTGTATTTTTAAGTCTGTTCAACATTTTGTCGCCACAGAGAAGCAAATTGAGGGATAAATTGCCAATATCAATATTAGTCTATTTTTGTCACTGACAAGTTAACACAAGTGAACACCAGTCGGAACTACCTTCGGCTATCTTCGCTCGCTACCGGTCGGCTTTACGCACGTAAATCCCCGATGTTTCAGAGTGAAGTGAACACATTTTGACATCGATTACTGAACACTCATCTGCACATGAAGTTGACTTCATACTCTTAGCCAATACATGTTTTCGATATCTATTGGAATTAAAAAAAATGTAAATCGTATTTCATTTCAAAGGCATATATTTTATTAACAACAAAATCAATACAGAAATATGTACAATAATACAATTTTAACAAAATAATATAATTACAATGTTTATTCCAAGTCTCGTCTATTTTTCCTTCGGCAGAGTTTTATCGGAGCGTCCGTATCATAGCTTGGCACCTGAAAAATAAAAATAAGCTAAAACAACCAACCAACTAACAACTGATAAAGTCTGCTACGTTCTTGAAGTTCAAATAATATTACATTCTAAAGTAAAAACCAAATGCGCTCCACCAAGCACAGTATATTTCTTCCTTTACCTAATTTAGACGAAGAACCCTGAATAAATTTAAGTCACCGGGATCGAATGTTCTACAGCATGATATTATCATCCACGAAAAATCATCATTAATTACATGTATACGTTAGTTGAGACGAACTATGGTGAATCCTTTAGATCTAGAAAAGCGTTCTTAATGAAATATTATAAACATATCGTGTCGAGACTAGTATATTAAAGGTGTTTTACAAAAAAAACACAGATGACATAATATTTCTCCCTGATGCAGTCCTTCAATTGTTTTCAAATGTGCACCTATTTGACTGTTCTCAGAAGTTCGCTGAACATAAGGAATGTCCGAAGGATTCTAAATGTGATTATGGATAATCATTCCTCAGAAGGAGATAAGAAATAGCAGCAGATGTGCTGTTTCCACCAAACACACGTGTGTCAAATAGATATCTTATCGGATAAATCTTTTCTGAGGTGTTTCGGTCACGTAAGCTAAAAAAAAAGTTGGTCGGGGCAATGTTAGGTTACGCGCGCCAGATAAACTCAAGTGTCGGCGTACTTATATCCGCCTATCTTATCATTAAAGTGCGAATTTAAATTGTGTAAAGACCGTATAAAATCATATGGGATAACGACAAGAAACTGTATTTCACAACGTTTAGTCCTTTCCTTTGCGTTTATATTACAAAGGCATACCGCATTGTACTTTGCCAAATCTGAGTCCGCGGAACCTTAAAACTGTCCTTATTTGCATCTATCATAACAGCCTTAATGTTGTATGGACAATTTTGCAGGATAAAAGTCATCCGTTTAGATTTGCCCTTAGAATTGCTAATAGCCTTGCCAAGGCTTGCCTACAGGTATTGATCGAATTTGATATTTCTTACTGAGCTACCATGTTAAGATCGATATTTTAATGCTGTGAGTTGACAGAAAAGATGACTTAATGCCAGGGAAACTTATATGTGTCTTTATCATATTCCTTCGGGCTCGGCTGATACTTTTGCCCGATCTCAGCCAACTCGGTGTCGATACGGCCTCACATATCACACAGTGTTATGATAATCTGTATTTACCGCCTATATAATCCATATAAGGCCATCCACTGAAACTCCAGTCAGCGTTTTATTGTTGTTGCTTTTTACATAGGTGAAATCAAGTAAGTGACCAGTCGATGACCAGTCGATGTCGAGGTCGATGGGAAAATAAATGTCAGAAAACTCAAAATATTTGGAAAGAGGGTTCTAATCTACGATCTATTGGAGAGTTACTTTTCAAGTTTAGCGCCAGAGCCTCTTTAAATGACTTAATATTTTATCCCGGCACCATGCTATCCAATATCTATACTTTCGAAAATATATAATTTGTAAGAGAAGAATAATTCATTTGTTTGTGGGTCTTCTTTCTAAGCCGTGTGGTACTCGCCAATGGTTGGGGTTTCCTCCAGGTATTGAGCCCGGTTTCCTCCCTCACTAAACCTGGCAACGTAGCCATATCAGTGAAATAATCTTGAGTGAGGCATAAAACATCAATCAATCAACGTAAGCCAGGTGTGTTGAGAGTAAGACAAACAGTGGAAGCTCACCTGCATGTATAGCCATCATTGGATCTTCACTGCGGTTTGAGATGTGGAAATGAGCCCGACGATCACTGCCAACAGTAACCGTATTTCCGGTGCATTTCCCGCCAACCTTGTTACCAGAAATGACGTCACAATATCGGCCAGATGGGAGACCTGTCATTAAGTTTTGATCGAGATCGAATCCTTCAAGGTTCATTACCAGGAACCCCTTGTCGCCTCTGGAGAAAGCGATCTGCCTTCCACCGTTATCCCACCAATTGTTGAGATTTGTACCCGCCGCAGATTTCCTGAAAGAAACCATGTTGTAGATCTGGCGCCATCTGTGTTCGCATATCCAGCCATTCCCGCAGCTATCGTCGCTGTGGATTGACGGACTTTTAATGCTCATGTCGCCGTTGTGTGGGGGACCGTCATCAGAGCCTCGGAAAGAAAACGATGACATGACCTTGGGGAAGCCGTAAGGATGAGCCAACATGAAGGCGTTTGCCAGCTTGTACAGTCTGCTCTGAGAATGGGTCAGAACGGATCCACCGCCACCGTGTCCTCTCTGGTTATCGTGGTTATCTATGAAGACCACAGCATCAAATTGACTGACCATGTTGCCCCAACTAGGACCGAAGGTTTTGAGATTCTTCAAGGCGAAGCTGCCTTTGAATGCTTGGGCGAGATATTTACCGTAGGGAAAACTGGTAACTCGACCTGTTCCCAGATATTCTCCTTGTTTGACTGCTTCACCGCCATAGTCGATGACCTCTTGAAAGACGAATGGACGACCACCACCTACGTTCTTCACCTTTCCGAGAATGCCTCCAATGTCGCCTGGCCACATGTGTTTGGCAGCGTCAATTCTAAATCCAGAAACCCCAATGTCGATGAGATGATTCAAATAGCCAGCGACTTTACCTCTGACGTAATCCTTGCCTCCGTTTAGATCAGCCAAACTTACAAGGCGACAGTTTCTGACTTGGTTAGCGTCGTTGTAGTTCTCGATGTTCATGCTGCCTGTATGACATTGCCCTCCGTTATGGAAGTCAAGCCCGGAGAAGGGTACACCAGGAAAGCTCAAAGTGTTACCGTCATAATGACTGCCACCTGTTCCAGTTCCGGTTCCACCAACCCCAGTCATGTGATTAATCACGGCATCAATGTAAATTCTGTAGAAAAAAAAATCAAATAAACACATGCTTTCGATTAATATATATATTTGATATTTATAGGATGTCGTTTAAGGCAGCACCCCTGACTCTCGCTAGTACCTGTCGAAGACAAACTTGCATCGAATGAAATCTCAGTCAAAACATTTTATTTTATTTTAGGGTGGGTGAATGGGCAGGGATAAGGGTAAAATACATGTAGATTTGAACTTGTAGCCTCAGTGAATATGCCAATCAAATAATGTTGTTAGTTTCCTTGTATCAGTTCAGTTCAAAGACTCATTATTATTTATTCACGAATTAATATGCTTGGAACAAATATTGGAATTAGTACTTTTTTGGAGGAAAAGAAAATGAAACGGGCCTTGACTTGAACCTTGGTTCTTGAAAACTGTTGTGTTTTGTTTTGGGGTTTTTTTCTGATAATCGTTAAGTTTTTGTCTTACTTGACGCCGACTTTGTTACATCGGGACACCATGTCACGGAAATCATTTTCGTTTCCACTTCTGGTGATGAGTTTATAACTCACAGGCTGGTATCTTTCCCACCATGGACGGTTGGGATTTGTCACGACTCGGTTCTCATTGGGTGGAGAAGTCTGCAAAAAGTTGACGAAAAATTCCTACAGTGGTTCGATCAAAGAACATTGTCCTATCCATGACATGGTCAAAGCTTTATTTGACTGTTCTCTTGAAGATAACAGTTGAATCATTTTTTTTTCCTTTAAAAAAGGCAGAATTTTTACTGCCTATATATACCGTTATTTTCATTGTATCACTACTCCTGATGATGGTTTGAGAATAAACCGAAATATTGAGTTAATATGTCTTACATGTCTTTCTTCGGATTGTTCACTCTACTTAATTATGTCAAACTAGTCAGTGGAAATTCTAATATTCTTTTGACAACTGAACTAAGTTTCGAACCTGGAAGTAACTTGCACATCAGCGAAGCACCAATTAATGCTTGCAATAGATGCCCTACTTTTTCGGTTCGTTCTACTCCGTCGCCAGATCCAGAGACTGACGAGCATCAAATACATAACGGAAATCACAAAGAAACGCTCCTAGCAATTGTTTTCTTTATATTTTTTTCTCCAGTTAAGTTGATATTTCCTTTAAGTGGCATGAGCTGTCAGAATTCACACTGTTTCACTATTTCTGATCGTCACGAAAGTAATAAGCTTTGAAGGCCATCGAAAAACTAAATGATTGGCGTTGGAATGAGGAAAATTCATACAGTATGTGGCCTGTACGAACCGAAAACGTGTTCGAAAAGTAAACAAAATTTAAATAACCGGGACGACCATTCATTCATTCTAAGCCAAAGTTAGTTCAAAACAATACTTTATCGTGCATTTTCGAGACTAGAAGCACTAAAAAGCTTCTGAATTATACGTCTTGAGAAAAATAACCAATAATTTCAACATTCTGTTTTAACGTCAAAATATCAACATTTTGGCAGCTCATGCCACTTTAACAAATCCGAGATGGATGTCCAAAATTATCACGAAAACCATGCACACCATTTAACACCTACCTGAACACCGCAGAATCCTTTAGGACCGAGAAATCTCTCACATTCCGCAGCAATGTCCTTCCATTTCCACTCGAACAAATGAACGAAAGCTCCGCGGCCGTCTTGACAGTGTTCGTTTGAATACGAACTACCAAACACAACTGAAACATACACAGAAGAACTAGTTAATTATATCGTTAATTAGCTTTCTGGAAGTCTTAAACTTGGATTCGCCTACTGATTCGTCATGTACTTTTTTTTTACAGCTCGGACCGGTTGTTCAAAAAAAATGCATGAGGCTTGAAGAAAATGCCCAGCAACAGATATGACCGGGACTAAGTATATAACTAAAGCGTATCTATAGTATTTTGTAACCAAGAACCTAATTAGTGGAGATTTGAAACTAATTAGTTGTTCCACTGAGTAGAACGAGAACTGGTTCAATTCTGATATACTAGCAAAGAGAGTAGATTGACAAGAGTGATCACTTCGTCCAATCAGCATTACCGGCATGTTCTGGCCCCCTAGTGGAAGGGTGTTCCGACTGTACACGATTCGACTCTGAGGCGCCCCCGAGAGAAAGGAGGTTCCTGATAATCGAATCGTGTCAGTTTAAATTCAACATGGTGCGATCAAAGTGACCACTCTTGTCAATTTACCCTCTTTGATACCAGTACCTTTGAACAACTCACCCCTGGAAGGTCGATTGTTATTTTTTTTGCAGCAGCAGCAGGGGAGGGGGTGCATCGTTTTGGACCCGTGGTCCATTAGTCGAGGATTACTGATTCAGCAATGATTACTGTCCTCTATTCTAAACTGTTTGACCTGACCTTTGTATTATCTGTACCTTATCTTACAGCGCGTGACATAAAAAGGCTTATCTACTTTTCTAAAAAAACTCCTTATTTATTTCTCTTTCTAAACTCTTGATAACTTAATTTGATAACTTTTACATGTCCTTATATGGACTATGAGACAATGAATGGGCCTGGAACTTTCAAAATAGCTCAGTATTTAGAATCAAGCAAAATATTTTGAAAACGAACTTTCCTAATTTCCCAAACGGGGAACCGTATTTTTGACCTAACAAGTTGCATATCGAATCAATTATTTTCCATCATCATAGGTGATCGAACTTTTTTTCGATGAACGTTTTCTTTTGATTCGATCGTATTTTTTACAATATATTCCAACTCAAAACAATTTTTTTAAGGGATTTGATACTGATGCAAGGGTATTTTAGAAATTTGAATTTTTCTGGAAAGCCCTTTATACAACTTCTGAGTTAATAAATAGCCCGCACTGAATTAAGTACCATGGGAAAAATCCAGACTCGATGAGAAAAGAAGTTTTTTTTATATATTTAAACAAAATTTTAAAAGACAATTGACTAAAACATCAGCTTTCAAATATTTTTTAGAATTAAAAACCTGATCGAAACAAACTGTAACATAGATCATAGAATTAATTATACTACAAACTATGTCACTAATTGAAGTCCCTAATTGAATGCTATTGCTGTGGAACTGAGAGTATTAAACGCCACGAAGAATTTTAATGATAAAAACATTTTAGTTTCTATTTAACAATGTGCTCATGACTGTGGCAATTACTTGGTTTATTTTTCTTTTTTTCACTGCACCGCACTTTGAACTTATCTTAGCCTAATTTAAAAATATTTCCAAAATTCCACTCTGAACCCGATTAAACTGGTTCTTCGTTGACCGTTATTTACTAATTCTGGACCCTGTTTCACAAAGCTGCCTAGCATAAGTTTTTACGTAACTGCCCTAGCAACCCATACTGTGGAGATACGTCAGTATGAAAGTTACGCAAAAAATACATCTACGCCGCTATGTGAAACAGGCTCCTGGACCGGTCATTAAGTGACTTCATATACAACTTTTTCCTAGCATTTAAATGTAATTGTCATATTCCAAGAAGCTATCCGTGCAAGACTTTTAAAGTTAAAAACGATCTGCTCGATGAGATTGAAACATTGACTTTAACAAAATAAGTCAAAAGTTGGTTTTTGCTAGAAATAAATATTGATCTCTTTGACCAAGTGTGCAACTGCAGTAATGTCATAGACACTTTTTGGCACAAGAATATTTCGGAAACCAGAATAATTAATCTTTTCTAAGTGTAAAACAATGTTTCCCACCTGTGGTTGTCACTGCCGCTAATAACAGGATCTGGAACATTATGTTGTAGAAATTACGACGGGTTGGTTTTGGACGAGTCAGGGATTTCTTATATACGTAAAAATAGTCCTATCTACGAAAGGGGAGTGACGGGGGCTGGCGACATTTGCTCTTACGTTTTCCTCCCGCGTAACAAGATATTATGAATTAATACTAGCAATAATATATAACAAAATTCGTAAATATGGACAAATTGTTATCAGCCAAGGCCTACGTGTAAAAAAGTGAACATATGTTTTTCCTCAGATCGGATGTACCCGAAACTTTGTTGTCTTTTTCGCGTTTGTGGTTAACGACCTTATTTGATTTAGGCAATGTTTGTTAGCCATTATCAATATTTCTTGGTTTCGTTTGGGAAATCGGAAACCTGGACTTCATATTAAGAATTCTTTCCTTAATCTGGACAATCCCACAAGAGAAGTCGCCTATCAGACCAGGGTTACATTCCTGTGATCATGACACGCCCAAAATTTTACTTGCTTTTATACTAAATAAAATCCCATTTTCAAGAAAATAAGCATTTGAAGTACTTTGAAAAACTAAAAGATTGACTTTGAAATAAAACAAATATCGGCAAAGCCATGGAGAGACCTGGAGATATATGTCGGTTTTTGTGGGTTTTTTTTGTTTATTTACTTTCGGTTACAATTTCCGCTTCCAAAGAGACAACTGTACGGATTTTTCTTATTCGAACGTCATCCATTTGACTTTTTGATGACCTTCAAATCGTCATATTAAACCGGAATCAAATGTTGTCCTTAGTTCTAAAACTGTTTCACAAAGCGGCGTAGATGTATTTTTGGCATAACTTTCATAGCTACGTATCTCTACAGTATGGGTTGCCATGACAGTTACGGAAAAACTTACGCTACGCCGCTTTGTGAAAAAGGTTCCTGTGCCCTGTTATATGAGGCTGGCGTCAGTTACGTCGGACGTAAATCATTGTTAAAACTTTAGTATCTTGCACCCTGAACCCAACCGGTCCATGTTAAAAGCCTATGAGCCAATTTAAAGGATGGGAAATCTCTAGAAATACATAGGGATTATCGTCGATAACAACCTTCAAAGTACTTAAAACACCAATTTCACTTCAGTGACCCTCAAGCTAATAAAAACAGACAGAAGTATGTCCTTTCGGTGGCTTATCTGTGTAGCAATTTTTCCGTTTTAGGATGACGTGATGTTGCAGTAGCTATTTTTAGATCAATAATGACGTATTTTTACCGCACTCTAGTGTATGATGGTAGATTTAGGTCCAAAAAAACATGGCAACAAACTTGAAGTGGGAAGATTGTCTCGGAATATATAGGTCAGTATGTAACCGCACGTCATTTCTTAGCCAAGCCATTGGCTAAATTGCATCACATGACTACTCTATAACGCACTTAAATTTTTATTCAACAATAATTGGATAAAACTAATGAAAAAATGGTGGCGGCCTTGTGAATGGCCTATGGAGCTTATTCTCTATTGTAACACCACCTTCAAATTTCAATTATTCGCTTACGTGGGGTTAAAACATACATTTGGACTAAATGAACTCTACTCTTTCCATCTAAACTAGTCTAAAGCTTAGATTTTCTTTCCCTTTAAGTCAGCGTGTGAGACAGGTCTCAGAAAGGAGGGCGTGGCAGACCGGTATGAAGAAGCGCACTCCTAGATTTTAGTTGATAACTTAACTGATTTTTCCACCGGCTGGCCTTAGCCAGCTGTTTCTTCTGGTCGCAATAGAACTGAACCGATAAAGATTACATTATTTTACTGTGTCTGTTTAAAGGCCACAAAAACCCAGAATACTGTTTACATTACCACACTTTGCAGGTTTCTGTATTTTCCCCGAAAACAAGAAGTTAGGAACTTTCTATATATTCCCAAATTTGAAAGTTTTCTCATTATTTCGAATTTTAAATGAGAAACTGAAAATTTAATTTGTTTCGTATCCGCAATGTAAACAATATCGGACCTTGGGCTTGCGTACAAGAGCCTGACGATTCGAACCGTGTGAATGACCTATAGGAACGGGGAAAAATGTCGGAGGATCGGGTTTGAGCTGTGGTTTTGGGGGCCTCGGTGGCTCAGTCGGTTAGAGTGATAGTCTCCAGTCCGACACAGGCGCGGGTTCGAATGACACTCCAAATAGATGCATTGTTTTTTTTAAAACATAAATGCCAATGTCACTTTTACGGCTCCGGTAATGTGGCATTAAGATTTATTTTTTCGACATGCGAAAAAACAATGCATTGAATTAGTATCTCCTAATTTGGAGATAAAGAATAAATGTATCGAATTAGTATCTCCTAATTTGGATATCAGATCTAAATAGCGTCTGCCGTTGTTGATGAAGGTTCCATTCCCTGAAAACATAACCAGTCCTAAAAAAATCAATTATCCTAATGCTACAGTATCTAGGGAATTCAAGTTATAACTAATTAAAACCTAACACTGCAAGTTAAAGTATACAATGTATTTATGTTTGATTTTCTGACGTTGTTGCACAAGTTTATATCGAATATCGTCCGCCATGATGGTTTGTTGCTAAGATTTGATTGGTCAATTATCTCCTGATTAGGAGATTCTCTTTCGATGCATTGTTTTTTGGCATGTCGAAAAAATAAATGGCTATGCCACTTTTACGGCTCCGTACAGTGGGGATCTCGGCTGGTCTCTATTAATCGTATCTAGTAAAATAAGAACATCGAGTAGTTTTTGTCACATGACCAGTCACTTGAACATACACTGCATACCTACGCCAGTTCTCTATTGTTTGTTACGCATAAAGCCGTTTGCCATTCGAAAAAACTGGCAAATTAACTATTGCTTTCGGCCAAATGTTCGAAAAGTATGTGACGTCATGGCATTCGAAGTGTCACAAAGCCGCCACACAAACCTGTTTGAACATTTGGCCCGTCCCGGGAGGTGAATTTGTTCACCTTAACCATTCATGTATTTCCCATGATTTTCTTCGTGTGGTTGCGCAGTGTAACGTATCCAAATAAATATTTGGAAAGTTTTTCTGAGATAAAAATAATGTTTCTTGTATTAATTTTTTCAGAGGGCATCAATGGTTAACGAGAAGAAAGACATTTACACGTCGGAACAGTTACACGTCGGAACAGTTACACGTCGGAACAGTTCAGTCGGTCCACAAGGTAATTCGAACAGTTTACGTTGACATTGCACTTTTGTGAGAAAAAAAATATATGCGGTCATGATTACGAAAGTTTTTTAAGGCAACTAGATCAATCTTAGATAAATAAAAGTAAAACTGATAGCGCGTGTTCAGGAATCAACGTGCTATCGAAAAACACTATTTCGAGTAAAACGGTTAAGGCTACACAAAATCCATTCATTAAATATGAACGGTTGGACATTCAAAGTTTTATAAAGTCAAGCGTCTGTGATTTCGAAGTCGAGATTTTTCAAAACAAAAATGGAAATATCGGCATTCAATCTGAACCTGTAGACAAAACGCAATAAAATTGCAATTTTGTTAAAAAAACAATTTGAAATGTTTTCTTTGAGGACCTTTGCATTAATACACAAAAAGATTAATCTCGGTTTCAAGTTTTCATAAAAGAAATATCTAAAGATATTATTCTTTGAATCCCTTTCTTGGTATTGTGGTATTGTTATTGTATGTCAGTCGCTTTGTAGAAACACAAAACCATTAGAGAATATATCGACTGCTTGGGTAAAAAATCACATACGTTTTCACTGTCCCGAAACCTTCCAGTTAAGGAAATATATACTCTCCCCCCCAAAAGAAATGCAACATCCAATTTTTGTTCTTCAAAATATGAATTTTCAACATCAATTTTTATACAGAAATAAGCATCACATTATACTGAAATTTGGCAGACTGGTTGTTCAGACTTTAAAGTTCATTCACATGTAAAAATTTAACACATTAAAGTTCATGGCGCTCAGATGACGTCACTGCAACGTCAATATCTGTTGTTATCTGTTATCCCACCATTAACCTGTAACACAACACGGGCCAGTCTCGGCATAGACAAAATCTATCGGCGAATACGGTTTTGCGGAATTCTCCTCCATTCTTGCTCAAGAGCCTGCTGCAGTTCTTGCAGAGTTTGCGGCGCTGGATGACGACTGTGCACGCGTCTATCCAAATCATCCCACAAATGTTCTATTGTTGTTTAAATCTGGTGATTTGGACGGCCAGGGGAGCACTGTTACGTTCTGGTTGGCTAGAAATTCAACAGTAGAACGAGCTGTGTGCGGCCGAGCGTTGTCGTGCTGAAAAATTTCCCTACGGAGGTCCATTACGGGCAGCATATGTGGTGTCAAAACCTCATCTGTGTATCGAACGGCGTTAAGGTTGTCGGGAATGTGCACCAGTTGAGTTTTTCGGGCACAGGATATGGCACCTCACACCATCACACTTCCTCCGCCGAAATTGTCGACCTCAAGGACCTCTGCAGCTGGAATCTTGATTCATCGCTGAACCAGACTCGCCTCCAGTTTCGCAGATTCCAGTCCCTTAACGTATTGCACCATAGGACCCGTGCAAGTCAATGCTGGCGTCTCAGTACTACACCAAAATAAGGACGTCTGGCGCGTTAGCCGTTTTGACGGAGACGGTTTCTGACTGTCTGTGCCGATATTCGACGGAGACCTGGGATATTTGATGCTGTTTCTGTTGCTGTTTTCATCCGGTTTGGCAGGTGAAGTAACCGGATGTAGCAATCTTGGGCTGCTGATGTGATCCTAGGTCGGCCAAAACGTTGACGATCAGCTGTTGAATCGGATTGCTGGTACCGTTGCAACAGTCTGGAAATCTGTTTCGGTGAACATTATAAAGTCTAGCGACTACATTCTGTGATTCGCCGGCCAGGAGACGACCAATGACGACGTTCCGGGTAGCTGCGTCTAGTCTTGGCATATTGTAGCAACTTCGTGAAACAATTTAATGACTGAATTCAATTGAACGGTTGTGTGTCTTTTATACCCATTAAACCCGCATAAAGATAAGACGTGATTCGCACGTGGAACTGCTCTACGTTTTTCCCTACGCCTTCCTCGTGTAGCGTTACACAAATGCTGACCCAAAAGTCACATGTGATCAACAGCCACTATCAGGGGCTTAAATTCAATTATCGGACATTTACATTATAACATGAACCTGTTGTCATGTGTTAATCACGCATATTTTTGGAAAAATTCATTTTGAAAAAAAAATTGGATGTTGCGTTTCTTTTTTGGGAGAGTATAGTTAAAGTTTGTGTATTATTTCAGCTTTTTAACAAATTATGAAATTCTCATAGGTTAGCTAAAAAGACTTTTAAAGCACCAACAATGGAACAGACATGTCGAAACCCGTGTCGTTGAATATTAAACGAGTTAATTGGTTAGTCACAACTTTAAACGTTGACAACGGCGAATCAAACGCCGTGATTAAAATTCTAGGAATAAGGGGAGATCATTCTGTTTTCAACGTTACACACAATCTGGATGTGGTTTAGTAAACGTCACATATATTTTTAAGCGGTAAAATTGCTTTTAGAAAATCAGTTCTTCTTTAATAACGAGGTACTTTTGGTTAACATAAGACAAATACAGTTGCCTGCAAATATTAGAATAAACATTACTTTTTGGCCTAGTAATTAATTTTGCGACCAGTGTTCTTCATAGATCAACGGCCATGCCACAAGTTGTCAATTATGTGCAAAATTTAAAGAAACTTTTTCTACTTTCTCACTGAAGGCTTCGGTTACCCGAATGCCTAATTTAGTAAACAAAGACAGACATTAAGCATGAAATTCACAAGTAGTACCATCCCCTCCACAAGTCGAACTTTATTGCACACTAATTGGTGGTAGTAGGAAACGTCCTACATTATCACATCAAACCAATACATATGTTTACCATTTCGATACACAAATTCTTAAAGGCACACTTACGCGAAAATCATACAATAATTAAAACTTAGATTTATCAACTACCCGCAATGTAAACAAACTCCGAACTTGAACAAGCGCCCTAATGTTTGAGTCGTGTGAGTGATCTAGCGGCACAGTATAATTTTACGTACTTTATCTGAGAAATACAGACTGGCGATCGGGTAAGAATGACTCGAAAAGCCTGCCGATAATTGTTTTAGTGTAAATTACAGATAAAAGGCCTGAAATGAGGGTAATCGAAACATAAAGTTAACCGACACTAATCGTTCTTGTTGTAAACGGGGAACCGTATTTTTGACCTAACAAGTTGCATATCGAATCAATTATTTTCCATCATCATAGGTGATCGAACTTTTTTTCGATGAACGTTTTCTTTTGATTCGATCGTATTTTTTACAATATATTCCAACTCAAAACAATTTTTTAAGGGATTTGATACTGATGCAAGGGTATTTTAGAAATTTGAATTTTTCTGGAAAGCCCTTTATACAACTTCTGAGTTAATAAATAGCCCGCACTGAATTAAGTACCATGGGAAAAATCCAGACTCGATGAGAAAAGAAGTTTTTTTTATATATTTAAACAAAATTTTAAAAGACAATTGACTAAAACATCAGCTTTCAAATATTTTTTAGAATTAAAAACCTGATCGAAACAAACTGTAACATAGATCATAGAATTAATTATACTACAAACTATGTCACTAATTGAAGTCCCTAATTGAATGCTATTGCTGTGGAACTGAGAGTATTAAACGCCACGAAGAATTTTAATGATAAAAACATTTTAGTTTCTATTTAACAATGTGCTCATGACTGTGGCAATTACTTGGTTTATTTTTCTTTTTTTCACTGCACCGCACTTTGAACTTATCTTAGCCTAATTTAAAAATATTTCCAAAATTCCACTCTGAACCCGATTAAACTGGTTCTTCGTTGACCGTTATTTACTAATTCTGGACCCTGTTTCACAAAGCTGCCTAGCATAAGTTTTTACGTAACTGCCCTAGCAACCCATACTGTGGAGATACGTCAGTATGAAAGTTACGCAAAAAATACATCTACGCCGCTATGTGAAACAGGCTCCTGGACCGGTCATTAAGTGACTTCATATACAACTTTTTCCTAGCATTTAAATGTAATTGTCATATTCCAAGAAGCTATCCGTGCAAGACTTTTAAAGTTAAAAACGATCTGCTCGATGAGATTGAAACATTGACTTTAACAAAATAAGTCAAAAGTTGGTTTTTGCTAGAAATAAATATTGATCTCTTTGACCAAGTGTGCAACTGCAGTAATGTCATAGACACTTTTTGGCACAAGAATATTTCGGAAACCAGAATAATTAATCTTTTCTAAGTGTAAAACAATGTTTCCCACCTGTGGTTGTCACTGCCGCTAATAACAGGATCTGGAACATTATGTTGTAGAAATTACGACGGGTTGGTTTTGGACGAGTCAGGGATTTCTTATATACGTAAAAATAGTCCTATCTACGAAAGGGGAGTGACGGGGGCTGGCGACATTTGCTCTTACGTTTTCCTCCCGCGTAACAAGATATTATGAATTAATACTAGCAATAATATATAACAAAATTCGTAAATATGGACAAATTGTTATCAGCCAAGGCCTACGTGTAAAAAAGTGAACATATGTTTTTCCTCAGATCGGATGTACCCGAAACTTTGTTGTCTTTTTCGCGTTTGTGGTTAACGACCTTATTTGATTTAGGCAATGTTTGTTAGCCATTATCAATATTTCTTGGTTTCGTTTGGGAAATCGGAAACCTGGACTTCATATTAAGAATTCTTTCCTTAATCTGGACAATCCCACAAGAGAAGTCGCCTATCAGACCAGGGTTACATTCCTGTGATCATGACACGCCCAAAATTTTACTTGCTTTTATACTAAATAAAATCCCATTTTCAAGAAAATAAGCATTTGAAGTACTTTGAAAAACTAAAAGATTGACTTTGAAATAAAACAAATATCGGCAAAGCCATGGAGAGACCTGGAGATATATGTCGGTTTTTGTGGGTTTTTTTTGTTTATTTACTTTCGGTTACAATTTCCGCTTCCAAAGAGACAACTGTACGGATTTTTCTTATTCGAACGTCATCCATTTGACTTTTTGATGACCTTCAAATCGTCATATTAAACCGGAATCAAATGTTGTCCTTAGTTCTAAAACTGTTTCACAAAGCGGCGTAGATGTATTTTTGGCATAACTTTCATAGCTACGTATCTCTACAGTATGGGTTGCCATGACAGTTACGGAAAAACTTACGCTACGCCGCTTTGTGAAAAAGGTTCCTGTGCCCTGTTATATGAGGCTGGCGTCAGTTACGTCGGACGTAAATCATTGTTAAAACTTTAGTATCTTGCACCCTGAACCCAACCGGTCCATGTTAAAAGCCTATGAGCCAATTTAAAGGATGGGAAATCTCTAGAAATACATAGGGATTATCGTCGATAACAACCTTCAAAGTACTTAAAACACCAATTTCACTTCAGTGACCCTCAAGCTAATAAAAACAGGCAGAAGTATGTCCTTTCGGTGGCTTATCTGTGTAGCAATTTTTCCGTTTTAGGATGACGTGATGTTGCAGTAGCTATTTTTAGATCAATAATGACGTATTTTTACCGCACTCTAGTGTATGATGGTAGATTTAGGTCCAAAAAAACATGGCAACAAACTTGAAGTGGGAAGATTGTCTCGGAATATATAGGTCAGTATGTAACCGCACGTCATTTCTTAGCCAAGCCATTGGCTAAATTGCATCACATGACTACTCTATAACGCACTTAAATTTTTATTCAACAATAATTGGATAAAACTAATGAAAAAATGGTGGCGGCCTTGTGAATGGCCTATGGAGCTTATTCTCTATTGTAACACCACCTTCAAATTTCAATTATTCGCTTACGTGGGGTTAAAACATACATTTGGACTAAATGAACTCTACTCTTTCCATCTAAACTAGTCTAAAGCTTAGATTTTCTTTCCCTTTAAGTCAGCGTGTGAGACAGGTCTCAGAAAGGAGGGCGTGGCAGACCGGTATGAAGAAGCGCACTCCTAGATTTTAGTTGATAACTTAACTGATTTTTCCACCGGCTGGCCTTAGCCAGCTGTTTCTTCTGGTCGCAATAGAACATGACTGAACCGATAAAGATTACATTATTTTACTGTGTCTGTTTAAAGGCCACAAAAACCCAGAATACTGTTTACATTACCACACTTTGCAGGTTTCTGTATTTTCCCCGAAAACAAGAAGTTAGGAACTTTCTAAATATTCCCAAATTTGAAAGTTTTCTCATTATTTCGAATTTTAAATGAGAAACTGAAAATTTAATTTGTTTCGTATCCGCAATGTAAACAATATCGGACCTTGGGCTTGCGTACAAGAGCCTGACGATTCGAACCGTGTGAATGACCTATAGGAACGGGGAAAAAATGTTGGAGGATCTGGTTTGAGCTGTGGTTTTGGGGGCCTCGGTGGCTCAGTCGGTTAGAGTGATAGTCTCCAGTCCGACACAGGCGCGGGTTCGAATGACACTCCAAATAGATGCATTGTTTTTTTAAAAACATAAATGCCAATGTCACTTTTACGGCTCCGGTAATGTGGCATTGAGATTTATTTTTTCGACATGCGAAAAAACAATGCATTGAATTAGTATCTCCTAATTTGGAGATAAAGAATAAATGTATCGAATTAGTATCTCCTAATTTGGATATCAGATCTAAATAGCGTCTGCCGTTGTTGATGAAGGTTCCATTCCCTGAAAACATAACCAGTCCTAAAAAAATCAATTACCCGAAGGCTACAGTATCTAGGGAATTCAAGTTATAACTAATTAAAACCTAACACTGCAAGTTAAAGTATACACTGTGTTTATGTTTGATTTTCTGACGTTGTTGCACAAGTTTATATCGAATATCGTCCGCCATGATGGTTTGTTGCTAAGATTTGATTGGTCAATTATCTCCTGATTAGGAGATTCTCTTTCGATGCATTGTTTTTTCGCATGTCGAAAAAATAAATGGCTATGCCACTTTTACGGCTCCGTACAGTGGGGATCTCGGCTGGTCTCTATTAATCGTATCTAGTAAAATAAGAACATCGAGTAGTTTTTGTCACATGACCAGTCACTCGAACATACACTGCATACCTACGCCAGTTCTCTATTGTTTGTTTAAGGGTTTAATACCGCCGTAGCGGTGTTTGTTGCGTAACCCGATACCGCTGAACGTTGGTTCGTACCGAGTCAAACCACGAGAATGCGCAGCATTCGAGGGGTTTGACGAGGTGCGAACCAACGTTCAGCGGTATCGGGTTATGCAATAAACACCAAGACGAAGGTATTAAAGTCGATTCTACCCCGATAATTGAGAAAAATGAGGGAAAAGTGACCTGTTGTTGATTGCGGTTCTTTTTCCCTCCCTCGGGACAGAGTGGGAACTTTTAACCAATCAACGATAAGCTTTGGTCACGTGCAACGGTTGACCCAGATATTTTGAAGCAGAATGACATAATGTCACTATGGCTACCGCTTTGACAGGCTGGGTTGCTGCCGACGCTATCGGGGGAAATGTTGTGAAATCAACCCTTTGGTGACTGTATACGTTCATGACAGCCCAATTTTCAATATTAAAGGACAGAATATAACCACACTCACAACATTATCAGGTTAAATCCTTCATTTTGTATGATAACAAGCAAAATATCACTTCTTCCGGGGGAGGTAAACCTACCAGCCGATGTTGCACTACAGACTCGATGTCGTTTGAAAAGTCATCTCTACTTAACATGTATATTTGCACACGGCACGCACATGCAGGAGGGGTAGAATACGTGGTAAAGCGCATACAGCCGTTTGCCATTCGAAAAAAACTGGCAAATTAACTATTGCCTTCGGCCAAATGTTCGAAGACTATGTGACGTCATGGCATTAGAAGAAACCTGTTTGAGCATTTGGCCGGTCCCCGGAAGGTGAAGTTGTTCACCTTAACCACCCACGTATTTCCCATGATTTTCTTCGTGTGGTTGCGCAGTGTAACGTATCCAAATAAATATTTGGAAAGTTTTTCTGAGATAAAAATAATGTTTCTTGTATTAATTTTTTCAGAGGGCATCAATGGTTAACGAGAAGAAAGACATTTACACGTCGGAACAGTTACACGTCGGAACAGTTACACGTCGGAACAGTTACACGTCGGAACAGTTCAGTCGGTCCACCAGGTAATTCGAACAGTTTACGTTGACATTGCACTTTTGTGAGAAAAAAATTAAATGCGGTCATGATTACGAAAGTTTTTTAAGGCAACTAGATCAATCTTAGATAAATAAAAGTAAAACTGATAGCGCGTATTCAGGAATCAACCGTGCTATCGAAAAAACACAATTTCGTGTAAAAAGGTTAAGGCACACAAAATTCATTCATTAAATATGAACGGTTGGACATTCAAAGTTTTATAAAGTCAAGCGTCTGTGATTTCGAAGTCGAAATTTAAAAACAAAAGTGGAAATATCGGCATTCAATCTGAACCTTGAGACAAAACGCAATAAAATTGCAATTTTGTTAAAAAAACAATTTGAAATGTTTTCTTTGAGGACCTTTGTATTAATACACGAAAAGATTAATTTCGGTTTCATGTTTTCATAAAAGAACTATCTAAAGATTTTATTCTTTGAATCCCTTTCTTGGTATTGTTATTGTCTGTCAGTCGCTTTGTAGAAACACAATAAGAGAATATATCGACTGCTTGGGTTAAAAATCACATACGTTCTCACTGACCCGAAACCATCTCGCTGAGATTTAACCAAATAATATTTATTTACACCGAAAACATGTACATCTCAATTTCACTGGGTCCCTGTATTTTAAACTTAAAATGTGATGAAATGACGACTCCGTCAATATTATGAAAAACTTAATTCTTTGTCTCAAAGTGCTATGGGTTTAGGTACCCCAACTATAAATAGTGTTCTTCAGAAACCACCGGTTGTACGAACAGTTGACTATTAGGAGCCAGGTCTAAAAAAACAAATTAAAAAAAATGTTATACTTTCTCTTAGAAACTACCATTTGTGCCGGTATCACGTTAAACCAATACAGCATTTGGAAATAACAATTTCTGAAAACGTGGGCTGGAATCGGCTTGATGATATTCTTTTATATCTTTGATTTTTCACTCGTATGTGGAAGAGTGGCTAGGTACTCGTCGAAAGTCAGGGGTTCCCCACCCCCACACTAAACCTGGCAACACCGCTATATAAGTGAAATAATCTTGAGTGCGGCGTAAAACATCAATCAATCAATTTATTTCTTTGTGACTGCATCTCATAAAATGGAATTTTTGTTTTCGAGTAGCGGAAGCTGTTCGTGGTTATGCTAGAGCTGGAAAGTGTCATAATTTTTTATGCTACATATACAATTTCATTAAATCTAATACAAATCCACTGAACACATTATAAGCTTCCAGTTAATGAATTATAGTTGACGTTTGTGTATTATTTCAGCTTTTTAACAAATTATGAAATTCTTATAGGTTGGCTAATAAGATGTAGAATTTTAAAAGTACCAAAAATGGAACAGACATTTCCAAACCCGTGTCGTTGAATATTAAACGAGTTAATTGGTTAGTCACAACTTTAAAACTTTATACACAAATCTGGATGCGATTTAGTAAACGTCACATTTGTTTTTACGCGGTAAAATTACTTTTACAAATCCAGTACTTTATTTATAACGAGATGTTTTTGGTTAACATAAAACAAATACAGTTGTCTGCAAATGTCCAAATAAGCATGATTTTTTGGCTTATGAATTTATTTCCAGACCCTTAAGAAGTTAAGTGTGATAAGTGTTCTTAATAACTCAATGGCCATGCTGCAAGTTGCCAATTGCCTGCAATTTTTTAAAGAAACTTTTTCTACTTTCTCTCTGAAGGCTTCGGTTTTCCGAAAGCCTAATTTAGTTAATGTCGGAACCCACGATTAAAACTTACGCTAACGCTCACTTTACCCGTGTGACCACTTCATCCGTCGTTTCTAATTCAGTATGCATGTAGGCTTTGATTGGTTCCGCTATGGCTGACTATCGCTATGGCTATGGCGGAAATTTCACCAATCAGAATAGGCGTTACATAAGCATCCAGGCAGTGTCCAAAACAAATATGGACGACTTTTCGGTTGATACTTTAATTCGATGAATCTGTCTCCAAAACTAAAGAGTTCACACGTTTAGAAGAGAACTTTTGATTGATCCGAAAGTAAATAGACGTCCCAAGAAAACGAGGCTTAGAATCGCATTTGGCTCAGGGGTAAAAGGTAAGCTTGTTGAGAATTTAACCCTGGGTATCCGAGGATGAATTTAGTAAACAAAGACAGACATTAAGCATGAAACTCACAAGTAATACCATCCCCTCCGCAAATCGACTTTTTATTGCACTATAATTCGTGGGAGTGGGAAACATCCTACATAATCACATCAAACCAGTACACAAGTGTACCATCTCGATACACAAATTCCTAATGTGTCACTTGGAAATTTTGTGTTGATATTCTTTTTTCTCTACGACTGCATGCCATTAGAATGTCTGATGTTTAACGCAGTATTCAAGATTATTTCACTTATAAACCAACTTAGTCGGGTTTACTGCGAGGAACAAGCCGTGTGCGTTGCCCAGAGGAAACCCCCGACCTTTGGCTTGTGCCTGGCAGCTCTTCCAGATACGCGAATGAATCTCACAAGTAATACCATCCCCTCCACGAGTTGAACTTATGAAGACTAATTTGTGGTAGTAGGAAACCTCCTTCATAATCACATCAAACCAGTACACATGTTTACCATTTCGATATACAAATTCTTAAAGGCACACTTGCCGCGAAAATCAGGAATATTGTTTACATTAAAAAAGAAAGACCGTATTCTGTATTTTTCCCAGACAATATAAGTTAGGAACTTTCTATTTTTACCAAAATTTAAAAGTTTGGACGTCACTTTGTATTTTTAATTTGAATTTGAAAATTTGAATTGTTACGTACCCGGAACGTAAACAAACCGATCTGCCCCCTATTGCCGATTTTATGTTTTAGTCGAGTGAGTGAACTAACAGCACAGTGTAATTTTACGTAGGCCTATTTATCTGAGAAATACAGACTGACGATCGGTTAACAGCGACTGGAAAAGCCTGCTGATTATTGTTTGAGTGTAAACCACAGATACAAAGGCCTGAAAGGAGGGTAATCCAACACGAGAGTTGACCGACACTGATCGTTGTTGTTGTAATCAGGCTTCGATTCTTCGTTTGTTTTTCACCCCATTTTTACAGTCTAAAGCTAACTAGACATGTTTTATGTGTCCTATGTTTAAGTTTAGTGGTATTAGTCGTAGTAAGCTCATGTAAATTGGTTTTCTTAGCAAATTTAAACAGGCTACGGCGGCAGGTGTGCCTTTAAAGTATCACTTGGGAATTTCGTGTTGATATTCTTTCTTTTCTCTGCGACTGCACGCCATTAGATTGATTGGTTGATTTTTGAAACAGCACTCAACCTTATTTCAATAAAATGCCGATGTTATCGGGTTTACTGGGAGGAAGAAGGCGTGTGCATTGCCCAGAGTAAACCCCCGACCTTTGGCTTGTGACTTCCAGCTCTTCCAAATACGCGATCGAGTGAAAAATACATTCGAAATTTGTATTTAATCTGACTGTGAATCCAACCCTCACCGCAACGATGGAAGGCCTTTATCGGTTTGAAGGACTATCACTCTGCCGATTAAGCGACGGAGATTTTGCTCTTCAGTCAACTGGACGAATGAAGTTCCTAGATTTCGGTCGATATCTCTGGACATTGTTTAGTGGGACTTATCATCAGCTAGGAATATTTTTTGAGTATTTATGTGACTCAATAAAGTAGTAGTTTGCCTAAAAAATATATGAAAGGGGAAGATTGAATACAAGTGGTGGATTGAGCTGTCTAAATTGGGGGTGATCTGGCCCATGACAACTATGTGACTTGTGTCGTCTGCACCCCTGTCCCCTTCGGAAGTGAAAATCTTGAGATTTCTCCCTTATTGGTCTTTCGAGATTTGAACTGCAGACTTTTCTAGGGTGGTTCTGAGTTTCCACCAAGGCTTTTAGGTGAGCGAATGTTTCTAACCGAGTGACAGAGACAAACGTTAACATTACTGCAAATGAAAAATAATTGTCTACTGGTGCCAAGTGAACTTGATCCTGGTTATGCTAGAGCTAGAAGCTGGAAATTTAGCCGTATTTTGTACAATGGTAGTACATATATATTTGATTAAAACTAAAACAAATCCACTGTAATCACATTATAAGCTTTCCATTTAAGAAACATTGCCAATGTTTGTGTACTATTTCAGCTTGTTTATGGAATCAGGAAACTGTCATAGTTTGGGTTAAAAGATATACACTTAAAGTATGAAAAAAAATGGAAGAGACATGTCGAAAGGCAAATAGTTTGAAACTAGCCTGTCTTTTGTCAATATTTTGGGGTTGTCTATGGTGTTTTGTTGTTGTTTTTTGGTTTATTGATCGATTCATTTAAATATTTAAAAAGATAATTGGTTGGACACAACTTAAAACGTTGGCACCATAGCAAAGGAAAATGAAACGCCGTGATTTTTAATTCTAGGAATAAAGGGAGATCACTCTGTTTTCAACGTTACACACAATCTGGATGTGATTTAGTAAACGTCACATATTTTTTACGCGGTAAAATTGCCTTTAGAAAATCATTCTTTTTTTTGTAACCAGGTACTTTTGGTTAACATAAAACAAATACAGTTGCCTGCAAATGTTAGAATAAACATTACTTTTTGGCCTAGGAATTTATTTTGGGACCCTTAACTGTGACCAGTGTTCTTCATAGCTCAACGGCCATGCCACAAGTTCCCAATTATGTGCAAAATTTTAAAGAAACTTTTTCTACTTTCTCTCTGAAGGCTTCGGTTACCCGAATGCCTAATTTAGTAAACAAAGACAGACATTAAGCATGACACTCACAAGTAATACCATCCCCTCCACGAGTTGAACTTATTGAACTCTAATTTGTGGTAGTAGGAAACCTCCTTCATAATCACATCAAACCAGTACACATGTTTACCATTTCGATATACAAATTCTTAAAGTATCACTTGGGAATTTCGTGTTGATATTCTTTCTTTTCTCTGCGACTGCACGCCATTAGATTGATTGGTTGATGTTTTACACAGCACTCAACCTTATTTCAATAAAATGCCGATGTTATCGGGTTTACTGGGAGGAAGAAGGCGTGTGCATTGCCCAGAGTAATACCCCGACCTTTGGCTTGTGACTTCCAGCTCTTCCAAATACGCGATCGAGTGAAAAATACATTCGAAATTTGTATTTAATCTGACTGTGAATCCAACCCTCACCGCAACGATGGAAGGCCTTTATCGGTTTGAAGGCCTTCACTCTGCCGATTAAGCGACGGAGATTTTGCTCTTCAGTCAACTGGACGAATGAAGTTCCTAGATTTCGGTCGATATCTTTGGACATTGTTTAGTGGGACTTGTCATCAGCTATGAATATTTTTTGAGTATTTATGTGACTCAATAAAGTAGTAGTTTGCCTAAAAAATATACGAAAGGGGAAGATTGAATACAAGTGGTGGATTGAGCTGTCTAAATTGGGGGTGATCTGGCCCATGACAACTATGTGACTTGTGTCGTCTGCACCCCTGTCCCCTTCGGAAGTGAAAATCTTGAGATTTCTCCCTTATTGGTCTTTCGAGATTTGAACTGCAGACTTTTCTAGGGTGGTTCTGGGTTTCCACCAAGGCTTTTAGGTGGGCGAATGTTTCTAACCGAGTGACAGAGCCAAACTTTAACATTACGGCAAATGGAAAATTAATTGTCTACTGGTGCCAACTGATTAATTGATTGATTGATTGATTGTTTGGTGTTTTACGCCGCTCTCAAGATTATTTCACTTATATGGCGGCGTTGCCAGTTTTATTGTGGGAGGAAACCGGGCTCAGTGCCCGGAGGAAACTCACGACCTTCCGCTGGTAACTGGCAACCATCCCACATAGGTCGTTCGAGTGGGTGCCAATTGACCTTATCCTGGCTAGAGCTAGAAGCTGGAAATTTAGCCGTATTTTGTACAATGGTAGTACATATATATTTGATTAAAACTAAAACAAATCCACTGTAATCACATTATAAGCTTTCCATTTAAGAAACATTGCCAATGTTTGTGTACTATTTCAGCTTGTTTATGGAATCAGGAAACTGTCATAGTTTGGGTTAAAAGATATACACTTAAAGTATAAAAAAAATGAAAGAGACACGTCGAAAGGCAAATAGTTTGAAACTAGCCTGTCTTTTGTCAATATTTTGGGGTTGTCTATGGTGTTTTGTTGTTGTTTTTTGGTTTATTGATCGATTCATTTAAATATCTAAAAAGGTAATTGGTTGGACACAACTAAAAACGTTGGCACCATAGCAAAGGAAAATGAAACGCCGTGATTTTTAATTCTAGGAATAAAGGGAGATCACTCTGTTTTCAACGTTACACACAATCTGGATGTGATTTAGTAAACGTCACATATTTTTACGCGGTAAAATTGCCTTTAGAAAATCATTATTTTTTTTATAACCAGGTACTTTTGGTTAACATAAAACAAATACAGTTGCCTGCAAATGTTAGAATAAACATTACTTTTTGGCCTAGGAATTTATTTTGGGACCCTTAACTGTGACCAGTGTTCTTCATAGCTCAACGGCCATCCCACAAGTTCCCAATTATGTGCAAAATTTTAAAGAAACTTTTTCTACTTTCTCTCTGAAGGCTTCGGTTACCCGAATGCCTAATTTAGTAAACAAAGACAGACATTAAGCATGACACTCACAAGTAATACCATCCCCTCCACGAGTTGAACTTATTGAACACTAATTTGTGGTAGTAGGAAACCTCCTTTATAATCACATCAAACCAGTACACATATTTACCATTTCGATATACAAATTCTTAAAGTATCACTTGGGAATTTCGTGTTGATATTCTTTCTTTTCTCTGCGACTGCACGCCATTAGATTGATTGGTTGATGTTTTACACAGCACTCAACCTTATTTCAATAAAATGCCGATGTTATCGGGTTTACTGGGAGGAAGAAGGTGTGTGCATTGCCCAGAGTAAACCCCCGACCTTTGGCTTGTGACTTCCAGCTCTTCCAAATACGCGATCGAGTGAAAAATACATTCGAAATTTGTATTTAATCTGACTGTGAATCCAACCCTCACCGCAACGATGGAAGGCCTTTATCGGTTTGAAGGACTATCACTCTGCCGATTAAGCGACGGAGATTTTGCTCTTCAGTCAACTGGACGAATGAAGTTCCTAGATTTCGGTCGATATCTTTGGACATTGTTTAGTGGGACTTGTCATCAGCTATGAATATTTTTTGAGTATTTATGTGACTCAATAAAGTAGTAGTTTGCCTAAAAAATATACGAAAGGGGAAGATTGAATACAAGTGGTGGATTGAGCTGTCTAAATTGGGGGTGATCTGGCCCATGACAACTATGTGACTTGTGTCGTCTGCACCCCTGTCCCCTTCGGAAGTGAAAATCTTGAGATTTCTCCCTTATTGGTCTTTCGAGATTTGAACTGCAGACTTTTCTAGGGTGGTTCTGGGTTTCCACCAAGGCTTTTAGGTGGGCGAATGTTTCTAACCGAGTGACAGAGCCAAACTTTAACATTACGGCAAATGGAAAATTAATTGTCTACTGGTGCCAACTGATTGATTGATTGATTGATTGATTGATTGTTTGGTGTTTTACGCCGCTCTCAAGATTATTTCACTTATATGGCGGCGTTGCCAGTTTTATTGTGGGAGGAAACCGGGCTCAGTGCCCGGAGGAAACTCACGACCTTCCGCTGGTAACTGGCAACCATCCCACATAGGTCGTTCGAGTGGGTGCCAATTGACCTTATCCTGGCTAGAGCTAGAAGCTGGAAATTTAGCCGTATTTTGTACAATGGTAGTACATATATATTTGATTAAAACTAAAACAAATCCACTGTAATCACATTATAAGCTTTCCATTTAAGAAACATTGCCAATGTTTGTGTACTATTTCAGCTTGTTTATGGAATCAGGAAACTGTCATAGTTTGGGTTAAAAGATATACACTTAAAGTATAAAAAAAATGAAAGAGACACGTCGAAAGGCAAATAGTTTGAAACTAGCCTGTCTTTTGTCAATATTTTGGGGTTGTCTATGGTGTTTTGTTGTTGTTTTTTGGTTTATTGATCGATTCATTTAAATATCTAAAAAGGTAATTGGTTGGACACAACTAAAAACGTTGGCACCATAGCAAAGGAAAATGAAACGCCGTGATTTTTAATTCTAGGAATAAAGGGAGATCACTCTGTTTTCAACGTTACACACAATCTGGATGTGATTTAGTAAACGTCACATATTTTTACGCGGTAAAATTGCCTTTAGAAAATCATTATTTTTTTTATAACCAGGTACTTTTGGTTAACATAAAACAAATACAGTTGCCTGCAAATGTTAGAATAAACATTACTTTTTTGCCTAGGAATTTATTTTGGGACCCTTAACTGTGACCAGTGTTCTTCATAGCTCAACGGCCATGCCACAAGTTCCCAATTATGTGCAAAATTTTAAAGAAACTTTTTCTACTTTCTCTCTGAAGGCTTCGGTTACCCGAATGCCTAATTTAGTAAACAAAGACAGACATTAAGCAAGACACTCACAAGTAATACCATCCCCTCCACGAGTTGAACTTATTGAAGACTAATTTGTGGTAGTAGGAAACCTCCTTCATAATCACATCAAACCAGTACACATGTTTACCATTTCGATATACAAATTCTTAAAGTATCACTTGGCAATTTCGTGTTGATATTCTTTCTTTTCTCTGCGACTGCACGCCATTAGATTGATTGGTTGATGTTTTACACAGCACTCAACCTTATTTCAATAAAATGCCGATGTTATCGGGTTTACTGGGAGGAAGAAGGCGTGTGCATTGCCCAGAGTAATACCCCGACCTTTGGCTTGTGACTTCCAGCTCTTCCAAATACGCGATCGAGTGAAAAATACATTCGAAATTTGTATTTAATCTGACTGTGAATCCAACCCTCACCGCAACGATGGAAGGCCTTTATCGGTTTGAAGGCCTTCACTCTGCCGATTAAGCGACGGAGATTTTGCTCTTCAGTCAACTGGACGAATGAAGTTCCTAGATTTCGGTCGATATCTTTGGACATTGTTTAGTGGGACTTGTCATCAGCTAGGAATATTTTTTGAGTATTTATGTGACTCAATAAAGTAGTAGTTTGCCTAAAAAATATACGAAAGGGGAAGATTGAATACAAGTGGTGGATTGAGCTGTCTAAATTGGGGGTGATCTGGCCCATGACAACTATGTGACTTGTGTCGTCTGCACCCCTGTCCCCTTCGGAAGTGAAAATCTTGAGATTTCTCCCTTATTGGTCTTTCGAGATTTGAACTGCAGACTTTTCTAGGGTGGTTCTGGGTTTCCACCAAGGCTTTTAGGTGGGCGAATGTTTCTAACCGAGTGACAGAGCCAAACTTTAACATTACGGCAAATGGAAAATTAATTGTCTACTGGTGCCAACTGATTAATTGATTGATTGATTGATTGTTTGGTGTTTTACGCCGCTCTCAAGATTATTTCACTTATATGGCGGCGTTGCCAGTTTTATTGTGGGAGGAAACCGGGCTCAGTGCCCGGAGGAAACTCACGACCTTCCGCTGGTAACTGGCAACCATCCCACATAGGTCGTTCGAGTGGGTGCCAATTGACCTTATCCTGGCTAGAGCTAGAAGCTGGAAATTTAGCCGTATTTTGTACAATGGTAGTACATATATATTTGATTAAAACTAAAACAAATCCACTGTAATCACATTATAAGCTTTCCATTTAAGAAACATTGCCAATGTTTGTGTACTATTTCAGCTTGTTTATGGAATCAGGAAACTGTCATAGTTTGGGTTAAAAGATATACACTTAAAGTATAAAAAAAATGAAAGAGACACGTCGAAAGGCAAATAGTTTGAAACTAGCCTGTCTTTTGTCAATATTTTGGGGTTGTCTATGGTGTTTTGTTGTTGTTTTTTGGTTTATTGATCGATTCATTTAAATATCTAAAAAGGTAATTGGTTGGACACAACTAAAAACGTTGGCACCATAGCAAAGGAAAATGAAACGCCGTGATTTTTAATTCTAGGAATAAAGGGAGATCACTCTGTTTTCAACGTTACACACAATCTGGATGTGATTTAGTAAACGTCACATATTTTTACGCGGTAAAATTGCCTTTAGAAAATCATTATTTTTTTTATAACCAGGTACTTTTGGTTAACATAAAACAAATACAGTTGCCTGCAAATGTTAGAATAAACATTACTTTTTTGCCTAGGAATTTATTTTGGGACCCTTAACTGTGACCAGTGTTCTTCATAGCTCAACGGCCATGCCACAAGTTCCCAATTATGTGCAAAATTTTAAAGAAACTTTTTCTACTTTCTCTCTGAAGGCTTCGGTTACCCGAATGCCTAATTTAGTAAACAAAGACAGACATTAAGCAAGACACTCACAAGTAATACCATCCCCTCCACGAGTTGAACTTATTGAAGACTAATTTGTGGTAGTAGGAAACCTCCTTCATAATCACATCAAACCAGTACACATGTTTACCATTTCGATATACAAATTCTTAAAGTATCACTTGGCAATTTCGTGTTGATATTCTTTCTTTTCTCTGCGACTGCACGCCATTAGATTGATTGGTTGATGTTTTACACAGCACTCAACCTTATTTCAATAAAATGCCGATGTTATCGGGTTTACTGGGAGGAAGAAGGCGTGTGCATTGCCCAGAGTAATACCCCGACCTTTGGCTTGTGACTTCCAGCTCTTCCAAATACGCGATCGAGTGAAAAATACATTCGAAATTTGTATTTAATCTGACTGTGAATCCAACCCTCACCGCAACGATGGAAGGCCTTTATCGGTTTGAAGGCCTTCACTCTGCCGATTAAGCGACGGAGATTTTGCTCTTCAGTCAACTGGACGAATGAAGTTCCTAGATTTCGGTCGATATCTTTGGACATTGTTTAGTGGGACTTGTCATCAGCTAGGAATATTTTTTGAGTATTTATGTGACTCAATAAAGTAGTAGTTTGCCTAAAAAATATACGAAAGGGGAAGATTGAATACAAGTGGTGGATTGAGCTGTCTAAATTGGGGGTGATCTGGCCCATGACAACTATGTGACTTGTGTCGTCTGCACCCCTGTCCCCTTCGGAAGTGAAAATCTTGAGATTTCTCCCTTATTGGTCTTTCGAGATTTGAACTGCAGACTTTTCTAGGGTGGTTCTGGGTTTCCACCAAGGCTTTTAGGTGGGCGAATGTTTCTAACCGAGTGACAGAGCCAAACTTTAACATTACGGCAAATGGAAAATTAATTGTCTACTGGTGCCAACTGATTAATTGATTGATTGATTGATTGTTTGGTGTTTTACGCCGCTCTCAAGATTATTTCACTTATATGGCGGCGTTGCCAGTTTTATTGTGGGAGGAAACCGGGCTCAGTGCCCGGAGGAAACTCACGACCTTCCGCTGGTAACTGGCAACCATCCCACATAGGTCGTTCGAGTGGGTGCCAATTGACCTTATCCTGGCTAGAGCTAGAAGCTGGAAATTTAGCCGTATTTTGTACAATGGTAGTACATATATATTTGATTAAAACTAAAACAAATCCACTGTAATCACATTATAAGCTTTCCATTTAAGAAACATTGCCAATGTTTGTGTACTATTTCAGCTTGTTTATGGAATCAGGAAACTGTCATAGTTTGGGTTAAAAGATATACACTTAAAGTATAAAAAAAATGAAAGAGACACGTCGAAAGGCAAATAGTTTGAAACTAGCCTGTCTTTTGTCAATATTTTGGGGTTGTCTATGGTGTTTTGTTGTTGTTTTTTGGTTTATTGATCGATTCATTTAAATATCTAAAAAGGTAATTGGTTGGACACAACTAAAAACGTTGGCACCATAGCAAAGGAAAATGAAACGCCGTGATTTTTAATTCTAGGAATAAAGGATCACTCTGTTTTCAACGTTACACACAATCTGGATGTGATTTAGTAAACGTCACATATTTTTACGCGGTAAAATTGCCTTTAGAAAATCATTATTTTTTTTATAACCAGGTACTTTTGGTTAACATAAAACAAATACAGTTGCCTGCAAATGTTAGAATAAACATTACTTTTTTGCCTAGGAATTTATTTTGGGACCCTTAACTGTGACCAGTGTTCTTCATAGCTCAACGGCCATGCCACAAGTTCCCAATTATGTGCAAAATTTTAAAGAAACTTTTTCTACTTTCTCTCTGAAGGCTTCGGTTACCCGAATGCCTAATTTAGTAAACAAAGACAGACATTAAGCAAGACACTCACAAGTAATACCATCCCCTCCACGAGTTGAACTTATTGAAGACTAATTTGTGGTAGTAGGAAACCTCCTTCATAATCACATCAAACCAGTACACATGTTTACCATTTCGATATACAAATTCTTAAAGTATCACTTGGCAATTTCGTGTTGATATTCTTTCTTTTCTCTGCGACTGCACGCCATTAGATTGATTGGTTGATGTTTTACACAGCACTCAACCTTATTTCAATAAAATGCCGATGTTATCGGGTTTACTCGGAGGAAGAAGGCGTGTGCATTGCCCAGAGTAAACCCCCGACCTTTGGCGTGTGACTTCCAGCTCTGCCAAATACGCGATCGAGTGAAAAATACATTCGAAATTTATATTTAATCTGACTGTGAATCCAACCCTCACCGCAACGATGGAAGGCCTTTATCGGTTTGAAGGACTATCACTCTGCCGATTAAGCGACGGAGATTTTGCTCTTCAGTCAACTGAACGAATGAAGTTCCTAGATTTCGGTCGATATCTTTGGACATTGTTTAGTGGGACTTGTCATCAGCTATGAATATTTTTTGAGTATTTATGTGACTCAATAAAGTAGTAGTTTGCCTAAAAAATATACGAAAGGGGAAGATTGAATACAAGTGGTGGATTGAGCTGTCTAAATTGGGGGTGATCTGGCCCATGACAACTATGTGACTTGTGTCGTCTGCACCCCTGTCCCCTTCGGAAGTGAAAATCTTGAGATTTCTCCCTTATTGGTCTTTCGAGATTTGAACTGCAGACTTTTCTAGGGTGGTTCTGGGTTTCCACCAAGGCTTTTAGGTGGGCGAATGTTTCTAACCGAGTGACAGAGCCAAACTTTAACATTACGGCAAATGGAAAATTAATTGGCTACTGGTGCCAACTGATTGATTGATTGATTGATTGATTGTTTGGTGTTTACGCCGCTCTCAAGACTATTTCACTTATATGGCGGCGTTGCCAGTTTTATTGTGGGAGGAAACCGGGCTCAGTGCCCGGAGGAAACCCACGACCTTCCGCTGGTAACTGGCAACCATCCCACATAGGTCGTTCGAGTGGGTGCCAATTGACCTTATCCTGGCTAGAGCTAGAAGCTGGAAATTTAGCCGTATTTTGTACAATGGTAGTACATATATATTTGATTAAAACTAAAACAAATCCACTGTAATCACATTATAAGCTTTCCATTTAAGAAACATTGCCAATGTTTGTGTACTATTTCAGCTTATTTATGGAATCAGGAAACTGTCATAGTTTGGGTTAAAAGATATACACTTAAAGTATGAAAAAAATGGAAGAGACATGTCGAAAGGCAAATAGTTTGAAACTAGCCTGTCTTTTGTCAATATTTTGGGGTTGTCTATGGTGTTTTGTTGTTGTTTTTTGGTTTATTGATCGATTCATTTAAATATTTAAAAAGATAATTGGTTGGACACAACTTAAAACGTTGGCACCATAGCAAAGGAAAATGAAACGCCGTGATTTTTAATTCTAGGAATAAAGGGAGATCACTCTGTTTTCAACGTTACACACAATCTGGATGTGATTTAGTAAACGTCACATATTTTTTACGCGGTAAAATTGCCTTTAGAAAATCATTATTTTTTTTATAACCAGGTACTTTTGGTTAACATAAAACAAATACAGTTGCCTGCAAATGTTAGAATAAACATTACTTTTTGGCCTAGGAATTTATTTTGGGACCCTTAACTGTGACCAGTGTTCTTCATAGCTCAACGGCCATGCCACAAGTTCCCAATTATGTGCAAAATTTTAAAGAAACTTTTTCTACTTTCTCTCTGAAGGCTTCGGTTACCCGAATGCCTAATTTAGTAAACAAAGACAGACATTAAGCATGACACTCACAAGTAATACCATCCCCTCCACGAGTTGAACTTATTGAAGACTAATTTGTGGTAGTAGGAAACCTCCTTCATAATCACATCAAACCAGTACACATGTTTACCATTTCGATATACAAATTCTTAAAGTATCACTTGGGAATTTCGTGTTGATATTCTTTCTTTTCTTTGCGACTGCACGCCATTAGATTGATTTGTTGATGTTTTACACAGCACTCAACCTTATTTCAATAAAATGCCGATGTTATCGGGTTTACTGGGAGGAAGAAGGCGTGTGCATTGCCCCGAGTAAACCCCCGACCTTTGGCTTGTGACTTCCAGCTCTTCCAAATACGCGATCGAGTGAAAAATACATTCGAAATTTGTATTTAATCTGACTGTGAATCCAACCCTCACCGCAACGATGGAAGGCCTTTATCGGTTTGAAGGACTATCACTCTGCCGATTAAGCGACGGAGATTTTGCTCTTCAGTCAACTGGACGAATGAAGTTCCTAGATTTCGGTCGATATCTTTGGACATTGTTTAGTGGGACTTGTCATCAGCTATGAATATTTTTTGAGTATTTATGTGACTCAATAAAGTAGTAGTTTGCCTAAAAAATATACGAAAGGGGAAGATTGAATACAAGTGGTGGATTGAGCTGTCTAAATTGGGGGTGATCTGGCCCATGACAACTATGTGACTTGTGTCGTCTGCACCCCTGTCCCCTTCGGAAGTGAAAATCTTGAGATTTCTCCCTTATTGGTCTTTCGAGATTTGAACTGCAGACTTTTCTAGGGTGGTTCTGGGTTTCCACCAAGGCTTTTAGGTGGGCGAATGTTTCTAACCGAGTGACAGAGCCAAACTTTAACATTACGGCAAATGGAAAATTAATTGTCTACTGTTGCCAACTGATTAATTGATTGATTGATTGATTGTTTGGTGTTTTACGCCGCTCTCAAGATTATTTCACTTATATGGCGGCGTTGCCAGTTTTATTGTGGGAGGAAACCGGGCTCAGTGCCCGGAGGAAACTCACGACCTTCCGCTGGTAACTGGCAACCATCCCACATAGGTCGTTCGAGTGGGTGCCAATTGACCTTATCCTGGCTAGAGCTAGAAGCTGGAAATTTAGCCGTATTTTGTACAATGGTAGTACATATATATTTGATTAAAACTAAAACAAATCCACTGTAATCACATTATAAGCTTTCCATTTAAGAAACATTGCCAATGTTTGTGTACTATTTCAGCTTGTTTATGGAATCAGGAAACTGTCATAGTTTGGGTTAAAAGATATACACTTAAAGTATAAAAAAAATGAAAGAGACACGTCGAAAGGCAAATAGTTTGAAACTAGCCTGTCTTTTGTCAATATTTTGGGGTTGTCTATGGTGTTTTGTTGTTGTTTTTTGGTTTATTGATCGATTCATTTAAATATTTAAAAAGATAATTGGTTGGACACAACTTAAAACGTTGGCACCATAGCAAAGGAAAATGAAACGCCGTGATTTTTAATTCTAGGAATAAAGGGAGATCACTCTGTTTTCAACGTTACACACAATCTGGATGTGATTTAGTAAACGTCACATATTTTTTACGCGGTAAAATTGCCTTTAGAAAATCATTATTTTTTTTATAACCAGGTACTTTTGGTTAACATAAAACAAATACAGTTGCCTGCAAATGTTAGAATAAACATTACTTTTTGGCCTAGGAATTTATTTTGGGACCCTTAACTGTGACGAGTGTTCTTCATAGCTTAACGGCCATGCCACAAGTTCCCAATTATGTGCAAAATTTTAAAGAAACTTTTTCTACTTTCTCTCTGAAGGCTTCAGTTACCCGAATGCCTAATTTAGTAAACAAAGACAGACATTAAGCATGACACTCACAAGTAATACCATCCCCTCCACGAGTTGAACTTATTGAAGACTAATTTGTGGTAGTAGGAAACCTCCTTCATAATCACATCAAACCAGTACACATGTTTACCATTTCGATATACAAATTCTTAAAGTATCACTTGGCAATTTCGTGTTGATATTCTTTCTTTTCTCTGCGACTGCACGCCATTAGATTGATTGGTTGATGTTTTACACAGCACTCAACCTTATTTCAATAAAATGCCGATGTTATCGGGTTTACTGGGAGGAAGAAGGCGTGTGCATTGCCCAGAGTAAACCCCCGACCTTTGGCGTGTGACTTCCAGCTCTGCCAAATACGCGATCGAGTGAAAAATACATTCGAAATTTATATTTAATCTGACTGTGAATCCAACCCTCACCGCAACGATGGAAGGCCTTTATCGGTTTGAAGGACTATCACTCTGCCGATTAAGCGACGGAGATTTTGCTCTTCAGTCAACTGAACGAATGAGTTCCTAGATTTCGGTCGATATCTTTGGACATTGTTTAGTAGGACTTGTCATCAGCTATGAATATTTTTTGAGTATTTATGTGACTCAATAAAGTAGTAGTTTGCCTAAAAAATATACGAAAGGGGAAGATTGAATACAAGTGGTGGATTGAGCTGTCTAAATTGGGGGTGATCTGGCCCATGACAACTATGTGACTTGTGTCGTCTGCACCCCTGTCCCCTTCGGAAGTGAAAATCTTGAGATTTCTCCCTTATTGGTCTTTCGAGATTTGAACTGCAGACTTTTCTAGGGTGGTTCTGGGTTTCCACCAAGGCTTTTAGGTGGGCGAATGTTTCTAACCGAGTGACAGAGCCAAACTTTAACATTACGGCAAATGGAAAATTAATTGGCTACTGGTGCCAACTGATTGATTGATTGATTGATTGATTGATTGTTTGGTGTTTACGCCGCTCTCAAGATTATTTCACTTATATGGCGGCGTTGCCAGTTTTATTGTGGGAGGAAACCGGGCTCAGTGCCCGGAGGAAACCCACGACCTTCCGCTGGTAACTGGCAACCATCCCACATAGGTCGTTCGAGTGGGTGCCAATTGACCTTATCCTGGCTAGAGCTAGAAGCTGGAAATTTAGCCGTATTTTGTACAATGGTAGTACATATATATTTGATTAAAACTAAAACAAATCCACTGTAATCACATTATAAGCTTTCCATTTAAGAAACATTGCCAATGTTTGTGTACTATTTCAGCTTGTTTATGGAATCAGGAAACTGTCATAGTTTGGGTTAAAAGATATACACTTAAAGTATGAAAAAAAATGAAAGAGACACGTCGAAAGGCAAATAGTTTGAAACTAGCCTGTCTTTTGTCAATATTTTGGGGTTGTCTATGGTGTTTTGTTGTTGTTTTTTGGTTTATTGATCGATTCATTTAAATATTTAAAAAGATAATTGGTTGGACACAACTTAAAACGTTGGCACCATAGCAAAGGAAAATGAAACGCCGTGATTTTTAATTCTAGGAATAAAGGGAGATCACTCTGTTTTCAACGTTACACACAATCTGGATGTGATTTAGTAAACGTCACATATTTTTTACGCGGTAAAATTGCCTTTAGAAAATCATTCTTTTTTTTGTAACCAGGTACTTTTGGTTAACATAAAACAAATACAGTTGCCTGCAAATGTTAGAATAAACATTACTTTTTGGCCTAGGAATTTATTTTGGGACCCTTAACTGTGACCAGTGTTCTTCATAGCTCAACGGCCATGCCACAAGTTCCCAATTATGTGCAAAATTTTAAAGAAACTTTTTCTACTTTCTCTCTGAAGGCTTCGGTTACCCGAATGCCTAATTTAGTAAACAAAGACAGACATTAAGCATGACACTCACAAGTAATACCATCCCCTCCACGAGTTGAACTTATTGAACACTAATTTGTGGTAGTAGGAAACCTCCTTCATAATCACATCAAACCAGTACACATGTTTACCATTTCGATATACAAATTCTTAAAGTATCACTTGGGAATTTCGTGTTGATATTCTTTCTTTTCTTTGCGACTGCACGCCATTAGATTGATTTGTTGATGTTTTACACAGCACTCAACCTTATTTCAATAAAATGCCGATGTTATCGGGTTTACTGGGAGGAAGAAGGCGTGTGCATTGCCCCGAGTAAACCCCCGACCTTTGGCTTGTGACTTCAAGCTCTTCCAAATACGCGATCGAGTGAAAAATACATTCGAAATTTGTATTTAATCTGACTGTGAATCCAACCCTCACCGCAACGATGGAAGGCCTTTATCGGTTTGAAGGACTATCACTCTGCCGATTAAGCGACGGAGATTTTGCTCTTCAGTCAACTGGACGAATGAAGTTCCTAGATTTCGGTCGATATCTTTGGACATTGTTTAGTGGGACTTGTCATCAGCTATGAATATTTTTTGAGTATTTATGTGACTCAATAAAGTAGTAGTTTGCCTAAAAAATATACGAAAGGGGAAGATTGAATACAAGTGGTGGATTGAGCTGTCTAAATTGGGGGTGATCTGGCCCATGACAACTATGTGACTTGTGTCGTCTGCACCCCTGTCCCCTTCGGAAGTGAAAATCTTGAGATTTCTCCCTTATTGGTCTTTCGAGATTTGAACTGCAGACTTTTCTAGGGTGGTTCTGGGTTTCCACCAAGGCTTTTAGGTGGGCGAATGTTTCTAACCGAGTGACAGAGCCAAACTTTAACATTACGGCAAATGGAAAATTAATTGTCTACTGTTGCCAACTGATTAATTGATTGATTGATTGATTGTTTGGTGTTTTACGCCGCTCTCAAGATTATTTCACTTATATGGCGGCGTTGCCAGTTTTATTGTGGGAGGAAACCGGGCTCAGTGCCCGGAGGAAACTCACGACCTTCCGCTGGTAACTGGCAACCATCCCACATAGGTCGTTCGAGTGGGTGCCAATTGACCTTATCCTGGCTAGAGCTAGAAGCTGGAAATTTAGCCGTATTTTGTACAATGGTAGTACATATATATTTGATTAAAACTAAAACAAATCCACTGTAATCACATTATAAGCTTTCCATTTAAGAAACATTGCCAATGTTTGTGTACTATTTCAGCTTGTTTATGGAATCAGGAAACTGTCATAGTTTGGGTTAAAAGATATACACTTAAAGTATAAAAAAAATGAAAGAGACACGTCGAAAGGCAAATAGTTTGAAACTAGCCTGTCTTTTGTCAATATTTTGGGGTTGTCTATGGTGTTTTGTTGTTGTTTTTTGGTTTATTGATCGATTCATTTAAATATTTAAAAAGATAATTGGTTGGACACAACTTAAAACGTTGGCACCATAGCAAAGGAAAATGAAACGCCGTGATTTTTAATTCTAGGAATAAAGGGAGATCACTCTGTTTTCAACGTTACACACAATCTGGATGTGATTTAGTAAACGTCACATATTTTTTACGCGGTAAAATTGCCTTTAGAAAATCATTATTTTTTTTATAACCAGGTACTTTTGGTTAACATAAAACAAATACAGTTGCCTGCAAATGTTAGAATAAACATTACTTTTTGGCCTAGGAATTTATTTTGGGACCCTTAACTGTGACGAGTGTTCTTCATAGCTTAACGGCCATGCCACAAGTTCCCAATTATGTGCAAAATTTTAAAGAAACTTTTTCTACTTTCTCTCTGAAGGCTTCAGTTACCCGAATGCCTAATTTAGTAAACAAAGACAGACATTAAGCATGACACTCACAAGTAATACCATCCCCTCCACGAGTTGAACTTATTGAAGACTAATTTGTGGTAGTAGGAAACCTCCTTCATAATCACATCAAACCAGTACACATGTTTACCATTTCGATATACAAATTCTTAAAGTATCACTTGGCAATTTCGTGTTGATATTCTTTCTTTTCTCTGCGACTGCACGCCATTAGATTGATTGGTTGATGTTTTACACAGCACTCAACCTTATTTCAATAAAATGCCGATGTTATCGGGTTTACTGGGAGGAAGAAGGCGTGTGCATTGCCCAGAGTAAACCCCCGACCTTTGGCGTGTGACTTCCAGCTCTGCCAAATACGCGATCGAGTGAAAAATACATTCGAAATTTATATTTAATCTGACTGTGAATCCAACCCTCACCGCAACGATGGAAGGCCTTTATCGGTTTGAAGGACTATCACTCTGCCGATTAAGCGACGGAGATTTTGCTCTTCAGTCAACTGAACGAATGAGTTCCTAGATTTCGGTCGATATCTTTGGACATTGTTTAGTAGGACTTGTCATCAGCTATGAATATTTTTTGAGTATTTATGTGACTCAATAAAGTAGTAGTTTGCCTAAAAAATATACGAAAGGGGAAGATTGAATACAAGTGGTGGATTGAGCTGTCTAAATTGGGGGTGATCTGGCCCATGACAACTATGTGACTTGTGTCGTCTGCACCCCTGTCCCCTTCGGAAGTGAAAATCTTGAGATTTCTCCCTTATTGGTCTTTCGAGATTTGAACTGCAGACTTTTCTAGGGTGGTTCTGGGTTTCCACCAAGGCTTTTAGGTGGGCGAATGTTTCTAACCGAGTGACAGAGCCAAACTTTAACATTACGGCAAATGGAAAATTAATTGGCTACTGGTGCCAACTGATTGATTGATTGATTGATTGATTGTTTGGTGTTTACGCCGCTCTCAAGATTATTTCACTTATATGGCGGCGTTGCCAGTTTTATTGTGGGAGGAAACCGGGCTCAGTGCCCGGAGGAAACCCACGACCTTCCGCTGGTAACTGGCAACCATCCCACATAGGTCGTTCGAGTGGGTGCCAATTGACCTTATCCTGGCTAGAGCTAGAAGCTGGAAATTTAGCCGTATTTTGTACAATGGTAGTACATATATATTTGATTAAAACTAAAACAAATCCACTGTAATCACATTATAAGCTTTCCATTTAAGAAACATTGCCAATGTTTGTGTACTATTTCAGCTTGTTTATGGAATCAGGAAACTGTCATAGTTTGGGTTAAAAGATATACACTTAAAGTATGAAAAAAAATGAAAGAGACACGTCGAAAGGCAAATAGTTTGAAACTAGCCTGTCTTTTGTCAATATTTTGGGGTTGTCTATGGTGTTTTGTTGTTGTTTTTTGGTTTATTGATCGATTCATTTAAATATTTAAAAAGATAATTGGTTGGACACAACTTAAAACGTTGGCACCATAGCAAAGGAAAATGAAACGCCGTGATTTTTAATTCTAGGAATAAAGGGAGATCACTCTGTTTTCAACGTTACACACAATCTGGATGTGATTTAGTAAACGTCACATATTTTTTACGCGGTAAAATTGCCTTTAGAAAATCATTCTTTTTTTTGTAACCAGGTACTTTTGGTTAACATAAAACAAATACAGTTGCCTGCAAATGTTAGAATAAACATTACTTTTTGGCCTAGGAATTTATTTTGGGACCCTTAACTGTGACCAGTGTTCTTCATAGCTCAACGGCCATGCCACAAGTTCCCAATTATGTGCAAAATTTTAAAGAAACTTTTTCTACTTTCTCTCTGAAGGCTTCGGTTACCCGAATGCCTAATTTAGTAAACAAAGACAGACATAAAGCATGACACTCACAAGTAATACCATCCCCTCCACGAGTTGAATTTATTGAAGACTAATTTGTGGTAGTAGGAAACCTCCTTCATAATCACATCAAACCAGTACACATGTTTACCATTTCGATATACAAATTCTTAAAGTATCACTTGGGAATTTCGTGTTGATATTCTTTCTTTTCTCTGCGACTGCACGCCATTAGATTGATTGGTTGATGTTTTACACAGCACTCAACCTTATTTCAATAAAATGCCGATGTTATCGGGTTTACTGGGAGGAAGAAGGCGTGTGCATTGCCCAGAGTAAACCCCCGACCTTTGGCTTGTGACTTCCAGCTCTTCCAAATACGCGATCGAGTGAAAAATACATTCGAAATTTGTATTTAATCTGACTGTGAATCCAACCCTCACCGCAACGATGGAAGGCCTTTATCGGTTTGAAGGACTATCACTCTGCCGATTAAGCGACGGAGATTTTGCTCTTCAGTCAACTGGACGAATGAAGTTCCTAGATTTCGGTCGATATCTTTGGACATTGTTTAGTGGGACTTGTCATCAGCTATGAATATTTTTTGAGTATTTATGTGACTCAATAAAGTAGTAGTTTGCCTAAAAAATATACGAAAGGGGAAGATTGAATACAAGTGGTGGATTGAGCTGTCTAAATTGGGGGTGATCTGGCCCATGACAACTATGTGACTTGTGTCGTCTGCACCCCTGTCCCCTTCGGAAGTGAAAATCTTGAGATTTCTCCCTTATTGGTCTTTCGAGATTTGAACTGCAGACTTTTCTAGGGTGGTTCTGGGTTACCACCAAGGCTTTTAGGTGGGCGAATGTTTCTAACCGAGTGACAGAGCCAAACTTTAACATTACGGCAAATGGAAAATTAATTGTCTACTGGTGCCAACTGATTGATTGATTGATTGATTGATTGTTTGGTGTTTTACGCCGCTCTCAAGATTATTTCACTTATATGGCGGCGTTGCCAGTTTTATTGTGAGAGGAAACCGGGCTCAGTGCCCGGAGCAAACTCACGACCTTCCGCTGGTAACTGGCAACCATCCCACATAGGTCGTTCGAGTGGGTGCCAATTGACCTTATCCTGGCTAGAGCTAGAAGCTGGAAATTTAGCCGTATTTTGTACAATGGTAGTACATATATATTTGATTAAAACTAAAACAAATCCACTGTAATCACATTATAAGCTTTCCATTTAAGAAACATTGCCAATGTTTGTGTACTATTTCAGCTTGTTTATGGAATCAGGAAACTGTCATAGTTTGAGTTAAAAGATAAACACTTAAAGTATGAAAAAAAATGGAAGAGACATGTCGAAAGGCAAATAGTTTGAAACTAGCCTGTCTTTTGTCAATATTTTGGGGTTGTCTATGGTGTTTTGTTGTTGTTTTTTGGTTTATTGATCGATTCATTTAAATATTTAAAAAGATAATTGGTTGGACACAACTTAAAACGTTGGCACCATAGCAAAGGAAAATGAAACGCCGTGATTTTTAATTCTAGGAATAAAGGGAGATCACTCTGTTTTCAACGTTACACACAATCTGGATGTGATTTAGTAAACGTCACATATTTTTTACGCGGTAAAATTGCCTTTAGAAAATCATTCTTTTTTTTGTAACCAGGTACTTTTGGTTAACATAAAACAAATACAGTTGCCTGCAAATGTTAGAATAAACATTACTTTTTGGCCTAGGAATTTATTTTGGGACCCTTAACTGTGACCAGTGTTCTTCATAGCTCAACGGCCATGCCACAAGTTCCCAATTATGTGCAAAATTTTAAAGAAACTTTTTCTACTTTCTCTCTGAAGGCTTCGGTTACCCGAATGCCTAATTTAGTAAACAAAGACAGACATTAAGCATGACACTCACAAGTAATACCATCCCCTCCACGAGTTGAACTTATTGAAGACTAATTTGTGGTAGTAGTAAACCTCCTTCATAATCACATCAAACCAGTACACATGTTTACCATTTCGATATACAAATTCTTAAAGGCACACTTGCCGCGAAAATCAGGAATATTGTTTACATTAAAAAAGAAAGACCGTATTCTGTATTTTTCCCAGACAATATAATTAAGGAACTTTCTATTTTTACCAAAATTTAAAAGTTTGGACGTCACTTTGTATTTTTAATTTGAATTTGAACATTTGAATTGTTACGTACCCGGAACGTAAACAAACCGATCTGCCCCATATTGCCGATTTTATGTTTCAGTCGAGTGAGTGAACTAACGGCACAGTGTAATTTTACGTAGGCCTATTTATCTGAGAAATACAGACTGACGATCGGTTAACAGCGACTGGAAAAGCCTGCTGATTATTGTTTGAGTGTAAACCACAGATACAAAGGCCTGAAAGGAGGGTAAACCAACACGAAAGTTGACCGACACTGATCGTTGTTGTTGTAATCAGGCTTCGATTCTTCGTTTGTTTTTCATCCCATTTTTACAGTCTAAAGCTAACTAGACATGTTTTATGTGTCCTATGTTTAAGTTTAGTGGTATTAGCCGTAGTAAGCTCATGTAAATTGGTTTTCTTAGCAAATTTAAACAGGCTACGGCGGCAAGTGTGCCTTTAAAGTATCACTTGGGAATTTCGTGTTGATATTCTTTCTTTTCTCTGCGACTGCACGCCATTAGATTGATTGGTTGATTTTTGAAACAGAACTCAACCTTATTTCAATAAAATGCCGATGTTATCGGGTTTACTGGGAGGAAGAAGGCGTGTGCATTGCCCAGAGTAAACCCCCGACCTTTGGCTTGTGACTTCCAGCTCTTCCAAATACGCGATCGAGTGAAAAATACATTCGAAATTTGTATTTAATCTGACTGTGAATCCAACCCTCACCGCAACGATGGAAGGCCTTTATCGGTTTGAAGGACTATCACTCTGCCGATTAAGCGACGGAGATTTTGCTCTTCAGTCAACTGGACGAATGAAGTTCCTAGATTTCGGTCGATATCTTTGGACATTGTTTAGTGGGACTTGTCATCAGCTATGAATATTTTTTGAGTATTTATGTGACTCAATAAAGTAGTAGTTTGCCTAAAAAATATACGAAAGGGGAAGATTGAATACAAGTTGTGGATTGAGCTGTCTAAATTGGGGGTGATCTGGCCCATGACAACTATGTGACTTGTGTCGTCTGCACCCCTGTCCCCTTCGGAAGTGAAAATCTTGAGATTTCTCCCTTATTGGTCTTTCGAGATTTGAACTGCAGACTTTTCTAGGGTGGTTCTGGGTTTCCACCAAGGCTTTTAGGTGGGCGAATGTTTCTAACCGAGTGACAGAGCCAAACTTTAACATTACGGCAAATGGAAAATTAATTGTCTACTGGTGCCAACTGATTGATTGATTGATGATTGATTGTTTGGTGTTTTACGCCGCTCTCAAGATTATTTCACTTATATGGCGGCGTTGCCAGTTTTATTGTGGGAGGAAACCGGGCTCAGTGCCCGGAGGAAACCCACGACCTTCCGCTGGTAACTGGCAACCATCCCACATAGGTCGTTCGAGTGGGTGCCAATTGACCTTATCCTGGCTAGAGCTAGAAGCTGGAAATTTAGCCGTATTTTGTACAATGGTAGTACATATGTATTTGATTAAAACTAAAACAAATCCACTGTAATCACATTATAAGCTTTCCATTTAAGAAACATTGCCAATGTTTGTGTACTATTTCAGCTTGTTTATGGAATCAGGAAACTGTCATAGTTTGGGTTAAAAGATATACACTTAAAGTATAAAAAAAATGAAAGAGACACGTCGAAAGGCAAATAGTTTGAAACTAGCCTGTCTTTTGTCAATATTTTGGGGTTGTCTATGGTGTTTTGTTGTTGTTTTTTGGTTTATTGATCGATTCATTTAAATATTTAAAAAGATAATTGGTTGGACACAACTAAAAACGTTGGCACCATAGCAAAGGAAAATGAAACGCCGTGATTTTTAATTCTAGGAATAAAGGGAGATCACTCTGTTTTCAACGTTACACACAATCTGGATGTGATTTAGTAAACGTCACATATTTTTTACGCGGTAAAATTGCCTTTAGAAAATCATTATTTTTTTTATAACCAGGTACTTTTGGTTAACATAAAACAAATACAGTTGCCTGCAAATGTTAGAATAAACATTACTTTTTTGCCTAGGAATTTATTTTGGGACCCTTAACTGTGACCAGTGTTCTTCATAGCTCAACGGCCATGCCACAAGTTCCGAATTATGTGCAAAATTTTAAAGAAACTTTTTCTACTTTCTCTCTGAAGGCTTCGGTTACCCGAATGCCTAATTTAGTAAACAAAGACAGACATTAAGCATGACACTCACAAGTAATACCATCCCCTCCACGAGTTGAACTTATTGAAGACTAATTTGTGGTAGTAGGAAACCTCCTTCATAATCACATCAAACCAGTACACATGTTTACCATTTCGATATACAAATTCTTAAAGTATCACTTGGCAATTTCGTGTTGATATTCTTTCTTTTCTCTGCGACTGCACGCCATTAGATTGATTGGTTGATGTTTTACACAGCACTCAACCTTATTTCAATAAAATGCCGATGTTATCGGGTTTACTGGGAGGAAGAAGGCGTGTGCATTGCCCAGAGTAAACCCCCGACCTTTGGCGTGTGACTTCCAGCTCTGCCAAATACGCGATCGAGTGAAAAATACATTCGAAATTTATATTTAATCTGACTGTGAATCCAACCCTCACCGCAACGATGGAAGGCCTTTATCGGTTTGAAGGACTATCACTCTGCCGATTAAGCGACGGAGATTTTGCTCTTCAGTCAACTGAACGAATGAAGTTCCTAGATTTCGGTCGATATCTTTGGACATTGTTTAGTGGGACTTGTCATCAGCTATGAATATTTTTTGAGTATTTATGTGACTCAATAAAGTAGTAGTTTGCCTAAAAAATATACGAAAGGGGAAGATTGAATACAAGTGGTGGATTGAGCTGTCTAAATTGGGGGTGATCTGGCCCATGACAACTATGTGACTTGTGTCGTCTGCACCCCTGTCCCCTTCGGAAGTGAAAATCTTGAGATTTCTCCCTTATTGGTCTTTCGAGATTTGAACTGCAGACTTTTCTAGGGTGGTTCTGGGTTTCCACCAAGGCTTTTAGGTGGGCGAATGTTTCTAACCGAGTGACAGAGCCAAACTTTAACATTACGGCAAATGGAAAATTAATTGGCTACTGGTGCCAACTGATTGATTGATTGATTGATTGATTGTTTGGTGTTTACGCCGCTCTCAAGATTATTTCACTTATATGGCGGCGTTGCCAGTTTTATTGTGGGAGGAAACCGGGCTCAGTGCCCGGAGGAAACCCACGACCTTCCGCTGGTAACTGGCAACCATCCCACATAGGTCGTTCGAGTGGGTGCCAATTGACCTTATCCTGGCTAGAGCTAGAAGCTGGAAATTTAGCCGTATTTTGTACAATGGTAGTACATATATATTTGATTAAAACTAAAACAAATCCACTGTAATCACATTATAAGCTTTCCATTTAAGAAACATTGCCAATGTTTGTGTACTATTTCAGCTTGTTTATGGAATCAGGAAACTGTCATAGTTTGGGTTAAAAGATATACACTTAAAGTATGAAAAAAAATGAAAGAGACACGTCGAAAGGCAAATAGTTTGAAACTAGCCTGTCTTTTGTCAATATTTTGGGGTTGTCTATGGTGTTTTGTTGTTGTTTTTTGGTTTATTGATCGATTCATTTAAATATTTAAAAAGATAATTGGTTGGACACAACTTAAAACGTTGGCACCATAGCAAAGGAAAATGAAACGCCGTGATTTTTAATTCTAGGAATAAAGGGAGATCACTCTGTTTTCAACGTTACACACAATCTGGATGTGATTTAGTAAACGTCACATATTTTTTACGCGGTAAAATTGCCTTTAGAAAATCATTCTTTTTTTTGTAACCAGGTACTTTTGGTTAACATAAAACAAATACAGTTGCCTGCAAATGTTAGAATAAACATTACTTTTTGGCCTAGGAATTTATTTTGGGACCCTTAACTGTGACCAGTGTTCTTCATAGCTCAACGGCCATGCCACAAGTTCCGAATTATGTGCAAAATTTTAAAGAAACTTTTTCTACTTTCTCTCTGAAGGCTTCGGTTACCCGAATGCCTAATTTAGTAAACAAAGACAGAAATAAAGCATGACACTCCCAAGTAATACCATCCCCTCCACGAGTTGAATTTATTGAAGACTAATTTGTGGTAGTAGGAAACCTCCTTCATAATCACATCAAACCAGTACACATGTTTACCATTTCGATATACAAATTCTTAAAGTATCACTTGGGAATTTCGTGTTGATATTCTTTCTTTTCTCTGCGACTGCACGCCATTAGATTGATTGGTTGATGTTTTACACAGCACTCAACCTTATTTCAATAAAATGCCGATGTTATCGGGTTTACTGGGAGGAAGAAGGCGTGTGCATTGCCCAGAGTAAACCCCCGACCTTTGGCTTGTGACTTCCAGCTCTTCCAAATACGCGATGGAGTGAAAAATACATTCGAAATTTGTATTTAATCTGACTGTGAATCCAACCCTCACCGCAACGATGGAAGGCCTTTATCGGTTTGAAGGACTATCACTCTGCCGATTAAGCGACGGAGATTTTGCTCTTCAGTCAACTGGACGAATGAAGTTCCTAGATTTCGGTCGATATCTTTGGACATTGTTTAGTGGGACTTGTCATCAGCTATGAATATTTTTTGAGTATTTATGTGACTCAATAAAGTAGTAGTTTGCCTAAAAAATATACGAAAGGGGAAGATTGAATACAAGTGGTGGATTGAGCTGTCTAAATTGGGGGTGATCTGGCCCATGACAACTATGTGACTTGTGTCGTCTGCACCCCTGTCCCCTTCGGAAGTGAAAATCTTGAGATTTCTCCCTTATTGGTCTTTCGAGATTTGAACTGCAGACTTTTCTAGGGTGGTTCTGGGTTACCACCAAGGCTTTTAGGTGGGCGAATGTTTCTAACCGAGTGACAGAGCCAAACTTTAACATTACGGCAAATGGAAAATTAATTGTCTACTGGTGCCAACTGATTGATTGATTGATTGATTGATTGTTTGGTGTTTTACGCCGCTCTCAAGATTATTTCACTTATATGGTGGCGTTGCCAGTTTTATTGTGAGAGGAAACCGGGCTCAGTGCCCGGAGCAAACTCACGACCTTCCGCTGGTAACTGGCAACCATCCCACATAGGTCGTTCGAGTGGGTGCCAATTGACCTTATCCTGGCTAGAGCTAGAAGCTGGAAATTTAGCCGTATTTTGTACAATGGTAGTACATATATATTTGATTAAAACTAAAACAAATCCACTGTAATCACATTATAAGCTTTCCATTTAAGAAACATTGCCAATGTTTGTGTACTATTTCAGCTTGTTTATGGAATCAGGAAACTGTCATAGTTTGGGTTAAAAGATAAACACTTAAAGTATGAAAAAAAATGAAAGAGACACGTCGAAAGGCAAATAGTTTGAAACTAGCCTGTCTTTTGTCAATATTTTGGGGTTGTCTATGGTGTTTTGTTGTTGTTTTTTGGTTTATTGATCGATTCATTTAAATATTTAAAAAGATAATTGGTTGGACACAACTTAAAACGTTGGCACCATAGCAAAGGAAAATGAAACGCCGTGATTTTTAATTCTAGGAATAAAGGGAGATCACTCTGTTTTCAACGTTACACACAATCTGGATGTGATTTAGTAAACGTCACATATTTTTTACGCGGTAAAATTGCCTTTAGAAAATCATTATTTTTTTTGTAACCAGGTACTTTTGGTTAACATAAAACAAATACAGTTGCCTGCAAATGTTAGAATAAACATTACTTTTTGGCCTAGGAATTTATTTTGGGACCCTTAACTGTGACCAGTGTTCTTCATAGCTCAACGGCCATGCCACAAGTTCCGAATTATGTGCAAAATTTTAAAGAAACTTTTTCTACTTTCTCTCTGAAGGCTTCGGTTACCCGAATGCCTAATTTAGTAAACAAAGACAGACATTAAGCATGACACTCACAAGTAATACCATCCCCTCCACGAGTTGAACTTATTGAAGACTAATTTGTGGTAGTAGTAAACCTCCTTCATAATCACATCAAACCAGTACACATGTTTACCATTTCGATATACAAATTCTTAAAGGCACACTTGCCGCGATAATCAGGAATATTGTTTACATTAAAAAAGAAAGACCGTATTCTGTATTTTTCCCAGACAATATAATTAAGGAACTTTCTATTTTTACCAAAATTTAAAAGTTTGGACGTCACTTTGTATTTTTAATTTGAATTTGAAAATTTGAATTGTTACGTACCCGGAACGTAAACAAACCGATCTGCCCCATATTGCCGATTTTATGTTTCAGTCGAGTGAGTGAACTAACGGCACAGTTTAATTTTACGTAGGCCTATTTATCTGAGAAATACAGACTGACGATCGGTTAACAGCGACTGGAAAAGCCTGCTGATTATTGTTTGAGTGTAAACCACAGATACAAAGGCCTGAAAGGAGGGTAAACCAACACGAAAGTTGACCGACACTGATCGTTGTTGTTGTAATCAGGCTTCGATTCTTCGTTTGTTTTTCACCCCATTTTTACAGTCTAAAGCTAACTAGACATGTTTTATGTGTCCTATGTTTAAGTTTAGTGGTATTAGTCGTAGTAAGCTCATGTAAATTGGTTTTCTTAGCAAATTTAAACAGGCTACGGCGGCAAGTGTGCCTTTAAAGTATCACTTGGGAATTTCGTGTTGATATTCTTTCTTTTCTCTGCGACTGCACGCCATTAGATTGATTGGTTGATTTTTGAAACAGCACTCAACCTTATTTCAATAAAATGCCGATGTTATCGGGTTTACTGGGAGGAAGAAGGCGTGTGCATTGCCCAGAGTAAACCCCCGACCTTTGGCTTGTGACTTCCAGCTCTTCCAAATACGCGATCGAGTGAAAAATACATTCGAAATTTGTATTTAATCTGACTGTGAATCCAACCCTCACCGCAACGATGGAAGGCCTTTATCGGTTTGAAGGACTATCACTCTGCCGATTAAGCGACGGAGATTTTGCTCTTCAGTCAACTGGACGAATGAAGTTCCTAGATTTCGGTCGATATCTTTGGACATTGTTTAGTGGGACTTATCATCAGCTAGGAATATTTTTTGAGTATTTATGTGACTCAATAAAGTAGTAGTTTGCCTAAAAAATATATGAAAGGGGAAGATTGAATACAAGTGGCGGATTGAGCTGTCTAAATTGGGGGTGATGTGGCCCATGACAACTATGTGACTTGTGTCGTCTGCACCCCTGTCCCCTTCGGAAGTGAAAATCTTAAGATTTCCCCTTATTGGTCTTTCGAGATTTGAACTGCAGACTTTTCTAGGGTGGTTCTGAGTTTCCACCAAGGCTTTTAGGTGAGCGAATGTTTCTAACCGAGTGACAGAGACAAACGTTAACATTACTGCAAATGGAAAATAATTGTCTACTGGTGCCAACTGAACTTGATCCTGGTTATGCTAGAGCTAGAAGCTGGAAATTTAGCCGTATTTTGTACAATGGTAGTACATATATATTTGATTAAAACTAAAACAAATCCACTGTAATCACATTATAAGCTTTCCATTTAAGAAACATTGCCAATGTTTGTGTACTATTTCAGCTTGTTTATGGAATCAGGAAACTGTCATAGTTTGGGTTAAAAGATATACACTTAAAGTATGAAAAAAAATGGAAGAGACATGTCGAAAGGCAAATAGTTTGAAACTAGCCTGTCTTTTGTCAATATTTTGGGGTTGTCTATGGTGTTTTGTTGTTGTTTTTTGGTTTATTGATCGATTCATTTAAATATTTAAAAAGATAATTGGTTGGACACAACTTAAAACGTTGGCACCATAGCAAAGGAAAATTAAACGCCGTGATTTTTAATGCTAGGAATAAAGGGAGATCACTCTGTTTTCAACGTTACACACAATCTGGATGTGATTTAGTAAACGTCACATATTTTTTACGCGGTAAAATTGCCTTTAGAAAATCATTATTTTTTTTATAACCAGGTACTTTTGGTTAACATAAAACAAATACAGTTGCCTGCAAATGTTAGAATAAACATTACTTTTTGGCCTAGGAATTTATTTTGGGACCCTTAACTGTGACCAGTGTTCTTCATAGCTCAACGGCCATGCCACAAGTTCCCAATTATGTGCAAAATTTTAAAGAAACTTTTTCTACTTTCTCTCTGAAGGCTTCGGTTACCCGAATGCCTAATTTAGTAAACAAAGACAGACATTAAGCATGATACTCACAAGTAATACCATCCCCTCCACGAGTTGAACTTATTGAACACTAATTTGTGGTAGTAGGAAACCTCCTTCATAATCACATCAAACCAGTACACATGTTTACCATTTCGATATACAAATTCTTAAAGTATCACTTGGCAATTTCGTGTTGATATTCTTTCTTTTCTCTGCGACTGCACGCCATTAGATTGATTGGTTGATGTTTTACACAGCACTCAACCTTATTTCAATAAAATGCCGATGTTATCGGGTTTACTGGGAGGAAGAAGGCGTGTGCATTGCCCAGAGTAAACCCCCGACCTTTGGCTTGTGACTTCCAGCTCTTCCAAATACGCGATCGAGTGAAAAATACATTCGAAATTTGTATTTAATCTGACTGTGAATCCAACCCTCACCGCAACGATGGAAGGCCTTTATCGGTTTGAAGGACTATCACTCTGCCGATTAAGCGACGGAGATTTTGCTCTTCAGTCAACTGGACGAATGAAGTTCCTAGATTTCGGTCGATATCTTTGGACATTGTTTAGTGGGACTTGTCATCAGCTATGAATATTTTTTGAGTATTTATGTGACTCAATAAAGTAGTAGTTTGCCTAAAAAATATACGAAAGGGGAAGATTGAATACAAGTTGTGGATTGAGCTGTCTAAATTGGGGGTGATCTGGCCCATGACAACTATGTGACTTGTGTCGTCTGCACCCCTGTCCCCTTCGGAAGTGAAAATCTTGAGATTTCTCCCTTATTGGTCTTTCGAGATTTGAACTGCAGACTTTTCTAGGGTGGTTCTGGGTTTCCACCAAGGCTTTTAGGTGGGCGAATGTTTCTAACCGAGTGACAGAGCCAAACTTTAACATTACGGCAAATGGAAAATTAATTGTCTACTGGTGCCAACTGATTGATTGATTGATGATTGATTGTTTGGTGTTTTACGCCGCTCTCAAGATTATTTCACTTATATGGCGGCGTTGCCAGTTTTATTGTGGGAGGAAACCGGGCTCAGTGCCCGGAGGAAACCCACGACCTTCCGCTGGTAACTGGCAACCATCCCACATAGGTCGTTCGAGTGGGTGCCAATTGACCTTATCCTGGCTAGAGCTAGAAGCTGGAAATTTAGCCGTATTTTGTACAATGGTAGTACATATATATTTGATTAAAACTAAAACAAATCCACTGTAATCCCATTATAAGCTTTCCATTTAAGAAACATTGCCAATGTTTGTGTACTATTTCAGCTTGTTTATGGAATCAGGAAACTGTCATAGTTTGGGTTAAAAGATATACACTTAAAGTATGAAAAAAATGGAAGAGACATGTCGAAAGGCAAATAGTTTGAAACTAGCCTGTCTTTTGTCAATATTTTGGGGTTGTCTATGGTGTTTTGTTGTTGTTTTTTGGTTTATTGATCGATTCATTTAAATATTTAAAAAGATAATTGGTTGGACACAACTTAAAACGTTGGCACCATAGCAAAGGAAAATGAAACGCCGTGATTTTTAATTCTAGGAATAAAGGGAGATCACTCTGTTTTCAACGTTACACACAATCTGGATGTGATTTAGTAAACGTCACATATTTTTTACGCGGTAAAATTCCCTTTAGAAAATCATTCTTTTTTTTGTAACCAGGTACTTTTGGTTAACATAAAACAAATACAGTTGCCTGCAAATGTTAGAATAAACATTACTTTTTGGCCTAGGAATTTATTTTGGGACCCTTAACTGTGACCAGTGTTCTTCATAGCTCAACGGCCATGCCACAAGTTCTCAATTATGTGCAAAATTTTAAAGAAACTTTTTCTACTTTCTCTCTGAAGGCTTCGGTTACCCGAATGCCTAATTTAGTAAACAAAGACAGACATTAAGCATGACACTCACAAGTAATACCATCCCCTCCACGAGTTGAACTTATTGAACACTAATTTGTGGTAGTAGGAAACCTCCTTTATAATCACATCAAACCAGTACACATGTTTACCATTTCGATATACAAATTCTTAAAGTATCACTTGGGAATTTCGTGTTGATATTCTTTCTTTTCTCTGCGACTGCACGCCATTAGATTGATTGGTTGATGTTTTACACAGCACTCAACCTTATTTCAATAAAATGCCGATGTTATCGGGTTTACTGGGAGGAAGAAGGCGTGTGCATTGCCCAGAGTAAACCCCCGACCTTTGGCTTGTGACTTCCAGCTCTTCCAAATACGCGATCGAGTGAAAAATACATTCGAAATTTGTATTTAATCTGACTGTGAATCCAACCCTCACCGCAACGATGGAAGGCCTTTATCGGTTTGAAGGACTATCACTCTGCCGATTAAGCGACGGAGATTTTGCTCTTCAGTCAACTGGACGAATGAAGTTCCTAGATTTCGGTCGATATCTTTGGACATTGTTTAGTGGGACTTGTCATCAGCTATGAATATTTTTTGAGTATTTATGTGACTCAATAAAGTAGTAGTTTGCCTAAAAAATATACGAAAGGGGAAGATTGAATACAAGTGGTGGATTGAGCTGTCTAAATTGGGGGTGATCTGGCCCATGACAACTATGTGACTTGTGTCGTCTGCACCCCTGTCCCCTTCGGAAGTGAAAATCTTGAGATTTCTCCCTTATTGGTCTTTCGAGATTTGAACTGCAGACTTTTCTAGGGTGGTTCTGGGTTTCCACCAAGGCTTTTAGGTGGGCGAATGTTTCTAACCGAGTGACAGAGCCAAACTTTAACATTACGGCAAATGGAAAATTAATTGTCTACTGGTGCCAACTGATTGATTGATTGATTGATTGATTGATTGATTGTTTGGTGTTTTACGCCGCTCTCAAGATTATTTCACTTATATGGCGGCGTTGCCAGTTTTATTGTGGGAGGAAACCGGGCTCAGTGCCCGGAGGAAACTCACGACCTTCCGCTGGTAACTGGCAACCATCCCACATAGGTCGTTCGAGTGGGTGCCAATTGACCTTATCCTGGCTAGAGCTAGAAGCTGGAAATTTAGCCGTATTTTGTACAATGGTAGTACATATATATTTAATTAAAACTAAAACAAATCCACTGTAATCACATTATAAGCTTTCCATTTAAGAAACATTGCCAATGTTTGTGTACTATTTCAGCTTGTTTATGGAATCAGGAAACTGTCATAGTTTGGGTTAAAAGATATACACTTAAAGTATGAAAAAAAATGGAAGAGACATGTCGAAAGGCAAATAGTTTGAAACTAGCCTGTCTTTTGTCAATATTTTGGGGTTGTCTATGGTGTTTTGTTGTTGTTTTTTGGTTTATTGATCGATTCATTTAAATATTTAAAAAGATAATTGGTTGGACACAACTTAAAACGTTGGCACCATAGCAAAGGAAAATGAAACGCCGTGATTTTTAATTCTAGGAATAAAGGGAGATCACTCTGTTTTCAACGTTACACACAATCTGGATGTGATTTAGTAAACGTCACATATTTTTTACGCGGTAAAATTGCCTTTAGAAAATCATTATTTTTTTTATAACCAGGTACTTTTGGTTAACATAAAACAAATACAGTTGCCTGCAAATGTTAGAATAAACATTACTTTTTGGCCTAGGAATTTATTTTGGGACCCTTAACTGTGACCAGTGTTCTTCATAGCTCAACGGCCATGCCAAAAGTTCCCAATTATGTGCAAAATTTTAAAGAAACTTTTTCTACTTTCTCTCTGAAGGCTTCGGTTACCCGAATGCCTAATTTAGTAAACAAAGACAGACATTAAGCATGACACTCACAAGTAATACCATCCCCTCCACGAGTTGAACTTATTGAAGACTAATTTGTGGTAGTAGGAAACCTCCTTCATAATCACATCAAACCAGTACACATGTTTACCATTTCGATATACAAATTCTTAAAGGAGGAGAAAACAAATAAAACTGGCATATACACTAAACGGACGGCGAATTTCCCTTTCCAATGGTACCATAGACATATTTTTACGATTTTTCCCCACCGCACAGTCCTAAATTGAAGTTATATAAAACCGTTGGATTTCGACTGAGACCGACTTGCTTACTTGGCCGCCATCATCACAACAGTGCTTAGGGGTGTGTCTCCTTCGGCCAATCAGTAGACGCATACCCAGCAATTCAAAGCGCACGTGCGAGTGAAATTGGTCAACTTTCTTAGTCTGCCATTTAAGCCTAGGTTAATTGCTAGGCACATCTGTTTCCGGTCAATTTCTCGCTTTACAAATGGCGGTCCCCATCGTTTTTGTGACCCAATTTAAACATGTGCAATTTTCTGCATCACCATAAAACGTAGGTAAGATTTACAGCTTAAAAATTGATACTCTAAGGGTGATTGTTCGTTACAATTTCATGTTGTTTTTTCGTTTTCTCCTCCTTTAAAGTATCACTTGGCAATTTCGTGTTGATATTCTTTCTTTTCTCTGCGACTGCACGCCATTAGATTGATTGGTTGATGTTTTACACAGCACTCAACCTTATTTCAATAAAATGCCGATGTTATCGGGTTTACTGGGAGGAAGAAGGCGTGTGCATTGCCCAGAGTAAACCCCCGACCTTTGGCTTGTGACTTCCAGCTCTGCCAAATACGCGATCGAGTGAAAAATACATTCGAAATTTGTATTTAATCTGACTGTGAATCCAACCCTCACCGCAACGATGGAAGGCCTTTATCGGTTTGAAGGACTATCACTCTGCCGATTAAGCGACGGAGATTTTGCTCTTCAGTCAACTGGACGAATGAAGTTCCTAGATTTCGGTCGATATCTTTGGACATTGTTTAGTGGGACTTGTCATCAGCTATGAATATTTTTTGAGTATTTATGTGACTCAATAAAGTAGTAGTTTGCCTAAAAAATATACGAAAGGGGAAGATTGAATACAAGTGGTGGATTGAGCTGTCTAAATTGGGGGTGATCTGGCCCATGACAACTATGTGACTTGTGTCGTCTGCACCCCTGTCCCCTTCGGAAGTGAAAATCTTGAGATTTCTCCCTTATTGGTCTTTCGAGATTTGAACTGCAGACTTTTCTAGGGTGGTTCTGGGTTTCCACCAAGGCTTTTAGGTGGGCGAATGTTTCTAACCGAGTGACAGAGCCAAACTTTAACATTACGGCAAATGGAAAATTAATTGTCTACTGGTGCCAACTGATTAATTGATTGATTGATTGATTGTTTGGTGTTTTACGCCGCTCTCAAGATTATTTCACTTATATGGCGGCGTTGCCAGTTTTATTGTGGGAGGAAACCGGGCTCAGTGCCCGGAGGAAACTCACGACCTTCCGCTGGTAACTGGCAACCATCCCACATAGGTCGTTCGAGTGGGTGCCAATTGACCTTATCCTGGCTAGAGCTAGAAGCTGGAAATTTAGCCGTATTTTGTACAATGGTAGTACATATATATTTGATTAAAACTAAAACAAATCCACTGTAATCACATTATAAGCTTTCCATTTAAGAAACATTGCCAATGTTTGTGTACTATTTCAGCTTGTTTATGGAATCAGGAAACTGTCATAGTTTGGGTTAAAAGATATACACTTAAAGTATGAAAAAAAATGGAAGAGACATGTCGAAAGGCAAATAGTTTGAAACTAGCCTGTCTTTTGTCAATATTTTGGGGTTGTCTATGGTGTTTTGTTGTTGTTTTTTGGTTTATTGATCGATTCATTTAAATATTTAAAAAGATAATTGGTTGGACACAACTTAAAACGTTGGCACCATAGCAAAGGAAAATGAAACGCCGTGATTTTTAATTCTAGGAATAAAGGGAGATCACTCTTTTTTCAACGTTACACACAATCTGGATGTGATTTAGTAAACGTCACATATTTTTTACGCGGTAAAATTGCCTTTAGAAAATCATTATTTTTTTTATAACCAGGTACTTTTGGTTAACATAAAACAAATACAGTTGCCTGCAAATGTTAGAATAAACATTACTTTTTGGCCTAGGAATTTATTTTGGGACCCTTAACTGTGACCAGTGTTCTTCATAGCTCAACGGCCATGCCAAAAGTTCCCAATTATGTGCAAAATTTTAAAGAAACTTTTTCTACTTTCTCTCTGAAGGCTTCGGTTACCCGAATGCCTAATTTAGTAAACAAAGACAGACATTAAGCATGACACTCACAAGTAATACCATTCCCTCCACGAGTTGAACTTATTGAAGACTAATTTGTGGTAGTAGGAAACCTCCTTCATAATCACATCAAACCAGTACACATGTTTACCATTTCGATATACAAATTCTTAAAGTATCACTTGGCAATTTCGTGTTGATATTCTTTCTTTTCTCTGCGACTGCACGCCATTAGATTGATTGGTTGATGTTTTACACAGCACTCAACCTTATTTCAATAAAATGCCGATGTTATCGGGTTTACTGGGAGGAAGAAGGCGTGTGCATTGCCCAGAGTAAACCCCCGACCTTTGGCTTGTGACTTCCAGCTCTGCCAAATACGCGATCGAGTGAAAAATACATTCGAAATTTGTATTTAATCTGACTGTGAATCCAACCCTCACCGCAACGATGGAAGGCCTTTATCGGTTTGAAGGACTATCACTCTGCCGATTAAGCGACGGAGATTTTGCTCTTCAGTCAACTGGACGAATGAAGTTCCTAGATTTCGGTCGACATCTTTGGACATTGTTTAGTGGGACTTGTCATCAGCTATGAATATTTTTTGAGTATTTATGTGACTCAATAAAGTAGTAGTTTGCCTAAAAAATATACGAAAGGGGAAGATTGAATACAAGTGGTGGATTGAGCTGTCTAAATTGGGGGTGATCTGGCCCATGACAACTATGTGACTTGTGTCGTCTGCACCCCTGTCCCCTTCGGAAGTGAAAATCTTGAGATTTCTCCCTTATTGGACTTTCGAGATTTGAACTGCAGACTTTTCTAGGGTGGTTCTGGGTTTCCACCAAGGCTTTTAGGTGGGCGAATGTTTCTAACCGAGTGACAGAGCCAAACTTTAACATTACGGCAAATGGAAAATTAATTGGATACTGGTGCCAACTGATTGATTGATTGATTGATTGATTGTTTGGTGTTTACGCCGCTCTCAAGATTATTTCACTTATATGGCGGCGTTGCCAGTTTTATTGTGGGAGGAAACCGGGCTCAGTGCCCGGAGGAAACCCACGACCTTCCGCTGGTAACTGGCAACCATCCCACATAGGTCGTTCGAGTGGGTGCCAATTGACCTTATCCTGGCTAGAGCTAGAAGCTGGAAATTTAGCCGTATTTTGTACAATGGTAGTACATATATATTTGATTAAAACTAAAACAAATCCACTGTAATCACATTATAAGCTTTCCATTTAAGAAACATTGCCAATGTTTGTGTACTATTTCAGCTTGTTTATGGAATCAGGAAACTGTCATAGTTTGGGTTAAAAGATATACACTTAAAGTATGAAAAAAAATGAAAGAGACACGTCGAAAGGCAAATAGTTTGAAACTAGCCTGTCTTTTGTCAATATTTTGGGGTTGTCTATGGTGTTTTGTTGTTGTTTTTTGGTTTATTGATCGATTCATTTAAATATTTAAAAAGATAATTGGTTGGACACAACTTAAAACGTTGGCACCATAGCAAAGGAAAATGAAACGCCGTGATTTTTAATTCTAGGAATAAAGGGAGATCACTCTGTTTTCAACGTTACACACAATCTGGATGTGATTTAGTAAACGTCACATATTTTTTACGCGGTAAAATTGCCTTTAGAAAATCATTATTTTTTTTATAACCAGGTACTTTTGGTTAACATAAAACAAATACAGTTGCCTGCAAATGTTAGAATAAACATTACTTTTTGGCCTAGGAATTTATTTTGGGACCCTTAACTGTGGCCAGTGTTCTTCATAGCTCAACGGCCATGCCACAAGTTCCCAATTATGTGCAAAATTTTAAAGAAACTTTTTCTACTTTCTCTCTGAAGGCTTCGGTTACCCGAATGCCTAATTTAGTAAACAAAGACAGACATTAAGCATGACACTCACAAGTAATACCGTCCCCTCCACGATTTGAACTTATTGAACACAAATTTGTGGTAGTAGGAAACCTCCTTCATAATCACATCATACCAGTACATATGTTTACCATTTCGATATACAAATTCTTAAAGTATCACTTGGGAATTTCGTGTTGATATTCTTTCTTTTCTCTGCGACTGCACGCCATTAGATTGATTGGTTGATTTTTGAAACAGCACTCAACCTTATTTCAATAAAATGCCGATGTTATCGGGTTTACTGGGAGGAAGAAGGCGTGTGCATTGCCCAGAGTAAACCCCCGACCTTTGGCTTGTGACTTCCAGCTCTTCCAAATACGCGATTGAGTGAAAAATACATTCGAAATTTGTATTTTATCTGACTGTGAATCCAACCCTCACCGCAACGATGGAAGGCCTTTATCGGTTTGAAGGACTATCACTCTGCCGATTAAGCGACGGAGATTTTGCTCTTCAGTCAACTGGACGAATGAAGTTCCTAGATTTCGGTCGATATCTTTGGACATTGTTTAGTGGGACTTATCATCAGCTAGGAATATTTTTTGAGTATTTATGTGACTCAATAAAGTAGTAGTTTGCCTACAAAATATATGAAAGCGGAAGATTGAATACAAGTGGCGGATTGAGCTGTCTAAATTGGGGGTGATGTGGCCCATGACAACTATGTGACTTGTGTCGTCTGCACCCCTGTCCCCTTCGGAAGTGAAAATCTTGAGATTTCTCCCTTATTGGTCTTTCGAGATTTGAATTGCAGAATTTTCTAGGGTGGTTCTGAGTTTCCACCAAGGCTTTTAGGTGAGCGAATGTTTCTAACCGAGTGACAGAGACAAACGTTAACATTACTGCAAATGAAAAATAATTGTCTACTGGTGCCAACTGAACTTGATCCTGGTTATGCTAGAGCTAGAAGCTGGAAATTTAGCCGTATTTTGTACAATGGTAGTACATATATATTTGATTAAAACTAAAACAAATCCACTGTAATCACATTATAAGCTTTCCATTTAAGAAACATTGCCAATGTTTGTGTACTATTTCAGCTTGTTTATGGAATCAGGAAACTGTCATAGTTTGGGTTAAAAGATATACACTTAAAGTATGAAAAAAAATGGAAGAGACATGTCGAAAGGCAAATAATTTGAAACTAGCCTGTCTTTTGTCAATATTTTGGGGTTGTCTATGGTGTTTTGTTGTTGTTTTTTGGTTTATTGATCGATTCATTTAAATATTTAAAAAGATAATTGGTTGGACACAACTTAAAACGTTGGCACCATAGCAAAGGAAAATGAAACGCCGGGATTTTTAATTCTAGGAATAAAGGGAGATCACTCTGTTTTCAACGTTACACACAATCTGGATGTGATTTAGTAAACGTCACATATTTTTTACGCGGTAAAATTGCCTTTAGAAAATCATTATTTTTTTTGTAACCAGGTACTTTTGGTTAACATAAAACAAATACAGTTGCCTGCAAATGTTAGAATAAACATTACTTTTTGGCCTAGGAATTTATTTTGGGACCCTTAACTGTGACCAGTGTTCTTCATAGCTCAACGGCCATGCCACAAGTTCCCAACTATGTGCAAAATTTTAAAGAAACTTTTTCTTTTTTCTCTCTGAAGGCTTCGGTTACCCGAATGCCTAATTTAGTAAACAAATACAGACATTAAGCATGACACTCACAAGTAATACCATCCCCTCCACGAGTTGAACTTATTGAACACTAATTTGTGGTAGTAGGAAACCTCCTTCATAATCACATCAAACCAGTACACATGTTTACCATTTCGATATACAAATTCTTAAAGTATCACTTGGGAATTTCGTGTTGATATTCTTTCTTTTCTCTGCGACTGCACGCCATTAGATTGATTGGTTGATGTTTTACACAGCACTCAATCTTATTTCAATAAAATGCCGATGTTATCGGGTTTACTGGGAGGAAGAAGGCGTGTGCATTGCCCAGAGTAAACCCCCGACCTTTGGCTTGTCACTCCCAGCTCTTCCAAATACGCGATCGAGTGAAAAATACATTCGAAATTTGTATTTAATCTGACTGTGAATCCAACCCTCACCGCAACGATGGAAGGCCTTTATCGGTTTGAAGGACTATCACTCTGCCGATTAAGCGACGGAGATTTTGCTCTTCAGTCAACTGGACGAATGAAGTTCCTAGATTTCGGTCGATATCTTTGGACATTGTTTAGTGGGACTTGTCATCAGCTATGAATATTTTTTGAGTATTTATGTGACTCAATAAAGTAGTAGTTTGCCTAAAAAATATACGAAAGGGGAAGATTGAATACAAGTGGTGGATTGAGCTGTCTAAATTGGGGGTGATCTGGCCTATGACAACTATGTGACTTGTGTCGTCTGCACCCCTGTCCCCTTCGGAAGTGAAAATCTTGAGATTTCTCCCTTATTGGTCTTTCGAGATTTGAACTGCAGACTTTTCTAGGGTGGTTCTGGGTTACCACCAAGGCTTTTAGGTGGGCGAATGTTTCTAACCGAGTGACAGAGCCAAACTTTAACATTACGGCAAATGGAAAATTAATTGTCTACTGGTGCCAACTGATTGATTGATTGATTGATTGTTTGGTGTTTTACGCCGCTCTCAAGATTATTTCACTTATATAGCGGCGTTGCCAGTTTTATTGTGAGAGGAAACCGGGCTCAATGCCCGGAGCAAACTCACGACCTTCCGCTGGTAACTGGCAACCATCCCACATAGGTCGTTCGAGTGGGTGCCAATTGACCTTATCCTGGCTAGAGCTAGAAGCTGGAAATTTAGCCGTATTTTGTACAATGGTAGTACATATATATTTGATTAAAACTAAAACAAATCCACTGTAATCACATTATGAGCTTTCCATTTAAGAAACATTGCCAATGTTTGTGTACTATTTCAGCTTGTTTATGGAATCAGGAAACTGTCATAGTTTGGGTTAAAAGATATACACTTAAAGTATGAAAAAAAATGAAAGAGACACGTCGAAAGGCAAATAGTTTGAAACTAGCCTGTCTTTTGTCAATATTTTGGGGTTGTCTATGGTGTTTTGTTGTTGTTTTTTTGGTTTATTGATCGATTCATTTAAATATTTAAAAAGATAATTGGTTGGACACAACTTAAAACGTTGGCACCATAGCAAAGGAAAATGAAACGCCGTGATTTTAAATTCTAGGAATAAAGGGAGATCACTCTGTTTTCAACGTTACACACAATCTGGATGTGATTTAGTAAACGTCACATATTTTTTACGCGGTAAAATTGCCTTTAGAAAATCATTATTTTTTTTGTAACCAGGTACTTTTGGTTAACATAAAACAAATACAGTTGCCTGCAAATGTTAGAATAAACATTACTTTTTGGCCTAGGAATTTATTTTGGGACCCTTAACTGTGACCAGTGTTCTTCATAGCTCAACGGCCATGCCACAAGTTCCGAATTATGTGCAAAATTTTAAAGAAACTTTTTCTACTTTCTCTCTGAAGGCTTCGGTTACCCGAATGCCTAATTTAGTAAACAAAGACAGACATTAAGCATGACACTCACAAGTAATACCATCCCCTCCACGAGTTGAACTTATTGAAGACTAATTTGTGGTAGTAGGAAACCTCCTTCATAATCACATCAAACCAGTACACATGTTTACCATTTCGATATACAAATTCTTAAAGTATCACTTGGCAATTTCGTGTTGATATTCTTTCTTTTCTCTGCGACTGCACGCCATTAGATTGATTGGTTGATGTTTTACACAGCACTCAACCTTATTTCAATAAAATGCCGATGTTATCGGGTTTACTGGGAGGAAGAAGGCGTGTGCATTGCCCAGAGTAAACCCCCGACCTTTGGCTTGTGACTTCCAGCTCTGCCAAATACGCGATCGAGTGAAAAATACATTCGAAATTTGTATTTAATCTGACTGTGAATCCAACCCTCACCGCAACGATGGAAGGCCTTTATCGGTTTGAAGGACTATCACTCTGCCGATTAAGCGACGGAGATTTTGCTCTTCAGTCAACTGGACGAATGAAGTTCCTAGATTTCGGTCGATATCTTTGGACATTGTTTAGTGGGACTTGTCATCAGCTATGAATATTTTTTGAGTATTTATGTGACTCAATAAAGTAGTAGTTTGCCTAAAAAATATACGAAAGGGGAAGATTGAATACAAGTGGTGGATTGAGCTGTCTAAATTGGGGGTGATCTGGCCCATGACAACTATGTGACTTGTGTCGTCTGCACCCCTGTCCCCTTCGGAAGTGAAAATCTTGAGATTTCTCCCTTATTGGACTTTCGAGATTTGAACTGCAGACTTTTCTAGGGTGGTTCTGGGTTTCCACCAAGGCTTTTAGGTGGGCGAATGTTTCTAACCGAGTGACAGAGCCAAACTTTAACATTACGGCAAATGGAAAATTAATTGGCTACTGGTGCCAACTGATTGATTGATTGATTGATTGATTGTTTGGTGTTTACGCCGCTCTCAAGATTATTTCACTTATATGGCGGCGTTGCCAGTTTTATTGTGGGAGGAAACCGGGCTCAGTGCCCGGAGGAAACCCACGACCTTCCGCTGGTAACTGGCAACCATCCCACATAGGTCGTTCGAGTGGGTGCCAATTGACCTTATCCTGGCTAGAGCTAGAAGCTGGAAATTTAGCCGTATTTTGTACAATGGTAGTACATATATATTTGATTAAAACTAAAACAAATCCACTGTAATCACATTATAAGCTTTCCATTTAAGAAACATTGCCAATGTTTGTGTACTATTTCAGCTTGTTTATGGAATCAGGAAACTGTCATAGTTTGGGTTAAAAGATATACACTTAAAGTATGAAAAAAAATGAAAGAGACACGTCGAAAGGCAAATAGTTTGAAACTAGCCTGTCTTTTGTCAATATTTTGGGGTTGTCTATGGTGTTTTGTTGTTGTTTTTTGGTTTATTGATCGATTCATTTAAATATTTAAAAAGATAATTGGTTGGACACAACTTAAAACGTTGGCACCATAGCAAAGGAAAATGAAACGCCGTGATTTTTAATTCTAGGAATAAAGGGAGATCACTCTGTTTTCAACGTTACACACAATCTGGATGTGATTTAGTAAACGTCACATATTTTTTACGCGGTAAAATTGCCTTTAGAAAATCATTATTTTTTTTATAACCAGGTACTTTTGGTTAACATAAAACAAATACAGTTGCCTGCAAATGTTAGAATAAACATTACTTTTTGGCCTAGGAATTTATTTTGGGACCCTTAACTGTGGCCAGTGTTCTTCATAGCTCAACGGCCATGCCACAAGTTCCCAATTATGTGCAAAATTTTAAAGAAACTTTTTCTACTTTCTCTCTGAAGGCTTCGGTTACCCGAATGCCTAATTTAGTAAACAAAGACAGACATTAAGCATGACACTCACAAGTAATACCGTCCCCTCCACGAGTTGAACTTATTGAACACAAATTTGTGGTAGTAGGAAACCTCCTTCATAATCACATCAAACCAGTACATATGTTTACCATTTCGATATACAAATTCTTAAAGTATCACTTGGGAATTTCGTGTTGATATTCTTTCTTTTCTCTGCGACTGCACGCCATTAGATTGATTGGTTGATTTTTGAAACAGCACTCAACCTTATTTCAATAAAATGCCGATGTTATCGGGTTTACTGGGAGGAAGAAGGCGTGTGCATTGCCCAGAGTAAACCCCCGACCTTTGGCTTGTCACTTCCAGCTCTTCCAAATACGCGATTGAGTGAAAAATACATTCGAAATTTGTATTTTATCTGACTGTGAATCCAACCCTCACCGCAACGATGGAAGGCCTTTATCGGTTTGAAGGACTATCACTCTGCCGATTAAGCGACGGAGATTTTGCTCTTCAGTCAACTGGACGAATGAAGTTCCTAGATTTCGGTCGATATCTTTGGACATTGTTTAGTGGGACTTATCATCAGCTAGGAATATTTTTTGAGTATTTATGTGACTCAATAAAGTAGTAGTTTGCCTACAAAATATATGAAAGGGGAAGATTGAATACAAGTGGCGGATTGAGCTGTCTAAATTGGGGGTGATGTGGCCCATGACAACTATGTGACTTGTGTCGTCTGCACCCCTGTCCCCTTCGGAAGTGAAAATCTTGAGATTTCTCCCTTATTGGTCTTTCGAGATTTGAACTGCAGAATTTTCTAGGGTGGTTCTGAGTTTCCACCAAGGCTTTTAGGTGAGCGAATGTTTCTAACCGAGTGACAGAGACAAACGTTAACATTACTGCAAATGAAAAATAATTGTCTACTGGTGCCAACTGAACTTGATCCTGGTTATGCTAGAGCTAGAAGCTGGAAATTTAGCCGTATTTTGTACAATGGTAGTACATATATATTTGATTAAAACTAAAACAAATCCACTGTAATCACATTATAAGCTTTCCATTTAAGAAACATTGCCAATGTTTGTGTACTATTTCAGCTTGTTTATGGAATCAGGAAACTGTCATAGTTTGGGTTAAAAGATATACACTTAAAGTATGAAAAAAAATGGAAGAGACATGTCGAAAGGCAAATAATTTGAAACTAGCCTGTCTTTTGTCAATATTTTGGGGTTGTCTATGGTGTTTTGTTGTTGTTTTTTGGTTTATTGATCGATTCATTTAAATATTTAAAAAGATAATTGGTTGGACACAACTTAAAACGTTGGCACCATAGCAAAGGAAAATGAAACGCCGGGATTTTTAATTCTAGGAATAAAGGGAGATCACTCTGTTTTCAACGTTACACACAATCTGGATGTGATTTAGTAAACGTCACATATTTTTTACGCGGTAAAATTGCCTTTAGAAAATCATTATTTTTTTTGTAACCAGGTACTTTTGGTTAACATAAAACAAATACAGTTGCCTGCAAATGTTAGAATAAACATTACTTTTTGGCCTAGGAATTTATTTTGGGACCCTTAACTGTGACCAGTGTTCTTCATAGCTCAACGGCCATGCCACAAGTTCCCAACTATGTGCAAAATTTTAAAGAAACTTTTTCTTTTTTCTCTCTGAAGGCTTCGGTTACCCGAATGCCTAATTTAGTAAACAAATACAGACATTAAGCATGACACTCACAAGTAATACCATCCCCTCCACGAGTTGAACTTATTGAACACTAATTTGTGGTAGTAGGAAACCTCCTTCATAATCACATCAAACCAGTACACATGTTTACCATTTCGATATACAAATTCTTAAAGTATCACTTGGGAATTTCGTGTTGATATTCTTTCTTTTCTCTGCGACTGCACGCCATTAGATTGATTGGTTGATGTTTTACACAGCACTCAATCTTATTTCAATAAAATGCCGATGTTATCGGGTTTACTGGGAGGAAGAAGGCGTGTGCATTGCCCAGAGTAAACCCCCGACCTTTGGCTTGTCACTTCCAGCTCTTCCAAATACGCGATCGAGTGAAAAATACATTCGAAATTTGTATTTAATCTGACTGTGAATCCAACCCTCACCGCAACGATGGAAGGCCTTTATCGGTTTGAAGGACTATCACTCTGCCGATTAAGCGACGGAGATTTTGCTCTTCAGTCAACTGGACGAATGAAGTTCCTAGATTTCGGTCGATATCTTTGGACATTGTTTAGTGGGACTTGTCATCAGCTATGAATATTTTTTGAGTATTTATGTGACTCAATAAAGTAGTAGTTTGCCTAAAAAATATACGAAAGGGGAAGATTGAATACAAGTGGTGGATTGAGCTGTCTAAATTGGGGGTGATCTGGCCTATGACAACTATGTGACTTGTGTCGTCTGCACCCCTGTCCCCTTCGGAAGTGAAAATCTTGAGATTTCTCCCTTATTGGTCTTTCGAGATTTGAACTGCAGACTTTTCTAGGGTGGTTCTGGGTTACCACCAAGGCTTTTAGGTGGGCGAATGTTTCTAACCGAGTGACAGAGCCAAACTTTAACATTACGGCAAATGGAAAATTAATTGTCTACTGGTGCCAACTGATTGATTGATTGATTGATTGTTTGGTGTTTTACGCCGCTCTCAAGATTATTTCACTTATATGGCGGCGTTGCCAGTTTTATTGTGAGAGGAAACCGGGCTCAATGCCCGGAGCAAACTCACGACCTTCCGCTGGTAACTGGCAACCATCCCACATAGGTCGTTCGAGTGGGTGCCAATTGACCTTATCCTGGCTAGAGCTAGAAGCTGGAAATTTAGCCGTATTTTGTACAATGGTAGTACATATATATTTGATTAAAACTAAAACAAATCCACTGTAATCACATTATAAGCTTTCCATTTAAGAAACATTGCCAATGTTTGTGTACTATTTCAGCTTGTTTATGGAATCAGGAAACTGTCATAGTTTGGGTTAAAAGATATACACTTAAAGTATGAAAAAAAATGAAAGAGACACGTCGAAAGGCAAATAGTTTGAAACTAGCCTGTCTTTTGTCAATATTTTGGGGTTGTCTATGGTGTTTTGTTGTTGTTTTTTTGGTTTATTGATCGATTCATTTAAATATTTAAAAAGATAATTGGTTGGACACAACTTAAAACGTTGGCACCATAGCAAAGGAAAATGAAACGCCGTGATTTTAAATTCTAGGAATAAAGGGAGATCACTCTGTTTTCAACGTTACACACAATCTGGATGTGATTTAGTAAACGTCACATATTTTTTACGCGGTAAAATTGCCTTTAGAAAATCATTATTTTTTTTGTAACCAGGTACTTTTGGTTAACATAAAACAAATACAGTTGCCTGCAAATGTTAGAATAAACATTACTTTTTGGCCTAGGAATTTATTTTGGGACCCTTAACTGTGACCAGTGTTCTTCATAGCTCAACGGCCATGCCACAAGTTCCGAATTATGTGCAAAATTTTAAAGAAACTTTTTTCTACTTTCTCTCTGAAGGCTTCGGTTACCCGAATGCCTAATTTAGTAAACAAAGACAGACATTAAGCATGACACTCACAAGTAATACCATCCCCTCCACGAGTTGAACTTATTGAAGACTAATTTGTGGTAGTAGGAAACCTCCTTCATAATCACATCAAACCAGTACACATGTTTACCATTTCGATATACAAATTCTTAAAGTATCACTTGGCAATTTCGTGTTGATATTCTTTCTTTTCTCTGCGACTGCACGCCATTAGATTGATTGGTTGATGTTTTACACAGCACTCAACCTTATTTCAATAAAATGCCGATGTTATCGGGTTTACTGGGAGGAAGAAGGCGTGTGCATTGCCCAGAGTAAACCCCCGACCTTTGGCTTGTCACTTCCAGCTCTGCCAAATACGCGATCGAGTGAAAAATACATTCGAAATTTGTATTTAATCTGACTGTGAATCCAACCCTCACCGCAACGATGGAAGGCCTTTATCGGTTTGAAGGACTATCACTCTGCCGATTAAGCGACGGAGATTTTGCTCTTCAGTCAACTGGACGAATGAAGTTCCTAGATTTCGGTCGATATCTTTGGACATTGTTTAGTGGGACTTGTCATCAGCTATGAATATTTTTTGAGTATTTATGTGACTCAATAAAGTAGTAGTTTGCCTAAAAAATATACGAAAGGGGAAGATTGAATACAAGTGGTGGATTGAGCTGTCTAAATTGGGGGTGATCTGGCCCATGACAACTATGTGACTTGTGTCGTCTGCACCCCTGTCCCCTTCGGAAGTGAAAATCTTGAGATTTCTCCCTTATTGGACTTTCGAGATTTGAACTGCAGACTTTTCTAGGGTGGTTCTGGGTTTCCACCAAGGCTTTTAGGTGGGCGAATGTTTCTAACCGAGTGACAGAGCCAAACTTTAACATTACGGCAAATGGAAAATTAATTGGCTACTGGTGCCAACTGATTGATTGATTGATTGATTGATTGTTTGGTGTTTACGCCGCTCTCAAGATTATTTCACTTATATGGCGGCGTTGCCAGTTTTATTGTGGGAGGAAACCGGGCTCAGTGCCCGGAGGAAACCCACGACCTTCCGCTGGTAACTGGCAACCATCCCACATAGGTCGTTCGAGTGGGTGCCAATTGACCTTATCCTGGCTAGAGCTAGAAGCTGGAAATTTAGCCGTATTTTGTACAATGGTAGTACATATATATTTGATTAAAACTAAAACAAATCCACTGTAATCACATTATAAGCTTTCCATTTAAGAAACATTGCCAATGTTTGTGTACTATTTCAGCTTGTTTATGGAATCAGGAAACTGTCATAGTTTGGGTTAAAAGATATACACTTAAAGTATGAAAAAAAATGAAACAGACACGTCGAAAGGCAAATAGTTTGAAACTAGCCTGTCTTTTGTCAATATTTTGGGGTTGTCTATGGTGTTTTGTTGTTGTTTTTTGGTTTATTGATCGATTCATTTAAATATTTAAAAAGATAATTGGTTGGACACAACTTAAAACGTTGGCACCATAGCAAAGGAAAATGAAACGCCGTGATTTTTAATTCTAGGAATAAAGGGAGATCACTCTGTTTTCAACGTTACACACAATCTGGATGTGATTTAGTAAACGTCACATATTTTTTACGCGGTAAAATTGCCTTTAGAAAATCATTATTTTTTTTATAACCAGGTACTTTTGGTTAACATAAAACAAATACAGTTGCCTGCAAATGTTAGAATAAACATTACTTTTTGGCCTAGGAATTTATTTTGGGACCCTTAACTGTGGCCAGTGTTCTTCATAGCTCAACGGCCATGCCACAAGTTCCCAATTATGTGCAAAATTTTAAAGAAACTTTTTCTACTTTCTCTCTGAAGGCTTCGGTTACCCGAATGCCTAATTTAGTAAACAAAGACAGACATTAAGCATGACACTCACAAGTAATACCGTCCCCTCCACGAGTTGAACTTATTGAACACAAATTTGTGGTAGTAGGAAACCTCCTTCATAATCACATCAAACCAGTACATATGTTTACCATTTCGATATACAAATTCTTAAAGTATCACTTGGGAATTTCGTGTTGATATTCTTTCTTTTCTCTGCGACTGCACGCCATTAGATTGATTGGTTGATTTTTGAAACAGCACTCAACCTTATTTCAATAAAATGCCGATGTTATCGGGTTTACTGGGAGGAAGAAGGCGTGTGCATTGCCCAGAGTAAACCCCCGACCTTTGGCTTGTCACTTCCAGCTCTTCCAAATACGCGATTGAGTGAAAAATACATTCGAAATTTGTATTTTATCTGACTGTGAATCCAACCCTCACCGCAACGATGGAAGGCCTTTATCGGTTTGAAGGACTATCACTCTGCCGATTAAGCGACGGAGATTTTGCTCTTCAGTCAACTGGACGAATGAAGTTCCTAGATTTCGGTCGATATCTTTGGACATTGTTTAGTGGGACTTATCATCAGCTAGGAATATTTTTTGAGTATTTATGTGACTCAATAAAGTAGTAGTTTGCCTACAAAATATATGAAAGGGGAAGATTGAATACAAGTGGCGGATTGAGCTGTCTAAATTGGGGGTGATGTGGCCCATGACAACTATGTGACTTGTGTCGTCTGCACCCCTGTCCCCTTCGGAAGTGAAAATCTTGAGATTTCTCCCTTATTGGTCTTTCGAGATTTGAACTGCAGAATTTTCTAGGGTGGTTCTGAGTTTCCACCAAGGCTTTTAGGTGAGCGAATGTTTCTAACCGAGTGACAGAGACAAACGTTAACATTACTGCAAATGAAAAATAATTGTCTACTGGTGCCAACTGAACTTGATCCTGGTTATGCTAGAGCTAGAAGCTGGAAATTTAGCCGTATTTTGTACAATGGTAGTACATATATATTTGATTAAAACTAAAACAAATCCACTGTAATCACATTATAAGCTTTCCATTTAAGAAACATTGCCAATGTTTGTGTACTATTTCAGCTTGTTTATGGAATCAGGAAACTGTCATAGTTTGGGTTAAAAGATATACACTTAAAGTATGAAAAAAAATGGAAGAGACATGTCGAAAGGCAAATAATTTGAAACTAGCCTGTCTTTTGTCAATATTTTGGGGTTGTCTATGGTGTTTTGTTGTTGTTTTTTGGTTTATTGATCGATTCATTTAAATATTTAAAAAGATAATTGGTTGGACACAACTTAAAACGTTGGCACCATAGCAAAGGAAAATGAAACGCCGTGATTTTTAATTCTAGGAATAAAGGGAGATCACTCTGTTTTCAACGTTACACACAATCTGGATGTGATTTAGTAAACGTCACATATTTTTTACGCGGTAAAATTGCCTTTAGAAAATCATTATTTTTTTTGTAACCAGGTACTTTTGGTTAACATAAAACAAATACAGTTGCCTGCAAATGTTAGAATAAACATTACTTTTTGGCCTAGGAATTTATTTTGGGACCCTTAACTGTGACCAGTGTTCTTCATAGCTCAACGGCCATGCCACAAGTTCCCAACTATGTGCAAAATTTTAAAGAAACTTTTTCTTCTTTCTCTCTGAAGGCTTCGGTTACCCGAATGCCTAATTTAGTAAACAAATACAGACATTAAGCATGACACTCACAAGTAATACCATCCCCTCCACGAGTTGAACTTATTGAACACTAATTTGTGGTAGTAGGAAACCTCCTTCATAATCACATCAAACCAGTACACATGTTTACCATTTCGATATACAAATTCTTAAAGTATCACTTGGGAATTTCGTGTTGATATTCTTTCTTTTCTCTGCGACTGCACGCCATTAGATTGATTGGTTGATGTTTTACACAGCACTCAATCTTATTTCAATAAAATGCCGATGTTATCGGGTTTACTGGGAGGAAGAAGGCGTGTGCATTGCCCAGAGTAAACCCCCGACCTTTGGCTTGTCACTTCCAGCTCTTCCAAATACGCGATCGAGTGAAAAATACATTCGAAATTTGTATTTAATCTGACTGTGAATCCAACCCTCACCGCAACGATGGAAGGCCTTTATCGGTTTGAAGGACTATCACTCTGCCGATTAAGCGACGGAGATTTTGCTCTTCAGTCAACTGGACGAATGAAGTTCCTAGATTTCGGTCGATATCTTTGGACATTGTTTAGTGGGACTTGTCATCAGCTATGAATATTTTTTGAGTATTTATGTGACTCAATAAAGTAGTAGTTTGCCTAAAAAATATACGAAAGGGGAAGATTGAATACAAGTGGTGGATTGAGCTGTCTAAATTGGGGGTGATCTGGCCTATGACAACTATGTGACTTGTGTCGTCTGCACCCCTGTCCCCTTCGGAAGTGAAAATCTTGAGATTTCTCCCTTATTGGTCTTTCGAGATTTGAACTGCAGACTTTTCTAGGGTGGTTCTGGGTTACCACCAAGGCTTTTAGGTGGGCGAATGTTTCTAACCGAGTGACAGAGCCAAACTTTAACATTACGGCAAATGGAAAATTAATTGTCTACTGGTGCCAACTGATTGATTGATTGATTGATTGTTTGGTGTTTTACGCCGCTCTCAAGATTATTTCACTTATATGGCGGCGTTGCCAGTTTTATTGTGAGAGGAAACCGGGCTCAATGCCCGGAGCAAACTCACGACCTTCCGCTGGTAACTGGCAACCATCCCACATAGGTCGTTCGAGTGGGTGCCAATTGACCTTATCCTGGCTAGAGCTAGAAGCTGGAAATTTAGCCGTATTTTGTACAATGGTAGTACATATATATTTGATTAAAACTAAAACAAATCCACTGTAATCACATTATAAGCTTTCCATTCAAGAAACATTGCCAATGTTTGTGTACTATTTCAGCTTGTTTATGGAATCAGGAAACTGTCATAGTTTGGGTTAAAAGATATACACTTAAAGTATGAAAAAAAATGAAAGAGACACGTCGAAAGGCAAATAGTTTGAAACTAGCCTGTCTTTTGTCAATATTTTGGGGTTGTCTATGGTGTTTTGTTGTTGTTTTTTTGGTTTATTGATCGATTCATTTAAATATTTAAAAAGATAATTGGTTGGACACAACTTAAAACGTTGGCACCATAGCAAAGGAAAATGAAACGCCGTGATTTTTAATTCTAGGAATAAAGGGAGATCACTCTGTTTTCAACGTTACACACAATCTGGATGTGATTTAGTAAACGTCACATATTTTTTACGCGGTAAAATTGCCTTTAGAAAATCATTATTTTTTTTGTAACCAGGTACTTTTGGTTAACATAAAACAAATACAGTTGCCTGCAAATGTTAGAATAAACATTACTTTTTGGCCTAGGAATTTATTTTGGGACCCTTAACTGTGACCAGTGTTCTTCATAGCTCAACGGCCATGCCACAAGTTCCGAATTATGTGCAAAATTTTAAAGAAACTTTTTCTACTTTCTCTCTGAAGGCTTCGGTTACCCGAATGCCTAATTTAGTAAACAAAGACAGACATTAAGCATGACACTCACAAGTAATACCATCCCCTCCACGAGTTGAACTTATTGAAGACTAATTTGTGGTAGTAGGAAACCTCCTTCATAATCACATCAAACCAGTACACATGTTTACCATTTCGATATACAAATTCTTAAAGGCACACTTGCCGCGAAAATCAGGAATATTGTTTACATTAAAAAAGAAAGACCGTATTCTGTATTTTTCCCAGACAATATAAGTAAGGAACTTTCTATTTTTACCAAAATTTAAAAGTTTGGACGTCACTTTGTATTTTTAATTTGAATTTGAAAATTTGAATTGTTACGTACCCGGAACGTAAACAAACCGATCTGCCCCATATTGCCGATTTTATGTTTCAGTCGAGTGAGTGAACTAACGGCACAGTGTAATTTTACGTAGGCCTATTTATCTGAGAAATACAGACTGACGATCGGTTAACAGCGACTGGAAAAGCCTGCTGATTATTGTTTGAGTGTAAACCACAGATACAAAGGCCTGAAAGGAGGGTAAACCAACACGAAAGTTGACCGACACTGATCGTTGTTGTTGTAATCAGGCTTCGATTCTTCGTTTGTTTTTCACCCCATTTTTACAGTCTAAAGCTAACTAGACATGTTTTATGTGTCCTATGTTTAAGTTTAGTGGTATTAGTCGTAGTAAGCTCATGTAAATTGGTTTTCTTAGCAAATTTAAACAGGCTACGGCGGCAAGTGTGCCTTTAAAGTATCACTTGGGAATTTCGTGTTGATATTCTTTCTTTTCTCTGCGACTGCACGCCATTAGAATGATTGGTTGATTTTTGAAACAGCACTCAACCTTATTTCAATAAAATGCCGATGTTATCGGGTTTACTGGGAGGAAGAAGGCGTGTGCATTGCCCAGAGTAAACCCCCGACCTTTGGCTTGTGACTTCCAGCTCTTCCAAATACGCGATCGAGTGAAAAATACATTCGAAATTTGTATTTAATCTGACTGTGAATCCAACCCTCACCGCAACGATGGAAGGCCTTTATCGGTTTGAAGGACTATCACTCTGCCGATTAAGCGACGGAGATTTTGCTCTTCAGTCAACTGGACGAATGAAGTTCCTAGATTTCGGTCGATATCTTTGGACATTGTTTAGTGGGACTTATCATCAGCTAGGAATATTTTTTGAGTATTTATGTGACTCAATAAAGTAGTAGTTTGCCTAAAAAATATATGAAAGGGGAAGATTGAATACAAGTGGCGGATTGAGCTGTCTAAATTGGGGGGTGATCTGGCCTATGACAACTATGTGACTTGTGTCGTCTGCACCCCTGTCCCCTTCGGAAGTGAAAATCTTGAGATTTCCCCTTATTGGTCTTTCGAGATTTGAACTGCAGACTTTTCTAGGGTGGTTCTGAGTTTCCACCAAGGCTTTTAGGTGAGCGAATGTTTCTAACCGAGTGACAGAGACAAACGTTAACATTACTGCAAATGGAAAATAATTGTCTACTGGTGCCAACTGAACTTGATCCTGGTTATGCTAGAGCTAGAAGCTGGAAATTTAGCCGTATTTTGTACAATGGTAGTACATATATATTTGATTAAAACTAAAACAAATCCACTGTAATCACATTATAAGCTTTCCATTTAAGAAACATTGCCAATGTTTGTGTACTATTTCAGCTTGTTTATGGAATCAGGAAACTGTCATAGTTTGGGTTAAAAGATATACACTTAAAGAATGAAAAAAAATGGAAGAGACATGTCGAAAGGCAAATAGTTTGAAACTAGCCTGTCTTTTGTCAATATTTTGGGGTTGTCTATGGTGTTTTGTTGTTGTTTTTTGGTTTATTGATCGATTCATTTAAATATTTAAAAAGATAATTGGTTGGACACAACTTAAAACGTTGGCACCATAGCAAAGGAAAATGAAACGCCGTGATTTTTAATTCTAGGAATAAAGGGAGATCACTCTGTTTTCAACGTTACACACAATCTGGATGTGATTTAGTAAACGTCACATATTTTTTACGCGGTAAAATTGCCTTTAGAAAATCATTATTTTTTTTATAACCAGGTACTTTTGGTTAACATAAAACAAATACAGTTGCCTGCAAATGTTAGAATAAACATTACTTTTTGGCCTAGGAATTTATTTTGGGACCCTTAACTGTGACCAGTGTTCTTCATAGCTCAACGGCCATGCCACAAGTTCCCAATTATGTGCAAAATTTTAAAGAAACTTTTTCTACTTTCTCTCTGAAGGCTTCGGTTACCCGAATGCCTAATTTAGTAAACAAAGACAGACATTAAGCATGATACTCACAAGTAATACCATCCCCTCCACGAGTTGAACTTATTGAACACTAATTTGTGGTAGTAGGAAACCTCCTTCATAATCACATCAAACCAGTACACATGTTTACCATTTCGATATACAAATTCTTAAAGTATCACTTGGGAATTTCGTGTTGATATTCTTTCTTTTCTCTGCGACTGCACGCCATTAGATTGATTGGTTGATGTTTTACACAGCACTCAACCTTATTTCAATAAAATGCCGATGTTATCGGGTTTACTGGGAGGAAGAAGGCGTGTGCATTGCCCAGAGTAAACCCCCGACCTTTGGCTTGTGACTTCCAGCTCTTCCAAATACGCGATCGAGTGAAAAATACATTCGAAATTTGTATTTAATCTGACTGTGAATCCAACCCTCACCGCAACGATGGAAGGCCTTTATCGGTTTGAAGGACTATCACTCTGCCGATTAAGCGACGGAGATTTTACTCTTCAGTCAACTGGACGAATGAAGTTCCTAGATTTCGGTCGATATCTTTGGACATTGTTTAGTGGGACTTGTCATCAGCTATGAATATTTTTTGAGTATTTATGTGACTCAATAAAGTAGTAGTTTGCCTAAAAAATATACGAAAGGGGAAGATTGAATACAAGTTGTGGATTGAGCTGTCTAAATTGGGGGTGATCTGGCCCATGACAACTATGTGACTTGTGTCGTCTGCACCCCTGTCCCCTTCGGAAGTGAAAATCTTGAGATTTCTCCCTTATTGGTCTTTCGAGATTTGAACTGCAGACTTTTCTAGGGTGGTTCTGGGTTTCCACCAAGGCTTTTAGGTGGGCGAATGTTTCTAACCGAGTGACAGAGCCAAACTTTAACATTACGGCAAATGGAAAATTAATTGTCTACTGGTGCCAACTGATTGATTGATTGATTGATTGATTGTTTGGTGTTTTACGCCGCTCTCAAGATTATTTCACTTATATGGCGGCGTTGCCAGTTTTATTGTGGGAGGAAACCGGGCTCAGTGCCCGGAGGAAACCCACGACCTTCCGCTGGTAACTGGCAACCATCCCACATAGGTCGTTCGAGTGGGTGCCAATTGACCTTATCCTGGCTAGAGCTAGAAGCTGGAAATTTAGCCGTATTTTGTACAATGGTAGTACATATATATTTGATTAAAACTAAAACAAATCCACTGTAATCACATTATAGGCTTTTACATTTAAGAAACATTGCCAATGTTTGTGTACTATTTCAGCTTGTTTATGGAATCAGGAAACTGTCATAGTTTGGGTTAAAAGATATACACTTAAAGTATGAAAAAAAATGGAAGAGACATGTCGAAAGGCAAATAGTTTGAAACTAGCCTGTCTTTTGTCAATATTTTGGGGTTGTCTATGGTGTTTTGTTGTTGTTTTTTGGTTTATTGATCGATTCATTTAAATATTTAAAAAGATAATTGGTTGGACACAACTTAAAACGTTGGCACCATAGCAAAAGAAAATGAAACGCCGTGATTTTTAATTCTAGGAATAAAGGGAGATCACTCTGTTTTCAACGTTACACACAATCTGGATGTGATTTAGTAAACGTCACATATTTTTTACGCGGTAAAATTGCCTTTAGAAAATCATTATTTTTTTTATAACCAGGTACTTTTGGTTAACATAAAACAAATACAGTTGCATGCAAATGTTGGAATAAACATTACTTTTTGGCCTAGGAATTTATTTTGGGACCCTTAACTGTGACCAGTGTTCTTCATAGCTCAACGGCCATGCCACAAGTTCCCAATTATGTGCAAAATTTTAAAGAAACTTTTTCTACTTTCTCTCTGAAGGCTTCGGTTACCCGAATGCCTAATTTAGTAAACAAAGACAGACATTAAGCATGACACTCACAAGTAATACCGTCCCCTCCACGAGTTGAACTTATTGAACACAAATTTGTGGTAGTAGGAAACCTCCTTCATAATCACATCAAACCAGTACATATGTTTACCATTTCGATATACAAATTCTTAAAGTATCACTTGGGAATTTCATGTTGATATGCTTTCTTTTCTCTGCGACTGCACGCCATTAGATTGATTGGTTGATTTTTGAAACAGCACTCAACCTTATTTCAATAAAATGCCGATGTTATCGGGTTTACTGGGAGGAAGAAGGCGTGTGCATTGCCCAGAGTAAACCCCCGACCTTTGGCTTGTGACTTCCAGCTCTTCCAAATACGCGATCGAGTGAAAAATACATTCGAAATTTGTATTTAATCTGACTGTGATTCCAACCCTCACCGCAACGATGGAAGGCCTTTATCGGTTTGAAGGACTATCACTCTGCCGATTAAGCGACGGAGATTTTGCTCTTCAGTCAACTGGACGAATGAAGTTCCTAGATTTCGGTCGATATCTTTGGACATTGTTTAGTGGGACTTGTCATCAGCTATGAATATTTTTTGAGTATTTATGTGACTCAATAAAGTAGTAGTTTGCCTAAAAAATATACGAAAGGGGAAGATTGAATACAAGTGGTGGATTGAGCTGTCTAAATTGGGGGTGATCTGGCCAATGACAACTATGTGACTTGTGTCGTCTGCACCCCTGTCCCCTTCGGAAGTGAAAATCTTGAGATTTCTCCCTTATTGGTCTTTCGAGATTTGAACTGCAGACTTTTCTAGGGTGGTTCTGGGTTTCCACCAAGGCTTTTAGGTGGGCGAATGTTTCTAACCGAGTGACAGAGCCAAACTTTAACATTACGGCAAATGGAAAATTAATTGGATACTGGTGCCAAATGATTGATTGATTGGTTGATTGTTTGGTGTTTTACGCCGCTCTCAAGATTATTTCACTTATATGGCGGCGTTGCCAGTTTTATTGTGGGAGGAAACCGGGCTCAGTGCCCGGAGGAAACCCACGACCTTCCGCTGGTAACTGGCAACCATCCCACATAGGTCGTTCGAGTGGGTGCCAATTGACCTTATCCTGGCTAGAGCTAGAAGCTGGAAATTTAGCCGTATTTTGTACAATGGTAGTACATATATATTTGATTAAAACTAAAGCAAATCCACTGTAATCACATTATAAGCTTTCCATTTAAGAAACATTGCCAATGTTTGTGTACTATTTCAGCTTGTTTATGGAATCAGGAAACTGTCATAGTTTGGGTTAAAAGATATACACTTAAAGTATGAAAAAAAATGGAAGAGACATGTCGAAAGGCAAATAGTTTGAAACTAGCCTGTCTTTTGTCAATATTTTGGGGTTGTCTATGGTGTTTTGTTGTTGTTTTTTGGTTTATTGATCGATTCATTTAAATATTTAAAAAGATAATTGGTTGGACACAACTTAAAACGTTGGCACCATAGCAAAGGAAAATGAAACGCCGTGATTTTTAATTCTAGGAATAAAGGGAGATCACTCTGTTTTCAACGTTACACACAATCTGGATGTGATTTAGTAAACGTCACATATTTTTTACGCGGTAAAATTGCCTTTAGAAAATCATTATTTTTTTTATAACCAGGTACTTTTGGTTAACATAAAACAAATACAGTTGCCTGCAAATGTTAGAATAAACATTACTTTTTGGCCTAGGAATTTATTTTGGGACCCTTAACTGTGACCAGTGTTCTTCATAGCTCAACGGCCATGCCACAAGTTCCCAATTATGTGCAAAATTTTAAAGAAACTTTTTCTACTTTCTCTCTGAAGGCTTCGGTTACCCGAATGCCTAATTTAGTAAACAAAGACAGACATTAAGCATGATACTCACAAGTAATACCATCCCCTCCACGAGTTGAACTTATTGAACACTAATTTGTGGTAGTAGGAAACCTCCTTCATAATCACATCAAACCAGTACACATGTTTACCATTTCGATATACAAATTCTTAAAGTATCACTTGGGAATTTCGTGTTGATATTCTTTCTTTTCTCTGCGACTGCACGCCATTAGATTGATTGGTTGATGTTTTACACAGCACTCAACCTTATTTCAATAAAATGCCGATGTTATCGGGTTTACTGGGAGGAAGAAGGCGTGTGCATTGCCCAGAGTAATACCCCGACCTTTGGCTTGTGACTTCCAGCTCTTCCAAATACGCGATCGAGTGAAAAATACATTCGAAATTTGTATTTAATCTGACTGTGAATCCAACCCTCACCGCAACGATGGAAGGCCTTTATCGGTTTGAAGGACTATCACTCTGCCGATTAAGCGACGGAGATTTTGCTCTTCAGTCAACTGGACGAATGAAGTTCCTAGATTTCGGTCGATATCTTTGGACATTGTTTAGTGGGACTTGTCATCAGCTAGGAATATTTTTTGAGTATTTATGTGACTCAATAAAGTAGTAGTTTGCCTAAAAAATATACGAAAGGGGAAGATTGAATACAAGTGGTGGATTGAGCTGTCTAAATTGGGGGTGATCTGGCCCATGACAACTATGTGACTTGTGTCGTCTGCACCCCTGTCCCCTTCGGAAGTGAAAGTCTTGAGATTTCTCCCTTATTGGTCTTTCGAGATTTGAACTGCAGACTTTTCAAGGGTGGTTCTGGGTTTCCACCAAGGCTTTTAGGTGGGCGAATGTTTCTAACCGAGTGACAGAGCCAAACTTTAACATTACAGCAAATGGAAAATTAATTGTCTACTGGTGCCAACTGATTGATTGATTGATTGATTGATTGTTTGGTGTTTTTCGCCGCTCTCAAGATTATTTCACTTATATGGCGGCGTTGCCAGTTTTATTGTGGGAGGAAACCGGGCTCAGTGCCCGGAGGAAACCCACGACCTTCCGCTGGTAACTGGCAACCATCCCACATAGGTCGTTCGAGTGGGTGCCAATTGACGTTATCCTGGCTAGAGCTAGAAGCTGGAAATTTAGCCGTATTTTGTACAATGGTAGTACATATATATTTGATTAAAACTAAAACAAATCCACTGTAATCCCATTATAAGCTTTCCATTTAAGAAACATTGCCAATGTTTGTGTACTATTTCAGCTTGTTTATGGAATCAGGAAACTGTCATAGTTTGGGTTAAAAGATATACACTTAAAGTATGAAAAAAATGGAAGAGACATGTCGAAAGGCAAATAGTTTGAAACTAGCCTGTCTTTTGTCAATATTTTGGGGTTGTCTATGGTGTTTTGTTGTTGTTTTTTGGTTTATTGATCGATTCATTTAAATATTTAAAAAGATAATTGGTTGGACACAACTTAAAACGTTGGCACCATAGCAAAGGAAAATGAAACGCCGTGATTTTTAATTCTAGGAATAAAGGGAGATCACTCTGTTTTCAACGTTACACACAATCTGGATGTGATTTAGTAAACGTCACATATTTTTTACGCGGTAAAATTGCCTTTAGAAAATCATTATTTTTTTTATAACCAGGTACTTTTGGTTAACATAAAACAAATACAGTTGCCTGCAAATGTTAGAATAAACATTACTTTTTGGCCTAGGAATTTATTTTGGGACCCTTAACTGTGACCAGTGTTCTTCATAGCTCAACGGCCATGCCACAAGTTCCCAATTATATGCAAAATTTTAAAGAAACTTTTTCAACTTACTCTCTGAAGGCTTCGGTTACCCGAATGCCTAATTTAGTAAACAAAGACAGACATTAAGCATGACACTCACAAGTAATACCATCCCCTCCACGAGTTGAACTTATTGAACACTAATTTGTGGTAGTAGGAAACCTCCTTCATAATCACACCAAACCAGTACACATGTTTACCATTTCGATATACAAATTCTTAAAGTATCACTTGGGAATTTCGTGTTGATATTCTTTCTTTTCTCTGCGACTGCACGCCATTAGATTGATTGGTTGATTTTTGAAACAGCACTCAACCTTATTTCAAAAAATGCCGATGTTATCGGGTTTACTGGGAGGAAGAAGGCGTGTGAATTGCCCAGAGTAAACCCCCGACCTTTGGCTTGTCACTTCCAGCTCTTCCAAATACGCGATCGAGTGAAAAAAACATTCGAAATTTGTATTTAATCTGACTGTGAATCCAACCCTCACCGCAACGATGGAAGGCCTTTATCGGTTTGAAGGACTATCACTCTGCCGATTAAGCGACGGAGATTTTGCTCTTCAGTCAACTGGACGAATGAAGTTCCTAGATTTCGGTCGATATCTTTGGACATTGTTTAGTGGGACTTATCATCAGCTAGGAATATTTTTTTAGTATTTATGTGACTCAATAAAGTAGTAGTTTGCCTAAAAAATATATGAAAGGGGAAGATTGAATACAAGTGGCGGATTAGGCTGTCTAAATTGGGGGTGATCTGGCCCATGACAACTATGTGACTTGTGTCGTCTGCACCCCTGTCCCCTTCGGAAGTGAAAATCTTGAGATTTCTCCCTTATTGTGTTACGTGGGCGATATCAGGATCACACAAGACGAGAGGTTGGATGTAAGGTCTGTATTTAGGCAGCAGTCATAATATGAAAACCGAGAACAAGTTAGACAATAAGAGTTGTGTCCCTTCATTAACATGACTACCATTACATCTCCCTTTTTTATTTAGCAGAAGGCTTACGTAATTAGAAAAACTGGAATGAGAAATCAAACTGTAGTGGAACATGAATATCGAGTTTTTAAGGAATTGTCCATAATAACCATAAATACAAAGTAACTTTTGTCTAAGCAAAACTATTGCTTACTATAGGATTGGGTTTGATCGCTTAATGTTTTACAACAGTAAATCAAGTAAGTTTTACATATAAAGATCAAACTGAAACATGTTGGGATTAAACCAGTAACAAAAAACACAAGATGTTTCATACAAAAGTTAGTATACACTTAAGTAAAGTCCTTATAACGTTGCGGTTTTTTTTTTTTTTTTTTTTTTTTTTTGACTAAATGGTTTATTCGCCATATATAGACATATGTATATAACAAACAGTAGCTGAGGGGCTTTTTAAAATTACTACATCACATAAGTGCCCTCAGCGTTAAAGATGAAAACAGAATTTCACTTAAGAAATTATTAATCATTGAATCGGACAAGAAATAATATCCGAAAAATAGTAGGCATAATATGTGCATAATAATTATAATTAAACACTAAATTACCCCAATTTTTATTTTGACCCCTGCAACCGTTTACCCCACTAATTATTTACCCAAATATATACAAATGTATATTCCTAACTAACCTTAACTAACTTAACTATTAACTTTATCTAATAACTATAACTACTTTAACCAGCTTACTAAACTTAACTATCTTAACTAACCTAACTAACAATCCTAACTATCTTAACTATTATAACTGCCTAACTATCTTAACTATTATAACTAACTTGACTATTACCTTTATTTAATAACTATAACTACTTTAACCAGCTTACTAAACTGAACTATATTAACTAACTTAACTATCTTAACTATTACAACTAACTTAACTAATGTAATTAAATATGTACTGTCATTGTGTTTTCCAAATAATGGAACAGGATGATATATGGAGTTAATAATTTTAATTATACTGTTAGAAATAAAAATCAACCTCCTCATTCATTACAGAGCATAAACGTAAATCACATGACCACATATCAGAAAAAAGGTTTAATGGTAAACGATGAAAATCAACTCTAATACGTGAACGAACAGAAGATTCAAATAAAGAGATAATTCGTGGGCGTGTGAAAGTCCATTTGCGATATTTAACCTCATTCCGACACTTCCACACTACCCACTTTAACTGAGAGATAAGATAGAGAACAAAATCATCATAGAACCTGTTTCCACTCGAAGTGAAAACAGAGAAAATAACATTCATAAAAGTAAATCTGAAGGAAAGCAAGGTAAACTGTTCAATAAAATTGGAGAGGTAGTCCCAAAGGGGTCTAACAAAAGGACAACTGAAGAAAAGATGCTCTATGGTTTCACACTGAGCACGACAAAATAAACAAAGATAATACCTAGAAATTCTACAAATCTTAAGGAAACCACCGGTGTACAATATGTGGTTTGTAAGTTTAAAGAGAAAATTTTTTACAGAAGATTCTAAATGACTGGAATTTATTGCCTTATAAACGAATTTAAAATTAACTTGAGGATATACCTTAAGAATAGGAGGAGGCACAGAAACAGAATTGGCAAAAATAACATAGACTTGCTTGGTGGTAAGAGACAATATATCTATATTGGGTGATAACTTTAACAATTCTCTGTAGGCAGATAAAACATTGGAATAGAAATATGTGTTAACAGAAGAATGAGGAATCAAATTACTGGCAAACTCAGGACATAAAGTTTTTGACTGAAAACCTATCCAATAAATTGCAAAGTAACCCCAAGAAGGAAAATCACCAGAATGAAATAATTGAACTAAACGTTTAATATGCATAATATAAAAAGCTTTCAACTTAGAAGGAATGTGGACCAAATTGAATCCACCCAACTGAACAGAATTAATCAAAACTTCCCTTTTAAGACATTCATGAGACCCACCCCAAAAGAATTGGTAAACTGAATGATTAATGACTTGAAGTAAATCAGGAGGTAAAGGAAAGACAGTCCCAACATACCATAACTTAGACAAAGCTAAAACAGTGATCAAAAGAGAGCGACCTTTAAAAGATAGGTGCCTGTTACGCCACAGATTAAGAAAGTAAACAATTTTATTCGCGATTGGTTTATACGTTGCGGTTTTACTATTGCTCTATTAGAGCGTCTAACGTTAGTGTCGGCAGAGGCAGAAGTTTGAACTGAATGATACTTTTCAGGAGTAGCGTTAGTAACGTTGGTTTTCACGTTACTTGGAAGTTTTCTTAAATTAATGCGATTTCTTCGAAAAGTTCCGCTCGAGTTCACAACAGTATAAGAACGATTTCTAGTGTTCTCGTTTACTATTGCGGATTGCTTACGGTCAGTTATCCATACCTCATCTCCCTTTTCAAGGTTAGAGAGAGACTTAGCGGCATGGCGTTTGTCAAAGTTGATCTTCTGACGTTCGCGTAAACCATTTTCCTTTTTCGCAACACTATCTGCGTCAACAGTTTGCGGTTTCAAAAATTTAGAGATTACCGGTATTTGTGTCCTCAAATTTCTAGACATCAAAAGTTGTGCTGGACTAAAGCCATTTGCGAGCGGAGTGGCTCTGTAATTTAGAAGTGCAAGGTACGGATCTGGTGAACCTTTTAAGAGGTTTTTGATTGTACGGACAGCGCGTTCGGCTTCACCATTTCCAGATGGATGTTTGGGGCTGTTAAACACAAACGTAAAATTGTACGCTTCACTAAATTCACGAAAATTATCAGCGGTAAATTGAGGACCATTGTCTGGACGAACAATTTCCGGTAGTCCGTGTCGAGCAAATATAGACTTCATGTGGCGGATTATTTCAGGAGCAGAGATATTGCTCAATAAGGCAATTTCAATGTAGCGAGAATAACAATCTACTACGAGCAAGTATTGCTTTTTCTCATACTCAAACAAATCAGTTGCAAGAATTTGCCACGGACGTTGAGGGAAATCAAATGGAATTAGAGGTTCCATATGTGTTGAATTTTTCTTAATACAAGTATGACAGTTCTGAACCATTTCGGAAATTTCAGTACTTAGTCTAGGCCACCACACTGAACATTTCGCTAGCTCGCGGCACTTTGTGATGCCTTGATGTCCAGTATGAAGTTTTTCAAGAATATCCGTCCTCAGAGATGGAGGAATAACAAGTCTGTCTGCAAACATTAAAATGTCATTCAAAACAGATAAATCAGCCTGGTATGACCAATAAGGTTTCAAATCACCTTTAATAGCGTGTTTTGCTGGCCACCCTTCGTTACAAAATCGAATAACTTCGACACATGTCGGATCTTTTTGTTGATGTTCGCGTATTTCTACGAGTCTTTGGTCAGTAGCTGGAAATGACTGTAGAACAAGATTAACGTAGGCATTAACTTCATTTTGCAATTCTACGTCGGTTTGTTGGGGTAATGAAACTGGCGCACGCGAGAGCGTATCAGCTGTGTACAGTTCACGCCCGGGAACATGTACTACGTCAAATGAGTATCGCATCAGTCTCATGCGTAAACGTTGGATTCACGGAGTTAGCTGATCAAGAGATTTACAGCCCAACAAGGGTATTAGAGGTTTATGGTCGGTTTCGATCGTGAAATGTTTTCCAGTCACATAATCAGAGAACTTTTCACATCCCCACGTTAAAGCTAAACACTCGGTTTCTATTTGAGCCCAACGAGACTCTGAATCGGACAAAGATCTTGATGCGTAAGCTACCGGTCGCCAGTCATTGTCGGTTTTCTGACATAATACTGCACCAAGTCCATAAGACGATGAATCTGCGGTGATCTTCGTTGGAAGATTAGGATCGTAGTGAGCAAGCACAGGTGCGCTAATAAGAGCGTCTTTTATAGCTTGAAAAGCCTCGCGTTGACTTACGTCGAAAAGCCAAGCATTTTTCGAGCTTAACAGATCTCGAAGCGGTTTTGTGATTGTGGAAAGATTTGGTATAAATTTACCGAGTTGATTGACCATACCGAGAACACGGCGAACTTCACTAATATTTGTCGGTTCTGGTAAGTTTTGAATGGCTGAAACTTTGTCAACGTCAGCTTCGATTCCACTTGCACTAATCACGTGACCTAGGAACTTCATGGAGGTTTTACTGATTTCGCATTTTGTCGGGTTAAGTGTAACGTTAGCTTTTTTGAGTTTTTGAAAGACTGCCTTTAATCGAGCGTCATGTTCTTCCTGTGTTGAACCATAAATTACGGTATCATCCATTAGGCAGATAACACCTTCAACACCACTGAGAATGCGAGAGAGTTGTTTTTGGTAATGCTCGGGAGCGCTGCTTATACCAAACGGAAGTCGATTGTAACGGAAACGTCCGAAAGGAGTAATAAATGTTGTTAGTAATGAAGATTTTGTGTCAGCGGAATCTGATGAAATCCGGAGTTTGCGTCAAGCTTTGTAAATACCGTCGCACCGGAGAGTTGTCCTAAGACATAATCAACAGAAGGAAGCATATGTCTCTCACGTTTTACGGCTTTGTTAAGTTTCGTTAAATCAACGCAAACGCGTACTTTACCATTAGGTTTTTGTACGACGACAATCGGCGCACACCATTCAGTAGGTTCGTCTACAGGCGTTATGACATCTTCATCCTGTAGACGTTGAAGTTCGTCTTTGACTGTAGCTAAGAGCGGTAAAGGAATATGACGTGGCGTTTGCACAGCGTAAGGAGTGTGATCATCACTTAACTGAATATCGTACTCATAATCCATCTTTCCCAAAGCTTGGAAAAGATTATGGAATTCTGAGGGAATTTTATCTATAATGTCTGGTTGACCAATAGAGTTTACAAAAGTTACTAAGCCCAAGGCTTCACTCGCCCCTCGGCTAAGTAAAGGCGAAGAAAGTTTCTTGATCACATAGATAATTTCAGTCACACAGTCATTGTTTTTCTTGAGGGTCGCTTGGAACCATCCTTCATTTGCAAGAAGATGTTTGTCAGGTCCGCGTAGCATACGCTTTGCTTTCTTAAGGCCTTTGGGATGGAAGTGCTTGAGATACACATCATGCGGGATGACAGATACGTCCGCACCAGTGTCCACAGTAAATGTCAACTGTTCAGAATCTACCCACACTTTTGCAGTCCATTTGGGCATACAATAATTCGAAGTTTCTTCACAGTCAGATTTTATACCACCGATGAATGCGTAGTCTGATTGGTCGACGTAATTGACACGTTTACTTTGGTGACGTTTAGACTGACAAGCTACAGCATAGTGTCCTTTCTTTTGACATGCATTACAAGTTGCATTTCTGGCTGGACAAGATTTTCTTGGGTGAGGCTCTTGCTTACAGAAGTAACACTCGTCAACTTGGTGACGTTGAGAGCGATGTTGTGGAGGTCTACGTTGGTTTTTAGATTTATGTTGTGGTTGATAATTCAAGGATTTTAAATTGCTCTGTTTGTTTCGCGGTGAAGACTTACGGAAATTCGCGTGAACACGTCCCATGGTACTTTCAGCTGCTGTATCGGCACATGCACCCATTTGTTGCAGTTGTTGAGAGCTTACTTCATCAGCATGGCAAATATCAATTGCTCGGGAGAGTGTTAAATCTGTCTCCCGGAGTAGTCTCCCCTTGACTTGTTCACTTTGTATGCCGCGAATGATTTGATCACGAATAACAGAGTCAGTTTAATCTCCATATTCACAGTTCTTAGATTTATTCCTCAAATCTGCGTAGAAAGAATCAAATGATTCTCCTCGTCGCTGGAGTCGGTTTCCTAATACATTACGTTCAAATGAAACATTCTTTTTCGGATTGCAGTAGCGTTCAAATTTATCCAAAATGTCATTACAGTTTTCTGAATTTTCCCCGTCAGACCAAGTAAAGCTGTTGTAGATTTCGATAGAGTCAGCACCAATAACATGTAATAGCACGTTAGCTTTAACCCGTTCAGGCTTATTGTAAATGCCACTGGCTATCAAATAAATTTGGAACGACTGTTTAAATCTGCGAAAGTTTTCTGACAGATTGCCCGTCAACACAAGTATAGAAGGTGGTGGTAGTTGATTCATTTTTCTTTTCTTCTGTTTAGTTTCACAAATAGTAAAATTATTTGTTTAGTTTTTATGATTTCCCGACGTTGCGCGTTTCTTTGAGTTGGAGTGTTGTTGTTGTTGTTTAGTCGCGCGTTTTTCGCCTGATGCGAGGTTTCCATTAAATTACTTTTGTTTTGAGACAAAAAACTTACACCTTAAGAGTCCTTTGTGTTGAAAAAAATCCCAGTGACTGACACCATGTTACGTGGGCGATATCAGGATCACACAAGACGAGAGGTTGGATGTAAGGTCTGTATTTAGGCAGCAGACATAATGTGAAAACCGAGAACAAGTTAGACAATAAGAGTTGTGTCCCTTCATTAACATGACTACCATTACATATTGGTCTTTCGAGATTTGAACTGCAGACTTTTCTAGGGTGGTTCTGAGTTTCCACCAAGGCTTTTAGGTGGGCGAATGTTTCTAACCGAGTGACAGAGACAAACGTTAACATTACTGCAAATCGAAAATAATTGTCTACTGGTGCCAACTGAACTTGACCCTGGTTATGCTAGAGCTAGAAGCTGGAAATTTAGCCGTATTTTGTACAATGGTAGTACATATATATTTGATTAAAACTAAAACAAATCCACTGTAATCACATTATAAGCTTTCCATTTAAGAAACATTGCCAATGTTTGTGTACTATTTCAGCTTGTTTATGGAATCAGGAAACTGTCATCGTTTGGGTTAAAAGATATACACTTAAAGTATGAAAAAAAATGGAAGAGACACATGTCGAAAGGCAAATAGTTTGAAACTAGCCTGTCTTTTGTCAATATTTTGGGGATGTCTATGGTGTTTTGTTGTTGTTTTTTGGTTTATTGATCGATTCATTTAAATATTTAAAAAGATAATTGGTTGGACACAACTTAAAACGTTGGCACCATAGCAAAGGACAATGAAACGCCGTGATTTTTAATTCTAGGAATAAAGGGAGATCACTCTGTTTTCCACGTTACACACAACCTGGATGTGATTTAGTAAACGTCACATATTTATTTACGCGGTAAAATTACTTTTTGAAGATCAGTACTTTTTTATAACGAGGTACTTTTGGTTAACATAAAACAAATACAGTTGCCTGCAAATGTTAGAAAAAACATTACTTTTTGGCTCAGGAATTTATGTTGGGACCCTTAACTGTGACCAGTGTTCTTCATAGCTCAACGGCCATGCCACAAGTTCCCAATTATGTGCAAAATTTTAAAGAAACTTTTTCTACTTTCTCTCTGAAGGCTTCGGTTACCCGAATGCCTAATTTAGTAAACAAAGACAGACATTAAAGTGGCATGAGCTGCCAAAATGTTGATATTTTGACATTGAAACAGAATGTTGAAATTATCGGTTATTTTTCCTAAGACGTATAATTCTGAAGCATTTTAGTGCTTCTAGTCTAGTATGTACGATAAAGTATTGTTTTGAACTAACTTTGGCTTAGAATGAATGAATGGTCGTCCCGGTTATTTAAATTTTGTTTACTTTTCGAACACATTTTCGGTTCGTACAGGGCACATACTGTATGGATTTTTCTCATTCCAACGCTAATCATTTAGTTTTTCGATGGCCTTCAAAGCCTCTTACTGTCGTGACGATCAGAAATTATGAAAAAAGTGTGATTTTCGGCAGCTCATGCCACTTTAAGCATGACACTCACAAGTAATACCATCTCCTCCACAAGTTGAACTTTATTGCACACTAATTTGTGTTAGTAGGAAACGTCCGACATAATCACATCAAACCAGTAGGGCCTACACATGTTTACCATTTCGGTACACCAACCCCAGCGGGAAGGGCCATCAGGTTGGCTAAAACGAATTTTCCCACACATGGGATTATTTTTCCCTGAAAGACGAATCTTAGAAGATGTGTCTGTCCAAATTTCATGAAAATCCTAACGTAGGTTTTCCCGTACGAATTAATTTTTCAAAGGGGGCCCTACCAATTATTACAAAATATTTGAAATACCGCCCAGATCCTCCCCGAAGTTACTGACATGCACATGCGCACTTCATTGTAAACAGTGTTGAAAAGGCTCAAGCATGCCGAGCAAAGGTGGAGTGAATGACTCGAAGAAGTTGAGTGTTTATGACGGTAAAAACAAAACAGAGGCCGTAATATCCACAAAGCTTTCTTCCGAAAGAAGTTTGGAATACCTTTACTGACATTAGTGGATATGAAAAGGAGAGAAACAACGAGGATCGGGCGATAATCTGGCTTGCCTTCTTCGCTGCACTCAGCCGTCAACACAACGGTGCCTCTCACTCAGTACAGGTCCGTCAAATCTTCATTTTATCTTGTAAAATTTTTTGTAGGCCTCGTGTTACAAACAAAATTTAGGTAGCTTAACTTTATTTCTTTTCAATTTCATGCAGGGTGATGTATTGGTTAGATCATTTGTTATTGATATTTCATTCGGACAAACTAGCTGACAGTGACAGTGAGTGGTAGTACAAGTACAAATTACAATCAATGTTGTTGTGGTTGCAGGAAAGTTTCAAGAAACAATACATATCGTATATATATTTCCACCTTGCGTTTACTCACTGGCCTGCCAGTATGATATTAGTCTATGTGCTGCAAATGTCATCACTGGGAGCTCTGTTTTGTGAATTTGTCACTACATACTTTCAAGGTATGGGTATTTCAGTCCAGAGTGAACACCTTAGCCTAGCCCCAGGTACTTCACTTTAGTAAAGGTCTTACTCGGTTATTTATAATTTCTGACATGTATTGGTCGTCGACCTGGTACCGACCAATAAATATCCAAACTTAAATAACTCGGTACCTGTAGACATTTAATGCAAGAGAGTTTCCTTCCTAACGTACAGTAAATCCCAAAGTGATATTTTTTGTGTATGACATAAAGCACCCAGTAAGCCTGATATTCATTTTAGCACTGTAACTAAGAAAACCTTGTTTTAGTACTTATCATTATTCTTATTTTTTATATTTTGCAGTGATATGAAAACAAAAGATGGAGCTGTAGGCCTAAGGGTTGGATTCTGTTGGGGAAGTGCTAAAAAATTGACTGAGGCAGAAATGAGGAGTTATTAAGATGTGGCTCACATACATTTAAATCTGTGCCAGCGTAATGACATTACAACTTCAACCTTTTTTTTCAGTTGCAATGGAAAATCTTGCGAGATGGAGTATTAATTTGTTTTTGAAATAATAATTTTTGACTGGTCATGATGTTTAATTTCTAATCATCTCTACTAGACTAGACTGCTAAATTCAGTGACATTAACTGAAAATGATTTCTACCTGGATATAGACATGTTTAAAATATGTCAAAAACAACGTTTGGTGCACTGGTAGTTATGGAAAAGCATATGCTTAGTGTACACATATTAAATTTGTTTTTTGGTGATTGACTTCACGTTTAAATGCTGGAATTGTCAGAATAAAATTGTGTTCTTAACAAAGAACCTGTACAATAAATAATCTAGTCTGATATGTTTTATTTTGAAAATCTTCTGCAAATAATCTGAACTGAAATCATCTTTGACAGCTGTTTGACTCTCATAATAAATACAGAATCAAGATGCTTTCCCATTCCTAGCTTAGGTTCTTAGGAACCATTCCACCAATTGGTTTTGGATTCAATTCCCATTTTGTTTTAAAAATGCTGACTTGGTTTACAACTTGATCACCGGCCCAATGTGCTATGTTGTCATGTCGTTGTGGAGAGTCAAGGGGTTTCCTAGCATTGCAAGCATTACCATATACCGCAGGCGTAGAGCGACTTAGTATATAGGTAATGTAACCGCGACCGCCATCTTGTTTTTTCGAGTGACTTCCGGTAGGATCTGTCAGTGCGATCGCCGATGTCAGGGTCCGGTCAGTTTCAGGTAATTTTCTTTATATTCGGCTTTTAGCTGGGGCGATTGCGTGTTATTTTTATTTTCCTCAGTCTTTCTAAATCCTCATTTAAGCTTGACATTCTCTGAATTTCTTTCACGCTAGGGAATTCCCTTTTACAACTAATTACGCAGAAAGGTATTTCCCCACTTTGACATTAAAAAAACATATGATCCAAATTCCGCGTTTTGTTGAAATTTGGTAGGAATCTAGCCAATCATATGTAAAAATAGTGTGCAAAGTTTGACATTTATGCGCCAAGCAGAACTCTTAAAATATATGCTTCGTTGACAGCTCCTCCAAATACATACTGAATCCCATTGACAACTATTCATAAATCATAGTTTACTAAGGTTTCCCACCACAAGCTATCACCACAACTTTCACCGATTACCCCTTAGCATGTACGTAGTGGAATGTTTTAGTCCGAAAGGGGCTTTTCATATTGGATTCATGTACATCGCTGTCATAAGTGGGATGGTTGCCAGTAACCAACAGAAGGTTAGGTTAAATCAGAACATTTAATTCACAAGTAAAAGTGTTTGTACAGAAAGGTTAGCTTATCAATTATTAAAGTTGGTCTAAACCAATTATCTAATGGATTGCATTGACGGTGTTGATAAAATTGAATAATAAGTCATAAAAAAAAATTTCTATCATTATTTAGATAAAAATTTAACTCCTGTTTATACTTTTAAATTGAATTACACTTTTCCTCCAAACAATTTCTTCTTATATTTAAAATTTATTGATTTTCTTTGAAAGAAAATCTGCGATATATACTGATTTTCTTAACGTTAACTTATCAATTCGTTTTAAAGCTGGTCTAAACCAATTATCTAATGTATTGCAATGAGGCCGTTGATAAAATTGAATAAAAGGTCATAAATACAAAGTTTCTAGTATTATTTGGTTAACAGTTTAACTCCTGCTTATACTTTTAACTTCAATTACACTTTTCTTACAAACAATGTCTTCTGATATTTAAACTTTATTGATGGAAATGGAAATCTGTGGTATTCTTAAGCATTAAAGGATAAATGTGCAATTATTTTTCAGAAATAGGACAACCTCTACTAGAGTTTCAATTTACAAAATTTGGGGACTGGGGATGATATTCTCCACATCGAAGTGTTTGTTAAATATTTCTACAAGAATGGCATGGTATTACCAGAGATCTACACGAATAGAGTGGTGTGCCCAAATCAATGAGATTGTTTATCATTTTAAGTGTTTTATGATAAATATTTGGAGATAAAATATGGACATTTGAAATGTTCTGAAAAATTAAAAAAGACATCAAGCTGCAATCATCATCAGGGAAATTACTGAATTATGAAATATTTTTACAAGAATGGCATGGTGTTACCCAAGATCTACAAGAATATGATTGTGTGCCCATAATCAATGAGATTGTTTATCATTTTAACTGTTTTATGATAAATATTTGGAGAGAAAATATTGACATTTGAATTATGCTGAAAACTTAAAAAACATAAGCTGCAATCATCATCAGGGAAATTACTGAATTAGTAAACGAGAACACAGGAAAATTTGAATCTCTTAAATGATACTTTTTGAACCCATCCCCCCCCCCCCCCCCCCACCGCACTTGCAAATAACAGGCCTGACCCACACACACCTGCCAATGATACATCATAAACAATCAAATTCTAATAAAGATGTGTGAGTGAATTTTGATCATTATGTATTCCAATGGAAGGATATGGATGAGTGAGTGAGAGAAGATTTAACATTATTTCAGTCTTATCGCAACAACGATAGGGATGAAATAACCTTTGGTTGGTGCATGAAGAACTAAAAATTAAAATATTAAAAATCTCATAATTACAGTCATGTTTTAGACACAAAGAAAATAGAAAAAAAAACATTTTATTTTTTAATTTTGTAGTGCACTGTATATGTTCCATAAGTACCCAGTACTATATTTACATTTCGTTTATTGTTTTAAATAAAACATTGTCTCCTTTTTTGTACATTCATCTGTGTACAGAAATATAAATATTTTGATCTTTTAAACTTGTGTTTTAGCTATTTAACTTTGCGTTGTTTTCCAACTAAGACTACTTCTGACTTGCTCATGCTTAACCAGTCTATTATATTTCAAAATTTAAGCCCAGTAAGAATTTTGGCCCTCTCTTATCCATCATTAGTGTTGGCGACCTGAAAAAAAAATATGAAAAATATATAAAATATGTATATAAACCAAGCTTTATAACTGGACCTGTTTAAATTTGTCACAGGATAGTCATATGCAGACAATTATAGAATTTGGTGTTTTAATAGAAAATAGACCTGAGTAATTTTTCCAATTATGTAGTTTATTTTATATAGATATATTTTTTAAGAACACTAAAACACATGGCACGGTTACAGGCCAATCTTCTGGTAGAATTCCAAATGCCCTTGCCATATCATAAGTTTGGGGGAAAATATTAACCCATGACTAATTGATTGATTTGTCTTTTACACCACATAAAGGATTACTTAATTTGCACAGTGGCACAAATTGCTGGAGAGATAGAAACGCTCAACCTTCTGTTAGTTCCCTTCAACCATCCCACTTATGACAGCTATTAACATAAATCCAATATTAAAAATCCCATTCCCATTAATATTTTAGTAAATTTCCACTTCGAACATGCAAAGGGTTAATCAGAGAAAGTTGTGGCGATAGCTGGTAAAAGAAGAAAATAAAACCCCCAGTAAACTATGATTTATGAATAGTTGTCAATGGGATTCAGTATGTATTTGGAGGAGCTGTCAACGAAGCATATATTTTAAGAGTTCTACTTGGCGCATAAATGTCAAACTTTGCACACTATTTTTACATATGATTGGCTAGATTCCTACCAAATTTCAACAAAACGCGGAATTTGGATCATATGTTTTTTTAATGTCAAAGTGGGGAAATACCTTTCAGCGTAATTAGTTGTAAAAGGGAATTCCCTAGCGTGAAAGAAATTCAGAGAATGTCAAGCTTAAATGAGGATTTAGAAAGACTCAGTAATCACTGAGGAAAATAAAAATTACACGCAATCGCCCCAGCTAAAAGCCGAATATAAAGAAAATTACCTGAAACTGACCGGACCCTGACATCGGCGATCGCACTGACAGATCCTACCGGAAGTCACTCGAAAAAACAAGATGGCGTTCGCGGTTACATTGCCTATATACTAAGTCGCTCTACGTCTGCGGTATATGGTAATGCTTGCAATGCTAGGGGTTTCCTCCCCAATAAACCTAGCTAGGCCACCTTATAAACGAAATAGTCCCGAGTGCGAAGTAAAACACAAATAAATCAATCTTAGAAACCTGCAAGTTCTCAACAATCACACTTGCGTACACATTCATATACCACCCCACTGACCTCGATAGATTCATTCATGTCTGGAGTAAAGCCGAAACTCTCACCCTTTGGCAGGTACCTACAAATCTATTCAATTTGGACTGAATTGGATTCGAACTTGTGACCCACTTGTGGAAAGCTGGTGATGATGTGAGAATCTATCACGACACACAATCTCCCATCTTCAAACAAAGGCTCAGTTGGCAGAGTGATAGTCTCTTTGTTACTAGGTACTTACCAAGGGTCGGGTGTTTCCTCTGGTCAGAGCCCAGTTTCCTCCTCCACTAAACTTGGCAATACTACCATATAAGGGAAATACTATTCAGTGTGGCATAAATATCAATCAATCAAAGAAAGAAGGGACCTCGGCTCAGTTGGCAGAGTGATAGTCTCTTTGTTACTAGGTAGCCTACTTACCGAAGGTCGGGTGTTTCCTCTGGGCAGAGCCCAGTTTCCTCCTCCACTAAACTTGGCAATGCTGCCATATAAGTCAAGTAATATTCAGTGTGGCGAAAACATCAATCAATCAAAGAAAGAAGGGGTCTCTGTGGCTCAGTTGGCTAAGTGATAGTTTTTCAGTCCGACAAACACTTTCCGTTCATGGGTTGTGGGTTCGAATCCCACTCAGACAAAATAAAATTTCAAAATTTCTGAGTAAGTTTTTCACTCTGTCTGCCTATGTGAAAGAGATACCAGGTACTCGCTAAAGATTGGGTGTTTCTTTCGAGAAGAGCTCCATTCCCCCCTCCAGTAAACTTGGCAACGCCACTATATAAGTGAAATAATCTTGAGTGTGACTTAAAACACCAATCAATTAACCAAAGAAAGGACCTCAATGGCTCAGTGGGCAGAGCGATGGATTCTCAGTTTGACCCAGGCCTTCCATCTATGTGTCGACTCGCGGCCTCGGGTCAAATAAAATTAAAAATCTCTGTGGGTTTTTCACCCTGTCGACCAATGTGGAAAACTTAAGAGGAACTCTCCCAAGGTCAGGGGTTTACCCCGGACAGAGCCCAGTTTCCTCCAGCACTAAACTTGGCAACACTGCCTTGTAAGTCAAATAATTTTCTGTGCAGCATAAAACATTGATCTATCAAACAAAGATGGGACCTCGCTGGCTCAGTGATGGTTTCTCAGTGACTCAGACATTCAATTCATGAGTTGCAGGTTCGCGTCCAACTTAGACCAAATAGAATTGAAATATTTCTGAATGAGATTTTTCCTCAATTGCCGTATGTAGAAAAGTTGACAGGCAATTGTCGAAGGTCAGGGTTTTCTTTTCACACTAAACCTGGCAAGGCTGTTATATTAGTGATATAATCATCAATACATCAAACAAAGTAGAAATGAAGATAAAATCTTTTTTTTTGTTATACATGTATATTTTATTTTTTTAAATGGACAAGAATCAAACTTTTTGATTCGTTTAATATGTTTGAAACCACATATCATTGATGAGCCTTATCATAACTTACATACATAGCAAATGTATTATAAAGTCTCTTCCTAATAGCCCAAATAAGAAATTGGGCTTTATTTTCTCAACCATTCCTTTTTACTGAATTGTCTGTGTTGTTTATAAATAATCAGATCTGTACACTGCATTCCATTCAATTTTGTTTTCTTTGATCTTGCTCTTGAAGCAACCGAGAAATCTTTGAAACCTTGCATTAGTTTTGAATTTTCCTCCAGTCAAGTTGTTCAAGACTGTTGAAAAAATAAACAACAGTGCACTGTCATTATTATGTAGTCAATTTTTTATAACATAAAATAATAAAGTTTTATTTTAGATGATGAAAATCAAACCTTGGTGAAGATGCATTTAGAGCAGTTTTACACCAAGTATTATACGGAATGGTTTTCTATGTCACACTCAATGTTATTTCATTTATAAGATTCAAGATTCAAGATTTTATTGTACAAAACGTCACATTAACTTCGCGACAGAGTACAGAAACTGGGATGTAAAACCAACATCGTTTGGTGTTTTATCCCGCACTCAAGATTATTTCACTTATATGGCGGCGTTGCCAGCTTTACTGTGGGAGGAAACCGGGCTCTATGTCCGGAGGAAACCCACGACCTTCCGTTGGTAACTGGCAACCATCTCACATAGGTCGTTCGAGTGAAAACCCAGTCAGAAAATTCTCCAATTTTTTGGACTGAGTGGGAATCGAACCTGCGACCTATTGGTGGAATTCATATATGACTATTCGTATGCTTGTCCATTTGCATTCCACATTTACTACCTGTCCCACAATGCCAGTCAGTCACAGAACAAACCCACGCTTAGACTCAAGAGTTAGAAGTTAGACCAAGAGTAGAAATAAAACAGATCGAGACGACGAGAGACGTTTTGTGGAAGATCTATTGGCTTCTAATTTCACCTTCAAATAAAACAAAAAATCACCAATAGTAAGGAAGTACAGGACAGATATAAATTGCCTTTTTTTAATAAGCTAAAACCACTGTGAAATAACACCGACACTCGATTTCGATCGACGTGTCGTTGTTGTTGTGAATTGCACACACTCAGCTTGCACTACGAGGCTGGTATTTCATTTAATCATCCAAAGATTAGTCAGTCGCAAATCTACGTTGGTTGCATAATTCCGATTATTCGACAAAACAACAAGAAATCAAGTGAAAATCAACTTACGCTTTGATATTCCTTAGTATTCAAACAGCTCCTTTCAAACATGTGACTTTGTTATGACAAGCAGACGGAAGACTCTACTGCGCATGTCAAGGCGGAGACTATAGAAATTCATTTCGATAATTGATGTCCAGATGAACTTCATGAAGGAAGTTTAATTTTTACTCTAATGGGTCATTAGCTAAGTTTGCTCACAACTCTCATTTACCACTTAAAACGATTGTGATTTGGACAAAGCCTATAACTTTACTGAAGCTCGTGGCCCTTCCCGCTAACTGGACATGTTTTAAGTGTCCTATGTTTAATTTTAGGGGATGTAATCGTATTAAGCTCATGTAAATTGGTTTTCTTAAAGGCACACTTGCCGCGAAAATCCAGAAGACTGTTTACATTAAAAACAGTGGACGGTTTTCTGTATTTTTCCCAGACAGAAAAAGTTAGGAACTTTCTATTTTACCAGAAATTAAAAGTTTTGACATCATTTAGTATTTTAAATTTGGTACCCGTAATGTCAACAAACTTCGAACCTGGTCGTGTGCAAAAGTGCCGTAAGGGTTTGAGTCGTGTAAGCGATCTAACGACACAGTATAATTTTACGAACTTTATCGAAGAAATTAGGGGATAACCGTGTTGAATTCGAGGATCTGAGGCGGTTAATGCTTGATTTAACGTTCGCAAATTTAATTTTACCGGCGACGCGTTAGCGGAGCCGGTAAAACGGGTATTTGCGACCGTTAAATCAAGCATTAACCGCCTCAGATCCTCGAATTCAACACGGTTATCCCCATTCTAATCCAAATCCACAGTTACATTCCGATAAGTTCGTTCAAACTGATGAAAGGAAAGATTAAAATGTAGGTCAGCTTTCGGGGATTCCCCAACATTAGCCAAGTCACTCCGTCAGCCAGTGACACATCCGCACAATATAGTTTCTCCACGTCAAAATTGTTGCAAATATCTTATTATTTTATTTACTTGTAATTTAGGTTTTAATATTAACAAACAAAAAAACAACGACAGTGTGTTGATGCGTTTAGACGACATTTATTCATTTATCCAAAGAACGCTGGGTTCAGTTGCTAGGTAGTATGACAGGAGTTATCCCCCTTTACGACCTAGTTTTCCTCGGACAAAAAACAATGAATAAATAAAATTAAAATCGTTCTTGTGTTCGTTTGAATCTGTGATTTTGTAATTTTTGAATCTGTGATTTGGTTTCAAACCAACTTTACTACTTCAGATTCTACTTCACTACTTCAGGACGCTGCCTCCAGCTGATCAAGTTCGTCGCTTTGAAGAACACGAAAGCGACGGGCCTCGCCAGAAAACTGCCCACCCTCTCTCGAGGGACCATCTCGGGCGAACTGTCCTGCTTCCTCAGCGGACTCCCCTGACTGAACACCGAAGACTACACAAGCTGCGCCATCGTTGACCGTATCAAGGCAGTGAACGCGCGAAGATTCAAATTCAACTATTGTATTCATTAATTCAGAGTCCGAATTCAATTTTAAGGATTCAAGGGAAATTATGAAATTTCCCATTTCGCATTCTTCATCGCTGGACTATATGTGTCTCGCTGTCAGCTGTAGCCGCCATGATTTCTTCTGCATAGCAACCGCAGCGACGCGTAGTAATACCGATTAGTGAAACGATGGAACACAATTTGCGGCATATAAAGCTAAATTTATATGTCTCAAATTATCTGACGTTAGCCAATCAGAATACGCTAACACATTTATAAGGATTAGAACTAGGGGATAACCGTGTTGAATTCGAGGATCTGAGGCGGTTAATGCTTGATTTAACGGTCGCAAATTTAGTTTTACCGGCGACGCGTTAGCGGAGCCGGTAAAACGGGTATTTGCGACCGTTAAATCAAGCATTAACCGCCTCAGATCCTCGAATTCAACACGGTTATCCCCATTCTAATCCAAATCCACAGTTACATTCCGATAAGTTTGTTCAAACTGATGAAAGGAAAGATTAAAATGTAGGTCAGCTTTCGGAGATTCCCCAAGATTAGCCAAGTCACCCCGTCAGCCAGTGACACATCCGCACAATATAGTTTCTCCACAACGTCAAAATTGTTGCAAATATCTTATTATTTTATTTACTTGTAATTTAGGTTTTAATATTAACAACAAAAAAAAACAACAACAGTGTGTTGATGCGTTTAGACGTTTTAACTTTATTCATTTATCCAAAGAACGCAGGGTCCAGTTGCTAGGTAGTATGAAAGGAGTTATCCCCCTTTACGACCTAGTTTTCCTCGGACAAAAAACAATGAATAAATAAAATTAAAATCGTTCTTGTGTTCGTTGGAATCTGTGATTTTGTAATATTTGAATCTGCGATTTGTGTTTCAAACCAACTTTACTACTTCAGATTCTACTTCACTACTTCAGGACGCTGCCTCCAGCTGATCAAGTTCGTCGCTTTGAAGAACACGAAAGCGACGGGCCTCGCCAGAAAACTGGCCACCCTCTCTCGATGGACCATCTCGGGCGAACTGTCCTGCTTCCTCAGCGGACTCCCCTGACGGAACACCGAAGACTACGTACACAAGCTGCGCCATCGTTGGCCGTATCAAGGCAGTGAACGCGCGAAGATTCAAATTCAACTATTGTATTCATTAATTCAGAGTCCGAATTCAATTTTAAGGATTCAAGGGAAATTATGAAATTTCCCATTTCGCATTCTTCATCGCTGGACTAATGTGTCTCGCTGTCAGCTGTAGCCGCCATGATTTCTTCTGCATAGCAACCGCAGCGACGCGTAGTAATACCGATTAGTGAAAGCCTGCCGAGTGCAAACCACAGACAAAAAAGCTTGAATGAGGGTAATCCAACACTAAAGTTAACCAACACTGATCGGCAATGTTGTTGTAATCGAGCTTCGGTTCTTCGTTTGTTTTTCCCCGTCATTTATACATTCTAAACCTAATTGGACACTTTATGTGTGCTATGTTTAATTTTAGTGGTTTTAGCTGTAGTAAGCTCGTAAAAATTGGTTTTCTTAACAAATGTCAAACAGACTACGGCGGCAAGTGGGCCTTTACCAAATGTCCAACAGGCTACAGCGACAAGTGGGCCTTTAAAGTATCAATGGGAAGTTTGATGTAGATATTCTTCCTTTTCTCTGCGGCTGCATGCCATTAGATTGATTGGTTGATGTTTTACACAGCACTCAAGCTTATTTCAATAAAATGCCGACGTTGTCCGGTTTACTGGGAGGAAGAAGGCGTGTGCATTGCCCAGAGTAAACCCCCGACCTTTGGCTTATGACTTCCAGCTCTTCCAAATACGCGATCGAGTGAAAAATACATTCAAAATTTGTATTTACTCTGACTGAATTCAAACCCTCACCGCAACGATGGAAGGCCTTTATCGGTTTGAGGGACTATCACTCTTCCGATTAAGCGACCGAGCCCTCATTAAATGTAACTTTTGTTCAAGTTTCTAGATTTCGGTCGATATCTTCGGGCATTGTTGAGTGGGACTTCTCATCAGCTAGGAATATTTTTTGAGTATTGATGTAACTCAATAAAGTAGTAGTTTGCCTAAAAAAATATATGAAAGGGGAAGATTGAATAAAAGTGGCGGATTGAGCTGTCTGACGTGGGGGTAATTTGGCCCATGACAACTATGTGACTTGTGTCGTCTGCACCCCTGTCCCCTTCGGAAGTGTAAATCTTGAGATTTCTCCCTTGTTGGTCTGTCAAGACTTGAACTGCAGACTTTTCTAGGGTGGTTCTGAGTTTCCACCAAGGCTTTTAGCTGGGCGAATGTTTCTAACCGATCGCTTGACAGAAACAAACGTTAACATTACGGCAAATGGAAAATTAATTGTTTACTGGTGCCAACTGACCTTATCCTGGGTAGAGCTAGAAGCTGGACATTTAGCCGTATTTTATACAATGGTAGTACATATATTTTTGATTAAAACTAAAACAAATCCACTGTAATCATATTATAAGCTTTCCGTTTATGAAACATTGCCAATGTTTGTGTACTATTTGAGCTTTTTATGAAATCAGGAAACTGTCATAGTTTGGGTTAAAGGATGTACACTTGAAGTATAAAAAATTGTAAGAGACATGTCGAAAGGCAAATCATTTGAAACCAGCCTGTCTTTTGTCAATATGTTGGGGTTGTGTACGATGTTTGTTGTTGTTTTTTGGTTTATTGATTGATTCATTGATTGATCCATTTAAATATTTAAAAAGATAATTGGTTGGGCACAACTTTAAGCCTTGGCACTATAGCAAAGGAAAATAAAAAGGCGTGATTTTTTATTCTAGGAATAAAGGGAGATCACTCTGTTTTCAACGTTACACACAATCTGGATGTGATTTAGTAAACGTCACATATTTTTTACGCGGTAAAATTACTTTTAGAAAATCAGTACTTTTTTTATAACGAGGTACTTTTGGTTAACATAAAACAAATACAGTTGCCTGAAAATGTTAGAATAAACAATACTTTTTGGCTCAGGAATTTATGTTGGGACCCTTAACTGTGACCAGTGTTCTTCATAGCTCAACGGCCATGCCACAAGTTGCCAAATCTGTGCAAAATTTTAAAGAAACTTGTTCTACTTTCTCTCTGAAGGCTTCGGTTACCCGAATGCCTTATTTAGTAAACAAAGACAGACATTAAGCATTACACTCACAGTAATACCATCCCCACCACAAGTCGAACTTTATTGCACACTAATTGGTGGTAGTAGGAAAAGTCGTACATAATCACATCAAACCAGTACACATGTTTACCATTTCGATACACGAATTCTTAAAGTATCACTTGGAAATTTTGTGTTGATATTCTTTCTTTTCTCTGCAACCGCATGCCATTAGATTGATTGGCTGATGTTTTACGCAGCACTCAAGCTTATTTCAATAAAATGACGACGTTGTCGGGTTTACTGGGAGGAAGAATGCGTGTGCATTGCCCAGAGTAAATCCCCGACCTTTGGCTTGTGACTTCCAGCTCTTCCAATACGCGATCGAGTGAAAAATACATTCGAAATTTGTATTTAATCCTAACTGGGGTTCCAACCCTCACCGCAACGATGGAAGGCCTTTATCGGTTTGAGGGACTAACACTCTGCCGATTAAGCGACCAAGCCCTCATTAAATGTAACTTTTGTTCTTCAGTCAACTGGTCGAATGAAGTTCCTAGATTTCGGTCAATATCTCTGGGCATTGTTTAGTGGGACTTCTCATCAGCTAGGAATATCTTTTGAGTATTGATGTGACTCAATAAAGTAGTAGTTTGCCTAAAAAAATATACGAAAGGTGAAGATTGAATATAAGTGGCAGATTGAGCTGTCTGACGTGGGGGTGATTTGGCCCATGACAATTATGTGACTTGTGTCGTCTGCACCCCTGTCCCCTTCGGAAGTGAAAATCTTGAGATTTTTCCCTTATTGGTCTGTCAAGATTTGAACTGCAGATTTTCTAGGGTGGTTCTGAGTTTCCACCAAGGCATTTAGCTGGGCAAATGTTTCTAACCGATCGCGTGACAGAGCCAAACGTTAACATTACGGTAGAAGGAGAATTAAAATTAATTGACTACTGGTGCCAACTGACCTTTATCCTGGTTATGCTAGAGCTAGAAGCTGGAAATTTAGCCGTATTTTGTACAATTGTAGTACATATATATTTGATTAAAACTAAAAACAAATCCACTGTAATCATATTATAAGCTTTCCGTTTATGAAACATTGCCAATGTTAGTGTACTATTTCAGTTTTTTATGGAATCAGGAAACTGTCATAGTTTGGGTTAAAAGATGTACACTTAAAGTATAAAAAATGGAAGAGACATGTCAAAAGTCAAATCGTTTGAAACCAGCCTATCTTTTGTCAATATTTTGGGGTTGTGTATGATGTTTGTTGTCGTTTTTTGGTTTATTGATTGATTCATTTAAATATTTAAAAAGATAATTGGTTGGGCACAACTTAAAACCTTGGCACTATAGCAAAGGAAAATGAAACGCCGTGATTTTTAATCCTAGGAATAAAGGGAAATCACTCTGTTTTCGGCGTTACACACAATTTGGATGTGATTTAGTAAACGTCACATATTTTTTACGCGGTAAAATTACTTTTAGAAAATCAGTACTTTTTCATAACGAGGAACTTTTGGTTAACACAAAACATATACAGTTGGCTGCAAATGTTAGAATAAACATTACTTTTTGGCGTAGGAATTTATTTTGGGACCCTTAACTGTGACCAGTGTTCTTCATAGCTCAACGGCCATGCCACAAATTGCCAATTATGTGCAAAATGTTAAAGAAACTTTTTCTACTTTCTCTCTGAAGGCTTCGGTAACCCGAATGCCTAATTTAGTAAACAAAGACAGACATTAACCATGACACTCACAAGTAATACAATCCCCTCCACAAGTCGATCTTTATTACACACAATATGTGGTAGTAGGAAACGTCCTACATAATCACATCAAACCAATACACATGTTTACCATTTCGTTACACAAATTCTTAAAGTATCACTTGGAAATTTTGTGTTGATATTCTTTCTTTTCTCTGCGACTGCATGCCATTAGATTGATTGGTTGATGTTTTACACAGCACTCAAGCTTATTTCAATAAAATGCCGACGTTGTCGGGTTTACTGGGAGGAAGAATGCGTGTGCATTGCCCAGAGTAAACCCCCGACCTTTGGCTTGTGACTTCCAGCTCTTCCAAATACGCGATCGGGTGAAAAATACATTCGAAATTTGTTTTTAGTCTGACTGAATTCAAACCCTCACCGCAACGATGGAAGGCCTCTATCGGTTTGAGGGACTATCACTCTGCCGATTAAGCGACTGAGCCCTCATTAAATGTAACTTTTGTTCTTCAGTCAAGTGGACGAATGAAGTTCCTAGATTTCGGTCGATATCTTTGGGCATTGTTTAGTCGGACTTCTCGTCAGCTATGAATATTTTTTTGAGTATTGATGTGACTCAATAAAGAAAGGTGAAGATTGAATAAAAGTGGCGAATTAAGCTCTCTGACGTGGGGGTGATTTGGCCCATGACAACAATGTGACTTGTGTCGTTTGCACCTCTGTCCCCTTTGGAAGTGAAAATCTTGAGATTTCTCCCTTATTGGTCAGTCAAGATTTGAACTGCAGACTTTTCTAGGGTGGTTCTGAGTTTCCACCAAGGCTTTTAGCTGGGCGAATGTTTCTAACCGATCGCGTGACAGAGCCAAACGTTAACATTACGGTAGAAGGAGAATTAAAATTAATTGACTACTGGTGCCAACTGACCTTTATCCTGGTTATGCTAGAGCTAGAAGCTGGAAATTTAGCCGTATTTTGTACAATTGTAGTACATATATATTTGATTAAAACTAAAACAAATCCACTGTAATCATATTATAAGCTTTCCGTTTATGAAACATTGCCAATGTTAGTGTACTATTTCAGTTTTTTATGGAATCAGGAAACTGTCATAGTTTGGGTTAAAAGATGTACACTTAAAGTATAAAAAATGGAAGAGACATGTCAAAAGTCAAATCGTTTGAAACCAGCCTGTCTTTTGTCAATATTTTGGGGTTGTGTATGATGTTTGTTGTGTTTTTTTGGTTTATTGATTGATTCATTTAAATATTTAAAAAGATAATTGGTTGGGCACAACTTAAAACCTTGGCACTATAGCAAAGGAAAATGAAACGCCGTGATTTTTAATCCTAGGAATAAAGGGAAATCACTCTGTTTTCGGCGTTACACACAATTTGGATGTGATTTAGTAAACGTCACATATTTTTTACGCGGTAAAATTACTTTTAGAAAATCAGTACTTTTTCATAACGAGGAACTTTTGGTTAACACAAAACATATACAGTTGGCTGCAAATGTTAGAATAAACATTACTTTTTGGCGTAGGAATTTATTTTGGGACCCTTAACTGTGACCAGTGTTCTTCATAGCTCAACGGCCATGCCACAAATTGCCAATTATGTGCAAAATTTTAAAGAAACTTTTTCTACTCTCTCTCTGAAGGCTTCGGTAACCCGAATGCCTAATTTAGTAAACAAAGACAGACATTAACCATGACACTCACAAGTAATACAATCCCCTCCACAAGTCGATCTTTATTACACACAATATGTGGTAGTAGGAAACGTCCTACATAATCACATCAAACCAATACACATGTTTACCATTTCGTTACACAAATTCTTAAAGTATCACTTGGAAATTTTGTGTTGATATTCTTTCTTTTCTCTGCGACTGCATGCCATTAGATTGATTGGTTGATGTTTTACACAGCACTCAAGCTTATTTCAATAAAATGCCGACGTTGTCGGGTTTACTGGGAGGAAGAATGCGTGTGCATTGCCCAGAGTAAACCCCCGACCTTTGGCTTGTGACTTCCAGCTCTTCCAAATACGCGATCGGGTGAAAAATACATTCGAAATTTGTTTTTAGTCTGACTGAATTCAAACCCTCACCGCAACGATGGAAGGCCTTTATCGGTTTGAGGGACTATCACTCTGCCGATTAAGCGACTGAGCCCTCATTAAATGTAACTTTTGTTCTTCAGTCAAGTGGACGAATGAAGTTCCTAGATTTCGGTCGATATCTTTGGGCATTGTTTAGTCGGACTTCTCGTCAGCTATGAATATTTTTTTGAGTATTGATGTGACTCAATAAAGAAAGGTGAAGATTGAATAAAAGTGGCGAATTAAGCTCTCTGACGTGGGGGTGATTTGGCCCATGACAACAATGTGACTTGTGTCGTTTGCACCTCTGTCCCCTTCGGAAGTGAAAATCTTGAGATTTTTCCCTTATTGGTCTGTCAAGATTTGAACTGCAGACTTTTCTAGGGTGGTTCTGAGTTTCCACCAAGGCTTTTAGCTGGGCGAATGTTTCTAACCGATCGCGTGACAGAGCCAAACGTTAACATTACGGTAGAAGGAGAATTAAAATTAATTGACTACTGGTGCCAACTGACCTTTATCCTGGTTATGCTAGAGCTAGAAGCTGGAAATTTAGCCGTATTTTGTACAATGGTACTACATATCTATTTGATTAAAACTAAAACAAATCCACTGTAATCACATTATAAGCTTTCCGTTTATGAAACATTGCCAATGTTAGTGTACTATTTCAGTTTTTTATGGAATCAGGAAACTGTCATAGTTTGGGTTAAAAGATGTACACTTAAAGTATAAAAAATGGAAGAGACATGTCAAAAGTCAAATCGTTTGAAACCAGCCTGTCTTTTGTCAATATGTTGGGGTTGTGTACGATGTTTGTTGTTGTTTTTTGGTTTATTGATTGATTCATTGATTGATCCATTTAAATATTTAAAAAGATAATTGGTTGGGCACAACTTTAAGCCTTGGCACTATAGCAAAGGAAAATAAAAAGGCGTGATTTTTTATTCTAGGAATAAAGGGAGATCACTCTGTTTTCAACGTTACACACAATCTGGATGTGATTTAGTAAACGTCACATATTTTTTACGCGGTAAAATTACTTTTAGAAAATCAGTACTTTTTTTATAACGAGGTACTTTTGGTTAACATAAAACAAATACAGTTGCCTGAAAATGTTAGAATAAACAATACTTTTTGGCTCAGGAATTTATGTTGGGACCCTTAACTGTGACCAGTGTTCTTCATAGCTCAACGGCCATGCCACAAGTTGCCAAATCTGTGCAAAATTTTAAAGAAACTTGTTCTACTTTCTCTCTGAAGGCTTCGGTTACCCGAATGCCTTATTTAGTAAACAAAGACAGACATTAAGCATTACACTCACAGTAATACCATCCCCACCACAAGTCGAACTTTATTGCACACTAATTGGTGGTAGTAGGAAAAGTCGTACATAATCACATCAAACCAGTACACATGTTTACCATTTCGATACACGAATTCTTAAAGTATCACTTGGAAATTTTGTGTTGATATTCTTTCTTTTCTCTGCAACCGCATGCCATTAGATTGATTGGCTGATGTTTTACGCAGCACTCAAGCTTATTTCAATAAAATGACGACGTTGTCGGGTTTACTGGGAGGAAGAATGCGTGTGCATTGCCCAGAGTAAATCCCCGACCTTTGGCTTGTGACTTCCAGCTCTTCCAATACGCGATCGAGTGAAAAATACATTCGAAATTTGTATTTAATCCTAACTGGGGTTCCAACCCTCACCGCAACGATGGAAGGCCTTTATCGGTTTGAGGGACTAACACTCTGCCGATTAAGCGACCAAGCCCTCATTAAATGTAACTTTTGTTCTTCAGTCAACTGGTCGAATGAAGTTCCTAGATTTCGGTCAATATCTCTGGGCATTGTTTAGTGGGACTTCTCATCAGCTAGGAATATCTTTTGAGTATTGATGTGACTCAATAAAGTAGTAGTTTGCCTAAAAAAATATACGAAAGGTGAAGATTGAATATAAGTGGCAGATTGAGCTGTCTGACGTGGGGGTGATTTGGCCCATGACAATTATGTGACTTGTGTCGTCTGCACCCCTGTCCCCTTCGGAAGTGAAAATCTTGAGATTTTTCCCTTATTGGTCTGTCAAGATTTGAACTGCAGATTTTCTAGGGTGGTTCTGAGTTTCCACCAAGGCATTTAGCTGGGCAAATGTTTCTAACCGATCGCGTGACAGAGCCAAACGTTAACATTACGGTAGAAGGAGAATTAAAATTAATTGACTACTGGTGCCAACTGACCTTTATCCTGGTTATGCTAGAGCTAGAAGCTGGAAATTTAGCCGTATTTTGTACAATTGTAGTACATATATATTTGATTAAAACTAAAAACAAATCCACTGTAATCATATTATAAGCTTTCCGTTTATGAAACATTGCCAATGTTAGTGTACTATTTCAGTTTTTTATGGAATCAGGAAACTGTCATAGTTTGGGTTAAAAGATGTACACTTAAAGTATAAAAAATGGAAGAGACATGTCAAAAGTCAAATCGTTTGAAACCAGCCTATCTTTTGTCAATATTTTGGGGTTGTGTATGATGTTTGTTGTCGTTTTTTGGTTTATTGATTGATTCATTTAAATATTTAAAAAGATAATTGGTTGGGCACAACTTAAAACCTTGGCACTATAGCAAAGGAAAATGAAACGCCGTGATTTTTAATCCTAGGAATAAAGGGAAATCACTCTGTTTTCGGCGTTACACACAATTTGGATGTGATTTAGTAAACGTCACATATTTTTTACGCGGTAAAATTACTTTTAGAAAATCAGTACTTTTTCATAACGAGGAACTTTTGGTTAACACAAAACATATACAGTTGGCTGCAAATGTTAGAATAAACATTACTTTTTGGCGTAGGAATTTATTTTGGGACCCTTAACTGTGACCAGTGTTCTTCATAGCTCAACGGCCATGCCACAAATTGCCAATTATGTGCAAAATGTTAAAGAAACTTTTTCTACTTTCTCTCTGAAGGCTTCGGTAACCCGAATGCCTAATTTAGTAAACAAAGACAGACATTAACCATGACACTCACAAGTAATACAATCCCCTCCACAAGTCGATCTTTATTACACACAATATGTGGTAGTAGGAAACGTCCTACATAATCACATCAAACCAATACACATGTTTACCATTTCGTTACACAAATTCTTAAAGTATCACTTGGAAATTTTGTGTTGATATTCTTTCTTTTCTCTGCGACTGCATGCCATTAGATTGATTGGTTGATGTTTTACACAGCACTCAAGCTTATTTCAATAAAATGCCGACGTTGTCGGGTTTACTGGGAGGAAGAATGCGTGTGCATTGCCCAGAGTAAACCCCCGACCTTTGGCTTGTGACTTCCAGCTCTTCCAAATACGCGATCGGGTGAAAAATACATTCGAAATTTGTTTTTAGTCTGACTGAATTCAAACCCTCACCGCAACGATGGAAGGCCTCTATCGGTTTGAGGGACTATCACTCTGCCGATTAAGCGACTGAGCCCTCATTAAATGTAACTTTTGTTCTTCAGTCAAGTGGACGAATGAAGTTCCTAGATTTCGGTCGATATCTTTGGGCATTGTTTAGTCGGACTTCTCGTCAGCTATGAATATTTTTTTGAGTATTGATGTGACTCAATAAAGAAAGGTGAAGATTGAATAAAAGTGGCGAATTAAGCTCTCTGACGTGGGGGTGATTTGGCCCATGACAACAATGTGACTTGTGTCGTTTGCACCTCTGTCCCCTTTGGAAGTGAAAATCTTGAGATTTCTCCCTTATTGGTCAGTCAAGATTTGAACTGCAGACTTTTCTAGGGTGGTTCTGAGTTTCCACCAAGGCTTTTAGCTGGGCGAATGTTTCTAACCGATCGCGTGACAGAGCCAAACGTTAACATTACGGTAGAAGGAGAATTAAAATTAATTGACTACTGGTGCCAACTGACCTTTATCCTGGTTATGCTAGAGCTAGAAGCTGGAAATTTAGCCGTATTTTGTACAATTGTAGTACATATATATTTGATTAAAACTAAAACAAATCCACTGTAATCATATTATAAGCTTTCCGTTTATGAAACATTGCCAATGTTAGTGTACTATTTCAGTTTTTTATGGAATCAGGAAACTGTCATAGTTTGGGTTAAAAGATGTACACTTAAAGTATAAAAAATGGAAGAGACATGTCAAAAGTCAAATCGTTTGAAACCAGCCTGTCTTTTGTCAATATTTTGGGGTTGTGTATGATGTTTGTTGTGTTTTTTTGGTTTATTGATTGATTCATTTAAATATTTAAAAAGATAATTGGTTGGGCACAACTTAAAACCTTGGCACTATAGCAAAGGAAAATGAAACGCCGTGATTTTTAATCCTAGGAATAAAGGGAAATCACTCTGTTTTCGGCGTTACACACAATTTGGATGTGATTTAGTAAACGTCACATATTTTTTACGCGGTAAAATTACTTTTAGAAAATCAGTACTTTTTCATAACGAGGAACTTTTGGTTAACACAAAACATATACAGTTGGCTGCAAATGTTAGAATAAACATTACTTTTTGGCGTAGGAATTTATTTTGGGACCCTTAACTGTGACCAGTGTTCTTCATAGCTCAACGGCCATGCCACAAATTGCCAATTATGTGCAAAATTTTAAAGAAACTTTTTCTACTCTCTCTCTGAAGGCTTCGGTAACCCGAATGCCTAATTTAGTAAACAAAGACAGACATTAACCATGACACTCACAAGTAATACAATCCCCTCCACAAGTCGATCTTTATTACACACAATATGTGGTAGTAGGAAACGTCCTACATAATCACATCAAACCAATACACATGTTTACCATTTCGTTACACAAATTCTTAAAGTATCACTTGGAAATTTTGTGTTGATATTCTTTCTTTTCTCTGCGACTGCATGCCATTAGATTGATTGGTTGATGTTTTACACAGCACTCAAGCTTATTTCAATAAAATGCCGACGTTGTCGGGTTTACTGGGAGGAAGAATGCGTGTGCATTGCCCAGAGTAAACCCCCGACCTTTGGCTTGTGACTTCCAGCTCTTCCAAATACGCGATCGGGTGAAAAATACATTCGAAATTTGTTTTTAGTCTGACTGAATTCAAACCCTCACCGCAACGATGGAAGGCCTTTATCGGTTTGAGGGACTATCACTCTGCCGATTAAGCGACTGAGCCCTCATTAAATGTAACTTTTGTTCTTCAGTCAAGTGGACGAATGAAGTTCCTAGATTTCGGTCGATATCTTTGGGCATTGTTTAGTCGGACTTCTCGTCAGCTATGAATATTTTTTTGAGTATTGATGTGACTCAATAAAGAAAGGTGAAGATTGAATAAAAGTGGCGAATTAAGCTCTCTGACGTGGGGGTGATTTGGCCCATGACAACAATGTGACTTGTGTCGTTTGCACCTCTGTCCCCTTCGGAAGTGAAAATCTTGAGATTTTTCCCTTATTGGTCTGTCAAGATTTGAACTGCAGACTTTTCTAGGGTGGTTCTGAGTTTCCACCAAGGCTTTTAGCTGGGCGAATGTTTCTAACCGATCGCGTGACAGAGCCAAACGTTAACATTACGGTAGAAGGAGAATTAAAATTAATTGACTACTGGTGCCAACTGACCTTTATCCTGGTTATGCTAGAGCTAGAAGCTGGAAATTTAGCCGTATTTTGTACAATGGTACTACATATCTATTTGATTAAAACTAAAACAAATCCACTGTAATCACATTATAAGCTTTCCGTTTATGAAACATTGCCAATGTTAGTGTACTATTTCAGTTTTTTATGGAATCAGGAAACTGTCATAGTTTGGGTTAAAAGATGTACACTTAAAGTATAAAAAATGGAAGAGACATGTCAAAAGTCAAATCGTTTGAAACCAGCCTATCTTTTGTCAATATTTTGGGGTTGTGTATGATGTTTGTTGTGTTTTTTTGGTTTATTGATTGATTCATTTAAATATTTAAAAAGATAATTGGTTGGGCACAACTTAAAACCTTGGCACTATAGCAAAGGAAAATGAAACGCCGTGATTTTTAATCCTAGGAATAAAGGGAAATCACTCTGTTTTCGGCGTTACACACAATTTGGATGTGATTTAGTAAACGTCACATATTTTTTACGCGGTAAAATTACTTTTAGAAAATCAGTACTTTTTCATAACGAGGAACTTTTGGTTAACACAAAACATATACAGTTGGCTGCAAATGTTAGAATAAACATTACTTTTTGGCGTAGGAATTTATTTTGGGACCCTTAACTGTGACCAGTGTTCTTCATAGCTCAACGGCCATGCCACAAATTGCCAATTATGTGCAAAATGTTAAAGAAACTTTTTCTACTTTCTCTCTGAAGGCTTCGGTAACCCGAATGCCTAATTTAGTAAACAAAGACAGACATTAACCATGACACTCACAAGTAATACAATCCCCTCCACAAGTCGATCTTTATTACACACAATATGTGGTAGTAGGAAACGTCCTACATAATCACATCAAACCAATACACATGTTTACCATTTCGTTACACAAATTCTTAAAGTATCACTTGGAAATTTTGTGTTGATATTCTTTCTTTTCTCTGCGACTGCATGCCATTAGATTGATTGGTTGATGTTTTACACAGCACTCAAGCTTATTTCAATAAAATGCCGACGTTGTCGGGTTTACTGGGAGGAAGAATGCGTGTGCATTGCCCAGAGTAAACCCCCGACCTTTGGCTTGTGACTTCCAGCTCTTCCAAATACGCGATCGGGTGAAAAATACATTCGAAATTTGTTTTTAGTCTGACTGAATTCAAACCCTCACCGCAACGATGGAAGGCCTCTATCGGTTTGAGGGACTATCACTCTGCCGATTAAGCGACTGAGCCCTCATTAAATGTAACTTTTGTTCTTCAGTCAAGTGGACGAATGAAGTTCCTAGATTTCGGTCGATATCTTTGGGCATTGTTTAGTCGGACTTCTCGTCAGCTATGAATATTTTTTTGAGTATTGATGTGACTCAATAAAGAAAGGTGAAGATTGAATAAAAGTGGTGAATTAAGCTCTCTGACGTGGGGGTGATTTGGCCCATGACAACAATGTGACTTGTGTCGTTTGCACCTCTGTCCCCTTTGGAAGTGAAAATCTTGAGATTTCTCCCTTATTGGTCAGTCAAGATTTGAACTGCAGACTTTTCTAGGGTGGTTCTGAGTTTCCACCAAGGCTTTTAGCTGGGCGAATGTTTCTAACCGATCGCGTGACAGAGCCAAACGTTAACATTACGGTAGAAGGAGAATTAAAATTAATTGACTACTGGTGCCAACTGACCTTTATCCTGGTTATGCTAGAGCTAGAAGCTGGAAATTTAGCCGTATTTTGTACAATTGTAGTACATATATATTTGATTAAAACTAAAACAAATCCACTGTAATCATATTATAAGCTTTCCGTTTATGAAACATTGCCAATGTTAGTGTACTATTTCAGTTTTTTATGGAATCAGGAAACTGTCATAGTTTGGGTTAAAAGATGTACACTTAAAGTATAAAAAATGGAAGAGACATGTCAAAAGTCAAATCGTTTGAAACCAGCCTGTCTTTTGTCAATATTTTGGGGTTGTGTATGATGTTTGTTGTGTTTTTTTGGTTTATTGATTGATTCATTTAAATATTTAAAAAGATAATTGGTTGGGCACAACTTAAAACCTTGGCACTATAGCAAAGGAAAATGAAACGCCGTGATTTTTAATCCTAGGAATAAAGGGAAATCACTCTGTTTTCGGCGTTACACACAATTTGGATGTGATTTAGTAAACGTCACATATTTTTTACGCGGTAAAATTACTTTTAGAAAATCAGTACTTTTTCATAACGAGGAACTTTTGGTTAACACAAAACATATACAGTTGGCTGCAAATGTTAGAATAAACATTACTTTTTGGCGTAGGAATTTATTTTGGGACCCTTAACTGTGACCAGTGTTCTTCATAGCTCAACGGCCATGCCACAAATTGCCAATTATGTGCAAAATTTTAAAGAAACTTTTTCTACTCTCTCTCTGAAGGCTTCGGTAACCCGAATGCCTAATTTAGTAAACAAAGACAGACATTAACCATGACACTCACAAGTAATACAATCCCCTCCACAAGTCGATCTTTATTACACACAATATGTGGTAGTAGGAAACGTCCTACATAATCACATCAAACCAATACACATGTTTACCATTTCGTTACACAAATTCTTAAAGTATCACTTGGAAATTTTGTGTTGATATTCTTTCTTTTCTCTGCGACTGCATGCCATTAGATTGATTGGTTGATGTTTTACACAGCACTCAAGCTTATTTCAATAAAATGCCGACGTTGTCGGGTTTACTGGGAGGAAGAATGCGTGTGCATTGCCCAGAGTAAACCCCCGACCTTTGGCTTGTGACTTCCAGCTCTTCCAAATACGCGATCGGGTGAAAAATACATTCGAAATTTGTTTTTAGTCTGACTGAATTCAAACCCTCACCGCAACGATGGAAGGCCTTTATCGGTTTGAGGGACTATCACTCTGCCGATTAAGCGACTGAGCCCTCATTAAATGTAACTTTTGTTCTTCAGTCAAGTGGACGAATGAAGTTCCTAGATTTCGGTCGATATCTTTGGGCATTGTTTAGTCGGACTTCTCGTCAGCTATGAATATTTTTTTGAGTATTGATGTGACTCAATAAAGAAAGGTGAAGATTGAATAAAAGTGGCGAATTAAGCTCTCTGACGTGGGGGTGATTTGGCCCATGACAACAATGTGACTTGTGTCGTTTGCACCTCTGTCCCCTTCGGAAGTGAAAATCTTGAGATTTTTCCCTTATTGGTCTGTCAAGATTTGAACTGCAGACTTTTCTAGGGTGGTTCTGAGTTTCCACCAAGGCTTTTAGCTGGGCGAATGTTTCTAACCGATCGCGTGACAGAGCCAAACGTTAACATTACGGTAGAAGGAGAATTAAAATTAATTGACTACTGGTGCCAACTGACCTTTATCCTGGTTATGCTAGAGCTAGAAGCTGGAAATTTAGCCGTATTTTGTACAATGGTACTACATATCTATTTGATTAAAACTAAAACAAATCCACTGTAATCACATTATAAGCTTTCCGTTTATGAAACATTGCCAATGTTAGTGTACTATTTCAGTTTTTTATGGAATCAGGAAACTGTCATAGTTTGGGTTAAAAGATGTACACTTAAAGTATAAAAAATGGAAGAGACATGTCAAAAGTCAAATCGTTTGAAACCAGCCTATCTTTTGTCAATATTTTGGGGTTGTGTATGATGTTTGTTGTGGTTTTTTGGTTTATTGATTGATTCATTTAAATATTTAAAAAGATAATTGGTTGGGCACAACTTAAAACCTTGGCACTATAGCAAAGGAAAATGAAACGCCGTGATTTTTAATCCTAGGAATAAAGGGAAATCACTCTGTTTTCGGCGTTACACACAATTTGGATGTGATTTAGTAAACGTCACATATTTTTTACGCGGTAAAATTACTTTTAGAAAATCAGTACTTTTTCATAACGAGGAACTTTTGGTTAACACAAAACATATACAGTTGGCTGCAAATGTTAGAATAAACATTACTTTTTGGCGTAGGAATTTATTTTGGGACCCTTAACTGTGACCAGTGTTCTTCATAGCTCAACGGCCATGCCACAAATTGCCAATTATGTGCAAAATGTTAAAGAAACTTTTTCTACTTTCTCTCTGAAGGCTTCGGTAACCCGAATGCCTAATTTAGTAAACAAAGACAGACATTAACCATGACACTCACAAGTAATACAATCCCCTCCACAAGTCGATCTTTATTACACACAATATGTGGTAGTAGGAAACGTCCTACATAATCACATCAAACCAATACACATGTTTACCATTTCGTTACACAAATTCTTAAAGTATCACTTGGAAATTTTGTGTTGATATTCTTTCTTTTCTCTGCGACTGCATGCCATTAGATTGATTGGTTGATGTTTTACACAGCACTCAAGCTTATTTCAATAAAATGCCGACGTTGTCGGGTTTACTGGGAGGAAGAATGCGTGTGCATTGCCCAGAGTAAACCCCCGACCTTTGGCTTGTGACTTCCAGCTCTTCCAAATACGCGATCGGGTGAAAAATACATTCGAAATTTGTTTTTAGTCTGACTGAATTCAAACCCTCACCGCAACGATGGAAGGCCTCTATCGGTTTGAGGGACTATCACTCTGCCGATTAAGCGACTGAGCCCTCATTAAATGTAACTTTTGTTCTTCAGTCAAGTGGACGAATGAAGTTCCTAGATTTCGGTCGATATCTTTGGGCATTGTTTAGTCGGACTTCTCGTCAGCTATGAATATTTTTTTGAGTATTGATGTGACTCAATAAAGAAAGGTGAAGATTGAATAAAAGTGGCGAATTAAGCTCTCTGACGTGGGGGTGATTTGGCCCATGACAACAATGTGACTTGTGTCGTTTGCACCTCTGTCCCCTTTGGAAGTGAAAATCTTGAGATTTCTCCCTTATTGGTCAGTCAAGATTTGAACTGCAGACTTTTCTAGGGTGGTTCTGAGTTTCCACCAAGGCTTTTAGCTGGGCGAATATTTCTAACCGATCGCGTGACAGAGCCAAACGTTAACATTACGGTAGAAGGAGAATTAAAATTAATTGACTACTGGTGCCAACTGACCTTTATCCTGGTTATGCTAGAGCTAGAAGCTGGAAATTTAGCCGTATTTTGTACAATTGTAGTACATATATATTTGATTAAAACTAAAACAAATCCACTGTAATCATATTATAAGCTTTCCGTTTATGAAACATTGCCAATGTTAGTGTACTATTTCAGTTTTTTATGGAATCAGGAAACTGTCATAGTTTGGGTTAAAAGATGTACACTTAAAGTATAAAAAATGGAAGAGACATGTCAAAAGTCAAATCGTTTGAAACCAGCCTGTCTTTTGTCAATATTTTGGGGTTGTGTATGATGTTTGTTGTGGTTTTTTGGTTTATTGATTGATTCATTTAAATATTTAAAAAGATAATTGGTTGGGCACAACTTAAAACCTTGGCACTATAGCAAAGGAAAATGAAACGCCGTGATTTTTAATCCTAGGAATAAAGGGAAATCACTCTGTTTTCGGCGTTACACACAATTTGGATGTGATTTAGTAAACGTCACATATTTTTTACGCGGTAAAATTACTTTTAGAAAATCAGTACTTTTTCATAACGAGGAACTTTTGGTTAACACAAAACATATACAGTTGGCTGCAAATGTTAGAATAAACATTACTTTTTGGCGTAGGAATTTATTTTGGGACCCTTAACTGTGACCAGTGTTCTTCATAGCTCAACGGCCATGCCACAAATTGCCAATTATGTGCAAAATTTTAAAGAAACTTTTTCTACTTTCTCTCTGAAGGCTTCGGTAACCCGAATGCCTAATTTAGTAAACAAAGACAGACATTAACCATGACACTCACAAGTAATACAATCCCCTCCACAAGTCGATCTTTATTACACACAATATGTGGTAGTAGGAAACGTCCTACATAATCACATCAAACCAATACACATGTTTACCATTTCGTTACACAAATTCTTAAAGTATCACTTGGAAATTTTGTGTTGATATTCTTTCTTTTCTCTGCGACTGCATGCCATTAGATTGATTGGTTGATGTTTTACACAGCACTCAAGCTTATTTCAATAAAATGCCGACGTTGTCGGGTTTACTGGGAGGAAGAATGCGTGTGCATTGCCCAGAGTAAACCCCCGACCTTTGGCTTGTGACTTCCAGCTCTTCCAAATACGCGATCGGGTGAAAAATACATTCGAAATTTGTTTTTAGTCTGACTGAATTCAAACCCTCACCGCAACGATGGAAGGCCTTTATCGGTTTGAGGGACTATCACTCTGCCGATTAAGCGACTGAGCCCTCATTAAATGTAACTTTTGTTCTTCAGTCAAGTGGACGAATGAAGTTCCTAGATTTCGGTCGATATCTTTGGGCATTGTTTAGTCGGACTTCTCGTCAGCTATGAATATTTTTTTGAGTATTGATGTGACTCAATAAAGAAAGGTGAAGATTGAATAAAAGTGGCGAATTAAGCTCTCTGACGTGGGGGTGATTTGGCCCATGACAACAATGTGACTTGTGTCGTTTGCACCTCTGTCCCCTTCGGAAGTGAAAATCTTGAGATTTTTCCCTTATTGGTCTGTCAAGATTTGAACTGCAGACTTTTCTAGGGTGGTTCTGAGTTTCCACCAAGGCTTTTAGCTGGGCGAATGTTTCTAACCGATCGCGTGACAGAGCCAAACGTTAACATTACGGTAGAAGGAGAATTAAAATTAATTGACTACTGGTGCCAACTGACCTTTATCCTGGTTATGCTAGAGCTAGAAGCTGGAAATTTAGCCGTATTTTGTACAATGGTACTACATATCTATTTGATTAAAACTAAAACAAATCCACTGTAATCACATTATAAGCTTTCCGTTTATGAAACATTGCCAATGTTTGTGTACTATTTCACCTTTTTATGAAATCAGGAAACTGTCATAGTTTGGGTTAAAAGATGTACACTTAAACTTTTAAAAAAATGAAAGACACATGTCGAAAGGCAAATTGTTTGAAACCAGCCTGTCTTTTGTCAATATTTTGTGGTTGTGTATGATGTTTTGTTGTTGTTTTTTGGTTTATTGATTGATTCATTTAAATATCTAAAAAGATAATTGATTGGGCACAACTTAAAACGTTGGCACTATTGCAAAGGAAAATGAACTTTAATTCTAGGGACAAGGGGAGATCACTCTGTTTTCAACGTTATACACAATCCGGATGTGATTTAATAAAGGCCACATATTTTTTTCGCGGTAAAGTTACTTTTAGAAAATCAGTACTTTTTTGATAACGAGGTACTTTTGGTTAACATCAAACAAATACAGTTGCCTGCAAATATCAGAATAAACATTACTTTTTGGTCTAAGAATTCATTTTAGGACCCTTAACTGCGACCAGTGTTCTTCATAGCTCAACGGCCATACCACAAGTTGCCACTGATGTGCAAAATTTTAAAGAAACTTTTTCTACTTTCTCTCTGAAGGCTTCGGTTACCCGAATGCCTAATTTAGTAAACAAAGACAGACATTAAGCATGACACTCACAAGTAATACCATCCCCTCCACAAGTCGAATTTTATTGCGCTTTGGTGGTAGTAGGAAACGTCCTACATAATCACATCAAACCAGTACACATGTTTACCGTTTAGATACACAAATTCGATGAAGTATCACTTGGAAATTTTGTGTTGATATTCTTTCTTTTCTCTGCAACTGCATGCCATTAGATTGATTGGTTGATGTTTTACGCAGCACTCAAGCTTATTTCAATAAAATGCCGACGTTGTCGGGTTTACTGAGAGGAAGAATGTGTGTGCATTGCCCAGAGTAAACCCCCGACCTTTGGCTTGTGACTTCCAGCTCTTCCAAATATGCGATTGAGTAAAAAATACATTCGAAATTTGTATTTAATCTGACTGTGAATCCAACCCTCACCGCAACGATGGAAGGCCTTTATCGGTTTGAAGGACTATCACTCTGCCGATTAAGCGACCGAGATTTTGCTCTTCAGTCAACTGGACGAATGAAGTTCCTAGATTTCGGTCGATATCTTTCGACATTGTTTAGTGGGACTTGTCATCAGCTAGGAATATTTTTTTAGTATTTATGTGACTCAATAAAGTAGTAGTTTGCCTAAAAAATATATGAAAGGGGAAGATTGAATACAAGTGGTGGATTGAGCTGTCTAAATTGGGGGTGATCTGGCCCATGACAACTATGTGACTTGTGTCGTCTGCACCCCTGTCCCCTTCGGAAGTGAAAATCTTGAGATTTCTCCCTTATTGGTCTTTCGAGATTTGAACTGCAGACTTTTCTAGGGTGGTTCTGAGTTTCCACCAAGGCTATTAGGTGGGCGAATGTTTCTAACCGAGTGACAGAGCCAAACTTTAACATTACTACAAATGGAAAATTAATTGTCTACTGGTGCCAACTGATTGATTGATTGATTGATTGATTGATTGATTGTTTGGTGTTTTACGCCGCTCTCAAGATTATTTCACTTATATGGCGGCGTTGCCAGTTTTATTGTGGGAGGAAACCGGGCTCAGTGCCCGGAGGAAACCCACGACCATCCGCTGGTAACTGGCAACCATCCCACATAGGTCGTTCGAGTGGGTGCCAATTGACCTTATCCTGGCTAGAGCTAGAAGCTGGAAATTTAGCCGTATTTTGTACAATGGTAGTACATATATATTTTATTAAAACCAAAACAAATCCACTGTAATCACATTATAAGCTTTCCGTTTATGAAACATTGCCAATGTTTGTGTACTATTTCACTTTTTTATGAAATCAGGAAACTGTCATAGTTTGGGTTAAAAGATGTACACTTAAACTTTTAAAAAAATGAAAGAGACATGTCGAAAGGCAAATTGTTTGAAACCAGCCTGTCTTTTGTCCATATTTTGTGGTTGTGTATGATGTTTTGTTGTTGTTTTTTTTGGTTTATTGATTGATTCATTTAAATATTTAAAAAGATAATTGATTGGGCACAAGTTAAAACGTTGGCACTATTGCAAAGGAAAATGAACTTTAATTCTAGGGACAAGGGGAGATCACTCTGTTTTCAACGTTCCACACAATCCGGATGTGATTTAATAAAGGCCACATATTTTTTTCGCGGTAAAGTTACTTTTAGAAAATCAGTACTTTTTTGATAACGAGGTACTTTTGGTTAACATCAAACAAATACAGTTGCCTGCAAATATCAGAATAAACATTACTTTTTGGTCTAAGAATTCATTTTAGGACCCTTAACTGCGACCAGTGTTCTTCATAGCTCAACGGCCATGCCACAAGTTGCCACTTATGTGCAAAATTTTAAAGAAACTTTTTCTACTTTCTCTCTGAAGGCTTCGGTTACCCGAATGCCTAATTTGGTAAACAAAGACAGACATTAAGCATGACACTCACAAGTATTACCATCCCCTCCACAAGTCGAATTTTATTGCGCTTTGGTGGTAGTAGGAAACGTCCTACATAATCACATCAAACCAGTACACATGTTTACCGTTTAGATACACAAATTCGATAAAGTATCACTTGGAAATTTTGTGTTGATATTCTTTCATTTCTCTGCAACTGCATGCCATTAGATTGATTGGTTGATGTTTTACGCAGCACTCAAGCTTATTTCAATAAAATGCCGACGTTGTCGGGTTTACTGAGAGGAAGAAGGCGTGTGCATTGCCCAGAGTAAACCCCCGACCTTTGGCTTGTGACTTCCAGCTCTTCCATATACGCGATCGGGTAAAAAATACATTCGAAATTTGTATTTAATCTGACTGTGAATCCAACCCTCACCGCAACGATGGAAGGCCTTTATCGGTTTGAAGGACTATCACTCTGCCGATTAAGCGACCGAGATTTTGCTCTTCAGTCAACTGGACGAATGAAGTTCCTAGATTTCGGTCGATATCTTTGGACATTGTTTAGTGGGACTTGTCATCAGCTAGGAATATTTTTTTAGTATTTATGTGACTCAATAAAGTAGTAGTTTGCCTAAAAAATATATGAAAGGGGAAGATTGAATACAAGTGGTGGATTGAGCTGTCTAAATTGGGGGTGATCTGGCCCATGACAACTATGTGACTTGTGTCGTCTGCACCCCTGTCCCCTTCGGAAGTGAAAATCTTGAGATTTCTCCCTTATTGGTCTTTCGAGATTTGAACTGCAGACTTTTCTAGGGTGGTTCTGAGTTTCCACCAAGGCTATTAGGTGGGCGAATGTTTCTAACCGAGTGACAGAGCCAAACTTTAACATTAAGGCAAATGGAAAATTAATTGTCTACTGGTGCCAACTGATTGATTGATTGATTGATTGATTGTTTGGTGTTTTACGCCGCTCTCAAGATTATTTCACTTATATGGCGGCGTTGCCAGTTTTATTGTGGGAGGAAACCGGGCTCAGTGCCCGGAAGAAACCCACGACCTTCCGCTGGTAACTGGCAACCATCCCACATAGGTCGTTCGAGTGGGTGCCAATTGACCTTATCCTGGCTAGAGCTAGAAGCTGGAAATTTAGCCGTATTTTGTACAATGGTAGTACATATATATTTGATTAAAACTAAAACAAATCCACTGTAATCACATTATAAGCTTTCCATTTAAGAAACATTGCCAATGTTTGTGTACTATTTCAGCTTGTTTATGGAATCAGGAAACTGTCATAGTTTGGGTTAAAAGATATACACTTAAAGTATAAAAAAAATGGAAGAGACATGTCGAAAGGCAAATAGTTTGAAACTAGCCTGTCTTTTGTCAATATTTTGGGGTTGTCTATGGTGTTTTGTTGTTGTTTTTTGGTTTATTGATCGATTCATTTAAATATTTAAAAAGATAATTGGTTGGACACAACTTAAAACGTTGGCACCATAGCAAAGGAAAATGAAAAGCCGTGATTTTTAATTCTAGTAATAAAGGGAGATCACTCTGTTTTCAACGTTACACACAATCTGGATGTGATTTAGTAAACGTCACATATTTTTTACGCGGTAAAATTGCCTTTAGGAAATCATTATTTTTTTTATAACGAGGTACTTTTGCTTAACATAAAACAAATACAGTTGCCTGCAAATGCTAGAATAAACATTACTTTTTGGCCTAGGAATTTATTTTGGGACCCTTAACTGTGACCAGTGTTCTTCATAGCTTAACGGCCATGCCACAAGTACCCAATTATGTGCAAAATTTTAAAGAAACTTTTTCTACTTTCTCTCTGAAGGCTTCGGTTACCCGAATGCCTAATTTAGTAAACAAAGACAGACATTAAGCATGACACTCACAAGTAATACCATCCCCTCCACAAGTCGAATTTTATTGCGCTTTGGTGGTAGTAGGAAACGTCCTACATAATCACATCAAACCAGTACACATGTTTACCGTTTAGATACACAAATTCGATGAAGTATCACTTGGAAATTTTGTGTTGATATTCTTTCTTTTCTCTGCAACTGCATGCCATTAGATTGATTGGTTGATGTTTTACGCAGCACTCAAGCTTATTTCAATAAAATGCCGACGTTGTCGGGTTTACTGAGAGGAAGAAGGTGTGTGCATTGCCCAGAGTAAACCCCCGACCTTTGGCTTGTGACTTCCAGCTCTTCCAAATACGCGATCGGGTGAAAAATACATTCGAAATTTGTATTTAGTCTGACTGAATTCAAACCCTCACCGCAACGATGGAAGGCCTTTATCGGTTTGAAGGACTATCACTCTGCCGATTAAGCGACCGAGATTTTGCTCTTCAGTCAACTGGACGAATGAAGTTCCTAGATTTCGGTCGATATCTTTCGACATTGTTTAGTGGGACTAGTCATCAGCTAGGAATATTTTTTTAGTATTTATGTGACTCAATAAAGTAGTAGTTTGCCTAAAAAATATATGAAAGGGGAAGATTGAATACAAGTGGTGGATTGAGCTGTCTAAATTGGGGGTGATCTGGCCCATGACAACTATGTGACTTGTGTCGTCTGCACCCCTGTCCCCTTCGGAAGTGAAAATCTTGAGATTTCTCCCTTATTGGTCTTTCGAGATTTGAACTGCAGACTTTTCTAGGGTGGTTCTGAGTTTCCACCAAGGCTATTAGGTGGGCGAATGTTTCTAACCGAGTGACAGAGCCAAACTTTAACATTACTACAAATGGAAAATTAATTGTCTACTGGTGCCAACTGATTGATTGATTGATTGATTGTTTGGTGTTTTACGCCGCTCTCAAGATTATTTCACTTATATGGCGGCGTTGCCAGTTTTATTGTGGTAGGAAACCGGGCTCAGTGCCCGGAAGAAACCCACGACCATCCGCTGGTAACTGGCAACCATCCCACATAGGTCGTTCGAGTGGGTGCCAATTGACCTTATCCTGGCTAGAGCTAGAAGCTGGAAATTTAGCCGTATTTTGTACAATGGTAGTACATATATATTTTATTAAAACCAAAACAAATCCACTGTAATCACATTATAAGCTTTCCGTTTATGAAACATTGCCAATGTTTGTGTACTATTTCACTTTTTTATGAAATCAGGAAACTGTCATAGTTTGGGTTAAAAGATGTACACTTAAACTTTTAAAAAAATGAAAGAGACATGTCGAAAGGCAAATTGTTTGAAACCAGCCTGTCTTTTGTCCATATTTTGTGGTTGTGTATGATGTTTTGTTGTTGTTTTTTTTGGTTTATTGATTGATTCATTTAAATATTTAAAAAGATAATTGATTGGGCACAACTTAAAACGTTGGCACTATTGCAAAGGAAAATGAACTTTAATTCTAGGGACAAGGGGAGATCACTCTGTTTTCAACGTTCCACACAATCCGGATGTGATTTAATAAAGGCCACATATTTTTTTCGCGGTAAAGTTACTTTTAGAAAATCAGTACTTTTTTGATAACGAGGTACTTTTGGTTAACATCAAACAAATACAGTTGCCTGCAAATGTTAGAATAAACATTACTTTTTGGCCTAGGAATTTATTTTGGGACCCTTAACTGCGACCAGTGTTCTTCATAGCTCAACGGCCATGCCACAAGTTGCCACTTATGTGCAAAATTTTAAAGAAACTTTTTCTACTTTCTCTCTGAAGGCTTCGGTTACCCGAATGCCTAATTTGGTAAACAAAGACAGACATTAAGCATGACACTCACAAGTATTACCATCCCCTCCACAAGTCGAATTTTATTGCGCTTTGGTGGTAGTAGGAAACGTCCTACATAATCACATCAAACCAGTACACATGTTTACCGTTTAGATACACAAATTCGATAAAGTAACACTTGGAAATTTTGTGTTGATATTCTTTCATTTCTCTGCAACTGCATGCCATTAGATTGATTGGTTGATGTTTTACGCAGCACTCAAGCTTATTTCAATAAAATGCCGACGTTGTCGGGTTTACTGGGAGGAAGAAGGCGTGTGCATTGCCCAGAGTAAACCCCCGACCTTTGGCTTGTGACTTCCAGCTCTTCCAAATACGCGATCGGGTGAAAAAACATTTGAAATTTGTATTTAGTCTGACTGAATTCAAACCCTCACCGCAACGATGGAAGGCCTTTATCGGTTTGAAGGACTATCACTCTGCCGATTAAGCGACCGAGATTTTGCTCTTCAGTCAACTGGACGAATGAAGTTCCTAGATTTCGGTCGATATCTTTGGACATTGTTTAGTGGGACTTGTCATCAGCTAGGAATATTTTTTTAGTATTTATGTGACTCAATAAAGTAGTAGTTTGCCTAAAAAATATATGAAAGGGGAAGATTGAATACAAGTGGTGGATTGAGCTGTCTAAATTGGGGGTGATCTGGCCCATGACAACTATGTGACTTGTGTCGTCTGCACCCCTGTCCCCTTCGGAAGTGAAAATCTTGAGATTTCTCCCTTATTGGTCTTTCGAGATTTGAACTGCAGACTTTTCTAGGGTGGTTCTGAGTTTCCACCAAGGCTATTAGGTGGGCGAATGTTTCTAACCGAGTGACAGAGCCAAACTTTAACATTAAGGCAAATGGAAAATTAATTGGCTACTGGTGCCAACTGATTGATTGATTGATTGATTGATTGTTTGGTGTTTTACGCCGCTCTCAAGATTATTTCACTTATATGGCGGCGTTGCCAGTTTTATTGTGGGAGGAAACCGGGCTCAGTGCCCGGAAGAAACCCACGACCTTCCGCTGGTAACTGGCAACCATCCCACATAGGTCGTTCGAGTGGGTGCCAATTGACCTTATCCTGGCTAGAGCTAGAAGCTGGAAATTTAGCCGTATTTTGTACAATGGTAGTACATATATATTTGATTAAAACTAAAACAAATCCACTGTAATCACATTATAAGCTTTCCATTTAAGAAACATTGCCAATGTTTGTGTACTATTTCAGCTTGTTTATGGAATCAGGAAACTGTCATAGTTTGGGTTAAAAGATATACACTTAAAGTATAAAAAAAATGGAAGAGACATGTCGAAAATCAAATAGTTTGAAACTAGCCTGTCTTTTGTCAATATTTTGGGGTTGTCTATGGTGTTTTGTTGTTGTTTTTTGGTTTATTGATCGATTCATTTAAATATTTAAAAAGATAATTGGTTGGACACAACTTAAAACGTTGGCACCATAGCAAAGGAAAATGAAAAGCCGTGATTTTTAATTCTAGTAATAAAGGGAGATCACTCTGTTTTCAACGTTACACACAATCTGGATGTGATTTAGTAAACATCACATATTTTTTACGCGGTAAAATTGCCTTTAGGAAATCATTATTTTTTTTATAACGAGGTACTTTTGGTTAACATAAAACAAATACAGTTGCCTGCAAATGTTAGAATAAACATTACTTTTTGGCCTAGGAATTTATTTTGGGACCCTTAACTGTGACCAGTGTTCTTCATAGCTTAACGGCCATGCCACAAGTACCCAATTATGTGCAAAATTTTAAAGAAACTTTTTCTACTTTCTCTCTGAAGGCTTCGGTTACCCGAATGCCTAATTTAGTAAACAAAGACAGACATTAACCATGACACTCACAAGTAATACAATCCCCTCCACAAGTTTATTACACACAATATGTGGTAGTAGGAAACGTCCTACATAATCACATCAAACAAATACACATGTTTACCATTTCGTTACACAAATTCTTAAAGTATCACTTGGAAATTTTGTGTTGATATTCTTTCTTTTCTCTGCAACTGCATGCCATTAGATTGATTGGTTGATGTTTTACGCAGCACTCAAGCTTATTTCAATAAAATGCCGACGTTGTCGGGTTTACTGGGAGGAAGAAGGCGTGTGCATTGCCCAGAGTAAACCCCCGACCTTTGGCTTGTGACTTCCAGCTCTTCCAAATACGCGATCGGGTGAAAAAACATTTGAAATTTGTATTTAGTCTGACTGAATTCAAACCCTCACCGCAACGATGGAAGGCCTTTATCGGTTTGAAGGACTATCACTCTGCCGATTAAGCGACCAAGATTTTGCTCTTCAGTCAACTGGACGAATGAAGTTCCTAGATTTCGGTCGATATCTTTGGACATTGTTTAGTGGGACTTGTCATCAGCTAGGAATATTTTTTTAGTATTTATGTGACTCAATAAAGTAGTAGTTTGCCTAAAAAATATATGAAAGGGGAAGATTGAATACAAGTGGTGGATTGAGCTGTCTAAATTGGGGGTGATCTGGCCCATGACAACTATGTGACTTGTGTCGTCTGCACCCCTGTCCCCTTCGGAAGTGAAAATCTTGAGATTTCTCCCTTATTGGTCTTTCGAGATTTGAACTGCAGACTTTTCTAGGGTGGTTCTGAGTTTCCACCAAGGCTATTAGGTGGGCGAATGTTTCTAACCGAGTGACAGAGCCAAACTTTAACATTAAGGCAAATGGAAAATTAATTGGCTACTGGTGCCAACTGATTGATTGATTGATTGATTGATTGTTTGGTGTTTTACGCCGCTCTCAAGATTATTTCACTTATATGGCGGCGTTGCCAGTTTTATTGTGGGAGGAAACCGGGCTCAGTGCCCGGAAGAAACCCACGACCTTCCGCTGGTAACTGGCAACCATCCCACATAGGTCGTTCGAGTGGGTGCCAATTGACCTTATCCTGGCTAGAGCTAGAAGCTGGAAATTTAGCCGTATTTTGTACAATGGTAGTACATATATATTTGATTAAAACTAAAACAAATCCACTGTAATCACATTATAAGCTTTCCATTTAAGAAACATTGCCAATGTTTGTGTACTATTTCAGCTTGTTTATGGAATCAGGAAACTGTCATAGTTTGGGTTAAAAGATATACACTTAAAGTATAAAAAAAATGGAAGAGACATGTCGAAAATCAAATAGTTTGAAACTAGCCTGTCTTTTGTCAATATTTTGGGGTTGTCTATGGTGTTTTGTTGTTGTTTTTTGGTTTATTGATCGATTCATTTAAATATTTAAAAAGATAATTGGTTGGACACAACTTAAAACGTTGGCACCATAGCAAAGGAAAATGAAAAGCCGTGATTTTTAATTCTAGTAATAAAGGGAGATCACTCTGTTTTCAACGTTACACACAATCTGGATGTGATTTAGTAAACATCACATATTTTTTACGCGGTAAAATTGCCTTTAGGAAATCATTATTTTTTTTATAACGAGGTACTTTTGGTTAACATAAAACAAATACAGTTGCCTGCAAATGTTAGAATAAACATTACTTTTTGGCCTAGGAATTTATTTTGGGACCCTTAACTGTGACCAGTGTTCTTCATAGCTTAACGGCCATGCCACAAGTACCCAATTATGTGCAAAATTTTAAAGAAACTTTTTCTACTTTCTCTCTGAAGGCTTCGGTTACCCGAATGCCTAATTTAGTAAACAAAGACAGACATTAACCATGACACTCACAAGTAATACAATCCCCTCCACAAGTTTATTACACACAATATGTGGTAGTAGGAAACGTCCTACATAATCACATCAAACAAATACACATGTTTACCATTTCGTTACACAAATTCTTAAAGTATCACTTGGAAATTTTGTGTTGATATTCTTTCTTTTCTCGGGGCCTCCGTGGCTCAGTAGGTAATGCGTTGGACGCTCAATCTGAACAGCCTTCCACCAATGGGTCGCGGGTTCGAATCCCATTCAGTCCAAAAAATTAGAAAAAATTTTGACTGGGTTTTCACTCGAACGACCTATGTGGAATGGTTGCCAGTTACCATCGGAAGGTTTCCTGCGGGCATAGAGCCCGGTTTCTTCCCAGAATAAAACTGGCAACACCGCCATATAGGTGAAATAATCTTGAACGCGACGTAAAACATCAAACAATCAATCAATCAAATCATGCTCGCCACTACATCGGTAATGGGGGTCGGGGAAGCTCGGTTTTAACGCAGATGGCGAAATTTGTTGTTGACGTTGTGTAAGGCCACATATGATGGTTTAGCTCTGTGAAGGGATTATCAAAGAAGCTTCCTGGCACAGTTTTGGGTGAGTAGTGTTTATAATTTTCTTTAAATTCTGAGAGTAACTCTCAAATGCACCGTATGTTGGGGTGGTATTGAAGAGGGCCGTTGGGCCATATCAGAATAACTTCAACCCACCCAACATATTTCGGACTAGCAAGACTTATAATTGCCAAACGCTCGGTGCCTACATATATTCCGATGGTGCAGGGACCTCGGAGGTTCAGTCACCAGAGAAATAGTCCTTCACCCCGGCACAGGCCTACTATCAACGTGTCGCTGGTTCCAAATCCACTCATGCAGAGTGGATTTTTCACTCGATCGCCGTCCATGGGAGAGATGATAAGCTGAAATACTAACCGAAGGTCGTCTGGGCTTTCCTCTCCAGCTAAACCTGGCAACGCAACCATATACGTGAAACAGCCAATCAATCTGATGGCGAACAAATGAAACACAAGATCGAAGGGAACGGAAGTCTGACTTGCGCTATATAGGCAAGTTAACGGAAATGAAAATGCAGAGAAAGTAAATATATTTCAAAACAAATTTTATTTATCATCAAAATACCCTTCAAAATCAAATATTACTTACACGAAATATAAGTTCTTATTTACAAAAGCAATGTACATATCATGACCATAATACAATATATTTACAACATTAAAAGAGAAACTGCATGCAACCATTAAAACAGCTATAGCTATATATTTCTATTTTAACTAAGTAAAATATTTATGTTCACGCAAGTCGTAAGTTACAACTGTCACTTGGGGCACAAGTATATATACAGTCAACGAAAAGTTACGACGAGTGGCGCGATTCACAAAGCAATCACATGATACAAAATAAGCTTGGTTGTCAATGGATACCATGGTGAAGAGATACGACAGCATGGCAACTGCGATTCATCGCATTATGCGAAAGCTCTGAGAAACGGCCACTTTTTACAATGCTATGGCGGACGTTTCACAAAGCAATGTACTGGAGAGATACGACGTCACCGCAAATGGGATTCATTGCACTTTGTGGCGGCTTCTGAAACACAGGGATGGTGATGGGTAGGGGGGTGGGGGTGTACCTCCCGATATTGTATCTGTATATTGACCAATGAACTATATACGAGGTCACGTGATATTTGATTTGCATCCAACGCCGCCATTACTAGGAGATGGTGCAACCTCCATCCTGACCGCGGTCAGGCACACACTCATCACTCAGCAATGGCGGATCCAAACCAGCCAATGAGAAGTGTCCATTCCACGTATATATAGTTCATTGGTGTTGACCATCTCGCTTGCATATGGGTGCTAATGGAAAAATACCCTAGTCGGAAAATGACTTGAACCGGCCTACGGCAAGGCATGCAACAGGCCTAGGACTAACGGTTTCAACGATTTTATTGTGTATAGGCCTATACCGCTTGTAGACTGTCTATTGAATTTCGGGCTTAAAACTTACCAAGATATAATTCCAAAGGTCGACACAATATATAAGAAATACACGAGGCTAACTAGGCCGACATATATGCTACGATACTGTCAAAGACACATACAGCATTACCTTTGGTGACAAAATATAAAATTACAGGGTTTTATTAAAACAAATCAATTGGAATTATAAAATAAAAGCACAGATTTAGAGTTTTGTAAGTTTCAGATAAATTTTATTTTAAGTGTAAGAAAAAGACTGGTCCAAGTTACTGACTTCAAAATTATTTTTCTATATAGGCTACTAAAGATCAAAAAAAAAAAAAAAAACAACACACAAATCCGGATTGGCAAACAAAATCTTAACAAGTTAACAAAAAAAATTTTAAATTTTAAAACGATCAAAACAGTCATTTTGGTTGATTGATTGATCGATTGGTGTTTTCGTGCACTCAAAGATTATTTCACTTATATGGCGGACTTGCCAGGTTTAGTCGGGCTTTTTGTTTGGAGGAAACCCCACTCGGAACTCCCTTCGGCTATCTTCGCTTGCTACCGGTCGGCTTTCACGCACGTAAATCCCCGAAGTTATCAGAGTGGAGGAAACCCTTGACCTTCAGCGAGAACCTGAACTCTTCTACAAAACATCCATTTAGAAGTATGAAACTTGGACCAAGGAAAGACATGAGATAGGAAAAAACAACTTAACAATAAACTCTTCCGAAAAAATATCACACGAAAAATAGCATTGCAAGTATTTCAATATTGGCATTCCTGTACACAGGCGAAGAACGACGATACAAAGTCGAAATACCCGTGCGTATATAAACACTTCTTTTAGCAGCGGACATTTTATTTTGTTCAAAAGAAATGGCCGCTGCATAAAGGAGCGTAGTGCATATATTGTGATGCTTGCAATGTTCAACTAAAATTTGTATACACACACCAACACAGTTTATATAAATTACAAAGCTGTTCTGTTTCAACCATTTAAATCTAACAGTATCAGAGGCAATTTTAAGTCACTATGAAGATGGCGCAGCTAGACACCCGTACATGCCTTGCCCTAGGACCAATGAGATTCCTTTAGGGCTACGGCAGGTTGTTATAAAATTTTTGTTTTCGTTGTCACAACAGTTTGGTAGCATGGAGCTAAAATGTACACATTGTAACCAAGCACAAGTTTCACTATATCAAGGAGGTGTCACAATAAAACAAATGGCAACAATATTTTCCAAAAAAACAAACAATCAAACATTGAGTTTAAACATCCCACAAAATACAGAAGAGCCTAATAGTAATATATTGGGAATATAATCTAAAACATATTTCAATAAATTTACATTAATTTCAACAATGCAAAAAAGAAGTCAAAACATTAACATGAAAAAGGTAGTTTATATGGTAATAAAAATATATGTATGTAAATGGGGCTAAAAGAAGAAGCAAAAATGAACACAAATTCAGTAAGTGTGGAGTATTTTCGAATTCCTTTAAACAGCACTAATTAACACTACAATTCTAATTAGTTTCATCTCAAAGTTTTTTTTTAGTTAATAACTTTAAAAACCTATAATAATATCCCCCTTATCAAAAAAAAAAGAAAAACTGAAAAAACGAAAATTGAGAATATCTTCCCACTACCAAAATGAAAATAATTCCATAGACAAGTGCAGGTGTATCTGGATACCTATGGAAGCTTGTTGGTGCCACTTAAGAAAATTCAAGTCCAGCGCTATGTCTTTATAATGGCATCTTCAAGTTGTTATTATGAGACTGGAGAATCGTTATAATGAGATAACAAGCAGTTCAGAAGAACTACTTTACACATTATAACGAAATCGCATTTATAAATACCTGACTTTGTGGGAAAATTTACAAGAAAATAGCTGGAAAATAATACTTCAATGGAAAATATAACTCCTGTTTTTTAAATCTCAAAGGAAACAAAGAATTAGCTCTCATGGATTCCACCCTGAAGAGGGAAGATATGGCCTATATACTCCTCCATATATTTTCACACAATATACTAGTATCACAATTAGCTGTTTAGCACTAAAATCATTTTGGATTTTTATGATCCTGGATCTACTTACTTTTTTTTTTTACAAAAAGCTTTAAATAAAAATGGGTTTTCTCTGACTAAAATCCCAGTTTCCTCTTACACTTATCCTGTACGGTACCATATAATTGAGATAATTTTGACTGCTGCGTTATAAACATCAATCCATCTTAATGGAAAAAATGTATAAGTTCTACCAGATGCCATGGTATTCTTATAATTAATAACAGATTTACCAGTTTATATTCATTAATGGAGTTACCCAAATTAGAAATATAAATTTAACTGAACATTTACTTATTTACAGCTTTAAAATTCAAGCACTATTAGATTGATAATATAGACAAAAGAATCGTACATCAAGAGTGAAAACCTCACAGCCTCTCTAATCAGTTTACTATTAAAGAGCCTGCTTCATATTGACCAAATCCTAATGCCCAAATGATGTCATCAAGCTACCAGTCATTTTGTTCGGAACTTCCTAAATCCAGATGTGGTATGGTTGCCAGTTACCAGTGGAAGGTCGTGGGTTTCCTCCGGGCACAGAGCCCGGTTTCGTCCCACAATAAAACTGGCAACGCCGCCATATAAGTGAAATAATCTTGAGCAATCAATCAATCAACCCTAAATCCAGCTCCTAAGAACATACAGTGTACTTTTTTCTACTTTTGTAGGTCTATTTTCTAATTAAAACACACAGGTACATAATACCTTCTGGACTAAAATAACTATGGAAACACGTTTGGTAAAAACATTAATTATAAACACTATGTATTTATATATTAAAAACATCTATTATTACTTACTGTTAATTTTATTGCAAGATGAAATATAGGAAGGAAAAACGGTGACATCTTTAAGAAATAAAGTGACTTCTTATTAAAAATATTTAAGTTAAAAATTTAAATTTAACAGATACTTGGTAATTTCTGTTTTATCATTTATCATCAACTACTTATATATTTTAATGCCGAAACAATACATTCTATTTACATATATACATGTCATGTAAAATGAGCGACTTACAATGTATTTTGTAAAATATTCAATTTGGAGACAAAAATTTACTTTTTGTGTTATTATTTTTTTTTTCTTTTTAAATTTACTTTACATAAAAAATTGCATTGATTCATAACATTGTAGTGCATTGTTTGTTGCAATTGCGATATACTGTAAGTTGTCAAAGGCGTTTAGTTATTTTGTACGCAGAATTTTTATCTTGATCTTAAACATTTCACTTTTGCAAAGACCCACCCCACAGGTTTTTGACATGACCAAGAAGGAAAATGGGATACCCAGTTTAGAGATATCGAAAATAAAACTCCCTACATGTATGTCAAGATTTCTCTAAATGCTCTTTATTCTACTTTTGATGACAGTAGATTTTAAGTGGCATGAGCTGTCAAATTTTGTGAAAATTCGATGAAAAAAATTTGGCAAAAATTCTGTTATACAAAATTAGCAAATTCTGCTATACAAAATTAGCAAATTATTCAATATTTTCTAAATTAGGCGTAAATTAGGAACTTTCCATTCATTCTTTAACTCTTGGGAATGGACATAAGTTAAGCCAGAGCTTTAAGTGGCATGAGTTTCCAAATACAGGAACAGTTTCTAATTTATCGCCCTTCTTATTAAGAAGTAGGCCTTATCAATTTTGAGGTTGTATGTTAATGACCCATCCCGGCTATTTAAATTTCGTCACTACTAGCAGACATTTGCAATCCTACGGGTTTTTGACATTGCCAATATTTTCTATTTCAATGTCAATCCTTTAGTTTTTTGAGGTCTTCTCAAAATTTCTTCACAATTAGAAATTAGGAAAAAAAGTCTTAATGTTGGCCGCTCATGCCACTTTAAAATTTATACATGTAAAGATTGGAAATATGAAAACGCATCCCAGTTATTCAAATTTTTTAAAAACATTTTCAGTTTGTGAGGGTGACATACACAACTGATATTTTCTATCTTACTGTCAATTATTTAGTTTTTCTGAACACTTTGAATACTGGCAATAAAAATCTATGAGAAAAAGTATGAATTTCGGCATCTCCTGTCACCTGTTGGCCCAATGGAAAATAATGGGCTAACGAGGAGTGTTTTTGGTTAAGGACTACTGATTGTCTACAAATTTCAGGTAATAATTATAATTTAAACCATATATAAAAATATGTATGTAGGATATACACATAAAATTATTTGAATACTGACGATTCTTTTTGGTCGCAACAGACATAATAACAGAAAAAAATTTAACTTAAATTATCCTCGTTGCTTTTATAATATTCAGGTAAAAATAGGTGGTAAAAGGCCTAGATTGCATTACAGGGAGATCATAAATTCTCTCAGTTGTTTCTCTTTAGTTAGGCTCCTGGCGCCTATTTCACTAAACAACGTAGATGCATTTTTGGATATAACTTTCATAGCAACGTACCTCTACAGTATAGGTTGCTATGGCAGTTACGTAAACTTACATAAACACGCGCCAGCTATTACAATAAAAAGGCTCAAGAGCCTTCGCTAAAATAATGCAATGCTAATCAAAGTTTGTGAGCAAATCAACAACTCATATCATATTAACCTATCAAATTGTTTAATTACATGCAGGAATTCACGAGAACGAAGGGATCCCATAGCTAGTTGTTACTGTTGTTCTTAAACTCGGGAAACGGAAACATATTACCCATCATGAAAGCCAGTAAATGATGTATAATGAAACTAGCGTCAGTTGGCTCCCAGCATTTCAATATACCGAACTGATTCAATGTTTCTGATCTATATCAAAATTATCTGGCATGTTACATGTAAATCTTGAAATGACCTTTCTGATAAACTAGCCTGTTACCCCCTTGGATATGCACTGGCCTTAAATACTGTATTTATATTCATTACAAATGGGTGGTTTCAATAGTCTGAAAAGGGGAGATTTACAAAATTTCAGGAATCTATTCATCAAAATATCTTGGACGTTTTTCTTTATGCAGATCAAATGATTTTTGCTTTGAGACTTGAACAGACCTTATTCCATAAATCGCGTACACGCCTTCTTCCACTTGCATTGGGTACACCACAAATCCCGATTCTCCATTCCATAGACTTTGCGACATTTTCTAACGTCGCTTCGGGGTTTCTTATATTGACTGAGCGATTTAGGCGAAGATGACATCGTTGTTTTGGGAGATTGGGCTTGGTGTTGTTGTAACCTTTCCTGAGGACTCGGTCGAGAACTTCGAGACAAGGGAGACAACTGTTTGCATAAAAAAATATTCAACGTTAGAAATGATTAAATTAAAGATTGTTTGATCAATGTTTTGACATCTCAAACAAATTTACTACCTTATTTTTCATTTGGAATGATTGATTGATTGATTGGTTGGTGTTTTACGCCGCGCTCAAGATTATTTCACTTATATGGCGGCGTTGCCAGTTTTATTGTGGGAGGCAACCGGGCTCTATGCCCGGAGGAAACCCACGACCTTCCATTGGTAACTGGCAACCATCTCACATAGGTCATTCGAGTGAAAACCCAGTCAGAAAATTTTCCAATTTTTTGGACTGAGTGGGAATCGAACCCGCGACCCAGTGGTGGTCATTTGGAATGAATTGATGAATTTAAAAAAACACACACAAAAATACTTACAGGTGATCCAGAGAACCCGGTTGTATTTTGCCATGACAATGACCTTTTGACCTGAGAGATGTTAATAGGGATTGGTGTTGAGGTGGCTTGTCCAAAGAACTCATTGGCTGATGGAAATGATGTGGATTCCAAAGGGGCGTGGTCATGGTAAGCCTGTAATCAATCAGAATGGTTAATTCAAAGCCTAACAAAATGATTGACAGGTTTGTTGAGCAGTTAAGTGATCACTAGTCCGAAGATTTAAAGGTCAGGACCCAGTTTCACAAAGCGATTTTAGCTTAAGGTGATCTTAATTACCAATGGCAACGTATAGCTTTAGCATTGGTTACCATGGTAGTTAAGATCACACTTAGCTAAGATCGCTTTGTGAAACTAGGTCCTGGGGCCAGTTGTTCACAAAGAAAATTAGCTTAAAGGCAGGTTAAATGACGTGGGGTTACAAAGAAATTCCTTTATGTCATTTTACCAATAGCCCAGTTGAACAGAGCATGGCAAGTGGTTTGATCAGCCTTGTCAACCAATAAGATCAGCCTTGTCTCCATGGTTATTTTAGACAAGAAGATTTTCCCTGTGCCCGTGTGTTTTAGTGATCATAAATAAAATACTAAATGTCCAATCTATTACACACAGTGATGCATGATTTTTGTGTTATGGTAACATAATCACTAACGCTCTTCTGACTAGTGACCTTTGAACCCTTTCCTCACAGAGCCTTGTTTTACAAAGAGGATGTAAAGATGTGCGTAGGTAAAAATGGATAGTTAGGCCTATGACCAGCGTTTAAATTCCTACAGTTTTAACACAGAATTACGTCAGACATACATGTAACTTACACCAGCTTTGTAAAACAGGGCCCAGCTTCCCAAAAACATGCATAATATATAACTAATGAAATATCATAGGTTTGATTTGTTACAACAATTTATGGGGTATAAAGGTCTAAACGATATACCTCTTTTTAATACAACTAGAAACTCCATGGTTATTTTAGACAAGAAGATTCACCCTTTGCCCGTGTGTTTTAGTGCTTGGGGCTTCTGTGTGAAATTCTTTTACAGTATAATCATCATTAGGATCTAAAGTTACCTCCCTTTACCCATCTTCAGATCAAGGCTTTGAATAGAGTTACCTCCCCTTAAATTTCACTTGTAATTTATATTTTGAAATAGGCAAAACGAAAATGCTTGTCAGTCATATGTTTGCTTTTATCTATAGTATTATTCCATACCTTGTACTTTAATAATAATGTGATGTAATTTTGTATAAAATATAATATAAAGCAGAGTATTCTGCACAGCAAAAGTATATCAAAAACCCCTTTAACATCCTATAAATTTCTGAGTGACGTCATTAAATTTCAGACGTATTGATTGGATGATATTAGTTTCATGCCATACTCAAGATTATTTCACATCAATGTGACTGGTTAAGTGGTGTAAGAAATCAAGTTCTTTGTCCAGAGGAAACAGGCAACCTTTCCCCATAGGGCAGTCGATTGATAACCCACTCAGAAATAGTAAATATGTTTCTTTTAGACTGTGTGAGATTCGAACCAATGGATGAAAGCTTTAAGAGAGACTGTTGCTCTACCGATAGGCCCCAACTTTGCTTTCTGAAAACCTAAGGCTTTTTCTCTACTCAATAGAAATATTACAAAATGTCTGTTCATTTTCATTCATTAAATTGGAGAATTGATGTAGACATTATCACAACGAAAAAATTCTAAACCCACATGGGTCAAGCAAGTTTTAGATTACCGTATTTCTTCTAAATATTCAGCCATTCTAATGGCCTAAATTTTCCATTGAGTCAGACAAAAATGGAGACGTGGAGTTGTGTTTAAGGATAACCGTTTTCACACACTGCACGGTGGGTCATATTGCCTTAAATTCCCTGTGGCCTCATTTAGCATATTTCTTTTCTAATGGTCCAATCCTTATGAGGAAAAAAGTGGCTGAATCTTTAGAAGAAATACGGTATATACTCAATGGGGAAACCTATTAGTCTCAAATCAACACTGCCTCGAATTTCCTACAAAAAAAGCTTTTGAGGATGAGCTTGAGTAAGCTTTAGCTATATAATTCATCACATCTGTTGCCAGGAATTTATTTAAATGATTAAATATCCCCCCATGCAGCATTCTTCATCAGCCAAATCATATTGCCTAGTCTTTTTTTTTTTTTTTTTTCGCGAAGCCGGGACAAGTGCACAGGCGTTTATTCAAATAAATCGCAGTTTTACAATTCAGTGCCGGGCCACGTGATCAGGGTGTCCGCGGCCAAATGCAACTGCTATTAAATGCTAGAGTTTAATCTCCCATACCTTTCTCTGATAGTCGTGGTCACTGATGGCTGGTTTGTTCATGAACTGTTCAAGTTGTGACGCTAACGTGGGCGAGGATGACGTAGACATATCAGAAAACGCCTGCGTAACGTTTTCTACGGTGACCTCAATTTCTGTGTAGTAGAATTCCTCTTCATGATCGGACTGGTCGGAGGCATCTTCCTTAATCCTAAACAAACAAATAATGTGTGTACAAAGGTTGAATGATTGATAGATTGGTTGTTTGCCATCAGGTCGTGTTTCAGTGTTCGGCCGCCTGCTTGCAGATTTATGGCTGAAATTAGGTTTGTTGGTTAATATATAGATTGAATGATTGATAGATTGGTTGATTGCCATCAGGTCGTGTTTCAGTGCTCGGCCACCCGCTTGCAGATTTATGACTGAAATTAGGTTTGTTGGGTTACATATAGATGCATTGTAGGATCGGTTGATTCATTAGTAGGTTGATTGACTGAATGAATGATTGATTGATCAATAAGTGGATCCGTACATTGATTAATCGATTGGTTGATTCGTCAATTAACTGATCAATTAATGTAACTGATAGATATATATTATGAACACCAAAACACACAGGCACAGGGAAAATCTTTTTGTCTAAAATAACCATGGAGACCATTTTTGTTTTAAAACAATGGTTAGTTTTGGCCCCTGGCACAGGCAAATATGTAAATTTATGAACACTAAAAAAACGGATTAATATATTCATCATTGATTGAATTATTGATTAATTGGTTGATTAATTGATCTAAATATTAGAATTTCCACTGACTAGCTTGACATAATAAAGTAGAGTGAGCAATCCGAAGAAAGACATGTAAGACATATTAACTCAATATTTCGGTTTATTCTCAAACCATCATCATCTTCTTGCTGTACATAACCTTTAATTGTCTCATTACCCTACATGTGTTGTTTTAAATCCTTTTCTACTGCCTATATATACCGTTATTTTCATTGTATCACTACTCCTGATGATGGTTTGAGAATAAACCGAAATATTGAGTTAATATGTCTTACATGTCTTTCTTCGGATTGCTCACTCTACTTTATTAATTGATGTACATGTACTACTTACTCGAGGTGATTGAATCGTACATGTTCCTCCACAGCTGGGCACGTGTTAAACATCTTTCCACACCTTGGAAACGTACATTTAAACATGGTCTTTTTGGAGCGCTGCAAGATAGGAAAATTCAAAATATCATTTTTGACCACAGTACTCCTTCTTAAACTTTTCTTCAAAATTTTCATATATTAACTTAAAGTGGCATGAGCTGCCAAAATTCACACTTTTTTCATAATTTCTGCTCGTCATGACAGTAAGAGGCTTTGAAGGCCATCGAAAAACTAAATGATTGGAGTTGCAATGAAGAAAATTCACACAGTATGTGGCCTGTACAAACCGGAATAGTGTTCGAAAAGTAAACAAAATTTAAATAACCGGGACGACCATTCATTCATTCTAAGCCAAAGTTAGTTCAAAACAATACTTTATCGTTCATACTCGAGAATAGAAGCGCTAAAAAGCGTCTGAACTATAGGCCTACATCTAGAGAAAAATAGCCAATAATTTCAACATTCTGTTTTAACGCCAAAATGTCAACATTTTGACAGCTCATGCCACTTTAACTTAGATAAGATTTCCTCATCCTAGGGATCCCAGGCACATGGAGTTATCTCCCCTCGATATCCCCCTATCTAATACATAAACTAAATGTTTGTGGGGAGAGGGAACTCCATGTGCCTGTGCTGGAATTTAGGCCAAGGCATTGAGAGATTGATTAATTGATTGATTTTTTGGTGTTTTACGCCGCGCTCAAGATTATTTCACTTATATGGCGGCGTTGCCAGTTTTATTGTGGGAGGAAACCGGGCTCTGTGCCCGGAGGAAACCCACAACCTTCCGCTGGTAACTGGCAACCATCCCACATAGGTCGTTCGAGTGAAAACCCAGTCAGAAAATTTTCCAATTTTTGGACTGAGGTGTATGTTCGAAGGCTCAGGAGTAATAAAATTTAGTATTTTTTTAGGGTTAATTTTAAAAATGAAGGATTTTAAAACAAAAAGGCGCAATTTACATCAAAAATTATGACAGACAACTCTTTCACAGTTTAAATCTCGGCAATGTAGTTCTCAGACCCTGTTTTAGAATTATATAACATCAACATTTTTGTTAGTTAATGTTTACAGTAGTATACTTGTTTTGTGTACTGTAGGCCTACCTCAATTGTTGAGAGTAGCGTATAATAAATCTTGAATCTTTAAATGATTTATCTTTTTAAAAAACTGTATATATATATGTGTGTGTATTATTTTTTTTATTTGCTGAGTTAACCCAGTTTTTATGAGAAATTGACAAAAAACAAAAAAAAAATCACAGCCCAATGAAATAGAAGTGGCCAAGTCATAAATAAATAAAACCCAATGGAAAACCATTGAGATATGCCATTTAAACTGTATGAGTGTTATTAACTCTATTAAACCAATCATTGAATAACTTTGTGTAATAGAAATTAAAAGGCTTTATTCACGTTTGTTATTAACAGCCTGTCAACCTCTGCTCTCAGCTGATGGACTAAACTAGGTCACACAGCTGGAAGGCGATCTAAAAATAACACAGACAAACGGACAAGAGAGCCAAGCCTTTGCTGGTAACCTTTGACCCAGAGGTCATCCGTACCGGTACAATCAGCTGTTGAGTGCATGACAAGCCGGGTTTAAAACGTCAGATGATTGCATGACTGCCAGTACTTGTGTCAACTCGATTGTTTCCACGAAGAGTTTACATTTCGTGATACAAAAGACCACAATGTAACAGAATTCTAGCTTTATGTACTGTATAGGAAAAAAATATTAAACACTAACAAACTGTGTGCAAATTAGATAATAAGAATGGACGACTTCATTTCCTAGCGTAGGCTGGAGAAGAAGTTAAAGTGGCACGAGCAGCCAAAATTCACACTTTTTTCTTAATTTCTGATCGTCACGAAAGTAAGAGGCTTTGAAGGCCATTGAAAAACTAAATGATTAGCTTTAGAATGAGGAAAATCCATACAGTATATGTGGCCTGTTACGAACCGAAAACGTGTTCGAAAAGTAAACCATTCATTCATTCTAACTCTAAGCCAAAGTTAGTTCAAAACAATACTTTATCGTACATTTCCGAGACTAGAAGTACTATAAAGCTTCTGAATTATACGTCTTGAGAGAAATAGCCAATAATTTCAACATTCTGTTTTAACGTCAAAATGTCAAAATTTTGGCAGCTCATGCCACTTTGTTACATAGAAATATCTAATCTAATATCTGTCGCAAAAAGTGTAAACTGAAAGTATCTAAAAAATGATGTCACTAGCTATAAAGCTAGTTATTGTGGGAAAAAAATAAAATAAAAAAAATTATTGACGTTGGAATACGGAAAATCTATAGGCTACAATATGTGATGAACAGAAATAGTGTTTAAAAAGTAAACAAAATTTAAATAGCCCGGACAAAAGTGCACTCATTTTAGTTCCAAAGTTTGTGCAAAAAACTACCTGTGTTTAGTTTGCACTAAAAGGTTCTAATTTTTTACTTCTTGAGAAAAATAACTGATAATATTTCAAAATTTTATTTTAATGGAAAATATCAAAAGTATTTTAGTTAATATTTTTGATATTTTCCATTAAAATAAAATTTTGAAAACTGTTTTATAGCAATCTAATCTTGTTAAAAAAAAACTAAAAAAAAAACATTAAATATTTCTTAAGATGACAAAATAAGAAATAACATGTCAAAGTATTTCTGGTCAAAATAAATAAAAAAGTTTTTTTTACTCAACAGATTTGAAAAAAAATTCATTTTAAAATGTTGCTTCAAAAAAGTATAGAAATAATTTTGTTCTATAGCTTGTACACACAAGTTTAAAATTAAGTCCTTTTTCATCTGTGTAAAAGTGTTTGCTAAGAATAAAGGTTGTCTAAAAATAGAAGATGCATTTAGCTAATGTTGAAACCCACAGGGAAGGTATAATAAAAGGTTAGAGAAAAATAAAACAAAGCCACAAACAGGTTTTATGTCAGTGTTTGAACGATAATGCTGATATAACATTTTTTTTGTCGTTTTCTTTGTGATATGACCCAACAACACATAAGGGATGAGTTTTTTTTTTACTCCTTTGAGCACAAACTTACAAGGGCAGTTATACATGTAACGATGGGGACCTCGGTGGTCCAGTGGGTAAGAGTGATCGTACTTCAGTCCCACACAGACCTTCCATCGATGCGGCGCCAGTTCAAATCACACTCAGGCCAAATAAAAATTAAAAAATTTCTGAGTGGATTATTCACATGGTCACTGTATGTGTAAGAGTTGCCAGGGGGGGGGGGATTTCTCCAGGCAATGAGCTTGGTTTCCTTCCCCACTAAACCTGGCAATGCCACCATATAAGTGGAATAATCTTGAGTGCGGCATAAAACATCAATCAATCAATCAACATGTAACTAAAAATCGGCAACAATAGATTGATTGATTTATGATGTTATCAGCTTCTGGTGTGATGTTACTTGTGTTATGGGTACCAGAGGTGGGAGCAGCATGGCGTATGGAAACTATTCCACTTAGAAAAGTATCAGCACTCCAAGGGCTTGTACCAAGAGTGTAACAAAATTTATACAACTTAAAAAGGTTAAGAAAAGCTGAAGACATCGCATTTATAGTTAAATGTTATTAAATCAATTATTTATATCTTTATGTATGTTAAGGCTTTTTCTATTTATATTACCCATGGGCCTTTTACAAAGAGATGACATAGATAGGGACACACCCTTATCAATGAATTAGTTTTTTGTTTGACAGGTTGAATGTTAGACAAAGACTGATTCCCAAGATAAAGAGCTTGCCTTTAAAGGTATATTTTCAAAGGCTGCTATGAAATGTTATACCTGCCCCCCCAGAGTAAAAAAAACAACAACACAGAATTATGTAACAGGAAACGGGCCTCGATATAGCAGGCAATCAAAACGATTGATTGCCTGCCGATCACCTGAAAATCAAATCAGGACAGGAAGGACTTTCCCTCGATCAATGTTGATTAGTTCCCAGCTGTCCAGGATTTCCTCCTGACAATGAGCCACAGTTTCCTCCCCTTCTAAAACTGGCAAAGCCACTATATAAGTGTGAGGTAAAACATCAATAAATCATCTATAGAGGGGCGTCCCTATATACTCCCTTCAAGTCAAAATGGAACATAAATTGAGTTGGCCAGCCCAAGATACACAAAAGTAGGCCATTTTTATCACCCACTGGGTGTGAGATTCCGCTTGGTAAAATCAAAACTTACTTGTTTTTGTTCTACTTTCATCTCCTGGTTTTGGTCGATACGAGCGTTCACATTTTCCTCTAAGTCAATACCTTCATCGATTCCACCAATCAGGTAGGAAGCTGACGGGGAAGGGGCGCTTTCACTCAGCGGCGCTGACAAAGGAGGGGACGGGTCACTTCGGTCGGAGCGGCATGTTGAACTTAGAAAGCCGCTGCTTGTGTAACTGTTCGGGAAGTTGGAATCGGTGAAGCTACGCGAGTATGGTTTCAAATCTGGGGGAAAATCAAAAACATGAACACAGGCTTAGATACTTTAACCCAGGCACATGTTAAGTGAAAAGGATAGACAGAAATTTGACTTCCTCGGTCATTTTTTAAAAGTGAATTTAACAAATAAAATTGAAAACTAAGTCGCCCTATATGGAAGGGTTCCGGCCCAGGTATTTACCGAAAGCAGGGGGTTTCCTCCAGGCAAACAGCCCAGTTTCCTCCAACACTAAACCTGGCAACAGCGCAATATAAGTGACAAAAATCTTCCATCCGGTATAAAACATCAATCAATTAATAATTTTAATAGCCCAACTCTTACCTCTCATACTATCAGGAGATTGGGGGAAGACTGGGGAAACTGGGCTCACAGACAAACTGGTCAGGACCATGGCTGCCATGTGATCATCCATCATCTCTGTGTCGTCATGGTTACTGTCACCCGTACTGCTACTGGTGGAATGGCGAACACGACTGAAAAAAAAAATTACAGATAAAAAAAATAAAATCAAACAATTTGGTGAAGAAATTGTTTATGACCTCTTAATACTCGTTCATTTCAGTGAGGGGGGGGGGGGGGGGGGGGGGGGGGGTAATCACCCTATTCAGGAGAAAAATTAATTGTAGAAAACAATGGTCTTCACAATAACGCTACATACCGGAGCTAGAGAAAAATATGCTACTATAAATGCTTGACTTAATAAATAAAAATAAGAAGGGCAAAACAATTATTATATTATATTGATGAATTCATACTGTATGGTTCTTACTTAGCTTCTAGATTATTTATTAATTATTTATTAATCTCAAAGACCTTGTAAGGATTGGCTTATCTGGCAGTATGTCAGAAATTTTTAGAAAATTTAGACATAATAACATGGGCCTACAATGTACACAGACTGGTAAAAACACATACAATGCTTAGGCCCTAATCTATTTTTAGAAGCCAATATATAACAAAGTCGCAACAAAAAAAGAACATTATATGCAACATTTTCATAGTTACTTTGTTCCCATATTTGTTAATGTTCTTGATAAGCCTCCAATCCATGATCCTCTGTATGATAAGAGGATGATGTACAATTCATTTTACCCAGTGGCTATTTTTAGCACTGACGGTAATCAACAGTGTTTCCCCCGTGTTATGACATTTCGATACCCTCTCTGAAAGGCTACAGGTGTCATACATAACGAGTTCTTCTGGAAAAGCTTTACAATAAATCAATAATAAACGAAGTGGTCAGTATTAGTCGGGCTTAGTCTTCAAATGTATGGTCAAAATATAGGCAAATCCTTTCGGGGAACAAAGAAACTACCAAACTGTGTGCAGCATAAGAACATTAAAAAAAAAAGAGGTCAACTTTTCCAAATATAGGTCAATCTAGCTCGTGGCGATATTAGATTGATACGGTCGAAAGGAGTATATAATTCCGCTTTGTAAATTATTAAGGAAATGCTACAAAAAATCAAAGCTATTTCAAATAAACAACTTAAACAAAAACTAATCAATTACATAAGAAAATCTTAATGGAGAACAAAAGACGGGACAGGTCATTTGCCGGTTAATAAAAATTGTTAACGGACCTGACTTTCGATGGCACGTCTATGACATGCGACACCGCTCTCCTTTTCGGCTCCGAGTGAAGATCGGCCAGTTTGGAATAATCGGTGTCCTGGTCAATTAATCGAGCAGATTTCCTGCTCTCCATTAACCGAATTTCGTCGATTTTTCTGAGCACAGTTACTTCTTCTCCGTTCGGTAAAACCAAACTGATGTGTACTTCGTCGTTTTCCAGCTGGTGAATTGTGACAGCTCCGCAAATTTCTCGACCATTCAAAGTCAGAAAAACTTTCTGTCCCGGTTTAAGATACAGATCGCTTACTTGTTTAAATCCATGGCCGACCAAATCTTTTCCTAAATAATTCCCATAAGTTCCATTTTCAAAAGCCACTGTGAAAATGAGATCTCTTTCTTCGGAAGATTGGCCTGGTTTCTGCGCCGTAATGACCCCAGAATAATAGCGGCCATCTTGACAGCTAGCACAGATTCTTGTCCCTAAAATCGACCGCTTTGCCAGTCGTCGATTGCCAAACATTTTCGCTTAATCTACCATTAGAATCCAATGATAAAATCCTCTTTAAATTTGCCAAGTCCGGTGTGAAAATATCCACAGGCGTCGTCACAGTTTGATCTCAAAATCGCTGTCAAAATTTTGCCGGTAATGCGCCGGTTTGTTTTGGGTACGACAGGGCGGAGCTTCGAAGCAAAATATCAACAAAACCAGATGATGCAAGCCTAATCGTTTCATTGGTCAAAATAAGCCACGCCTCCTAATTGTCATTGGCTTAAATCAGAACTGTGTCAATGTGATAAAAGAGGTCATGCAACGGCGCTTTTCAAAATCGTATTAGTTTTAATCACTTCATCCGTCTGATAAATCAAACTCAGATAAATGAGTAAAACTTGGTTATGAAAATCATTCCAAGCTAAGGCTTCTCGTGGTTCAGGAAAAAAATACATTTTGTCCGCTGTCATTGCCTGTCTATCATTTTAATCTATCAGGGGTCATGCTAGGTTGTTTTCATCGGTGTTGACTTCATTTCATCCCTCCAGTGTATGCTTAAGCAGAAAGATGATTTATCGATTTTACCTTTAGTTTAATGGGAGACAAATATATGAAGCCATACATTTAGGTAACCAAAGATGAAAATTTCCGTTTACGTTTTCGAATTTTTGTATTGTAAAAATGCCTAGGACTCTCTGATTCATACCGTTGCAGAAGTATGTCAAAGGGAGTACAAGAATTGGATAGAACAGCTTTGGTCTGTCTTTATCACGTGATGTAAACTCGTCGTGGACAAAAATGGATACACCGTGCAGAGTGCAAAATGTGTCGAGAGTCACGACAAATTCTACCGTGTGCTCTCTTTTAGATGTAATTGCTGCGGTTTTAGTGATGCATTTATTTTCATTAGGTTTAGCCGCAGTTACAGACGAGTTTGATGGTAAATTTCATCGCATGAATTAAAAAGAGAAAACTCTTGACCATTACTGCATTAGGCATTAGTGCCATTGCATTTGCAATACATCAACATCAGTACGACAGTAGTTTAAAATAGCCTTATCTATTATAGTGTTAATGTTATGCATTACCCCCCCCCCCCCCCCCCCCCCCCACACACACCTCTAAAGTGGAGTGTGTTTCCACTTTTTGATTGAACCAAGTAGCCTTCCTCATCCTGTCAAAGGCCCATCTTTTATAACGCAATTAACCGGCAAAGTAAGTAAACCATTAGAGACACACGAGTGCGGCTAGCCAAGAGCCCAGCCTCCAAATAAACATGGGGGCAAAATGTCCATACAAGTTCAATAACCTTGAATGTGACGTAAAACATCAATCAATCTTTATGAAACAATCTGAATTGAAGATTAAGTGTGAATTTTTGCACTCAATTTCTCTTGAAATTGCTCATGATACTTTAAGTTATTGGCTGTCCAGTTTTGATTTTCAGGTATTAATGTAATATTAATAATAAGACAATTGACCGATCACTTAAAGTGGCATGAGCTGCCAAAATGTTGATATGTTGACGTAAAATAGAATGTTGAAATTATATGGCTAGTTTTTCTCAAGACCTATAATTCAGAAGCTTTTTAAACGTGCTTCAGTCTCGAAAATGTACGATAAAGTATTGTTTTGAATTTGGCTTAGAATGAATTAATGGTCACATCCCTTATTTAAATTTTGTTTACTTTTCGAACACTATTCCAGTTCGTATAGGCCACATACTGTATGGATTTTAATCATTCGAACGCTAATCACTTAGTTTTTCGATAGCCTTCAAAGTCTCTTACTGTCGAGACGATCAGAAATTATGAAAAATGGGTTAATTTTGGCAGCTCATGCCACTTTAAGCAATTATCATCAGGATATAGTGAGGGATTAAAATTTGGTGAATGTAAAAATTTCTGCACTGAAAATTATATGTATGCAGTCAACTTAGTGTGCTGATACGAGGGCTTGTAACAAAGCAGTCACTACAAAGCCAGACCCCCTCAAATATCCCACCATTTTTTTAATGATTACATTAAGCTTTGGGCGTTTAGGCCTCATTATAACCTATTTTTTTCTTTTGATTCTCGGTGTTTACCCATTTAGGTATTATATTAAAACCTTATATAATTTTTTGTTGTCAGAGTTTTTGCTATGTCGCCGGTGTGGTCATGATGTTACACGCTACAACAACCTGGTCAATATTCCAAGCACATTAGCTCATCGTCAGAGAAATGACACAATCCATGGCAATACTAAAGTTCTCATTCAGCTTTTTAAAAATCCACAAGGTAACGCATTTCTTCTGCATTTTTATTGCAAGCCAAGGAACTTATGTTTCATTGGTGAATAGTTTTATCTAAGTAATGAGGCCGGTTGGCTGAATGGATAAGGCAGCCGGCAATTAGTGCTGGCGATAGGTGCCATACTCTAGGACCTGGGTTCGATTCCCGTTTCGGGCGTCACCCAAAAATCGGTATAGGAATTTCTACCATATTTTCAAGAAAGTGTAATCCCAAAATAACGAGAATACTATTGTATAACCAACTGATATCTCCAATTCCAAACTTCATATACCCAGAACATGTCCATCAACACCTGCTGACAGACTTGGTTAAGTTACATGTAGCTATCACTATGGGGTCTAGGGCTGGAAAGCCATTAAGAAATTTGTGCTGGCGGTACAGGTAGGTGCCAAACTCTGGGACCCGAAGTTCGGTTCCCGTTTCGGCATCACCCAAAATTGGTAGAAGAATTTCTGCCATGTTTTAAAAAAGTGTAATCCCCCCCAAAAAAGAAGGATGATGAATGTATATATTTCTAGGCTCCCAGTTAATTGTTAATTTTGCATTCCTTTACAATAATATTACATTTACTGAGGTAAAACATACCAGTTGTTGAGGTAAACACTGCAACCCGTTCTGTTTAAAGTATGTGAAACAGTGCTGGAACATCCCACTTTCCCCCATGCATTTTGTAAGTGATTTGGCCTGCGGGTAAGCAAGACCTGAAAAGTGCTTGCCCTGCTTGGCAAGTTAGTCTTGGAGCAAGTTTAGCATGTTAATTAAATTGTCTGATATTACTCTAATAAATGAAATAACAGGGCCTTAGTTTGGTCAAAACAAACAATGACTTTACCACTATTCTGCCGCCAACAAAGTAACTTTTCACTTGCTTACAAACATTTATTATAAACCTGGGCTACCATATCTTGGCGCGGGCAACGAGTTTTGCCATTCAGCTTGCCTTGATGACAGAAGCCTTGAAAAGTGAAGTTCCAGCACTGGGCAAATATTATTGGTTAATAACTTTCAAAGCGCCCTCTGGTGGTCAGAGTGGCCAACTGAGACAAGTGTACCAGTTGGTGTGTTAAATAAAGATAACATGAAACCATTTGAATTACACTCAGTTCAAAAGAAAATTTGTCAATATTTGTTAGTGAGTGTTTCACTTGATGCCTAACCTTTATGTAGAAGAGTTTCCAGGTATTTCCTGATGTAAGGGATTCTCGATTTCGGCATGACGTCACGATCCCGGCAACAAGGCTCTGAGGTGACAACAAGTCCCTGACGACTCCATTTTGACTGGCTGAGGGAAGACCACGTGACCCTAAATACCCTAAAAGCACTCCTGTTTTACTTACTCGGCTGGTCAGGTACCCGGATGTCCGAAACCGAGAATTCCCTCCCACTGCAGAGAGCCTACTTTCTTCTTTGCCAATGTCTCCATTTAATTGATATTGAACCCTTGTGGAGATCTTACATTACAATAAGAGTGATATAGAGTCTCAATAACCTTTTTTTTTTAAATATTTTTTCTGATTTCTTGTTACCTGTTTTATTCCCAGGTGCTGTGTTTGAAGTAATAACCTCAGCTGAAGCAGATATAGCAAAAGTAGACAAAGTGAGTTTATTGGGTTTAAAATTATTATAGATGTAGATTGTGCCTTTATTGATTTAGAGTATGTGAGATTGTGTGAATGTATTGGATTAAAATGCAGATTAAATGAGTTTGTTGCCTTAACTGGTGTAGATTAAGTGAGTCTATTGGGTTAAAATGTACCCTAACTGATGTAGATTAAGGGAGTTTATTGGGTTAAATTGTGCCCTAACTGATGTAGATTAAGGGAGTTTATTGGGTTAAATTGTGCCCTAACTGATGTAGATTAAGGGAGTTTATTGGGTTAAAATGTGCCCTAACTGATGTAGATTAAGGGAGTTTATTGGGTTAAATTGTGCCTGAACTGATGTAGATTAAGTGAGTTTGTTGGGGGATAAAATGTGCCCTAACTGATGTAGATTAAGGGAGTTTATTGGGTTAAATTGTGCCTGAACTGATGTAGATTAATTGAGTTTGTTGGGTTAAAATGTGCCCTAACTGATGTAGATTAAGTGAGTCTATTGGGTTAAATTGTGCCTGAACTGATGTAGATTAAGTGAGTTTGTTGGGTTAAAATGTGCCTTAACTGATGTAGATTAAGTGAGTTTGTTGCCTTAAAATGTGCCTTATTTGATGTAGATTAAGGGAGTTTGTTGGGTTAAAATGTGCCCTAACTGATGTAGATTAAGGGAGTTTATTGGGTTAAATTGTGCCTGAACTGATGTAGATTAAGGGAGTTTATTGGGTTAAATGTGCCTTAACTGGTGGATATTGAGTGAGTTTGTTGGGTTAAATTGTGCCTGAACTGATGTAGATTAAGTGAGTTTATTGGGTTAAAATGTGCCCTAACTGATGTAGATTGAGTGAGTTTATTGGGTTAAATGTGCCTTAACTGGTGGATATTGAGTGAGTTTGTTGGGTTAAATTGTGCCTGAACTGATGTAGATTTAGTGAGTTTATTGGGTTAAAATGTGCCTTAACTGATGTAGATTAAGTGAGTCTATTGGGTTAAAATGTGCCTTAACTGATGTAGATTAAGTGAGTCTATTGGGTTAAAATGTGCCTTAACTGATGTATAGATTGAGTGAGTTTATTGGGTTAAAATGTGCCTTAATTGATGTAGATTGAGTGAGTTTGTTGGGTTAAATTGTGCCTTAACTGGTGGATATTGAGTGAGTTTGTTGGGTTAAAATGTGCCTTAACTGGTGGATATTGAGTGAGTTTGTTGGGTTAAATTGTGCCTGAACTGATGTAGATTAAGTGAGTTTATTGGGTTTAAATGTGCCTTAACTGATGTAGATTAAGTGAGTCTATTGGGTTAAAATGTGCCTTAACTGATGTATAGATTGAGTGAGTTTATTGGGTTAAAATGTGCCTTAATTGATGTAGATTGAGTGAGTTTGTTGGGTTAAATTGTGCCTGAACTGGTGGATATTGAGTGAGTTTGTTGGGTTAAATTGTGCCTGAACTGATGTAGATTAAGGTAATGATAAAAAATTAAAGACATCACCACGTCTTCAGTTGTTTTTAACAACACGAGCTTTCGGCACCTGTGCCGGTGCCTTCGTCAAGTGTAACTGATGTAGTTACACTTGACGAAGGCACCGGCACAGGTGCCGAAAGCTCGTGTTGTTAAAAACAACTGAAGACGTGGTGATGTCTTTAATTTTTTATCATTAGTATGGAACCCACGTTTAAAGAGAGTTTCAAACATTTCTTAGATTAAGGTAGTTTATTGGGTTAAAATGTACCTTAACTGGTGTAGATTAAGTGAGTTTGTTGGGTTAAAATGTGCCTTTGATTTAGATTAAGTTAGTTTGTTGGGTTAAAATGTGCCTTCTTTGATTTAGATTAAGTATCATTCAACTTCAGACTACCAAACAATCAAAATTAAAATTTTTTTTTTAAACCGTTGATATTCTGCTGATATTCAAACAGATTGTGAAAACTACTGGTTCTTTTTTTCGGGATGTACAACTCTGAAGCTTTTTAGTGTTTCGAGTCTTGAGAATGAGTATTGCTTTGAACTGACTTAGGTTTAGAATGAATGAATGTTTCTCATGTTTATTCAAATTTTTATTACTTTTTTTTAACGCTATTGTGGTTTGTATAGGCCACAAACTGTTCAACTCTCCTCATTCCAACGTCAATCAATTAGTTTTTTGATGACCTTCAAAGCCTCTTACTGTAGTGGCTACCATAGTCGGGGTTTCTGACGTACCGCTGTTTAGCAGTTATTCAGTTTTAAAACGTTAAATTCCCTTTACAAAAAGCTACATGTAAATTATTCATGAATGTGGTTATAAAACTATTTGAGTTAGTTATATTGTTACACGTATTTACTGTCTAAATCGGACTGCTAACTGCCCGATCAGAAGCGGGCAGTCTACTCCGACTTTTTGAATCTTGCAATGAACCTGGACTCCTAAATACGGCCGTCAGTATAAAAAAAAATTAGTCATTTTGGAGTCCGAAACCTGAACTACATGTATGTCTATCAGAGCATGAAAAAAGTGTGAAGTTTGGCAGCTCTTGCCACTTTAATGTAATAAACAACCCTGTTTAAAACCTTGTGTTTTATTTGTAGGCTGTTAATCAAGATAGTTGGTTCCCTGGTTTTAGTTGGACAATTGCTGTGTGTCCGCGATGTGGACAACATTTAGGCTGGTGAGAAATTTACACATGATCAGATTCTGCTGGTTTGGTTGAGTGACTGATGTTTTATGCCACACTCAAGATTATTTCACCAGGCTCATTGAACAGAGGAAATCGCCGACCTTGGGCGAGTACAGCAACTCTTCCACATACGGCAACCGAGTGAAACTGTTGGTTTGAACGACACCATCAGGTTGATCGATAGCTACAAGACAGAAGTACATGTATCATTGCTGTATCAATAGGGCTTGCATGCTCCCTTTGAGATTTCGTGATTTTTCTGTGACAAATGATACTATTGAGAATGTTTTGGTCCCGTTACATTTGCATTTGATGTATTTTCCACAACGTCCGATGTAAGTACACATTAGAACGAAAAATCACTGATATAGAAATTAATCTGTTGCTTCCTTGTTTGGCTGTGATCAACATAGGCCTACTTCCATGAGATGAGTACCCGATACAAATGCATGACCAGTGGTTTCCTCCAAATAAGCCTGGTGACGCCCTCATATAAATGAAATATGAATGACTGTTCCCATATAAGTGAAATATTCTTGACTACAAAAATGTACCTCCCATATACACTGTAAGTGAAATATTATTGACTGCACTCATACACTGTATAAGTGAAATATTCTTGACTGCCCCCATATAAGTGAAATATTCTTGTCTACCCCCATATAAATGGAATATTCTTGACTGTTCCCATATAAATGAAATATTAATGACTGCCCCCCATTTAAGTGAAATATTAATGACTGCCCCCCATTTTTAAGTGAAATATTCTTGACTACCCCATATAAATGAAATAATTCTGACTACCTGCATAACAGTGAAATATTCTAGACTGCCCCCCCATATAAATGAATTATTCTTGACGGTCCCCCATATAAGTGAAATATTTTTGACTGCCCCCATAAAAGTTAAATATTCTTGACTGTCCCCAAATAAGTGAAATGTTCTTGACTACCCCCATGTAAGTGAAATATTCTTGACTACCTCCCATATAAGTGAAATATTCTTGATTGCCCCCCATATAAATGAAATATTCTTAACTGCCCCCATATAAATGAATTATTCTTGACTGCCCCCAAATAAGTGAAATGTTCTTGACTACCCCCATGTAAGTGAAATATTCTTGACTACCTCCCATATAAGTGAAATATTCTTGATTGCCCCCCATATAAGTGAAATATTCTTGACTATACCCCCATATAGATGAAATATTCTCAAAATAGACCAAAAACCTTATAATCTATTTTTATCATAATGTATCATTAAACTGTAAATGTATGCTGATGTTAAAACTTAAGTCTTAGATACAAATACCCAGAATGCTCATGGTTCCTTCACAACAACTGACAAATTGGGTGCAAAAATACCATACCAACTACTGTACAATCTCACTATAAACTGATATTTATTCCAGGCGCTATGAGATTCTTTTGCCGTGCTGCCAGGTTTAGTGGGAGAGGAAACCACGCTCATTGCCTGGAGAAAACCCTGACCTTGTGGGGGGTTTCCTTTCCTCCCCCACTAAACCTGGTAATGAGCCATATAAGTGAAATAATCTTGAGTGCGGCGTAAGACATCAATCAATCAATCAGATTGTTTGGAGATTTCTGCCACGATAGAACGGTCAATGTTGCCATAGAAATGACACAATCCTTGAAACGTTATAAAACATGAATTAATCCGCTTAAAAATCTGGCAATTAATCGTTGTTATTGATCTCTTTGCAGGGTTTTCACATCAGTGGGTGGGATGCTTGAAGGTCAGCCCCGGAACAGTTTTGTTGGTCTCATCCTGGAAAAATTACTTCACCAAAATTGTAAGTTTATTCTGGGGCTTTGTTATAATATTATTATGGTAGGTAATATAGACAGATTGCTTGATGACATCATCATGGAATATTGAGGGATGAACAGAAAAGTATGTGTGCTGCCATGTGTGTTGCCATGTGTGCTGCCATGTGTGTTGCCATGTGTGCTGCCATGTGTGTCGCCACAAGGGATTGTAGGGAAGAAGATTCCTCAAATATCTCACAATTTTTGGAGTGACGTCATTATAGGGCATGATCTGCCAAATATAGGTATAATGGAATAAGCTAATTGTTCATTATAGGGCATGATCTGCCAAATATAGGTATAATGGAATAAGCTAATTGTTCATTATAGGGCATGATCTGCCAAATATAGGTATAATGGAATAAGCTAATTGTTCATTATAGGGCATGAGCTGCCAAATAGGTAAAACTTTGTTAAAACGGAATTAGCTAATTGTTCGTCATTTTTGTCAAGAAGTATGAATATCAATATTGGATATGTACATGAAGGTAGTTTTTATACGCAACAAAGATTAAAAAATGTACTCATACATCCCGGCTATTTAGATTTTGTTCATTATTAGCACACATTTTCTGTTTGCACGGGTAACTGGCTTTAACAATATTTTTTTATTTCAACGTCAATAGTTTAATTTTTCAAAGTATTTCAAATGCTCAAAAATTATGAAAGAAATCTAAGTTTTGCCACCTCATGCCACTTTAAACTTTAAGGTTTTATGAACAACCTTTGGAAATATTTTCTAATTTGCGTTAAGTGTGTTTTAGAACATGTGCTTCACAAATCACAAGACCAAAAAGTAAATTTAATTTCTGGCATACAAGAAAAAAGTTCACTGCTACAATTGCCATTGTTTAAAACTCAATTGATATCAATGGCTGCTTACTCGACTTAAAGGGGCATGAGCTGCCAAAATGTTAATATTTTGACATTAAAACTGAATGTGGAAATTATAGGCTATTTTTTTGAAGACGTATAATTCAAAGCTTTTTAGTGCTTCTAGTCTCAACAATGTATGATAAAGTATTGTTTTGAACTAACTTTGGCTTAGAATGAATGAATGGTCGTCCCGGTTATTTAAATTTTGTTTACTTTTTGAACACGTTATTGGTTCATACTGTATGGATTTTCCTCATTCCAATGCCAATCATTTAGTTTTTCGATGGCCTTCAAAGCCTCTTATTGTCGTTACGATCAGAAATTATGAAAAAATTGTGAATTCTGGCAGCTCATGCCACTTTAAGCCTTCCATCTATGTGTCACTGGTTCAAATCCCACTGAGTGCAAAGAATAAAATGAGAAAACTGAGTGAGGTTATCATTGGACCTCCCTGTGAAAGGGTTGCCTGGTATCTGTTGGATGTTTAGGGTTTCTTCAAGCATGTAGTCTGATTTCCTCCCGTGCAACCATATAAGTGAAATAATCTTGACTACGGTGTAAAACATCAAATTATTCATATCTTTCTAAACTATGCCATCGTACACCACCAGCGAGTTTGAGTTTGTTCAATGTCCACTCCGTTAAATTGTGAAAGATTGATTGATGTTTTATGCTGCTCTCAAGATTATTTCAATTATATGGCAGCGTTGCCAGGTTAAGTGGGGGGAGGAAACCAGGCTTTGCCGAGAGAGAATCCTCGACCTTTGGTGAGTACCTGGCATGTCTTCCACATAGGGTGACCCTCGAACGACCTATGTGGGAAGGATTTCCAGTTACCAACGGAAGGTCATGGGTTTCCTCCGGGCATAGAACCCGGTTTCCTCCCACAATATAACTGGCAAAGCCGCCATGTAAGTGAAATAATCTTGAGCGCGGCGTAAAACACAAAACAATCAATCAATCACATAGGGTGACCAAGTGAAAAACTCACTCAGAAATTATTGGATTTTATTTGGTCTAATGGGATTCCATTTGTGGTCCAGTGGGTTAGAGTTATCGTCCCCTCAGTCCGATACACCTTTCATTGATGTGGTGCGGGTTCGAATCACACTCAGACCAAATCAAAATTATAAAAAAAATTCTGAGTGGATTTTTAACTCTGTTGCCACAAGTGGAAGAGTTGCCAGGTAGTCTTCGAAGGCCGGGGGTTTTCTCTGGGCAATGAGCCTGGTTTCCTCCCCCACTAAACCTGGCAATGCCACGGTATATGTGAAATAATATGCGGCGTAAAACACCAATCATAGATGGAAGGCCTGTGTTGAACGGAGAAGCTATCTGTCGACTAAATCACCAAGGCCCAGTTCAACATTAAAATCCTGCTTTGACCCGTTTCTATCAATCAATCTATTATATTTGACACTATGTTTATTTCTTTCAGACGCAGATTCCCTACTAGTTGTGCCCAAATCCTACAAAAGCTGATCTGCCTCAAGACTTTATTTTTAAAAAGGAAAAAAGATCTGATATTACCTTACGTGAAAATCATTCGAGTTTCTATACTATTTTTGGTCTGTAAATATCTTGATAAATAAATGTTATATATATGTAAATAAAAAGATTTTTTATTTTTTTTTTGTTGTACACTTGTTATAAACTTATTCCGAAAAGGACTTAGGTGATCTTCACAAAACTTGAAACGCACTGACCCATACAATCAAAGCACTTATTCAATCTTCACAAAACTTGAAACGCAACTACCCATACACTCAAAGCACTTATTCAATCTTCACAAAACTTGAAACGCAACTACCCATACACTCAAAGCACTTATTCAATCTTCACAAAACTTGAAACGCAACTACCCATACACTCAAAGCACTTATTCAATCTTCACAAAACTTGAAACGCAACTACCCATACACTCAAAGCACTTATTCAATCTTCACAAAACTTGAAACGCAACTACCCATACACTCAAAGCACTTATTCAATCTTCACAAAACTTGAAACGCAACTACCCATACACTCAAAGCACTGATTCAATCTTCACAAAACTTGAAACGCAACTACCCATACACTCAAAGCACTGATTCAATCTACCCTAAAACTTAACAGACATTGACATCTATACATGATTGATTGATTGACGTTTTACGCCGCACTCAAGATTATTTGACTTATGTGACTGTGTTGCCAGATTTAGTGAGGGAGGAAACTGGGTTCGTTTCCCGGAGGAAACCCCCAACCTTCACCGATTTTATTTGGTCTGAGTGGGATTTGAACCCATGCCGCATCGGTGGAAGGTCTGCATGGGACTGAGGGACAACCACTTAAACCCACTGGACCACCGAGGCCCCTACATGATAGAAATGGCAAAGCCGTTTTCTTGCGAATCAATGAAGATATCAGGGAAAATCAACGCATAAAATTCTTTTCTTTCCACATACCCATGTACTGGGAGTCACTGACGAAGGCCAATAAAAAGTTGTGGGTGGTGTTAGGTACAGTTGAACTGTTAACATATGTATCTATTTCGATTGTCTTAGAATTTTCTCGATTGTGACGTAATGTCTTTGTTTACGAAATGTTTCAAGTTTGACCTAATTCCCAACTGTTACTATGACGACTCCTTGGAAAGTTCTAGTCTCTATAGTGAGGTAATCTCAGGCCTATAATTTTAATTCATAACCTGTTGTAATGCGTAGATCCAAGAAGATTCTCGAAATACTCTATTTGTATGCAAATGCTCAGATCTTTCTGGAAGTACTGAGAGTGTATATAAGACGTTGTTTTATCGTTATTAGTCAGTCAGTTTTCCAACTGGTCTCGGGTGCTATACAAGCTATATTTTGTTATAGTTCAGATTTATGATACAGCTAGTAAGCTGCTATCTTGAATACAATATTCGACGTATGTCAGATTAGTTTCTATCTGGACTCGGAGAACTATAATATAGTTCAGTTTACTATTTTGGATACGAAAGTCGGATTGTTCTGTCGTCAGTGAGAGAGTCAGTTGTGAACTGTACTCTATGATATTATTAACTCTGTGGAAATTCAGCCTGCTTTGTCAGTGATACCTGACTTGTGAATTCTGTCAAGAGTTTATTCTGTGGATATACCACCAGTGTGCTAAACCAGTGTGTTTAAAATATTCTATCCTGCGGATTCACCATTGTGTCTTCAAGATTCATTTTGGGAATCTATATTTCGTCGATTCGTGGTCATCGGATGTAAACCAGTGAACTTTGTGAAGGATACAGATTTCTAGGAACTGTAATTACTTAACTTGTGTAAGTAAGTCATTTTGATATATTTTTTCTTTCCAACGTTTATGTAATATTTGCCTGTAAATAAGTTAGTCCGTTTGCTTTTTAATATAAATCAAAATTTGTACATAAAATCTGCTGGTTTGTTGTTACTTCCTTTTATAATCATTCGGTATCGTAACAGTGGGTACTCACTTGATCACCATTTGTTGCCAGGCTGTCTCTCCCCCACTAAATCTAGCAATGTAGTGTGTACATGTAGCATAAACCATCAATCATGAATGAATGAATACAATCAATCAAGGCTAAATCATAGGTCCTATTTACATCACTTTTTTATTAAAATGAAAGCACTTGTACATAAACTGATTTTAGCTTTATTAACATAAGCCAAGTAAGTCTATCAATAGGACAATTCCAAAAAAATTCTGTGCACTGCGTGAACCAAAGTCAATTTTCACGCCTTTCTACAATCAGAATACTGGGTGAAAAAGACAAGTTGGGAAACGTGACACGTCATAAGCCATGTTCAAACTATGTCTGATTGATTGATTGATTGGTGTTTTACGCCGTATTCAAGATTATTTCACTTATATGGTGGCGTTGCCAGGTTTAGTGGGGGAGAAAACCAGGCTCTTTGATCCGAGGAAACCCCCAACCTTCGACGAGTACCTGGCAACTCTTCCACATATAACAACCAAACTATGTCTGAAACACCACAGCTTGCATCCTTTGAGCATTGACATATAAAACACTGCTTCAAATATTGACTGAAAACGGTGTTTCACAACTTGCCTCTTTTCTGATCATAGTAAGCAGGAGAATTGACTGTGGGGAGAGCCACAAAAGTACAAGACGGTATTAGGTAATAGGTTACATTATTACATATCATTTTGATCAAAAGAAAGACAATATTTTGAATGTTACGTACAAGGTAAATAAAAACTGGTGAATTGTTTCTTAATCCTTTCTGCATTTCAATAACAAAAAGACCAAATTTTGAAAACGTTGCCACATTCCTCATTAATTTGAGTATCAATTTTCTTAAGCTATATGTCTTTTTAATGTTTTTCTTTTATTTTTGTCGTGCTTGACTTGAGAAACCCAAAATTACAAACTCTGATATATAGTGTGCTCAATGAAATACAAAACAAAATGTGATTAACAAAATATACATTTAATTATGAAAAAAAAACATTATAAAATATTATTTCTAAAATTCTGCTTTCATTTTTTTAACACAGAAAGTCATTTCAGATGCTTTTCATTTCGTAAAAGTTACTGTTCTACCACTGGCAGACAGCCAAGACAATCACACCAGGACATTTAGTTACGGATTTTAAATGAATTATTTGGAAGGACTTCGGATTTCAGATCTAAGCTAAATCTTAACTATCCTTAATTTCAACCACCTTTCAGCTATTACCGCCTATTATATCTTTGAAATATTCCTCTTTTCACTGAACCAGTTATTAAACTGTTAAATCGCTCTTTGTAAAGCATAGCATAAAAATTGGCCTAATAAGGTTACATGAGTCATCTCACCCTTATAATGGCGGTTTAATGTGTGGCTCTACCTGACCGACAAAGTAAGTAAACAAGGATAGAGACACACGAGTGCGGCTATAGGACATTTAAGTATGTATACCAGGATAAACTCACCATGCTGGATGTTGAACATTCTCGGAGAGTTCAATTACATTATAGTTAACTTGGATTCTCTTTTTTTAAAAGCTATTTAAGCAAATTGTATTATTTATCAAAGGTTGTCAGGAGTCATTTAAAGAAGCCGTTAGAGTCTGTTAAAATCAGAAGGATATATACAGTGTACAATAAAGAATTAATAGGGTAATATTTTCTTTGAAAAACTACAGGTATAATGGACACAACTGGAATCTTATCATTTATAGCATGGAAAAACATACATTTATCGTTTACCAAACAATGTATAATATACATATACCTTAAATAAGTTCACAAATACAGAATTTTTTTCTATTATCTCCCTTGCTCACTACAAGAGTTATGCCCCTTGAGTTAAATCAAGAATTATCTGTATTAAATTACTGAGAATTTTGTATCTTGAACAAGGGATGGGCTTTGAGAGTTAAGTCCCTTTGATTCAAGACAAAAGTTATGTCCCCTGAATGGAGTACAGAAGCTGTCTTTGATTAACTGATGATGAGAGTTTAATCCCTCTTTAGTTGAACTCTCTATTGGGCAGGATAATGGGTGCCACAAGCGTCCACACGTAAAGAAGGATGCACACCCAGCTAGAGGAAATCTTCACCCAAACAGAGGGCAAGTTGGAGTTGAGGGCCTTGAAGTCAGAGGAGGGTCTGAAGAAATAGAAAAATAAAGTCTCTTGATTGATAATTGATAATCTTATTAATCTCCATGGCACGCACAATTGCTACACGTACACTGTATATATATATAGTGACATTACTACGTTCATGGAGACAAAAACTGAACTGTGTACCAAGTAGAGACTCGAGTTTCAACCATTCCAAATAAGGGGACCAGGTAAAAACCTGAAATTGAAAATAAGGCATCCAAAATTTGTTATCTCCCATAGAGTTGGGTGTCCAGAGTAAGATACTTTTGTATCCTGGCTATGTTACATCTCTGAATCAATGGGGGAGAACTTTTGGCAGTATGGTGTGCAAATTGATTGATTGGGGCTTAACGATAGTTATATGGCGACAAAAAGTGCCAACCGACCAAAAGATCATCCACCCACCCAGATCTAAATTTTGACATTAGGCTCCATCGATCAGGAAGGCTAGTGTATGTGGCATACTTTATGTTCCTCCTTGTTGGGTCAGCATACATGGCTAAAGCAGAGCCACAATGCTCCAGTCTAAGGGCATGTTGTCCAAAAGATGCATGGATGCCTTTCCTAATATCCAGTCCTTTATACTATCTGACCTAATATCTCACCCTCCTAACATGCTACGAAAACTAATGATATTACGTGTAGGTCTACTTGTACCAGACCCACCCCAATACTGACCCCTAAATCAATGGTATTACTTACTTGTACCAGTTGGTAAGTGTCATCATAATGTACAGTGATCCGAGACACATCTGACCCACCCCAATACTGACCCCTAAATCAATGGTATAACTTACTTGTACCAGTTGGTAAGTGTCATCATAATGTACAGGGATCCGAGGCACAACATAAAGTGGAAGAAGGAATAACTATAAGCCACTTCCTCCTCTTCATTGTCATATACATTCTGGCCTTTCTCTTTGTCAACTTCAGATCCAGTGTCACCTGCAAGTAAATTAACATTTGGCTTGAGAGATTGTAGATTTATATATTATATTTATGATCACTAAAACACACGGCACAGGGAAAATCTTCTTGTCTAAAATAACCATGGAGACAAGTTTCTAATTGTATTAAAAAGAGGTATATCATTTAGACCTTTATACCCCATAAATTGTTATAACAAATCAAACCTATGATATTTCATTTTAAAGAGAATTTTCAAAGCAGGTTTGGATTGTTTTTGACGACCTTTCTAAAAGAAATTATCCTTGGTTATTTATTTTATTAAGGTCACATGATTTAATGTCACAGAAAAGTTACCTGTACACAACCAGATATCTGATTTTCACATGCCTATTGGTGTATTAAGACCACATAAATTTCCTGCCTTGGTGACTGTTTTAGGTCGCATAGAAGATTATTTGACTTTTATGGGGACGTTGCCATGTTTAGTCTTTAGAGCTAAGAAGAAATCCCTCAATTTAGACCATTCAACATACTTGTGGGGATAGGGATTACAACAGGTGACATATTGATGGAAAGCTATGACTGGTAAGAGAGTTATTATTTATATGTAGAGTTAGGGTGTGGGCATGTTGTATACATGGACCGGGAAGGGGGTGGGGAAAACGCAGGTTGAACAAAGAAAGTCAATATGTCATTCTCAGCAATATTCAGGACCATTCCAGTCTGTATGGATGTTGCCAGGAATGGTGTGTTAAAGATTAGGCCATGCACCCAAAGAATATATTTTTCATTTTAATTAGTTTGGACGCAACAAACTATTTCCATCCTTAAGTTCAAGATATAGAACTAAAAATACTAAAATACCAGTCAGTGAACATGTAAAAGGCAGAAATAAGTAAAAATATATTGAGAAATGTCACGTAAATAATTCAATCACAAGCTTTACTTGAAGCGAGGTTTAAGTTAGGCATTTTCTGCAAAATCTCCACCAAAAACTATATCTAAAATAGAAATAGAACTTCAGCAAGTACTTCACAACTCTCCTACATACAGCGATCGAGTCAAAAATCCACTCAGAATTGTTTAATTTATAATTGGTCTGAGTGGGATTTGAACCCGCATCGCATCGATGGGAGGCCAGTGTCAGATTGAGGGGGGCATTCAATTAAAAGTTATTTTCATATTGATAGAACAAGAATATTAGAGTTTTACTTGCAACATTCTCCACTGATTGTATCTAAATTTCCTTATGTAATGATTGAGTGGTTAATAAATGAAATGAAACTGATGTGATTGAATTATTTCAGAACTGGCTGCTGACAGACATGCCAGAGGGATTTTTAAAAAAGATACAACAAAAGAAAACAAGGTGTAGGATTCACCAGGTTGCTAGCCAGATAAAAGCCATCAAATGTCTGAGCACATCACTATGGAGAGAGTGAGTGATTTGGGTTTTACATGTACGTCCTGCCTAACAGTATTTCAGTCATATGAAAACGTTGTGGCAGGGTAGATCTCCACTGCTCTCTTATTTGGTGCTGCCTCACCGAGACACTTGCCGAAGACACCCAGCAAGCCCCCTCACCCAGTCACATTATACTGACACCGGGCCAACCAGTCGCTGCTCTAACTCCTACTGCTGAGCGCCAAGCGAAGCAGCAGCAGCTCCCACAGTCTTTGGTCTGACTCGACCCAGGCTTGAACCTAGATCTCCGAGCCCTGAAGCAGACGCTCTACCGACTGAGCTAGCAGGGCTGGTTCCACATCACCATGGACATTGGCTGATTGACTGACTGATTGATGTTCCATGATCCAGTCAAGATAATTTTTCATTATACGAGGCATCACCAAATCAAGTGCTGGAGGGAACAGCTGGTACCAGAGATTAGATTGATTGATTGGAGTTTTTCGCCGCACTCAAAATTATTTCACTTATATGGCGGCGAACAGAAGTTTAAATCAGACAGGCTCGTTAACATCAAAATAAAATAAAGAGGACGGAAATAAATTTATGAAACATGTTAAAACCAGAGATTAGAAGAAAAATTTTCAAAGGCATTGTGTTACTCGAGAGCTGGGACCCAATATCAATCCACAAAACAATTGTTCACTTTAAGTGGCATTAGCTGCCAAAATTCGGATTTTTCTCATAATTTGTAATTGTCGTGAGAACGTTTGAAGTACCTAGAAAAACTAAAAGATTGCCGTAGATAAAAATATCTCTAAAGCCGGTTACCCATATGAACGGAATATATGTGCAAATAACTGACAAAATTTAAATAACCGGGATGTAGGAGTACATTTTCGAGTCTGTCTTGCTCATAAAAACTACCATAACGTACATATCCAAGATTGATATATGAAGAAAGCTTCTATTTCATACTTCTTAACCAAATGACAAAAATTTGGCTAATTATATTTCAACGAAAATTTCCCTATATTTGGCAGCTCATGCCTCTTTAAAAAGCTTATTTTTCTTTCACTTATATCCTGGCCAAGTTAATTTAGCAACTTTTTGTAGGATGTTGGTTTCTTTATTTTAGTCTCAGATTCGAGCTTGAAAGAGTCAAAATATTATTTAATATTCTCTGTATTTTTCAGGTTAAACTTTCCATTTGACCAACCACCACGCACAGAATTGGTCATTTATTGTGTAGTTGGTCAAAGAAAAGGGAACAGATTTATAATGACAAAGATATTAAATTCAAGCATTTTTGGGGGGCAAATGAGACTGCCAAGACATACATGTAACAAGTGTTTAATTTAGACTTCTGCCTGGCTAACATCCTGGTTTATTGATGTTTTACGCCCCACTCAAGATTATTTCACTTATATGGCGGCGGCGCTAACATCCTGGACAATCCTAACAAAACACACGCAAGATATGAAATAAATGACAAAACACACACAAGATATGAAATAAATGACAAAACACACGCAAGATATGAAATAAATGATAAAACACACACAAGATATGAAATAAATGACAAAACACACGCAAGATATGAAATAAATGATAAAACACACACAAGATATGAAATAAATGACAAAACACACGCAATACATGTATGTTAAACAAATGACAAAACACACGCAAGATATGAAATAAACAAAAAAACACACGCAAGATATGAAATAAATGACAAAACACACGCAATATGTTAAACAAACAAACAATGTTGTCAAGCATGAAGAAGGTTAAACATATGAGGTTACAGGAGAGAGATTTGGAAGAACACATACCATCATCTGTCAAACCAGCCAATGGCAGTGTCAGGATTGAAAGAGAAAGTGAAAGTAACCAGATCATTGGCCTACATATAACTAGGACATAAGCTTAATGTTACGAACAATATGATACAAATTTTAATATCACTTTGGTCACATGTTTGCCTAATGCCAGGCATTACGGCAAGATTTTGTTTGTCTGACGAAATAATAGGCCAGGTTTCTTAGAACTCATAACCTCGGATTCTCAACCTTTGTCTAGAGCTCTTGTAACCTCTGACAAAAATATAGTTTGTTAAATTTTGTTTTTTTAATGGCATCTCTTGGTGGAACAGAAAGCATTCCATGATTTGATTGGAAGCCTGAATACAAGGACGGCACCATCAAAAACCAATGATCGATAAATGTGTTATGTCGAGTTTAAGATTATTTCACTTATATGGCGACATTGCCAGGTCTAGTGCGATCAAAACTGTCTCTTTGCCCAAAGGATCAATCGATTGATTGATGTTTTTCGCCGCACCCAAAATTATTTCACAAATATGGCGGCGTTGCCAGGTTAACTTGGGGAGGAAACCGGGCTGATTGCTTGGAGCAACCCCCAACCTTTGGCGAGTATCTGGCAACTCTTCCACATACGACAATCCAGTGAAAATCAACTGTTTTAATTTCAAATTGGTCTGAGTGGGCTTTGGACCTGCAAGGCATCAAAGAGCAGAGAGACTATCACTCTGTTGACTGAGTCACAAAGGCGAGGTTTCAAAAATAAAACCGACCGTAAACGGCTTTAAATAAAATTTAAAAGTCAGAAAATCTCCTTGCTGGAATGGCTTTTGGCATTTTGTTTGTTTGTTCCTAAACCACAAAAGAATACAACAAATCCTTAGCAGAATTACAGCGGGCTTTAGACGGGATAAAGCTTGACAAAAAGCATGTCAAAGCATATTCATAATTAACATGTGAAGCAAACGACTCCGAAATAATTAACAATAGAATCGAGAGAAAGTCTACATAGTTAACTAAAACCCTATTTCCTATCTTAGGTCCTAAGTCAACTGTGTTGGGACAATTTCAAACCGACCAATCAGGGGCTCGTTCCACAAAGCAGTCGCATGGCAAAGGAAGCCTAGTTGCCAATGGATACCATATTGAAGAGATACGACGTCATGGCAACTGCGATTGATCACACTGTGCGACGGCTTCGTGAAACGGCCCCCTGGGATTGTGTTGACTGGATGGGATGAGCTCGCTTCCCATTGGTGGAAAACAAATATTTTGTATAACAAGTTAACAACCAATGGCTGAAATCTCCAATATTAAATATTATTCACCACAGGGATTAACATTTGAGTGCAAAACATATTCCTGTTGCCAGTGCATTTTCCAATATGAAAAAAACAATACACATACATGTTGAAAGGGATTGCATGACATTGAACTGTGCACAATGACAGTACACAAAGGGAGGTAACTCACCTGTATCTGTGGCCAAAATGGTCTTCTCTGAGAGAGTCAATTTACCAACCTGACTGTTGCTTGAAGTTCGAATACTGCAGAGAGATAAAAATACATCGACTGATATATTTTATGATATGTCCATGACTGATGGGTGTTTTATGCCATAGTAAAAGATTTCATAAGACAACATTGCCAAGTAAAGTTGGGTGACTAACCACAGTTGTGTCTAAGTCATAGAGGCCCATCTGAAAGTGACATGTCTGGGACCAACTACACTTAGAACGTTAAAATGTGTGCTATTCGACTGTCATTCATGTAAAGATGAGGTTACCAGATAGCCATTGGTAACTTTCCTAGCCCCAACTGAAGGCTGGATGGGCACTTTTTGGGTCCGCTTTGTTGTGGTAAGGTGTGCAGTATGGACCCGTTGTGGCTGCGCGTGTGGTGGATTTTAGGCTGTTTTTTAATGACTGTCAGACAGAAAACAATAGCAGCAGGGAATTCCCTAAATAACTCTTTACATGTACACTTTTGGTGGACAGGTGACTTGCAGCCTTTTATCTGAGATTGACCACTTCTTATTTTTCTAAAAATCTGAAGGTAAACGAAGAATGACAAGAAACTTAAGCAGTGTATCCTTTGAAAGCACAGGCCTTTGATTATCCTTGTTTACAAATGGCACTAACCTGGAGTATAAGACGGCAAACAGCCAAATGGCAACTCCCAGAATGCTCTCCCAGTTGATAGTGCCTTTAGCGTTATCTCCATTTCCTGTTGCAGGAATCGGGTTTGTCGCATTAAAAATCTGCTTGAAACTTGGGTTACATAATTTATCTGAAACCAAAAATTCAAAGTGAGCAAGAAGTCTGCGATTGAAGAATCAAAATCTATTTCTAAAACCTTAAAACGTATAATCATAGATTTGTGTAAGGGGTTTAGAAATGGCAAACAATAGGCCTGAACAGAATGTCTCACAAAGACAGCAAGTTGCATTCCATATTGATCCAAAAACTCAATTTAGCGTCATTCAGCGAGGCTTCTGCGCAAATCCTTTAATAGCCAAAAGGTCTATTTGCTTGATCATCTGTCCATTAAACCATACTTTCTGCTGGGGTGGGGGGGAGGGGGGGGGGGGGGGGGGGGGCCTTACCAAGCCGTCGAAAAGTGTGATCAATCGCAGCTATCATGACATATCTCTTCACTATGGTATCCAGTGAAAACTAAGCTTTGTTTGTGATGCGGCTGCTTTGTGATACAAACCCACAGCAGAATGCAATAACAAAGATGCACAGAATAAATTTAATAAACAAAGAGGCAGCTAAACTAATTCTTACTTGGGTTGTTAGACATGGCTGACCAGGTGAGGTACATCACATACAGGGTGATCATGGCCGCTTGCAGTAAACCAGATCGAGGCTGAGCTGAAAGGGGGAAAAAGAGACATTGATTGATAAGGCAGGCCATAGGATTTCACAATAACAATCGGTTCCGTTAGCCTGTTGTTACTGTTGCTCTAAAACTACGGAAACGAAAAAGTGTTATCCATCAGGAAAGCCAGTATATGTATATTCATATATATCAAAACTAGCATCGGTACCGGTTGGTTCCCAGCATTTCAATACACGTTACTGATTCAATGTTTCTGACTGATATCGAAATTCTATGGCCTTTAAGGGGTTCATCATCAAACTCAAAAAAGAAAAAAATTCAAGTTTTAATAGACTAACAAGGCATCGCAAACGATACAAATCCCCTCGCGTGCTAACACAAGAACTCTGACGCAAAATGGGGGGTGGGGATGAAGTTTGGTCAGAACCCATTTAAAAATGAAGTCCCAAAAGCGGTGACGCGTTAGAGGTATTGCCATGCTGGACCAATAGATGATGTTTGGTCAGGATCCGTTCAGAAATGAAGTTGCAAGAGCGCTGACAAAGATTTTCTATAAAAAGTAACGTTGACCTTGACCTTGGCACCCTGAAACACGATCTGGTTCGAGGTATTCCCATGCTGAACCCATATAGGGAGTTTGGTCAGGATCCATCAAGAAATGAAGTTGCAAGAGTGATGACAAAGATTTTCTATAAATAGTAACGGTGAACTTGACCTTGACCATGGCACCCTGAAGCACGAACTCGTTCGAGGTATTCCTATGCTGGACTCATATATGAAGTTTGGTCAGGATCCGTTCAAAAATGAAGTCGCTAGAGCGCTGACAAAAGGTGAACATACGTACGTACGATTTTCTATTAATAGTAACGGTGACCTTGACCTTGGCACCCTGAAACATGAACTTGTTCGAGGTATTCCTATGCTGGACTCATATATGAAGTTTGGTCAGAATCCGTTCAAAAATGAAGTCGCTAGAGCGCTGACAAAGAGTTTCTATAAATAGTAACTGTGACCTTGACCTTGACCTTGGCACCCTGAAAAACGAACTTGTTCGAGGTATTCCTATGCTGGGCTCATATATGAAGTTTGGTCAGAATCCGTTCAAAAATGAAGTCGCTAGAGTGATGACAAAAGGTGAACATACGTACGTACTTACGTACGTACGTACGTACAAACGCAACGCTATATCCCTCCCCGACTTTCGTCGCGAGGGGATAATAAAACAAAATAACCCAGCAAGTGATATTGAAATCCACAATAATTTTCAAAAGCAGGGAGCCAACACTTATCCAACACGGATGCACAGGCATGTTCTTTATACTTTTTGTTAAATAATTTGGATTAACTCATCTTCCACATATGGCGACTGAGAAAGCCGACTGGTACCTGGTAATTTGATGGTCAGTATATTGGTGGGTAGCATTTCAGATTTAGTTCAAAACACTACCATGATTGATTGATTGGTGTTTAACGCCGCCCTCAAGATTATTTCACTTATATGGCGGCATTGCCAGTTTTATTGTGGGAGGAAACCGGGCTCTATGCCCGGAGGAGACCCACGACCTTCCGCTGGTAACTGGCAACCATCCCACATAGGTCTTTCGGGTGAAAACCCATTCAACAAAAAAAAAAGAAAATTCCCCTTACCTTCTTGTACCTTGGGAAGAATGGCAATAACTGAGACGACAACACAAAGGATCAAATTAAAGCTGACAAAAAACTTGTGGAGAGTACACTCGGCATGCTAAAAAAGAATGTCAAAATATTTAGGTCCATTGGTTTGATAGAGAAAAATAACATCCAAACTTTCTTACGCTTGACGGTTTGGCGATCAACTAAAACTATCAAAATTGTTTGATTGATTGTTCAAGGGTTGATGTCTAACCAAGGCAAAAATAAGTGACACTAAATCTTTAACCAACGACCAAAACCACCCACTGCCCAAACCACCACCCAAATTCTGATTGGTTGGTTGATTTAAGTTTTACGCCGCACTCAAGATTATTTCGCTTATATGGCAGCGTTGCCAGGTTTAGTGGGGGAGGAAACCAGACTCATTGCCCGGAGGAAAACCACGACCTTCGACGAGTACCTGGAAACTCTTCCACATACGGCGACCGAGTGAAAAACCCTCTCAGAAATTTTTGTAATTTGTTTTTGGTCTGAGTGGGATTCGAACCCCCGCCGCATCGGTAGAAGGTCTGTGTGGGACAGATGGACCACAAATTTTGACATGGAGCTCTATATGTTTGTTTACTTTTTTTCTTTTACCTGCTGCTTTATGCTTATTTGACCATATGACCTAAGATCTGTTTGAAAAAGTGGCGCAAGTTAATTTTTTTGCATAACATCACAGCTACATGTACGTATGGGTTGCCATGAGAGTAAAGTAAAAATCTTATTCTACATCACTTTGTTAAACAAGTCCCTGAACATACAACGGCAGAGGTCGATGAATGGGGGAAGCGTAAAACGTGCCATTACCCCATATTCAGGGCACTGGCCACTGTCAGCCTGCTTATACTACATTATGTGAAGTTAGATTTTGAAACAGTTACCAGTTGCGCAATTTCAAATCAGAAAATAAATTCACTTTTTCACTTAGTGGTCCATAATTGACACTTCCAGTAACCGCATTGCGGAGAATGCACCAGACGTCGATAACAACATTTCAACTAAAATCACCCCAAACAAGGCACCTCGTCTCATTTTAAACTATGTGAAGTTCTTTGGAAACTTTCACTTTTGATCTATCCAGTAGTGTTGCAGGGCATCTTAAACGCTAACCTCTTTGTTTTCTTGTGCATACCATTTTGTGGTGGCTTTTCCATACCATATTACCCAAAGTAAACCATATTATCGTGCCTGTTCCTCTCTTCTTTGTTTAAACTATTGAATAGTTCAAACGAGGAAGAGAGGAAAGGCCATGATTTCTGACTAACGGAGAGAGGGCTCCGTACAAGGTGACCTCTGGGTCAAAAGGCACCGGTGCCCTGAATATGGGGTAATGGAGTTTCACACCTCCCATTCATAGACTTATCACAAAAGTCCAAAATGCTTCCCAAAAGCAAGGGAGATAATGCAACCATACAATTGAAATACATGTAACCATAGAAACCTAACTTACAGCAGCATAATAGATGTAGAATAAAATAACAGCCGTTAGGGACAGAAGGTAGAACAGGACAGTGAAAAATACCAGACCTACAAAGAAAATAACAAAACGTTATACATTTGTATATTCATCGCTTTTGGTACGATACTAAAATATGAGGAAACAAAAGAAATTTTTATTTTATCTGATATCTTATTATGCAAGGAATACCTCAAATATTTCTTTTCATTCTGGCTTTTCAGATAGATTGATAGCTTGATGGTTTAAGCCGCACTCAAGATTATTTTACTTATATGGTGCGTTGCCAGGTTTAGTGGCGGAGGAACCCGGGCTCACTGGCTTTTCAGAGAATAACTTAATAGTGAAACACTTTTTTTTTTGATCTTTGAGGAAAGAAAGGAATATTTCATATTCAAGATAATTATCCATAACCACATTTCAATTTAAAGTTGAGATAACAAATTCATATGCCTCTCAGATTAATGACTTGTGCTGGAATCAAAAGGTCATTGAATAAAAAATAAAGAGAGCGAATGAAAGGAGTTGAAACCTACCAACACAGTAAGATTTGGATTCTGTCTCCTCGTACTTATCCACCCAGCTCTCGTTCCACCCGTGAGCGAAATCCACGATGAGGATCAGCTGGATGATGATAAATAGGAAAGCCCCAATCAGACCGATGTACATCCAGGCTAAAACAGACAGAAAATATCATAACTTTACATGTAAGAAATTTCGCTAATTCAAGGACGAGCAATGTGAAGATAACAAATTATTAGACTGCTTTCTGCCATGTTTGGTCTAAAACAACAACAATAGCGATTGCTCGATAGGATTATCGGTCGCTCCATGCAGGAGGTAAGACACCCAACGAAAAGTCTCAAACTTTTAGAGTGCTTTTCGTAATGTTTTGAGTACTTGAATTGGTGGAATTCTTACCGTAGTTAGAGAAAAAAGAACACTTTTTAATGAAATCATGCTGAAGAAATATGCGCATGATTATGCTATCTTTTGCACCAGTCATGGGGTTGCTACAATAAGTTGTGCCATTCGATCACTCTAACCCACTTGACCACCGAGGCCCTCCAACATATTAGAACCAGCCTAGACTGGTAAAATCTGTCCAGTGCCCAATTTGAGGCGATAAAGAAAATTTAAGATATCTTGGGTTTTGTGCTAATATGGTAGAAATCTGTGGTCTATACCTTGTGGAAATGCGGCCGTTCCAGGGATGAAAAAAGCTCCGACACATATCCCCACCATTATCAATATCTTGAAGAACCAAAATCTGAAAAATAAAGTAACCAAGACAATATTAAACTTTCTTCAAAAGATTTTGGGTGACGCCCAAAACGGGAATCGAACTCGGATCCCACAGTATGGCACCTATCGCCAACACTAAATGCTGGCTGTTTAATGCATTCAGTCAACCGGCCTCCTCTAAAAAAATGTGACTTTTCCACATGGAAGAATCCCATAGAATTTTTAAATATTATTTGGTCTGAGTGGGACTCAAACATAGATGGAAGGCCAGTGTCGGATTGAAAGACTATCACTCAGTCAAGAACACAATTCAAACGCAGGTGAAAGGTACCTTTAAAGTGGCATGAGCTGCCTAAATTCACACTTTTTTCATGATTTCTGATCGTCACGACAGTAAGAGGCTTTGAAGGCCATCGACAGACTAAATGATTGGCGTTGGAATTAGGAAAATCCATACAGTATGTGGCCTGTACGAACCGAAAACGTGTTCGAACAGTAAACAAAATTTAAATAACCGGGACGACCATTCATTCATTCTAAGCCAAAGTTAGTTCAAAACAATACTTTATCGTACATTTTCGAGACTAGAAACACGTAAAAGCTTCTGAATTACACGTCTTGAGAAAAATAGCCAATAATTTCAACATTATGTTGTAACATCAAAATATCAACATTTTGGCAGCTCATGCCCCTTTAAAATGGACATTTAACACAGAGCAAAAAGAGTCATTTGCTGCTATTACAGAGTACAACACATGACCTACATGTACAGGGGTGTGAGAGCAGGCACGAAAAAAAAAAGAGTAAAATTTGTCTGCCAAGAATACCTCCCCCGGCCACACCCACCCAGTGTTTGGTTAAATCAACTTATGATCAAGTTTCACTAACATGTAGTTTAAGAACAAAACAATAATTAAAAAGAAAAAAAATTGGAAAATAAAAATTTCAAAATTGTGGAAAAATTTTTATTTTTTTTTAACATTGGACCTAAAATATATTATGGGGAAATGGTACTGTTTAACTCGTCAATAAAAGGTGGCGAACTCAAATCTTTTTTTTTTTTTTTTTTTTTAATTAACATTCGTTTTAACTTTTATCTACCGTCTGTTCTGCAACAGTGCATTACACGCAAAGCCGTACATTGTATTATTGTGGCCGTAACATCTTCCTTTTTAATCTGTCATTTTGATGTGCCGTCTTCACAAGTTTCAGCCAGGTAATGTCAACTAGGACAGTATCATATTTATAGAATTAGGCAAATCACTGTACGGACAGCCTACATGTACGTGAGCCTATATAGTAATAGGCCAATAAGCTACCATATCGTTAGTCGTTTCGACAAAGCCTTTGAACAAACATTCGCCAGTCATCAAGGCGAGCACTCTACAGAAGATTATTAAATCGCCTGTCAGCTGCTACAAAACAAAATTGTCAGTTTACTGCAGAAAAAACGCGGATTTCTGCAGACAAACATTCACAAATACATGATGCGGAGGTCTCACACCCAAGGACCGGACTCCAAAAAGTTGATGATTAAGATGAAGGACCTACCCATTTTGAATCTTTGACCTGGGATCTTTCGAGGACTTCACACACAACATGAGTAAACAGAATAAGAAGAAGAAAGCAGCCATAGCGAAGCAAACACGGTACACGGAGAGGTAACCCACTAGGTCATCGCAGCGTTCTTTACTGGCACCCGTGATGAAGTCAGAACACAATCCAGGTATCTGAATCAAAAATAACCTTAGTCAAAGTAAAGTGAGCTGCCAAATATAGGGTAAATTTCTTTTAAGAGCATTTTGTTGATAACAATAATGGAGATGCACGTTTAGGTAGTCTTATAAGTAACCACATAATTATACTCGTACATCCCAGCTTTTATAATTTGACCAAATTGACCAGTCAGTTATCAGCAGACATTGGTTTTGAATGGATTACTACATGTAGTTTATAATTTGACCAAATTTGACCAGTCAGTTATCAGCCGACATTGGTTTTGAATGGATTACTAGTTTTACCTATACTTTTTATTACAAAGAAATTTTTTTGGTTTTTCAAGGTACTTCAAGCGATGAACTTTTCTTGCCAAATTTTTTCAATTCTTTTTCTAGTGGCATAGAGATGATTATCAGTAATGCTTAGATCACTAGACACAATTTCAAACCGGGCTCTTTGTCCGGAGGCAACGCCCGACCTTCGGCGAGTACCTGGCAACTCTTTGACATACCCCGATAGAATGAAAAATCCCCTCAGAAATTTTACAGTTTTTGTTTTAGTCTGAGAGGGATTCGATCCTGCGCCGCATTGATGGAAGACCGGTGTCGGACTGAGGGACTATCACTCTAACCGACTGAGCCATCAAGGCCCTAAGTCACATACATGTACATGTATTTGGTGAGAGGCAATTAAATACAGGCAGTAAAATTTAGTAAAAGAATAAAAATACCATACCTTGTCCAGCTGTTTTGCTAAACCTGGTGCTAACATGATCATTGCCACAACAGATCCCAAGAGCAGCATCATAGAGTAAGCAATTCTGGATGCAGTGGAGCTGCGACATGATGGACATGCGCTGCAACACAGACCACAAGCTGCACTTCCGCAACAACAGGCCGCCTGAGAAATACAAGGTGTAAATTTTCATATACAGAATACAAACTACTGCAACACAGACCACAACAGGGAAATAACATGAGGTATAACTGTGCATAAATAAATTGCATGTAAGATATTATTTAAAGGGGCATGAGCTGCCAAAATTCACACTTTTTTGATAATTTCTGATCGTCACGACAGTAAGAGGCTTTGGAGGTGATCGAAAAACTAAATGATTGGCGTTGGAATGAGGAAAATCCATGCAGTATGTGGCCTGTAGCAACCGAAAACGTGTTCGAAAAGTAAACAAAATTTAAATAACCGGGACGACCATTCATTCATTCTAAGCCACAGATAGTTCAAAACAATACTTTATCGTACATTCTGGAGACTAGAAGCACTAAAAAGCTTCTGAATTACACGTCTTGAGAAAAATAGCCAATAATTTCAACATTATGTTGTAACGTCAAAATATCAACATTTTGGCCCTTTAAATACCGGTACTAAGATCATCAATTGAAAAATCAATTACTGTAAGCCTGACAAAACATTCCCAGCCTTACGACTAACCATGCAACGTTTTTTAAACTTAAAATTTCGAAAAAAGAAATTTACATGTAAGCTACGGTGCAAAGTAAGAACTGAAATTGAATTGACCCAGGGTGACATAGCTCTTTGGCTTGGAAGTCCTAGTCTAGAAATACATCAGCGTAGGTCAGTCAGTTGCAATCCCATTTCTCATAGGCTGACCAAGCTTGGAACATGCTCTGTTGTCGTAGAATTTGATAGTTCAGCAAAAATGCAAGAGACGGCAGATAGAGTGGACATTTTAATTTTTGTCCACACGTTATCCACCAGTCGGTGGGACCTGTTCTCCGTCTTTGAGCAGCTGTTTACCCACCGATCGGCAACTTTCCCCAAGCTGCCTAAGCAGCTACATGTAAGCACTTATCTTCCTGACTGACAAGTAAGTAAAACAGGAGACACATGTGTGCGGCTACTAAGCACTGGTCTCAAGAAATCTTATGGGACTTCGGCAAACTTGAAAGGGGCTTGTTGATGATATATTTCTAATCTTGGCCCACTTCAGAAGTTCAGTTTTTGGAAAGACGCTTTCGTCATAGAATTTCTAATAAAATTAGAATGATAGATCATTAATTAGAATTTAGATGATAGAATAAAGAGAGATTTCTGTTCTTCATCCGTGTCAGATTTTTAACTATTTGTAATGAAACAATAAACATTCGCCGCAAAGGATTTAATCCCTATTCTCAAATGACATTTCCTGGTTATTCGAACGAGAACCTGAGGCTGGGAAAAGTTGACTAAATCATAATTCAACAAGTTAAATCCGACTCGTTATCTATATTCTGACATTTGCTGGTCGTCGGAATTTAACATCTCCGACACCTTTTCTGTAATGCTGTTTTGGACAAATATGAAACTTTACCTTAAGTCAGAATTTTCATTTCTTAAGATTCCTGTGTTGATGACAACATGTTTCATAGTTTTTTAGTGGTTTTTATCGGTAAAATTCCGAAATATTTGTTGTTTTGTTACAGACAATTTCAAATCGTGTCTTTCAAAAAAACAACGGCCACAAACACAACGAACCGTTTAACCAAAAGGGGGGTAATTGTCTTGTTCAGTCTCGCGATGGCTGCACACTTTCAAGCTATCCGATAAATCCCTGAAGCTGGCGATAGCACGTGGCTGACAAAAATGCAAAATGACAGATTTTTTTATTTTTTATTTCATCAAATAAGCAGATAATTTTACTTTTACATTCTTTCAACACAACCTCAACCTCCTACGAATATTGGGGTCGCCGAAGTCAACCATGGCAACCGATCTCGATCATGCGCAAAGATATTTTCATCCCATTGGACTTTCGTCGGTTCAGTGCATTACTAGTTAAACAATGGCGGATAGTGAATTCCGTTCTGACGACATAATGAAAATCCGATTATTGAACAAGGAGGCGGGTAAGGAATTCACTTTGGTGAATTAACTAAATCAATGATAAACAACATTTTCTTACCGTTCCAGCCAGAGAGCCAATGATACAACCCATCTTCTCAAATTTTCAGATAAATCTGAACCAGTTATCGTTGTCAAAGTCGTATGAGTATGAGTCAAGCTCGCAAAATATTAACTGTAAATAAAGATGTTTTGTTTTCTTTCTCAAACGGACAAATGGCGTCAATGTAACATGACATATGACGTCACTACACTACTCTCTAAAATAATGGAATTTAGTTTTATATTAGAATCATATCAGCTATAATTTAGTTTAGCGAAATACCATTATCCCAAAAATATCGATTGCTTTCGGAATCAATAATTGTATCTTAGTAATTCTTAGTAATTCTATCGAAAAATAACCACTGCCCGGAAGTGACGACAGAACCCTGAAAAAGTAGTTTGTTTTGGTTTTTGACATATTTGCGGCCATGTGACTTTTGACAGCAACGGACTCGTGTTTTTCCGAAATTCTGCTCCCAGACATTGTAAGTTTTTTTAACAGCCCATCAATTCCTTGTGTAATTAATTTTGTGTCAAGTTGTCAAACCATTCGTCTTACTGTTAGACAGAAAGATAATTTAAATAACATTTTAAAATCTAAATATTTTTTTTAAATTTAATTTTAGAAATTAGACTAGGCATGATGTTGACATTCACGTGAACCTCAGATGCAACATTTGTAATACTAGTATAGAGTCTAATCAGTAAAAGAGACATATCACAGCCACGTGTATATGCTGTGTATAATATTTAAGTGGTAACACTAACAACTCTGTAAGTTACAGGTTATGTTGTTTATACCTTTATACTAACAGTTTAGGCCTAACACTAAAACTAAGAAAATATGTCCAACAAAAGAGATCGCGTGAAAATATTATACCACACATTAATATACGCACATTTACAAACCATGACAGAATTACGCATTAATACCAAATTTACTTTATGACAAAGACCGTTACATTATTACGCACATTCACAAAACATTACAGAGAACATATTACAATTACTACGCAAATTCTCAAAACACGATTGAGATAGTATTACATATTTACTGAATTCAACAAGTTAAATCCGACTCCTCTCCTTTCTGATATTTGCTGGTCCGCGCTGACAACATGAATATCAGATTATCAAACAAGGAGGCAGGTAAGGAATTCACTTTTGGTGAATTCTAACATTTAATCCTAAGATTAACATAACACAACATGACAGTATTTCTTGTCATTACTCAGATTCATGTAGCGACAATGTCGTGTTATAGTGCCACACTAAAAATTTATCGGCTGTACATGTCTGACAGGAGATCTCGCGAGATCTGTGGTCTTTGCGCAGGCTCCTAATAAGAGCGCAATCATATGACTTTGCAAATATAGGCCTACAACTGGCCCAACTCTTGAGCAATGGAATCCATAGAAAAATATTTGGCTGAGGTTCAACGCTCTTATATTACTCCTCAAATAGCGCCAGAGAGTCAGTTTTTTGTATACCCAAAACGTGGACTGGGGCGCTATTTGAGCAGAGTGTTGAAAGAGGCCAAAACATCTGTTTTCATTAATTTCAACTCCCAAATCTGAAAACATTCGTTAAAAGGGTTTTCTTTTGGGGCCATAGTGAAAAAAAAGGGGCTTGTTATGTTGGGTGGGGTAGGAAGAAAAATACTCCGTTTTGTATAAAACTACATTAAAATTAGTCTTTGGGGCGCTATATTAACTGGAGAATTTGGAAAAGTCTCACTTTTGGCATATTTGGGGCTCTATTTCATCCAGACCTTTTCGAAGAGCCTCCAAAACCTGTGTTTCTGCACTTGGGTAAAAAAAACAAACAGATGAAATCAGACATGTTTTACCCTTAACTTTTAAAACATTATTAAGTTTTCCCAGTTTCAAACAAAAGAAATAGCATGTACAAGTATCAATAATTCCAAAAAAGGTTTTTGGAAAATCTCATGTTGACTTAATTAGTTTAATGATTTATGCACATCTCTTTGACTGAGTCTTTATATACATGTACTGTCTAACAACAAACTTAGAAAACTTTATCATTATTTTTAGTCCAGATGGGTTTGGTGAAGCCCATTTATCATCGTACGATTGATAGGTATTTATTTGTAAATCAAAGAGCTAGTATCAGACTTTAGTTATTACGACCTACTGCAGGGGGATTAAGCGTGCGCGGTCCGGCCACATTGTTTGATTTCCTAAGACCTCATGGGGCGCTCCACAGTTTAGGAACCAAGTTTTGGTTTTTTAAAACAGATTTAGTGTATACTTTATCAGCTTCACAGCTGGTCGTGGTCGTGTTAGACAGGTGGTCGCTCTATAAGTAGGGGATTTCGTTAGGGTGGTCGCTTGAGGCAGTTGGTCGCAGTTTACGGGTGACCGCTTGTCCAAGTTTATTTATGAAGACTAAAACACACGGACACAGGGATAGATCTAGGCTGTATATATTTATTTATTAATTTTAGACAAGAAGATTTTCCCTGGGCCTGTGTGTTTTAGTGTTCATAAATATATATTCATAAAACAAGGGAAGTAACTCCAGAGTACCATACTATACTGAGCAAGGAAAACATATACATTTAACCTGTGATATCCTCTAAAATTAAAATTGTTTGGGCGTCTAAAGCCCATTTTTATGGGGATATAAATAGATATATCATTGCTTGTCTGAGGTCCAATAGACTTGTTTATAACATCCGCTGATAGGATGTTGGCAGGTTACCATGGTAACACATGATTAATTCACCTGCTGTTCCATTCTCTTAAACAATTTATGGGCGACTTGGATTGATTAGACAATGCTCCATACAGTATGCCTGCATTTCTATCTTCTTAGAAAACCCTGAAGAAGTAGCAACATTTAAGTACTGTCTGATTTGGAATTTTATCACTATGTGATAGGCGGGATGGGGGGGGGGGGGGGCAAATGGATTTCATTAAGGCACACTCACCTTTTGATGTTTCTACAGAAAGCTAATTTACCCCAACTTAACCCACTATAATAAGTAAAATCACGAACAATAAAAGTGGGACACTTCTGGAGTTAAGTTTGAAATGTAGAAATGGTTGTAAAAAGGCGTAGGCCGACATAAAATGAAAAACAACTGATGGATCTATCAAAGACATCATAATTTCTCTGATGGATTACACTCATTTGAGGCATTGTTGTTTTTCATAAAGTCTCAATTTTATTGAAAGGTGTATGTGTGTCCCTCGTTATACCAAAACCATCACCTGTTGTCGATTTCTCAGGTTTAAGTCTTAAAATGGGACAATCGTCAACTGGTTTAAAAGAATTAAGGATGGAAAATGCATATTCTTGGGCCCGTAGGCTACATATTCAAATTGGAAATAGGTCTACAAAATGATGTCAAATGTTTTAAATTATTTAAAAAAATGAAAGTTCCTGACTCAGGACTTCTAATTGGGAAAAATACAGGAGATACCAATATGGTGATATTTCTCTTTTAAAACAAAATTGTGAAAATATTAGCTCAAAAAGTACAAATTAGAAGCTTTTTAAGGTTACGGCTGTCAAGTTAGTCAGTAATAGAAATCTATGAAAAATGTTGCCTAAATGTTGATATTTTTTGCGAAAAAAAAGACTTCTCTGAAACTACCAATGGAGATACAAAGACCTACCTGCAGATTTTTGTCTCTTACAAATATGATATCAATAAGAAACCACTCGGAAAACTTCACAACCTGGCCGCCTGGGGGCTATTGCATGGAACTCATGATTTAATTGCCCGACAGCAGATTGCTGTTTAAGCATTGCAATTTTAATCGGCTAAATATGCTCGAAGCTTTACAAAATGAGCCCCACAGATCTTTCAACTCCACTTTTAGCCTCTGGACCCTTACCAGTTTATTTGAGATAATTTCCCATGGGGGTTGGTTGGAGGAGGAGAAGGGTGGGTTTGAATCATCAGTACATCTATAGACAATGTATTAAGCTCTTGTCAGTCGTATGAAATATCATAGGTTTGGTTTGTTACAACAATTTATGGGGTGTAAAGGTTTAAATGATATACCTCTTTTTAACACAATTAGAAACTTGTCTCCATGGTTATTTTAGACAAGAAGATTTTCCCTGTGCCCCTGTGTTTTAGTGATTATAAATATAGACAATGTAGCTAAATGATCATGTTTTTAAGATTGACACATCCTTTTATCATAATCACTATACATGTACATTGTACCTTCAAGTTAATTAACAGTAATGAACAGTCAGAATCTCTGAAGCTTATAATATCTACTCTACGGTCATGAGACATTTGTATGTGCTTTTGATAGAGTATTTCCACATTGATTTCATGTCACCGTGGACGACAAGTTCGGATATTGCTCGAAAGCCTAATCTAAAACTCAGTGTTCCCACTGACACCAAAATCAATGTACTATTTAAAGCCCTCTTTGCTTACATGCTCTTCAGTATCGATCGCCTAAATATTGTCCGCTAGCTCTACGATTTCTGCAAGCAAAAGACTGTGAAAATTGATTATTGATAGAGTCAACTTGTGAAAACCTGAGGTCCATTAACTAGGTTTACATTGATTGTTAAAACCTAATTTATTTTTGTGAAACAATCGCTAGAAACCAAATTACATCTTTGTAACCTGTGACTTGTGTAGGCCTACAGTTTTTACCCAAATTTTGCCCGAAGGGCATTGTCGTTGCCTCCGTCGTCCGTCTGTCTGTCCGTCTGTCCATTGGTCCTTGTAAACACATTATCTAAAAAAGTCTTTAACTTGAAACTTCACACATTTGTTTATTACAGCAAGTACAAGAAGCCTATTTAAAATCAACGCGCTCGGATGTTTTTTTCAAGAGTTATGTCCCTTACATTACCGCTGCGGTAAAAAGCCTTGTAAACACATTATCTAAAAAAGTCTTTATCTTACAACTTTGAAACTTCACACATTTGTTTAATACAGCAAGTACAAGAAGCCTATTTAAAATCAACGCGCTCGGATGTTCTTTTTAAGAGTTATGCCCCTTACATTACCGCTGCTGTAAAAAGCCTTGTATACACATTATCTAAAAAATTCTTTAACTTACAACTTTGAAACTTCACACATTTGTGTAATACAACAAGTACAAGAAGTCTATTTAAAATCAACGCGCTCGTATGTTTTTTTCAAGAGTTATGCCCCTTACATTACCGCTGCTATAAAAAGCCTTGTAAACACATTATCTAAAAAATTCTTTAACTTACAACTTTGAAACTTCACACATTTGTGTAATACAACAAGTACAAGAAGCCTATTTAAAATCAACGTGCTCGTATTTTTTTTCAAGAGTTATGCCCCTTACATTACCGCTGCTATAAAAAAGCCTTGTAAACACATTATCTAAAAAAGTCTTCAACTTACAACTTTGAAACTTCACACATTTGTTTAATACAGCAAGTACAAGAAGCCTATTTAAAATCAACGCGCTCGGATGTTTTTTTCAAGAGTTATGTCCCTTACATTACCGCTGCGGTAAAAAGCCTTGTAAACACATTATCTAAAAAAGTCTTTATCTTACAACTTTGAAACTTCACACATTTTTTTAATACAGCAAGTACAAGAAGCCTATTTAAAATCAACGCGCTCGGATGTTCTTTTTAAGAGTTATGCCCCTTACATTACCGCTGCTGTAAAAAGCCTTGTAAACACATTATCTAAAAAATTCTTTAACTTACAACTTTGAAACTTCACACATTTGTGTAATACAACAAGTACAAGAAGCCTATTTAAAATCAACGCGCTCGTATGTTTTTTTCAAGAGTTATGCCCCTTACATTACCGCTGCTATAAAAAAGCCTTGTAAACACATTATCTAAAAAAGTCTTCAACTTACAACTTTGAAACTTCACACATTTGCTTAATACAGCAAGTACAAGAAGCCTATTTAAAATCAACGCGCTCAGATGTTTTTTTTAAGAGTTATGCCCTTTACATTACCGCTGCGGTAAAAAGCCTTGTAAACACATTATCTAAAAAAGTCTTTAATTTATAACTTTGAAACTTCACACATTTGTTTAATACAGCAAGTACAAGAAGCCTATTTAAAATCAACGCACTCGGATGTTTTTTTCAAGAGTTATGCCCCTTACATTACCGCTGCGGTAAAAAGCCTTGTAAACACATTTAAAACTAAAAAAGTCTTTAACTTACAACTTTGAAACTTAACGCATTTGTTTATTACAACAAGTACAAGAAGCCTATTTAAAATCAATGCGCTCAGATGTTTTTTTCAAGAGTTGTGCCCCTTACATTACCGCTGCTGTAAAAAGCCTTGTAAACACATTATCTAAAAAAGTCTTTAACTTACAACTTTAAAACTTCACACATTTGTGTAATAGTACAGCAAGTACAAGAAGCCTATTTAAAATCAACGCACTCAGATGTTTTTTTCAAGAGTTATGCCCCTTTTATTACCGCTGCTATAAAAAGCCTTGTAAACACATCTAAAAAAGTCTTTAACTTACAACTTTGAAACTTCCTACATTTGTTCAATACAGCAAGTACAAGAAGCCTATTTAAAATCGATGTGCTCGGACATGTTTTTCAAGAGTTATGCCCCTTACATGACTATCAGCCAAAAACCTCCTTGTAAATGTGATGCATGTATGTGGAGTAGTTTTTCACTCACAACATATTGTCTGGAAAATAAATATATCTTCGGTTTCTTTGGCCCAGACCCGAGGGGTCCTGATGGCGACAGCCACTTATTATGTAACTGTTGTGGCAACCCATACTGTTGAGATATGCTGCTAAGAAAGTTGCACAAAAAATACATCTACGTCGTTTTGTGAAACCGGTTTCAGGCATCTATCCTTCACCTTCCCTCACCCCCTTTACTTTCCATAGGCAATTGAAAAGCCCAAGAGTCCCAGTTGATTACTGCTTTCTAATGTTTTATTTGTATTAAATTGTTTAATAGGGCAAAAGTTTACAAGAGAGGACTAGCTTCTTTTACCTTAGTCACCTGAGGGCTGTTTCTCAACACACTTTAATACGACCGACGCAAGTTCAATGCAAGGCCTAACTGTCATGCCAACATATACCTTCAACAGTCCCTCTATTTGGAATAGTAGTTGGATAGATATACCTGCAGAAGTTCAAGATCTCCTTCATGCACAGAGCCCCTTTGTTTTCAATGCCGCTCAGGGGTGTTTCTAGCTGATTTCCTTTCAGATACTCAATTTAGAAATATTACCAAAGCCATTTTTTTTAACATGTGAAAATTACAGAAAAACTAAATTTACAACGTTTATATTATAATTAAAGTGGCAAAACGTGTGTACATTTTCCAGACTAGAAGCACTGAAAAGCTTCTGAATTATACGTCTTGAGAAAAATAGCCAATAATTTCAACATTCTGTCTCAACCTCAAAATATCAACATTTTGGCAGCTCATGCCACTTTAATATTTATGAACTCTAAAACACAAGACAAGAAGATTTTCCCTGTGCCCGTGTGTTTTAGTGTTCATAAATACATGTATGCATCAATGTAGCCCAAATTATCGGAGAAAGAAACCCACGACCCTCGATAAGTGCTGAGATCTTTTGGGCAAAGTGAGTAGGGCAAGTGATTTTAGCCAAAGGATTGTATTTTGGAAACGATTTCAATGGCTGTCAGTTGTAAATATTGGCTAAATTTACTCAACAAATATCCCTGAAAATTGTCACTATATAACCATCCTGATGAACTGCCAACGACCTTTGTCTGACCTTGACCTACATAGTAAATTGGATGGAAGAATTGCCACTTTTATACTTATAGAAGATACATGTATTTAAGGCATTATTGATTTCATATTAGCTCTCTTAATTATACACTGCCCTGAATACAGTATCATGATTATAATAGCTTTTATAACAGGGTAATAATGGTGAATTAATGCCCTCCTAATACAGTCGTAACCTCATTAATATTGCCCATATCAGAACTTGATTGCTTTAAAACAAAATTGTACCTGAGACTACATGTAGTTCCACAAAAATATTTCTAGGTGCAGGCTATCATTGGACTTATATGATCACCCTCGTCCCTTCAACTTAAAGGGGGCCCTCCGTGGCTCAGTAGGTAGAGCGTTGGACGCTCAATCCGAACAGCCTTCCACCAATGGGTCGCGGGTTCGAATCCCACTCAGTCCAAAAATTGGAAAATTTTCTGACTGGGTTTTCACTCGAACAACCTATGTGGGATGGTTGCCAGTTACCAGCGGAAGGTCGTGGGTTTCCTCCGGGCTCAGAGCCCTGTTTCCTCCCACAATAAAACTGGCAACGCCGCTATATAAGTGAAATAATCTTGAGCGCGGCGTAAAACACCAAACCATCAATCAATCAATCAACTTAAATAGACATGTCTGGAACATGCCTGCTATTCGACTGTCATTTATATAAAGTTCCATGGTTATTTTAGACAAGAAGATTTTCCCTGTGCCTGTGTGTTTTAGTGATCATAAATATATTTTAGACAAGAAGATTTTCCCTGTGCCTGTGTGTTTTAGTGATCATAAATATATTTTAGACAAGAAGATTTTCCCTGTGCCTGTGTGTTTTAGTGATCATAAATATATTTTAGACAAGAAGATTTTCCCTGTGCCTGTGTGTTTTAGTGATCATAAATATATTTTAGACAAGAAGATTTTCCCTGTGCCCGTGTGTTTTAGTGATCATAAATATATTTTAGACAAGAAGATCTTCCCTGTGCCCGTGTGTTTTAGTGATCTTAAATATATTTTAGACAAGAAGATTTTCCCTGTGCCTGTGTGTTTTAGTGATCATAAATATATTTTAGACAAGAAGATTTTCCCTGTGCCTGTGTGTTTTAGTGATCATAAATATATTTTAGACAAGAAGATTTTCCCTGTGCCTGTGTGTTTTAGTGATCATAAATATATAAAGATGAGGTTTTGAGATGACCATTGGTAACTTTCCTGCCTGTCAGACAGAAAACAATAGCAGCAGGGAATTCCCTAAATAACTCTTTACTTGTACATTTTTGGTGGAAAGGCAACTTGCAGTCTTTCATCCGAGATTGATCACTTCTTATTTTTCTAATACTCTGAAGTTCAGAAAAGAATGGCAACAAACTTAAGTGACACGAGCTGCCAAAATTCACACTTCTTTCATAATTTCTGATCGTCACGACACTAATGGGCTTTGAAGGTCATTGGAAAACTAAATGATTGGCGTTGGCATGAAGAAAATCCATACAGTATCGGGCCTGTATGAACCGAAAACGTGTTCGAAAAGTAAACAAAATTTAAATAAGCGGGACGACCATTCATTCATTCTAAGCCAAAGTTAGTTCAAAACAATACTTTATCGTACATTTTCGAGACTAAAATACTAAAAAGCTTCTGAATTATACGTCTTGATAAAAATAGCCAATATCTTCAACATTCTGTTTTAACGTCAAAATATCACCATTTTGGCAGCTCATGCCACTTTAAGCGGTGTATCATTTTAAGGATAAAGTGTTTGTTTGTGTAACAGAAAACTTAGACGAGGCAGAATTCAATTGGCAGTCCCTCGCATCCAATGCGACTACAGTAGTAGTTATATAAACATGTACAATTCAATTGGCAGTCCCTCACATCCAATGCGACTAGTAGTTATCTAAACATGTACAAGGTATTTAAGGCATTATTGATTTCATATTAGCCCCCTTAATTATAGACCTCTCTGAATACAGAATGGTGATAAAAATAGCTTTTATCACAGGGTAATAATGGTGAATTAATGCCATCCTAATACAGTCGTAACCTCATAAAACCCCATTAATAAGCAATCACTTGGGTTTAAAAAACGATTTCTGCACAATATGGTTGAGTAAATACTATATATTTTGTGTTTTTCATAAACCGTATTTCTTCTAAATATTCAGCCATTCTAATGACCTAAATTTTCCATTGAGTCAGACAAAAATTGAGACGTGGAGTTGTGTTTATAAAGGATAACCATTTTCACACACTGCACGGTGGGTAACTTCGGAGTGATGCATTAATTATTTCTCATTAGTACAATATTCTTATTATGATGACAAAAATTCAAACCAATGGCTTTGGCTTTGAGAACCACCAGAGGAGCGCCGCTCACTCTCGGGTGGTACCTGACCTCCAACCCACATACACTTTCAGTAAAAAAAATTCTAGTACATTTTTTTTATAAAATGTTTTAACCAAATTAAATTTAATTATGGACACGTTTGTTGGTGGGTTGTCAAACTGAGTGTTCATCCGATCTCTTCACCACATGTCGACCCAATGCCCCTTTGATCACTAGATTAAGAATTTTCATTAACACTGTACGCCTACTTACAGAAATGTAGATGTGGTTTACTTCTAGTAGCACAGATGCTTCTCAGCCAAATTCCTCTCAGGCTTACCATAATTTACATCCTGGTAAAAAGAAAACCTACAAGTTTCTATAAAAGTTTCTCTTTTCTTACAGATGTAAAGTGTGCTAGTCTTTCTTTGAAAGGACCAAAGATGACGCCCACATCTTCATGGAAAACAGATGCTGGTACGTTTAAGGTAAGATTTAATTTTGTTTACAATATGAACTACTTTTATTGTTTCTATGTATCAGAGTCTCATTTGAAGCATAGACAAAGGATCTTTCTGTCATTTCTGTGTCAGATATTTCATTTTGAGTGCAACCGAGGAAAAGATTGTTAAAATGCATACTAAAACACTCTTGCCAAAATACATTAGAATAAATTTGCATATCTATAGAAAGTTGTTTATATTCAAGCTTCGCAAAAGTTCCTTGATGAAAAGATCATTAAAATATAAAGATGAGATTTCCAGATGATCATTAGAAACTTTCTTAATAAATAATAAATAAGAAGTTGTTATCCAGAAATCTCTTCTTTTGTGTTACTATTACCGACTTTTAAATGCCTCTCAAACAACTTTCTTAACTCCCATGGACTGCAGGACATTGTGCTTTACTGCATTGTTACGGTGATGAGAATTGGCCTGGTTTAGCTGAGCATTCTTCTCACTCCTGAGCTCCTCTTGTGATACATTTTCTTAGGTGTTAGTTTGGTGGTTGTTATCTCTGTCTGGCATTAGTGATCTTGACCACTGTCTATCACAGATTTCACCAAACTGGGTGTGTTGAATTTTGAGGCATCTCACATTTTATTTTTGTACTCAACAAACGTGGAGAAAGTATCATTTCTAGTTATCCTGCTGTCAGCTTTGCATACATGTCATAGACGTGTATCTACTGTTATTGAAAGTGGCCGTTTATGCAATTTCTGGTCTGTCATCGTAGCGCCTTGGAAGGGAGCATTATTTCGACTGCGGTCTCCTCAATCTAAGAATTATTTTTACTGGTATCCTCTGTTTAACCTGGGATGGTTGGCGGTACTAGTTGAAGAACAATGCTATACTCTAGGCTTTGTGTGTGTCAAGTTCAATTCTTTCACAAATAAATTTGCCAATGTTGTCATGTACATGTCATGTTACACCATGTGTAAGTGGAATAAGTTTGATCATTGGATCAAAATTCAATAAATCCCCCCCCCCCCTCCCACCCCATCCCTTATTAATGGCCTTTTGGCCCAATACAGCATAAAAAAACAATCAAGAAATCAATCATTCTTCACATAAAGTTGACCTTTTTCAAGTCAATTAGGGGTCTCGGTGGTCCAGTCGCTTAGAGTGATGGCCCTCACAGGCCTTCCATCGCTGGGGCGCGGGTTTGAATCACACTCAGAACTCAGAGTGTTTTTTCACTTGGTCGCCATATGTGAAAGAGTTGACCGGTTTCTTCCCCCCACGAAACCTAGCAACGCCGCCATATAAGGGAAATAATCTTGAGTGCAGCGTAAAACACCAAACAATCAATCAGTCAAGTCAATTAATCCTCCTCCTACGCCCACCCCTTATTGAAGACTTTATTTGGAGAAGGATTAATTTCTTCATTTTTTTTATGCCACACTCAAGATTATTACACCTGTATGTATGGAGGTTTTTTTTTCTCAGAACTGAGTTCCACAAGAGCAAAAGAGGATAGCCTACTTTATCTTTCATGGGAGACTCAATATCGACCGGGGACACATTGACATTGCTTAATTATGCAAACCAACCTTCCCCAGAGCTTAAATACATTTGTCACCTCGTAGTTACTACACAGGGCATTGGGAACTCTAATTAGGAACCATGACTTAATTTGATTCCTTTTCTGTAGGCTTCTAAACTCTAATGGCCACCCTTGAAATAATGCACTTTTGGAGAATGCTATATTTAGTGTCCGTCGAGAGAAAAGAAAATAACTGCTTGCTTGATATTTTGCTTCTGAGTTGTTTTTAACCCAAATTTTTTTTTCAGCCAAGCTCAGTTTGATTCCACAGCTCTTTAGGTTTCTGTGATCTCTCAAGTCATACACAGTATACAATACATGTATGTGTCCCTTTTCCTTGTCCTTGCCAAGCTCAGTTTGATTCCACAGCTCATTAGGCCCCTGTGATCTCATACACAGTATACAATATGTGTCCCTTTTCCTTGTCCTTGCCAAGCTCAGTTTAATTCCACAGCTCATTAGACCCCAGTGATCTCATACATAGTATACAATATGTGTCCCTTTTCCTTGTCCTTGCCAAGCTCAGTTTGATTCCACAGCTCGTTAGGCCCCTGTGATCTCATACACAGTATACAATATGTGTCCCTTCTCCTTGTCCTTGCCAAGCTCAGTTTAATTCCACAGCTCATTAGGCCCCTGTGATCTCATACACAGTATACAATATGTGTCCCTTTTCCTTGCCAAGCTCAGTTTAATTCCACAGCTCATTAGGCCCCAGTGATCTCATACATAGTATACAATATGTGTCCCTTTTCCTTGTCCTTGCCAAGCTCAGTTTGATTCCACAGCTCGTTAGGCCCCTGTGATCTCATACACAGTATACAATATGTGTCCCTTTTCCTTGTCCTTGCCAAGCTCAGTTTAATTCCACAGCTCATTAGGCCCCAGTGATCTCATACATAGTATACAGTATGTGTCCCTTTTCCTTGTCCTTGCCAAGCTCAGTTTAATTCCACAGCTCGTTAGGCCCCAGTGATCTCATACATAGTATGCAATATGTGTCCCTTTTCCTTGTCCTTGCCAAGCTCAGTTTGATTCCACAGCTGGTTAGGCCTCTGTGATCTCATACACAGTATACAATATGTGTCCCTTTTCTTTGCCAAGCTCAGTTTAATTCCACAACTCTTTAGGCCTCTGTGATCTCATACACAGTATACAATATGTGTCCCTTTTCTTTGCCAAGCTCAGTTTAATTCCACAACTCTTTAGGCCCCTGTGATCTCATACACAGTATACAATATATGTGTCCCTTTTCCTTGTCCTTGCCAAGCTCAGTTTAATTCCACAGCTCGTTAGGCCCCTGTGATCTCATACACAGTATGCAATATGTGTCCCTTTTCCTTGTCCTTGCCAAGCTCAGTTTGATTCCATAGCTCTTTAGGCCCCTGTGATCTCATACACAGTATACAATATGTGTTCCTTATCCTTGTCCTTGCCAAGCTCAGTTTGATTCCACAGCTCGTAAGGTCCCTGTGATCTCATACACAGTATACAATATGTGTCCCTTTTCCTTGTCCTTGCCAAGCTCAGTTTGATTCCACAGCTCGTTAGGCCTCTGTGATCTCATACACAGTATACAATATGTGTCCCTTTTCCTTGTCCTTGCCAATCTCAGTTTGATTCCACTGCTCTTTAGGCCTCTGTGATCTCATACACAGTATCCAATATGTGTCCCTTTTCCTTGTCCTTGTCAAGCTCAGTTTAATTCCATAGCTCGTTAGGCCCCTGTGATCTCATACACAGTATACAATATGTGTCCCTTTTCCTTGTCCTTGCCAAGCTCAGTTTAATTCCATAGCTCGTTAGGCCCCTGTGATCTCATACACAGTATACAATATGTGTCCCTTTTCCTTGTCCTTGCCAAGCTCAGTTTAATTCCATAGCTCGTTAGGCCCCTGTGATCTCATACACAGTATACAATATGTGTCCCTTTTCCTTGTCCTTGACAAACTCAGATTAATACCACAGCTTGTTAGGCCCCTGTGATCTCATACACAGTATACAATATGTGTCCCTTTTCCTTGTCCTTGACAAACTCAGATTAATACCACAGCTCGTTAGGCCCCTGTGATCTCATACACAGTATACAATATGTGTCCCTTTTCCTTGTCCTTGACAAACTCAGATTAATACCACAGCTCGTTAGGCCCCTGTGATCTCATACACAGTATACAATATGTGTCCCTTTTCCTTGTCCTTGCCAAGCTCAGTTTGATTCCACAGCTCGTTAGGCCTCTGTGATCTCATACACAGTATACAATATGTGTCCCTTTTCCTTGTCCTTGCCAAGCTCAGTTTAATTCCACAGCTCGTTAGGCCCCTGTGATCTCATACACAGTATACAATATGTGTCCCTTTTCCTTGTCCTTGCCAAGCTCAGTTTGATTCCACAGCTTGTTAGGCCTCTGTCATCTCATACACAGTATACAATATGTGTCCCTTTTCCTTGTCCTTGCCAAGCTCAGTTTAATTCCACAGCTCGTTAGGCCTCTGTGATCTCATACACAGTATACAATATGTGTCCCTTTTCCTTGTCCTTGCCAAGCTCAGTTTAATTCCACAGCTCGTTAGGCCCCTGTCATCTCATACACAGTATACAATATGTGTCCCTTTTCCTTGTCCTTGCCAAGCTCAGTTTAATTCCACAGCTCGTTAGGCCCCTGTCATCTCATACACAGTATACAATATGTGCCCCTTTTCCTTGTCCTTGCCAGGCTCAGTTTAATTCCACAGCTCGTTAGGCCTCTGTGATCTCATACACAGTATACAATATGTGTCCCTTTTCCTTGTCCTTGCCAAGCTCAGTTTGATTCCACAGCTCGTTAGGCCTCTGTGATCTCATACACAGTATACAATATGTGTCCCTTTTCCTTGTCCTTGTCAAGCTCAGTTTGATTCCACAGCTCTTTAGGCCCCTGTGATCTCATACACAGTATACAATAATGTGCCCCTTTTCCCTGTCCTTGCCAAGCTCAGTTTGATGCCACAGCTCTTTAGGCCCCTGTGATCTCATACACAGTATACAATATGTGTCCCTTTTCCTTGCCAAGCTCAGTTTGATTCCATAGCTCGTTAGGCCCCTGTGATCTCATACACAGTATACAATATGTGTCCCTTTTCCTTGTCCTTGCCAAGCTCAGTTTGATTCCATAGCTCGTTAGGCCCCTGTGATCTCATACACAGTATACAATATGTGTCCCTTTTCCTTGTCCTTGCCAAGCTCAGTTTGATTCCATAGCTCGTGAGGCCCCTGTGATCTCATACACAGTATACAATATGTGTCCCTTTTCCTTGTCCTTGCCAAGCTCAGTTTGATTCCATAGCTCGTTAGGCCCCTGTGATCTCAAACACAGTATACAATATGTGTCCCTTTTCCTTGCCAAGCTCAGTTTGATTCCATAGCTCGTTAGGCCCCTGTGATCTCATACACAGTATACAATATGTGTCCCTTTTCCTTGTCCTTGCCAAGCTCAGTTTGATTCCACAGCTCATTAGGCCCCTGTGATCTCACACACAGTATACAATATGTATCCCTTTTCTTTGTCCTTGCCAAGCTCAGTTTGATTCCACAGCTTGTTAGGCCCCTGTGATCTCATACACAGTATACAATAATGTGCCCCTTTTCCTTGCCAAGCTCAGTTTGATGCCACAGCTCGTTAGGCCCCTGTGATCTCATACACAGTATACAATAATGTGCCCCTTTTCCTTGTCCTTGCCAAGCTCAGTTTGATGCCACAAATTAGATTGCATACATCAGGTTTACCCCCTGGGTTCATTTTTACAGATGATGTACAAATATATCTTGTATTATTTCTTAAGAGTACCATCTATATCATTTCTGTTTTAATTTGTTTGGTTTTTGTTCAATCAATATGACATGTACATAAGCCTTTCACAAATTCATCAGTAACAGATTGAAACTAGAGGCTGATGAAGTTGCAGCGGGGCAACTTCAAGATCCGGGATCCCCTGTTAAGTTTTTATCAGTTTGTTTTTCGTTATATCGTAATTATTCGCCACATTGAGACAGAAATCTCTGAAATAAAACCTAAAACCGGGAAATTGAATATCTATTTGGTTATATTTTTCAATCATAATTTGCCTTAAACATGTTTAGCACTGTCTCTGATATTTTCAGTTTGGTAACATACTATATATTATTTATATAATGTCACATCAAATTGTACAAGATTAGGTCTGTCTTCTTGAACATAGCAGTTATGGCGCTGGTCACTAAATCAATGTCGCGGACAGTGTGTAAACAATAATTGGTGTTAGTCGCTAAAATAACTTACAGTTTGCTGTAAGTTTGCTTGCGAGCGCCAAATGGCATTGAAATTTGTCATTAAGCCAGTCGTGGTTTTCTGGAACATTTAATCTCTATACGAGAATAATTGCGCAAAAGTTCTATTATGATCTTAAAGGGGCATGAGCTGCCAAAATGTTGATATTTTGACGTAAACAAAGAATGTTGAAATTATCGGCTATTTTTCTCAAGACGTATAATTCAGAAGTTTTTTAGTGCTTCTAGTCCCGAAAATGTACGATAAAGTATTGTTTTGAACTAACTTTGGCTTAGAATGAATGAATGGTCGTCCCGGTTATTTAAATTTTGCTACTTTTCGAACACGTTTCCAGTTCGTACAGGGCACATACTGTATGGATTTTCCTCATTCCAACGCCAATCATTTAGTTTTTCGATGGCCTTCAAAGCCTCTTACTGTCGTGACGATCAGAAATTATGAAAAAAGTGTGAATTTCGGCAGCTCATGCCACTTTAAACTAATGAGCGATTGATTGAGACCTTACGTGCTATTTCTTTTCCTAAAATATTGGGCGTTTATTCTATCAATAAAATGCACATCTTTCATTAACATCCTGGGTTTTTGTCCTTTACTTGATATGGGTTTATGTCTGTGTGGTCGAAGATCTTTCTTATAAATATTTGAACATTGTTTAAAAATAGGATGTTAATAAACTGTCATATTTTATTGAGTTTTTATTGAAACGGGTTGATTTTCACACAAGGCATAGACCTTGATCGACACTATTGGTATGTCAAATTTAAAGTTGATATCTGAGAGCTATTTGGAAAAACTCAAGTTTTTAATTTTTAAATAAAATTCAATATGGCGGCGAAACCGTTGATCCAATCAAAAATTACCAAGCGGTTCAAAGATGAAGAAAAATATTGTCTGTCTAAATTTAAAAAGCCGATTGCTTTATTAGAAAAATTAGATGAGATGTGACTCATTTAAGTTTTCAAAAATTCAAAATGGCGTCCTCGTCACGTGACTTCTTGCGCGTTCATAAAACTTTGGAATTTCATAGATCTATAATAGGTCTACAAGCATGATAATTATCGTTAAGTTCCAATAAATGGTTTTCTAGATATTGCATTTTTTTGAAAAGTTAAAAACATCATAACTTTGACGAATAAAAGTCTGCTATGAATTTTCGCGGAGATTCTTGATTTGGACAACTTAGTAGTCCCCCGACTTCTACTAAGTGTATGTGAAATTTGAGCTAAATCGGAAGAACGGTTTCGGAGAAGAAAATTTTTGGGCAAATACGCCTTTTTCAAAATGGCGGACAAGCGGCGTAGCGTAGCGACAATTCAGAAAAAATGGACCTAGATAATTTGTTTAAGAATATGTATGTGAAAGATGAGAGTCATGCCTAGAAAACTGTTTGAGTTATATCACCTACAAAAACCGTGGAAAACAAATAAGAATAAGAAAAAGCAGAACGATTTCAATAGGCATCCCCACCAAGTTGGGGATCCCTAAAAAATGTGATACAAGTCACAGAGAGGGTTTTCATTTATTAAAGTGGCATGAGCTGCCAAAATTCACACTTTTTTCATAATTTCTGATCGTCACGACAGTAAGAGGCTTTGAAGACTATCGAAAAACTAAACGATTGGCGTTGAAATGAGGAAAATAAATGCAGTATGTGGCCTGTACGAACCGAATACGCGTTTGTAAAGTAAACAAAATTTAAATAACCGGGACGACCATTCATTCATTCTAAGCCAAAGGTAGTTCAAAACAATACTTTATCGTACATTTTCGAGACTAGAAGCACTAAAAAACTTTTGAATTATACGTTTTGAGAAAAATAGACAAAAATTTCAACATTTTGTTTTAACGTCAAAATATCAACATTTTGGCACCTCATGCCACTTTAACTGCTCTATATGCTTACCGATTCCCTAATGGCATTATCAATAGACCCTTACGGCTTAGATAATGAGTTTTTCTGACGCTGTTCGAATTGTACGGCATTGAAGTCATTTCTCTGTTGCTGGCGCTGTGACACACCTCTTTCATTTTGCGTCAAAGACAAAATGAGCATGATTCCGACGTCAGATTGATCCAAAAACTCAATATAGCGTCATTTTGCCATACACAGAGGCTAGCGTCAATCCTTAAGCTGAAAGGGTCTATTGTTAGACAGGTTCATTATGGCTTACCAGTGGGGGTTAAAATATTTACAAGATGGCCGATAGTATTGGGTCATAAGACGAAGGATGTTAGAGGTGCTATATTGCAAGTAAAATGCGTTGAAAGACTTACATGTACGAGACACGGGGGTCAGTTTTATGGATTTTATGGATTTTTTACATTGCTACTCATTTGTTTCATGTGATTTCATCGTGGTTTTAATAGGCTTATCGACACCTACATTGTAGGAAACATGATTTATGTGTATTAAGTTAATTGCTTTCCACTGGCCATCTATGTATTCCAATAAGCCCTACTCAAGACCAAGGCACAGGGCTTAAACTGGCATGGGCTGTTAAAAATTCATGTTTTGAAGGTCACCAAAAAACTAAATGATTGGCGTTGGAATCAGGAAAAGTCTATGGCCAGTAGGTCTACGAACTGGAATATTGTCCGGAATGTAAACAAAATTTAAATAACTCCAGGGACGAATGTTCATTTACGCTAAACATAAGTTAATTCATAGTACTACTTTAGGTTAAAGTCTCAATATTAAAAAGCACTAAAAAGATTCTTAATTGTAGGCCTACACCTTGAGAAAGAAAGTTGATAGTTTCAACATTCTGTTTTGTCAGAGAAATATCAACATTTTCGCAGCCCATCCACTTTAACAATTCAATCTTTATCAGTGACATCTCTTTTCAGTAGAAAGTACTTTTCTCAGTATTAAAGCTTTGTAAAATTTTTGCTTCCATATATGGATGCAATGAAGGTCAATAGTTCCTTATATGGGTGCAATAAAGGTCAATACTTCCATATTTGAGTGCAATAAAGGTCAATACTTCCATATATGGGTGCATTAAAGGTCAATGTGCAAAAAAGGTCAATACTTCCATATATGGGTGCAGTAAAGGTAAACACTCCCATACATGTAGATTTATGTGGGTGCAATAACCTTTAAAGTGCAGCAGAAAAACAAAACAAAGAGAAAGTTCTTGAATCTTTCAGAAGTAGGCAGACTGTACGAAACAAAATTGTGTTTTCTATTTGCGTTTCTAGTTACTGCTTGACTGTCACACAGACATTGCCCCCTGATCAGTTAAACCCTCTCCCTAATTGTCCTCAAACCAAAGTCCATTTCTCGCTGATAACCACTTACCGTTGCGTCTGACAGAGCTAACTGAAGTCCTCTATATCTCCCGGCAACCAATTTTTACGTTAAGCCAGGAGCTCATTTCCCAAATCAAAGGGCTGATCAGATTTCAAAGGGACACATTGTCTGAAGTGTGTCCAAAAATAAATGTTAGTTGAGTCATTGGAAATTGCCATCAGCTGTCAAACAGCAGCTAGCCAACTAAAAGTCTCCTAAAGAAAACAGGTTGGATACCTTTCATACAAAGTTGGTTTTAAATGTGCTTGTTCATTTCTTTTTTGTTCAATTTCTTTTTAGCTTTTATTGATCGCAAAAGGAGATCTATTATTTCTCTGAATATTTGTGTATCAGATTATTGTAAAACAGGATTTTGTACAGGTTATTAAAAGTTATGAAAAGTTCTTAAGGGAAAAAATATCAGGCCCTTGAAGAATCTGGAAAATTGGATGTTTACAATTTGTTCTGCAAAATTTTATATTATGGTACACCCAACGCCATTGGTCCATCCCTTTCACTGCGTAAATTAAAGAGTTTTGATCCGATCTTTACAATTCTTTAAAAGCATATACATGTACTTTATGAGTAGATGGTGGGTCATCAACCATTTATGACATCTTCGGTTGCTTAATATACATTTAGCATCTATATTGGATTTTGGCATATACTATCTTACCGTATTTCTTCTAAAGATTCAGCCACTTTTTTGCCTCATAAGGATTTGACCATTAGATAAGAAATATGCTAAATGTGACCAGACAAATTTGCTCATTAGAGGTAATTTAAGGCAATATATATCGCTGTGCAGTGTGTGAAAATGATTATCCTTAAACACAACTCCATGTCTCTGTTTTGGTCTGACTCAAGGAAATATTTAGGCCATTAGAACGGCTGAATCTTTAGTCAAATCACACACTTAATTAAATTGCCTCATAAAATAAGGCCAAGTCTAGCTTTGAATCTATATTTATTTCTGGATGACACATTTGCCTTGTGTTCATTATGGAGTTATTGTGGATATAGTAGAATTTAAGCCCTATCTGCACCTTAAATTGCGTAAGTTCCTTGAACTTAGGAAACCAGGAACTTACACTGTTGTGTCTGTTTCAAAACATACAGGCTAAATTGTAGGGAAGTTGTGCCTGTCAGGGCTTGTGATGAGAGGCGAGTGATCACTCGCGCGCGCCTCACACTCGCCTGAAATATCAAAATGGCGAGTGCATGACCACTCGCCAAAAAAAAAAATTTAAAATAAAATATATTTCTTACAATTATTTTCCACAACTAGTTGAATTTAAATCCACTGTAAATGATAAAATATATGTATAGCTCGTTTAATAAAGTTGTAAAAACTTATCCGGTAGTTTACTACACAAGGCTGACTGTGGACAGTGTGTTCTTACTTCAATATCGATCGAGACAAGCGAGGCCGCTCTCCGCGCATCTGTGCTTCACAAACGTATTATGCGATAAGCATACCTCTGCGTGGTACTGAATCAAAACTGCTACGGTCGTACAAATCGGAATGGGTTTATTACGGTGAAAAACTTATTTTGTATATTATTTTGGAAGAAACTGTATCAAGAAATTATCATCTCAATTTTTTGGGCCATTTTCTTTCTTTACTTCCAGCTTTACGTAAAGTTACCACAACGACAAATGGGTTGACGGCATGGTTTACTACTACTACAGTACTAGTAAACAGTCGCAACTTGAAAGCTACACGGCGTACGGTCGTATAGCGTCATGTGGAAATTATATATGTCTTTTTTTTTTACTGCTTTTAAATATAATAAAGACTTGTGAGAAAATTAGAACTGACATTTTACTAGAACGCTAGGATATTTTTTTTTTTCGAGGCATTGCCGGGTTCCGTTTTTAAAACTTCCCCACGCAAAGAATGCATCACGTTTCGACGCACTACGTTAGTCTTCAGTCTTCAGTAGAACTAGAAGTTTCTGCAGTCTCAAATTTTCAAAATATAAGAAGCAAGCTTATTAAAATAAATTTTAAGTAGCATTTTTTTCAAAAGGACTTTAGTTATCATGGCAAAAGGTAAGCCAGTTGAGCATACTTAAATGGGAAGTGGAGCTTCTTGCTTTCGTATAAAACTTGAGTTACCAGTACCCAGTAATAAAAAAAGATTACAACAACGTGGCCAAGAAATCGTACGCCACATATTTTTTTGTAACATTTGTGCCGTAAATTCTGATATAACCAAAGCCCATCCATCATGCCTGTGGAAGGCGAAACGAAACATGTCATAAACTTATAAAGTTTTCGGGCTTTATTTTTCCTTGGGAAACACTCGCCTGCAACTCGCCTGGCACCAAATTCAGGCGAGTTTTTCAACACTCGCCTTCGTTTTGCTCACCGCAAGGCCTGCCTGTCAGAAATGTATGCTAAATTAGAGGCACTAAAGCAGTTGTGCCTATAGCAGATATGATAATTATTTGGACTTATGCGGCTGTGTCAAAAGTGGCTAAATTGTTGGGAATTACAAAGTTGCTTCTGTCAGAAATGTATGCTAAATTAAAGGAACTAAAGTAGTTGTGCCTATAGCCTACATGTAGCAAATATGATAAATTCCAGGAAGTTATAATAGCTACCCAGTCCTGCTGGTAATGGCTGACATGTTGGATTCTATACCAGGAGGAAACTGCCAGCCTTTGTGTGCTGACTCAAGTCTTTTATGGACAGGTCACAGGTTCGAAGAAAAAATATCTGATTTTTCACTTGACTGCTCTTTGTGGAAGACTTGCCGTAGACCCTCCGAGAAAAGAGTCAGCCCCCCCCCCCCCCCCCTGTCACCCTTTCCCACTCACACAATAAGCCTATTAACTCCGCTACATACATGTAGGCCTATGTAAAATAACCAAAAGCACTGCATAGAACAACAATCAATCAATATTTTAGAACAATTGATTTTGATACTGGCATATGTCTGACAGTCTCCCGTTCCTACCAGGTACCATACCGCGAAAGTAAATAAATACATGTATGTATCCAACAGTTTGTTTTCCAACTCATAACAACACCCATTCATGTCTGTTTACTTTACACTTCAGTACTACAACACTTGGTGCTTGTGGTAAAAGCTTTGAGGGTCTTGCATAACCACATGTCCATATAGGGTTTGTCTAGGATGGGTTTTATTATCTGTGTGAGCAAGAAAACATGTTGTTCTTAAATGACTGCATAATACGGCATCAGAAGTCTATCAAGGGATGGACTTCTGACGGCATCTATATTAGATCATGCAATATTCTCTTTAGTCCATATCTTCTTTAGTTTGGGGGCCTCTGTGGTCCAGTGGGTTAGAGTGATCGACCCTCAGTCCCACACAGACTTTCCAGCGATCTGACGTGGGTTTGAATCCCACTCAGACCAAATAAAAATTGAAATATTTCACTCGGTCGCCGTTTGTGGAAGAGTTGCCAGGTACTCGCCGAAGGTCAAGGGTTTCCTCCGGACAATGCGCCCGGTTTCCTCTCCCATTAAACCTGGCAACGTCGCCATACTGTATAAGTTAAATAATCTTGAGTGCAGCGTAAAACATCAATCTTTAGTTTTGACCTGATCCTGACAAGTTGTCAGAGAATATATAGGCCTACTTAAGGGGTAGATGGTGTGTCAGGAACAATTTAGGATATCCCTGGTTACTTAATACAGCATTCATATACATGTATAAAGAAATGAAAAACTTTCAATTGAACATAGAATTCCAGTTTCTGAAATTTTACCAAATACTTTCTAAAATGTCCAGAAATAAGTCGTTGCGGAGGGCTGATGTTTAGTTTACTAAAACTTTTGTTGTCATTTGGAGCCCATCGTTTTCGAGAAAGATTTAGATAAAATTTATACAAGCCTGTTAAAAAATGAATTCAGTTTTCAGTATGAACAAATGATAGCCATGTTTGTGGATTCAGGGTTGAACTGACAACTGACTTTTTCACTATTTAAAAGCTGTTATTGATACTATAGGGAACTTTTGAGAGACGTTTTGAGACCAGAAACATGCATATTCATAAACCATAAGTACAGCAATTTTTAGACTTGAAGGTGGCTAAAAGAAAAAAAAAAGATTTCTCTTGAAAATTTATTATAGGATTGAGTCTTTTTTTTGCAAGAACCTTAGCTGAATATGTTTAGAGGGAAAATTAGCTTCATTTTTTTTTTTTTGCATACATGTATTTTAATTTTTCGTTTTCGTTTGGCTTTATACACAATGTAGACCTTTGAAACAACAATGAATTGCTTTGTTGTGCACAATTGTTCCAGATAAATCAGGATTCCAGATTGGAATCAGGAAAAGTCTATGGCCAGTAGGTCTACAAACCGGAATATTGTTTGCAATGTAAACAAAATTTAAATAACTCCAGGGACGAATGTTCATTTACTCTAAGTCTAAGTTAATTCATAGCACTACTTAAGGTTAAAGTCTCAAGATTAAAAGCACTAAAAATATTTTTAATTGTACGCCTTGAGAAAGAAAGTTGATAGTTTCAACATTCTGTTTTTTCAGAGAAATATCAACATTTTGGCAGCCCATCCACTTTAACAATTCAATCTTTATCAGTGACATATCCTTTCATTAGAAAAAATGTCAGATTTCAGTTACTTTTCTCAGTAAGCTGCAATCATCATCAGGGAAATTACTGAATTAGTTAATAACCGACACTAATTGACCCGGGAAAAATTCCAGGCCAGGGTGAGAATCGAACTCACGACTTAGGGTTACCGTCCCACCGCTCTACCAACTGAGCTACCTGGCTGTGTTGGGAACGGTTCAGATTCTCTTATACACACATAGCTTAAACCAACCCCATTATAACATGTATATTTAAAGTAAGCTTTGTAAAATTGTTGCTTCCATATATGGGTGCAATAAAGGTTAATACTCTCATGTACATGTATGGGTCCAGTAAAGGTCAATACTTCCATATATGGGTGCAATAAAGGTCAATACTTCCATATATGGGTGCATTAAAGGTCAATTTGCAAAAAAGATAAATACTTCCATATGTGGGTCTAATAAAGGTCAATACTTCCATATATGGGTCTAATAAAGGTCAACACTTCCATATGTGGGTCTAATAAAGGTCAATACTTCCATATATGGGTGCAGTAAAGGTAAACACTCACATACATGTACATGTAGATTTATGTGGGTGCAATAACCTTAAAAGTGCAGCAGAAAAACAAAAAAAAGAGAAAACATATTTGGAGTTGTTGAATCTTTGAGAAGTAGGCAGACAGTACGAAACAAAATTGTGTTTTCTATTTGCGTTTCTAGTTACTGCTTGTCTGTTACACAGACATTGCCCCCTGATCAGTTAAACCCGCTCCCTAATTGTCCTCAAACCAAATTCCATTTCTCGCTGATAACCACTTACCGTTGCGTCTGACAGAGCTAACTGAAGTCCTCTGTATCTCCCGGCAACCAATTTTTACGTTAAGCCAGCAGCTCATTTCCGAAATCAAAGGGCTGATCAGATTTCAAAGGGACACATTGTCTGAAGTGTGTCCAAAAATAAATGTTAGTTGAGTCATTGGAAATTGCCATCAGCTGTCAAACAGCAGCTAGCCAAATAAAAGTCTCCTAAAGAAAATAGTTTGGATGCCCTTCATACAAAGTTGGTTTGAAATGTGCTTGTTCATTTCTTTTTTGTTCAATTTCTTTTTCGCTTTTATTGATCGCAAAAGAAGATCTATTATTGCTCTGAATATAAGATTATTGTAAAAGAGGATTTTGTACAGGTTCTTTGGAACTTTTAATAACTTTTAAGGGAAAAAATATCTCAGACCCTTGAAGAATGCAATAGAGGTCAATACTCTCATGTATGGGTCCAGTAAAGGTCAATACTTCCATATATGGGTGCAATAAAGGTCAATACTTCCATATATGGGTGCATTAAAGGAGAAGAAAAGGAAAGAACTAAGTAAATACAGTACAGGCGCGACACATTTTACTTTCTAACGGTACCAAAACCATATTTCTGCGATTTTTCCTCGCCAAACTGTGCTATAAGAAAGTTAACAATCGTTATCAGAGAACGTCTAAACTGTCTCGGCAGCCATCTTCACAGCAGAGCTTAGCTGTGTGTCTCGATCGGCAAATCAGCATACGCCTGGCCACCAGTCACTCGCTAGCGTAAGAGAAATTGGTCAACTCTGAAAGTCTGCCATTTAAACCTAGGTTAATTTCGATAATTTCGAGGCGCTAATAAGAGAAGACGAACACTCTAACAACTCTGAAATGTACACTAGCTAGTTAATCAACCTGTTGGGAAGACGTGACAGGCTGCATATGTTGTCTACGCGACTTGTTTGGGGTTGTTGTGGAATTTTCAGAAAAGGTAGTCTTACCGCTGACATTGCACGTTATAACCATACAAGATATGGTAAACTCGCAAGGGAAGTAATCTACTAATACTCTTTCCGGTCAATTTCAAACCGTCAATGGCGCGCTCCACTGATGATCGAGCACGAGCTTGTCTGGCAGATACATTTTCATTGTATTTTCACACCGTAAAGCATGTGCAAGACTCACACACATGAATACGATGGTCTATGGGAGCCCGTTCGATACAATTGCATGTTGTTTTTTTGTTTTCTCCTCCTTTAAAGGTCAATGTGCAAAAAAGATCAATACTTCCATATGTGGGTCTAATAAAGGTCAATACTTCCATATATGTGTCTAATAAAGGTCAATACTTCCATACATGGGTCTAATAAAGGGCAATACTTCCATATATGGGTGCAATAAAGGTCAATACTTCCATATATGGGTGCATTAAAGGTTAATGTGCAAAAAAGATCAATACTTCCAAATGTGGGTCTAATAAAGGTCAATACTTCCATATACATGTATGGGTGCAGTAAAGGTAAACACTCTCATACATGTAGATTTATGTGGGTGCAATAACCTTTAAAGTGCAGCAGAAAAAAAAAGAGAAAGCATATTTGGAGTTGTTGAATCTTTAAGAAGTAGGCAGACAGTATGAAACAAAATTGTGTTTTCTATTTGCGTTTCTAGTTACTGCATGACTGTCACACAGACATTGCCCCCTGATCAGTTAAACCCTCTCCCTAATTGTCCTCAAACCAAAGTCCATTTCTCGCTGATAACCACTTACCGTTGTGTCTGACTGAGCTAACTGAAGTCCTCTGTATCTCCTGGCAACCAATTTTTACGTTAAGCCAGCAGCTCATTTCCAAAATCAAAGGGCTGATCAGATTTCAAAGGGACACATTGTCTGAAGTGTGTCCAAAAATAAATGTTAGTTGAGTCATTGGAAATTGCCATCAGCTGTCAAACAGCAGCTAGCCAACTAAAAGTCTCCTAAAGAAAACAGGTTGGATACCTTTCATACAAAGTTGGTTTTAAATGTGCTTGTTCATTTCTTTTTTGTTCAATTTCTTTTTAGCTTTTATTGATCGCAAAAGGAGATCTATTATTTCTCTGAATATTTGTGTATCAGATTATTGCAAAACAGGATTTCGTACAGGTTCTTAAAAGTTATGAAAACTTCTTAAGGGAAAAAAAATCTCAGGCCCTCAAAGAGTCTGGAAAATGTGATGCTTTAAATTTGTTCTGCAAAATATTGTATTATGGTACACCCAACGCCATTGCTCCGTCCCTTTCACTGCGTAAATTAAAGAGTTTTGATCCCATCTTTGCAATTCTTTCACAGAATATACTTTATGGGTAGATGGTGGGTCATCAACCATTTACATGTAGGACATCTTCGGTTGCATATTAAATATGGCATCTATATTGGATTATGCCATATACTATATTAGTCTATATCTTCTTTTGTCAAATCACACACTAAATTAAATAACCTAATAAAATAAGACAAATCTACATTGTAGCTTTGAATCTAAATTTATTTCTGGATGGCACATTTGCCTTGTGTTCATTATGGAGTTATTGTGGCTATATTAGAATTTGAGCTCTATCTGCACCTTAAATTGCGTAAGTTCCTTGAACTTAGGAAACCAGGAACTTACACTGTTGTTTCAAAACATACAGGCTAAATTGTACGGAAGTTGTGCCTGTCAGAAATGTATGCTAAATTAAAGGAACTAAAGCAGTTGTGCCTATAGCAGATATGATAATTATTTGGACTTATGCGACTGTGTCAAAAGTGGCTAAATTGTTGGGAATTACAAAGTTGCTTCTGTCAGAAATGTATGCTAAATTAGAGGAACTAAAGCAGTTGTGCCTATAGCCTACATATAGCAAATATGATAAATTCCAGGAACTTATAAAAGCTACCCAGTCCTGCTGGTAATGGCTGGCATGTTAGATTCTTTGCCAGGAGGAAACCGCCAGCCTTCGTGTGCTGACTGAAGTCTTCTATCGACAGGTCACAGGTTCGAATCCCACCCAGTACGAAGAAAAAATATCTGATTTTTCACTTGACTGCTCTTTGTGGAAGACTTGCCGTAGACCCTCCGAGAAAAGAGTCAGCCCCCCCCCCCCCCCCCTGTCACCCTTTCCCACTCACACAATAAGCCTATTAACTCCGCTACATACATGTAGGCCTATGTAAAATAACCAAAAGCACTGCATAGAACAACAATCAATCAATATTTTAGAACAATTGATTTTGATACTGGCATATGTCTGACAGTCTCCCGTTCCTACCAGGTACTATACCGCGAAAGTAAATAAATACATGTATGTATCCAGCAGTTTGTTTTGCAACTCATATCGACACCTATTCATGTCTGTTTACTTTACACTTCAGTACTACAACATTTGGTGCTTGTGGTAAAAGCTTTGAGAGTCTTGCATAACCACATGTCCATGCAGGGTTTGTCCAGGATGGGTTTTATTATCTGTGTGAACAAGACACATGTTGTTCTTAAAGGACTGCATAATACGGCATCTATTTTAGATCATGCAATATTCTCTTGAGTCCATATCTTCTTTAGTTTTTGGGGCCTTGGTGGTCCAGTTGGTTAGAGTGATCGACCCTCAGTCCCACACAGACTTTCCAGCGATCTGACGTGGGTTTGAATCGCACTCAGACAAAATAAAAATTGAAAAATTTCTGAGTGAATTTTTACACTTGGTCGCCGTTTGTGGAAGAGTTGCCAGGTACTTGCCGAAGGTCAGGGGTTTCCTCCGGACAATGAGCCCAGTTTCCTCTCCCACTAAACCTGACAACGCCGCCATACTGTATAAGTGAAATAATCTTGAGTGCAGCGTAAAACATCAATCTTTAGTTTTGACCTGATCCTGACAAGTTGTCAGAGAATATATACTTAAGGGGTAGATGGTGTGTCAGGAACAATTTAGGATATCCCTGGTTACGTAATACGGCATTCATATATAGAGAAATGAAAAAAATTTATATGAAAAGATTTCAAATTTCTGAAATTTTAACAAATATTTTCTAAAATGTTCAGAAATAAATTGTTGCGGAGGGCTTATGTTGACTTAAACTCTTGTTGTCCTTTGGTGACCATCTTTTCTATAAAGATTTAGATTTATACATGATCAATTGTTTGGTGTTTTATGCCGCGCTCAAGATTATTTCACTTACATGTATATGGCTGCGTTGCCAGTTATATTGTGGGAGGACAACAGGCTCTATGCCCGGAGGGAACCCACGACCTTCCAGTGGTAACTGGCAACCATCCCACTACATTTATACAAGCCTATTGAAAAGTGAATTCAGTTTTCAGTATGAACAAATGATAGCCATGTTTGTGGATTCAGGGTTGAACTGACAACCAACTTTTTCACCATTTAAAAGCTGTTGTTGATACTATAGGGAACTTTTGAAAGACGTTTTGAGACCAGAAACATGCATATTCATAAACCATAAGTACAGCAATTTTAGACTTGAAGGTCACTAAAAGAACAAAAAAAAGATTTCTCTTGAAAATTTATTGTAGGATTGAGTCTTTATTTTGCAAAAAGCTTAGCTGAATATGTTTAGAGGGAAATTTAGCTTCATTTCATTTCATTTTTGTTTGTTTTTTGCATACATGTATTTTAATTTTTCCACCCTGGATTTCCGTTTGGCTTGCTTGACTTTATACACAATGTAGGCCTAATAAACAACAATGAATTGCTTTGTTGTGCACAATTGTTCGAGATAAATCGGGGTCCTCCGTGGCTCAGTATGTAGAGCATTGGATGCTCATTCCGACCGAACAGTCTTCCACCAATGGGTCGCGGGTTCGAATCCCACTCAGTCCAAAAAAAAATTGAAAATTTTCTGCCTGGGTTTTCACTCGAACGATCTATGTGGGACCCAGTTACCACCGGAAGGTCGTGGGTTTCCTACGGGTATAGAGCACAGTTTCCTCCCACAATAAAACTGGCAACGCCGCCTTGTAAGTGAAAAAATCTTGAGCACGGCGTAAAAGACGAAAGAATTAATCAATCAATCAATCCAGATAAATCGCATGGAATCGTTTTGTTGGGATATAAAGTAATGGAATTAGTGAATAACCGACACTGATGACCCAGGAACAAATTGAGGCCAGGGTGAGACAAAAAATGTTTAAAAGGTGTTTCCTGTTACAAACCTTTTCTGAAAATAATGGGTAGGTAGGTTGATCTAGTATTTTTTATTATTTTTTTTTCACCACCAGCAATTCAAAGGCTAAACTAAAAATATTTCTTACCTTCTACACATGTAGAAGGGGTAAACTAGGAACACTAAATATGTTAAATTGACTTTAACCTATAGGCCTACCATCTGCATTTATTCAAATCAAAGCCAGAGTGTTCTTAAAAAGCCTGTGGAGGGTTTATCATTTAGTGACTAGAATATAAACAAAATCAAAAAATAGAATTGGTGAAAAAGGTTAAGAAAAATGTTAGATTATTATAAGTGAAATAATATTGAGTGCGGCGTAAAACATCAATCAATCAATTAATGTTGACATAACATAACCAAACTTAAACCTCCTTCCTCTGAATCTTGAAAGAAAAATTCCAATGTATATGGAAGGATTTGTTTTGGTACATGTATGTCCGCAGTTACTGTGCCTTTGCTGGCATATTTTAGGTTTCTCGAAACCCTTGTTTATTTTGGCTTGACAGTGTTACAGTCCTACTGCTCCACCCACTGAGCTACCTGGTCCTGCTGGTAACGGATCGCTTGTGAGATTCTCTTAAATACATTGTACACGCAGAGTTAATTCAAGCCCACTGCAACCTGCATATCTATTTCAATTGTCTCGAAAGCAAGCTGCAATCATCTTCAGGGAAATTACGGAATAAAGAAATAACCAATTAGTAAATTACCGATAACAGTTGGTAGAGCATTGGAATGGTAATTCCCTAAGTCATTAATTAATTTCTGACCCTGATCCAAAATTCTGTACAGGTCATCAGTGTCATTTATTTACTATTTATTTGCACTGCACTTTTAAAAAATATGATTTCTCGAAATTTTAATTTTTTTTAGCCTTTTTAACCTCATTTGTAGACCTAGAATTGTCGTTTTTTCGTTACCACATGTACATGGAACTTTGGTCCATATTTCTTAACACATGTAGAAGAGTTAATCTAGGAACACTAAATAAGTAAATTGAATGTCTGCTGATGCTGGTTTACAAGTGATTGTTTCTTTGAACAGCCAGCCTACCATTTAATAATTGCAGCAGTAATTGCCACTTGTCACTGCGCCACAAATATATACAATTTACATGACGTAGCATGCATGGCAGGGCAGAGGCTTCCACTGTTAGAAAAACCAATAGAGTCAAGGCAAGCCAACTTGATTTTGGCCGTAACGGAAGGCCTTACTAGATTCCTGCGACAGCCTGTCGGCTTGTTTATTCCACACCGTAGATGAGTCTATATAAAGAACGTGTCTGTTAGCCAGGACTTCTGCAATCTGGCATTAAGTGCTAGAGCGTAACATTAGCCTGTCTATTTTCTGTCTGATCTCGCCTATTTCAAATGATTATGTGGTAAGCCTATTGGATATTACATGTTCACACACAAATGGAGGATTTTCTATCTGTTACACATGTAAGTGCATATTGTTTGTATCACCATAATACTCTATTATATTAACCCATTGTTATCAGATATAACACAGTAGCCTACAGTACGGTAGTTTCTATGACATTATCATACTTACGACTTACATGAAGGCTATAAAATTGTCTTTTTATTTATAATTCTTTGCTAAAACACATGGGCAAAGAGAAAATCTTCTTGTCTAAAATAACCATAGAGACAATTTTCTAATTGTGTTGTAAAGGGGGTATGGCATTTAGACCTTTATACTCAATCATAGGTCGTTGTAATAAACTAAAACCCATGATATTTCATTAGCTTAATGACAGACAGATAGGAGTTTGGCTTTAGTCAGTAAAATTTTCTAGAACACTTTGTAATACATGACGTATATTGACAAAGTTGTACAGATCTTTAGTTATAGCAAAACGTTAGGTAAGTGAAATGAAACAGAATAGCATAGTTGGGAAAGAAAGTGAAAATATTTTATTTGGTTCTAAATATTTTAGTAGGTACATGTGAAAGACAGAGCTAGCCTTGACTGGTAGATTTTCAAAGTCTTTGTTATTTTCTAAGCAATAGGGAGCGCAAGTCTCATAAGAATTATTACGGGATTTTGTGATATCCGGTGACAGATGACGCCATTAAGAACGTTTTTGGTGACGTTGCAATTCCATTTGACGTATTTGGTTCTATAACATCAGATTAAAACGTCATATTGGAACGAAAAACGCTCAGTCACATGCGCAATACCCTGCCATTGACAGGAAATATGTAGAATTCACATGTGACTTGCGCTCCCTATGATTTGCTGTTGGCTCAGAGGTCGGGCCATTTAATACTCTGAAGTAATTCTTGTGTTATGACCTGGGGGATATTAACCACAGTGTTTTTTATGGCCGTTTCCACGGGAGTAAATGTCGATCAATAACAATATGTTTTATAATTATATCTTTTTTTAGGTACATGTACAAAATATTGTCTGTGCCAGTGTGTTTAAATTAGAAAACATATTTATGTGAACCATAATTTTTAATACCAGATAAATGTTCATGTAGCTCTCTATATAAAGTTCATTGGCATTTCTGATTACATCTATAAGCTATATGTGTTTATTGTAAACATGCAATATAAAAGCTGACCATTGACATATAGAGAATAGTGTTCAAGGCACTGCAGGTAAAATACATTAATTAGCTCTACTAGAAGTCTATGAATGGGGAAGTGTGAAAGGTCACATTACCCCATATTCAGGGCATTGACGCCTTCAGCATGCTTCTACTACATTATGTGACGTTTATGCTCGGTCGATTTTGGTTGCGCAATTTCAAATCAGAAAATAAATTCATTCTCCACTGACTGGACTATTGTATCTATCGGCAATCCCAGTTCGGAGAATGTATTAGTTCTTATAAACACTTTACCAAGCATGCGACCACGATATCTAAACTTCGACTCAAATCGCTCAGAACAAGGCTCCTTGTCTCATTTTCTACTATACATGTATGAAGTTCGTCGGAAACTTTAACTTTTACTCCATCAAGTACTGTTGTCACATCTAAAACGTTCGCCATCTTTTTTCTTATGCATAGACCTACCATAATGGTTCATACGACGAAGATAAACAAAGCCACGGTTTCTGACTAACCTAGAGAGGGCGCTGTTTATGGTGACCTCTGGGTCAAAAGGCATCAATGCCATGAATATGGTGTATTGGGACGTTTCACACTTTCCCATTCATAGACTTGTACTTGTTCTATTCTACTGATTTTTGGGGCCTCCGTGGCTCAGTAGGTAGAGCATTGGACGCTCAATCCGAACAGCCTTCCATCAATGGGTCGCGGGTTCGAATCCCACTCAGTCCAAAAATTGGAAAATTTTCTTACTGGGTTTTCACTCGAACGACCTATGTGGGATGGTTTCCAGTTACCAGCGGAAGGTCGTGGGTTTCCTCCGGGTATAGAGCCCGGTTTCCTCCCACAATAAAACTGGCAACGCTGCCATATAAGTGAAATAATCTTGAGCGCGGCGTAAAACACCAAACAATCAATCAATCAATCTACTGATTGTCCCTTATTCAGCTTTGAATTATTATTCAGTAGAATTTCAACTCTGACATATAAGTGATATAACTGAAATAATCTTAAAGAAAAAACTTTAGATAAAATAAATGATATTTCATTTTAGAGACAAAATCTTCCTTATTTGTTATTTTTCTTACATGAATTATAATTAAATACATATTTATGAACAGGTGTATTTAGGATGTAAATACAATGTACAGGTATGGGAATAAACTTATGCTATATGTTTGCCTAACAAAGTGTTCACTTAAACGCAAGGGTCAATCCAAAAACCTATTTTTGCTGAACACAATTGCAAGTGAAACCAACATTGGCTACAAATTTACAATAGCTTGACCGTCTTATGTTAAAAGCTCTGACTAATTAGGCATTCATTAATAGGATTAAAAGTAAACCCTGTTCAATCTGATCAAAATAAAAATAGGTTAAAGACCCATTAGATAGGCTTTGATCTTAAATCCGCTTTTGTTGTCAGACCGCAGCGGAGCAATTAGCTGAACCCTCTGTCTTAAAGGCTTTATTTGATTGACTGCTGCCATTGCTAGAGAAACATTTTCCTTTCCACGGAATCAATGGCTTTTTCTGACATCTACTAAGATTATTTTTAGCCCAAAACAGGAACTATATTATGTTATTTGTTTCTTCTAGTTATGACCTTTACTGGCTCTTTTACGTGTATTTGATTAAAGTGGCATGAGCTGCCAAAAATTTGATATTTTGACGTTAAAATAGAATGTTGAAATTATTGGCTATTTTTCCCAAGACGTATAATTCAAAAGCTTTTTATTGCTTCTAGTCTCGAAAATGTACGATCAAGTAGGCTATTGTTTTGAACTAACTTTGGCTTAGAATGAATGAAGTGTCGTCCCAGTTATGTAAATTTTGTTTACATTTCGAACACGTTTTCGGTTCGTACAGGCCACATACTGTATGGATTTTCCTCATTCCAACGCCAATCTTTTACTTTTTCGATGGCCTTCAAACCCTCTTATTGTCGTGACGATCAGAAATTATGTAAAAAGTGTGAATTGTGGCACCTCATGCCACTTTAATACTTTCATTAGATCAAATCTTTGAAATATAATTTGAAATTTACATGTTTTTAAATTATCAATGACAAAGTCATTTTTTAACAGCAAATAAAATTTATTTTCATGCAAAAGAATGTCACCAATACTGACTTCTGCAATTTAAAACAATGCAATGACCAATATTGAAGTCCACGATAAACAACGCTGGGGTACATGTAATATCCTATTCCAGTGGCCAGTAAAAATCAACAGCGGACAATCTGAACTGTGTTCTTGACACACGGAATTGGCTGAATCCAAACAGAATTTCTAAAATTTTTACAGAGTTATGTTACCGTAAATGGGTTTTCAAAAGAATTTCTTAAATTATAAAACAATTAAATAAGGGATATTTTTGAAAATTTTTTAGTTAACACAATTCTTGCAAGTAGATCTTCAACAAAAAAATGAACAAATACAGTTAGCATGAATTAGAGAAAAATTAGAAAATACAGTGAAAGCTGTCAAAGAGAAAGCAAAACAAGTCCGATTACAGGTCAAAACACCCACTTTTTTTTCAGCCAATGAAAACTAATCTCGGAAGTGGCTTACATACCGGTAGCTATAGTTTTGTATCTGGGTTATTTGAATATTGGATTGAAACTAATACAGGTCTACTTTTATAATCTTATAAAATCAATACCTGATTGAAGATTTATGTGCGTGTTTTTTTAATTTTAAACCCATTTTGAAAATACCACAGTTTGGCTGAGTAAATATAAGCCTAAAACTGCCAAAATGGTCGTACCCATGTTGAATTGTGTGTAGCCCGAAACCGACATGTATGTCAACTTTATTTGGTGTAAAGGATGTCCCATGTGTTGATCAATTTGAAAATGGAAAGGAAAAGCCTTAACGAGATTAAGGTAATTAGCCACAAATCAAAATATTAACATTACCACAAATGTAAAATGAAACTCTATCCTGTAACCGTTAAGGGTGTCAGTTTATCAAGAGAAAATTGAATTTACTGTCCGTTTTGACAGAGGCCGGTTTGTCACAAGGGTGGCGGTATACACAAGTTGCTCTTAATATATTTATGATCACTAAAACACATGTACAAAGACAGTCGATCTTTTATTTTGAGAACCAAGTCATCAAAAGCACATCATTAGGTTTGCCAGCCATAGGTTAACAACCCTTGCCTTTGTAGATATGAGCTATAGTGGAAGCAATGGTCTTTAATCAGCTAGGCCTTTGGTACTGTGTGCTCGAAGGGACCAATTATTTTGGTAGTCTAATTTTGTGGTCAAAGAAATCTGTACATCCAAGTGTGAAGGGGCGTTGTAATTGATGTGAGCTTTGATCTTTGTTCTTACTGTTGTCCTTTAATCAAAATAAGGTTTCACAAAATTTCACTGTTACTATTTTGGAACAGTTGTTGTTCTACTGAAAAAACAGCCCAGCTTCCTCCCCTACTTTTCCTGGCAACACCACCATATACATTGTAAGTGAAATTATATGAAGTGTAGCGTAAAACAGCAGTCCACACTTCTCTCAAACACCCACCCGTCAAAATTGGGTACGATAATACATGTACCTGAGTTAATTAGAGGACTATGCATGTTGCTACATGTAAATCCTCAATAACAAAAGGTTCTGAATGAGATTTAAACTTTCAACACATCTCAGTCCAGGGAGATAATTGACCAGCAGTTAATCCTTGAATGTTTTACAAGCTCTCTCTTGAATTAAGATGAGAATTTGCACTCTTCTACTTTTTTCCAGTACTTCAATTAACTCAGACATTACCGTAACAATATATTTCCACTTTAAAGTGGCATGAGCTGCCAAAATTTGCACTTGTTCATGATTTTAGAGTGGCAAGACAATAAGTCTGTTGAAAAACTAAATAGTTGGCGTTAAAAGATAAGAAATATCTGTCAAGCAAGCAAATACAAGGCAACATTTCTATCGAAATGTGAAAAAAAAAGAATTCAATATTCAAGACAAACCTTCATTCTATTTTAGGTATACTTTCCCATAACATGGCCATGCACAAAATACATTTTTCTGTGTTTGTATCATAATAATTTACACTTAAATTGAGAATACTATTATTTTACTCCTAATCTAATTTTTTTTCGTTTTTCTTTAAATCATTTTTATCCACGAATTTCTAAAGTTTTGTTGAGTTTTACAACAACTTTTTCTATTACTAACACATAATGAAGTTTATTGGTCAACCTTGAATTGTCAGTAAACAAGTAGGCTTATTGGTCGGTTGGGTAAGGAAGCAATTTACGATCAGACGTTCTCAGCAAAATGCCCTTTCCCTCGGGGTGTTAGCAACCTATTTTCTAACTCTGTTCAATGAGGCTGGTATTGAACATCTTGTTTCGTAAATGGTTGATCGTTTATCGTTTTTTGATAGCCATTTGAAGTCCTTCAAGCCGTTTTGCTAAATTTAGACACGGGGTTGTTGATTGATTGATTGATTAATGTTTCATGCTACCCTCTTAATTATTTCAATCATTTGTGGTCGTTGCCAGGTTTGCTGTGAAGGAAACAGGACTATATGGTCTTCAAACTTCTGAAATATCATGGGTTTTGGTTTATTACAAAAACTTATGATTGGATATAAAAAGGTCTAAATGACATACACCCTTTTTAACACAATTTGAAACTTGTCTCCATGGTTGTTTTAGTCAAGAATATTATCTCTGTGCCTGTGTATTTTGGTGTTCATAAAAAACTATATGGGTTTTGTACTGCATGTAATTGTGTTCATTTTTTATGAGCTATTTGAGTGTTTGGATTTAAAGGAGAAGAAATCAAAAAATATGGTTCAGAAGAAGCGCGCTTATTTTTCCGTTCCAACGGTACCAAACACATATTTTTTGCGATTTCCTTCATAGGCCCTGATGAAGTTTATAAAATTCTGTATTATGTTATACACAAAACAAATTGGTCGACTTTCAAAATCTCCCGTTTAAACCCAGGTTTTCTTCAAAATAATCCTATCTCCAGACAATTGTTTTCAGTTTCTCGCAACTCACATTGAATTACAAAGGCAGTTTTGAGGAAAATGTGGGTTGCATAAAACTGTTCTGCGTACCATATTGGTGAGTCACAAAGGCCTTGAGAAGGATGAAATTAACCAACATGTAGGCTTAAATGGGAGATTTTGAAAGTTGACCAATTTGTTTTGTGTATTGTGATATTTTATTAACTTCACTGTCAGGCGTAAAAAAAAAATCGCAAAAAAAGGTGTTTGGTACCGTTGGAAAGATAACATTAGCAGGCTTTGTTTTCTCCTCCTTTAGAGAAAGCTTAACCTTTCCAAAGAGCTGCATTTTTTCAATAAACAATCATTGAATGATTAGCCGTATAGACTTTCACAGTTGAATTTGATAACAAAAATGGTCAACTGATAGAAAAGGTCACTTCCACATCATTGGGGCTTCATTCCCCGAGAAACCAAGACATGTTCGCTGTGAGAAACCTAACATATGCATGTTTTACATCCGGGAAGAATTCCTACTGAGGTTTCTAAACATATTCAGGGTGAAAATTAGATTGTACACGGTCACATTGCCGTGGACAATGTTCCCTTTGACAGCTGTGACATTTCACCGGTAAAACGTAACGGAAACAAAGACACGCACTTTTGTTGAGCTTGAAGAATGGTGAATATAATATTATTTGGCATTTCAATCGACAAACTTGTTTTTTTGGACTTTTTCTTCGGAATTTATAAATTCAGTTTTATAAAATAAAAAACAGACCATATACTTCTGGACGTCAATAACATAGAGACGTTCCAAATTAAGTTTTCAAAATAATGAGGAAAATCCATACAGAATGCGTCCTGTACTAACCGAAAACGTGTTTGAAAAAGTAAACAAAATCTTCATTCAATCTAAGCCAAAGGTAGTTCAAAACAATACTTTATCTTACATTTTCGAGACTAGATGCAGTAAAAAGCATCTGAATTATACGTCTTGAGAAAAATTGCTAATAATTTCCACATTCTGTTTTAGCGTCAAAATATCAACATTTTGGCAGCTCATGCCACTTTAAGTAGGCTATGTTTGTTGTAATAAACCTAACCTATGCCTGTTTGACATCCAGGAAGCATTTTTACAGCTGCTTCTAAAAATATTCACGATGCTAATTAGATTTTTCAGGATGGTTGTCCGAGTAAAGGTCCCCTTGACAGCGCTGACATTTCGTCGAGGAAAGCACGCTGTACGAAGACCTACTTTGGTTCAGCTTGAAGTATTGAAACTGTCATAGGATATATAGTACATGTATGAAACTTGTCTCCGTGGTTATTTTAGACAAGAAGATTTTCCCTGTGCCCGTGTGTTTTAGTGTTCATAAATATGAATGTGCTGTTAGGTGCTTAAGATAACTCAAAATTTAAAAATGTCCATGGGTGGCTGGTTCAAATCCTTCAAAGAAAAAAAACAATTAAAAAGTCTAATTAGTGTTCTTCAGGTACCACCAAAAATTGGGTGGTTTCCGACAAGCTTTTTTGGTTTCCTTTGCCAGTAAACATGGCAACACGGTACCAGTCGTCAACCTAATGAAATATCATGGGTTTAGTTTATTACAACAATTTATGATGGGGTATAAAGGTCTAAATGGTATACCTGTTTTTATCACAATTAGAAACTTGTCTCCATGGTTATTTTAGACAAGAAGAATTTCGCTGTGTCCGTGTGTGTTAGTGTTCATAAATATATATGTGAAATACAGTAACCTTAATAAATGTTGTGTAAAAGTTAAATCAAACAATTTACTAATGTGGGTTAATGCAGCAAATGCATAAGATTTGACATTTAACTTTTTTCTTCAATACTTTATGGAACAATTTTTCTTATTTGTAAATTAAGGCTTATATTTTTTTATATCTTCAAATGTCCAGACTGCAATATTTTTAAAAAAAAAAAATGTGAAGCAGAGTGTAAAGTTTTTAGTAGAATCTCAAAATGGCTATCAATTAGTTAACACTGTTTCAGCCAAATTTTACCAGCATTTTTTAACAGGGCATGCCTCTTTAACATTTATAAATAGATGTTTAAAAGATTTATAAGTCCGCATTAAATTTCTTTGTCTGCCCTCTACCTACATGTAGGAACCCAATTACACATTTTCCCTTTCTTTTCCCATCATCATATGTTGGTTAATTTCAGTGTACCTAACTTATTGCCATAGCTGAAGATGCATACAATTGTGTCAGTATATAACAAAGTTTTCCAAAAGTCATACCAGTGATAATGGATGCTTTTAAGTATAGGTGCAATGTGCCTGTCTTGACCAACACATCTGTCAAGTCAATGAAACTGTTGATTGATTGATTGATGGTTTTACTCCACATTTATTGAATCAGTTGAACTGTTTTCTGTTGATGCAAATTCTTTGTCACTCTGTACCATTTAGATATTATCCTTTGTACCAGTATGTTGAATTTGATCTGTTTGTCTTTTTAAACTCCGGAAGGTACCGACATATTTGCCTCGAGGAATCAAGTTCCGCTGTGCCTATTTATACATTGGATGATCTATTTATGGAGCCTTCTAAGCTTAATTGGTGGAATAATTCAATGTCTAGAACAATCATTGGTAAAATCAATATGCATTGTTAAGCAGGTTGGATCCTTTATAGCTGTTCAAAATGTGATAAACAGGCTAGTGGATAACATCTTCTTGGTTATTCTAGCTTGGCGTGATACATCCTCAAAATGGATGATAAACAATTTCATTCTTTAGATAAACAAATTCATTGATTGGTGATCCTATATAACTGTTCAAAATGTGATAAACAGGCCAAAGGATCACATCTTCTTGATTGTTCTAGTTTTTCGTGTTTCATCCTCAAAGTGTACACTTTAGAGAAACAAATTCATTTAAGAGACCATTTTTTTCTGATCATCTTTTTTGTTTATATGGTTAGATATGTTTCATGGAATCATCAACTTTATTTTGCCAGGCTGTTCTAAATAACATGTTCAGGAGCCTGTTTCACAAAGCGGCGTAGATGTATTTTTTGCGTAACTTTCATACTAACGTATCTCTACAGTATGGGTTGCTTAGGCATTTACGTATAAACTGAGGCTACACGGCTTTGTGAAACAGGCTCCAAGTCATCCTCGGATACCCAGGGTTAAATTCTCGACAAGCTCACCTCTTACCCCTGGGTCAATTGCCTCGTTAAGCGTCGTTTTCTGGGAACGCCCATTTTCTGTCGGACCAATCAAACGATTTCTTATAAACGTTTTAACTCTTCAGTTTTGGAGACACGTTTATCGAATTGAAGTAAAAACAAAGATGGCGGCCCCCAATAGGACATGTGAGTTGTGATACAACCGAAAAGTCGTCCATCTTTGTTTTGAACACTGCTAAGATGCTGACGCAACGCGGATTCTGATTGGTGAAATTTTCCGCCACAGTTTTGTGGCGGAACCAATCAAAATCTACATGCATATTAAATTAGAAACGACGGGCAGGGTCCGACTTGTCCCACGGGTAATGTGAGCGTAAGCAGAATTTTTAACCGTGGGTTTCGACGATGGCTCCAAGTATGGAAAGAAATCTCTTATTCATTTGTACATGTACAATATATTTATAGACACTAAAACAAATGAGTAAAATAACCATGGAAACAAGTTTCTATTTGTGTTATAAGAGGGTATATGTCATTTAGACCCAGTCATAGGTTGTTGTAATAAACCAAAGCCCAGTAAACATGCATTTCATTAGGTTGAAGACAGACAGGAGTTTGGCTTTGGTCAGTAAATTTCTTTTCCGAAAATACACTTAAACTCACAGGCACAGGAATAATCTTCTCGATTAAAATATAAATAACCATTAGACAAGTTTCTAATTTTTTTTTAAATTTTGGGGCGGGAGGGGGGGGGGGGGGGGGCGAGTGAGGGGGTGTCAGTTAAACCCTTATGCAATATATACATGAACATATTTCTCGAAATGTTTTTTTCCAAACATTTACAGTTTTGCATTAACTTGAACTCGCTATCGATACACATGTAAGCCACATTGAATTATATAATTTTTACCTCAGCCTCCATAACTTATACGTTTGTGATGGGACAGGATACATGTGTCCACCTCAAGTGGTAGCATTATATAATTGTCCATACCGTTCTAAACATGTAAATTAATGAACAGATTTGAATGATTTCTTTGCAATATATACCTTGTAGGTAGTGTGTCATGTATACCTATAAATTATCTATGCGTCCTGGATTCTGTCGTCTTCATGATTAGGTGGTCATTTAATGAAGCCGTAGCAAAGTGCAATCAATCACAGCTGTCATGACTTCATGGCCTCCATAACTTATACGTTTGTGATGGGACAGGATACATGTGTCTACCTCAAGTGGTAGCATTATATCATTGTCCATACCATTCTAAACTTATAAATTAATGAACAGATTTGAATAATTTCTTCGCGATATATACCTTGCAGGTAGACTGTGTGTAATGTAGGCCTACTATAAATTTATGAGGTTATATACGTTCTAGATTCTGTCGTCTTCATGATTAGGTGGTCATTTCATGAAGCCGTTGCAATGTGCAATCAATCACAGCTGTCATGACGCTGTATCTCTTCACTATGGTAGCCATTGGTAACTAGGCCTCGTTTGCGATTCGACTGCTTTGCGAAACAAGTGCCAGGATTTGGCCAAACCCAGAGTAGAACGCATCTCAATGTTAACGCTGGACTTTCTGTATTAGCATTGTTGATTGTGTTTTTGAATAATAATTAGGGATCTATATGTTAGAAGTATCAAATGTCATAAAATAATTCAACATTTTATGTTGAGTGTAACAATTGAGAAAAATAGGGGAAAAAATCGTAAGACTCCCAAAATGTTAGGGTCCAATGGACCCTCATCAGTTAAAAATTAGGGTCCCATATACATTATGTGGGGTCCAATTAGTGTTTAGATATGCATTATTGATTTATTGTATAATATTTGCATCCCATGGGACCCTTCTCATTGCAATTTTGGGGTCCAAGTGAGAAAATGAGGGTCAGAGATGAAGGTTTTAAGGGTCCGGTAAATCCCTGACAATTGTTGGATTTTTGGTGAAGAACTTCGTTGAGCAAGTCTTTTAATGTCAAAATCTTAATAAAGAATGATAGATATCGTGTTACATTTATAATGGTGTAATATTATTAGCCGATCGTGCACATGAAAATATAACTTCTACATGTAAGGCTGTGGTTAGATCTTTATAAATTTCTTATTAGTACATGTACAGTAGACAGCATGTCTTGAACTATTATTATGACTCCACATGTGGCAACCATATTGGATTATGTAAAAAGAAAATTGGCTCCATAACTTCTAAAGTTTTGTTCCAATCTTACTAATTTTGAGTTACCGGTAGATGATGCATCATGAATTGACCCCATCTCCAGTATCACATGTTATGGTCAAACGTTCCAAAATGTTAGAGAACCCCCCGAGTTTTGGCTTTGTGAAGTTACAAATGGCATGACTTCACAGAACTGTTTTGCGGAACTTGTCTAACGCTTTTTTTAACAGTGGCGCCGGCGAAGGGGTCAATTGTCAATGACATCATACATGTATGTTGCAAAGTATGGTAATTTTACTGATGTGGGGAGGGGGAGGGGAGCTATATTCCCTTCCACTCCATAACTTCTAAATTAAAAATTTTCATATTTTTCCTAATTGAAAGGATAATTTTTTAAAAATCATTTACAGTTCTTAGTCGGCATACTTTAGTTACGTGTATTGAAATTCTTGTCATACATGTAAGTTATCTATATTGCCCCGGCCAATAAGTAGACCACGCAGTAAAGAGCAACACACGTGTGGCTAGTTAAACATTTATGTTTGCAAGCATTTGGATGATTTCCGTAGCGCTCTACCTTTGTCACAAAGGAATTTTGTGTTATTGTATAGCAGTTAAATTCAATGTAAGCAAGGTGTGTAAACAATTCGTTATTGATAGATAAACAGGGGAACACCTGGCATTGTAAGAGGTGTCAGTCTGATAGTTCTGCAGTTGCTAAATGCCGTTACAATTAGACTCAGGTGTGAACTTCTGGTACCTGCGGTAATGTCCAATTTTCATGGCCCACTTGCAGCCGTAACCTTTTAGACATTTGTTAAAGTGGCACGAGCTGCCAAAATGTTGATATTTTGACGTTAAAACAGAATGTTGAAATTATTGACTTTTTCTCAAGATGTATAATTCAGAAGCTTTTTAGAGCTTCTAGTCTCGAAAATGTACGTTAAAGAATTGTTTTGAACTAACTTAGCCTTGGAATGAATGAATAGTCGTCCCGGTTATTTAAATTTTGTTTACTTTTCGAACACGTTTTCGGTTCGTACAGGTCACATACTGTATGGATTGTCTTCATTCCAACGCCAATCATTTAGTTTTTCGATGGCCTTCAAAGTCATCAGAAATTACGAAAAAAGTGTGCATTTTGGCAGCTCATGCCACTTTGAGAAAGCCAATTTACACAAGTTTACTAAAACTAAAAATATGGGCCCCTACTTATCCTCTGATGGGTGATGGGGCAGTAACCCTAAGTCGGGTGTTTGATTCTCACCGTGGGGCAGAATTTTTTTCGGCTCGATCAGTGTCGCTTATTTACTAATTCAGTAAAATGGCATTAAATAACATACCTGGAGCCTGTTTCACAAAGCGGCGTAGATTTATTTTTTGCGTAACTTTCTTACTTGCGTATCTCTACAGTATGGGTTGCTATGGCAGTTACGTGAAAACTTACGATACGCTGCTTTGTGAAACAGGCTCCTGTATTAATTGACACAGTTCCCATTGCTGCATGTGTTTATTTTGTGCATGTCTTTTAGAAAGTCAGTATATAACAGTATTCTCAGTTGGCCTACTTTTGGGGATTACACAATCGGTTGAAAAATTTCTACCATTTTTTAACTACTGTAAGTGTATTCCCAGAAAATAACAAGAACCCTTTGATTTTAATTAACTAGTGTCTTTTAGAAAGTGGGTATAACAGTATTCTCATTATTTTGGGATTACACTTTCTTGAAAATATGGTAGAAATTCCTCTACCGATTTTTGGGTGACGCCCGAAACGGGAATCGAACCCAGGTCCCAGAGTATGCACTAAATGCCGGCTGCCTAGGTTCGTTTCCCGTTTCATGCGTCGCCCAAAAATCGGTAGAGGAATTTCTAACATATTTTCAAGAAAGTGTAACCCTTTGATTGTACATGTACAATTAAGCAATTGCTCTATTTTGACTGACAAGGAAGCAATATATAGACCTTCTGACTGTCTCTGGAATGTCCTGTACAAAGAGTTGTGTAAATATCGGTACTTTTTCCCCAACTATCTGTTGTTGGAACTCCCCCTTTAATTAGTTATGTAACACACAGCAGCTGGTTGTCTGAAGCTATCAGTGAAACAAACGTCAGACTCTCTGTTGTTTGTTAGTTTTTTGGCCTTCAGATTCCACGCCTCTTGGAACATTGAGATTGATTGATTGATGCTTTACGTCACAGTCCAGTCTCATTTATGTTTGTTTGATTGATTGATTGATTGATGCTTCATGCCACAGTCAAGTCTCATTTATGTTTGATTGATTGATTGCTTGATGTTTTGTGCCCCTCTCAAGCCTATTGTTTGATTGATTGATTGATTGATTGGTGCTTCATGCCACATTCAAGCCTCTTGTATGAATGATTGATTGATTGATAGATGTTTTAAGCCACATTCCAGTCTCTTGTATGATTGATTGATTGATGCTATATGCCACATTCCAGTCTCTTATTTAAAATGAATGATTGATTGATGCTTTTTGCTACACTCAAGCCTCTTGTTTGATTGATTGATTGATTGATGCTTAGCACCACACTCAAACCTTTTGAATGACTAAGTGATTGATTGATTAAAGCTTTACTCAAGCCTTTTATATGATTGATTGATTGATAGACGCTTCATACACAATGCTGAGGCCCACTGGAATGTGAATGGACTAAATATAAATTTGAAAAGCATAAGATGGACCAACAACAAAAAATCTATCAAGGAAACAATGGTCACATAATGTGATAGTCCCTCTTCTGACTCCAGCCTTCCATTGATGGGTTTGTTGTTCAAACTCCACTGAGTCCCAAAAATTTAAAATGGGTTTGATTTTTTATAATTTTAGATTTTGTCTAAAATAAAACTGATCCACATCTGCAGTTGATAAATACATCGCCATAGGTCTTGAAAGCTCCAGTTGTTCGTAAATCTAATTTCATGGGCATGCCTTGATTATTTCTCATTAGAAGATAAATATGCTTACAAATTTAGTGAGTAATGTAGGCCTACTGCTTACTATATAATATTATATTTATGATCACTAAAACACATGAGCACAGGGAAAATCTTCTTGTAAATATATATCTCTCCTTTCTGTTTCACAGAACTGAACAGACAAAATGGCGGAGGTAGATTGTGCTGCGGGACTGACAGATTTCGTCAACTCGGGAAGAACGGGGCGAAGGAATGCCGTCCCAGATATTCAGGAAGACAAGAGCGTCAAAGTTGCAACGAATAAATTAAGTTTTGAATTTGAAAAACTACAATGTTCAGGTAAATATTTAATACGATAAGTCTAGACTTCTGATAATACTAGTATTGTCATTTTTTGGGGGGATTACACTTTCTTGAAAATGGTAGAAATTCTTCTATCGATTTTGGGTGACCCCAACACGGGAATCGAATCCGGTTTCCAGAATATGGCACCTATCGGCAGCACTATAAATGCCAGCTGTCTTATCCATTCAGCCAACTGACTGTCTGATAATACTTTTATTTAGGCTTTGGACCTTTTGGTTTTGTTGATTGATGGTTTTTTGCTGTACTCAAGATACCTTGAAAAACTAAAGGATCAACGTTGAAATGAAAAATATTGGTACATGTACAGTCAGTAGCCTGTACGAACCAAAGGCGTGTGCTAATAACAGAAGCTTATATTTTGTACTTTCTGACCAAAACAACCAACAACTAGCTAATTCTGTTTTAACGAAATGTTGCTTATACATCTAGTTGGCAGCTTATGACACATAAAAGACCTAATAATAAATGAACAAGTTTCAAGTTTTGCACCAATATTTAAGGTCTACAAATCGGCCTAATTGTGGAGTTATGGTGTTTTTGGCTATATTATGACATGCGCTCTATTTGCACTTTAAAGGGGCATGAGCTGCCAAAATGTTGATATTTTGACGTTAAAACAGAATGCTGAAATTATTGGCTATTTTTCTCAAGAGGTAGAATTCAAAAGCTTTTTAATGCTTCAAGTCTCGAAAATGTACGATAAAGTACTGTTTTAAACTAACTTTGGCTTAGAATGAATGAATGGTCGTCCCGGTTATTTAAATTTTGTTTACTTTTGAACACGTTTTCGGTTCATACAGGCCACATGCTGTATGGATTTTTCTCATTCCAACGCAAATCATTTAGTTTTTCGATAGCCTTCAAAGCCTCTTACTGTCGTGACGATCAGAAGTTATGAAAAAACTGTGAATTTTGGCAGCTCATGCCCCTTTAACTTAACTCCCTGTTGAATTTTAAATGTTACGTACCTGGGGCCTGTTTCACAAAGCGATGTAGCATTTTTTACGTAACTTTCATTGCAACTCATACTGGAGAGATACGTTGCTAAGAAAATTATGCAAAAAAGTATATATATGCAGTTTTGTGGAACAGGCTCCTGGACCCTGTTTCACAAAGCGTCGTAGCATAAGTTTTTACGTAACTGCCATAGCAACCCATGCTGTAGAGATACTGTGCGTTGCTAAGAAAGTTATGCAAAAAAGTACATATAGGGCCTACGCTGTTTTGTGAAACAGACTCCTGTTCTAGTAAGGGTTAAATAGCTCTAGGGCTTATTAATGTCCGATACATTTATGTGTGGTTATCATTTTCCTATGTTAAGGATTTTAGCAATTATGACCACAGCATGATTTCAAAGGGATCTTTTCAAACTTTATCAGCTGTGGCTGGAAATAAATCATACGATATTGTCATTAGAAATTCTCAGACCACCTGTGTCTTAAAATTAATCCTTTCATTTGAGACAGAAATAGAAGTAATTGCCACAGGCCTACATGTATGCCTATGTTGCACATAACGTACGGTACCTATCTTGTATACAGGTGCAGTAGAACTTGGCTATACCCACACTTCTACATCTTGTAAATTCCTATCTCACTAAACCAGGCAACGCGCCATTAGCCATATACAAGTGAAATAATCTTGAGTGTGGCGTAAAACATCAATCAATTCAGAAAGTATGTTGAGCTATATGTAGTTTTTAAAAGTAACTTTAATTTGCCTTCCTCTCACAATAAAACTGGCAACGCCGCCATATAAGTGAAATAATCTTGAGCGTGGCGTAAAACACCAAACAATCAATCAATTAATTTGCGTTAATGTTTTAGGAAAACATACCTTATAATAATACTGAAACTTACGGCACCCTTAAAACCTGCTTCATTACTCACCCCCATTTTCCTCTCGAATACAAAAATCCACTTCATTGAATGGATTATGCCTATGAATGTAGCAATTGGACTCCATATAATGTATCATGGGATCATAAATCTACTTGTTATTTGCTGGGCTACGACAAACAAGCGCCCGCAAACGGCAAGGGGAGATAAGCAAGTTTTTACATAGCGCTATTGAATGGTGTCTGAATTCTACTCTCACCAGCAAGCTTGGATTTTTTTCTAGAGTCCTTCAATGTGGGGCTGCTGTTTAAAAAGGAGACATCACTCCGTTGACCTTCAGATTATTAGAAAAATACAGAATGATCAATCTTGGATAAAAGGCTGCAAGTCGACTTTTCGCCAAAAATATACAGTTAACAAGTTATTTAGGGATTGCTATTGTTTTATGTCTGACAGTCAGTAAACAAACAGTCGAAAGTAGACCACACGTGCAGCCACAAAGGGCTCTACTGCACACTTGATTCTTTTTACCACAACAAAGCAGACATTGGAATCCTCAAATAAAACTCTCTATTCAGTGGTCCGTGGGAGCTGGGAAAGTTACCAATGACCACCAGGTGCTACTGTACTAGATATTTCCAATTGCTATTTTCTAATAGAGGTTATTTGTATTATAAATTGACTGAATCAAAGGCAATGGCTATACCTGATTGGAGACTGCACATGATTTTTTAATGGCTGGTCAGATTGATCCGAAATTATTGATGCCTCAACGTCATTATATTATGGCTTTATTAAAACCATTGCCTTTGGCTATCTGCAGAAACTGAGTAGTAAAGGAGAACACCAAGTGCACCGAGCAAGTTGATTGATTGATTGGGGCTTAACGTCGCACTCAACAGCTAAGGTTATATGACAACAAAGGTACCAACCGACCAAAACATCCCCCCCATCCCTCTTACCCACCCAGATCTAAATTTTGACATTAGGCTCCACAGACCATAGACAGTCAGCATGGCTTATGTATGTGGCATACTTAATGTTCCTCCTTGCTGGGTCAGCATACATGGCTAATTAAGCAGAGCCACATCGCTCCAGCCCAAAGGTGCACCAAGCAAGTCACGTGTAACTGCACATGTGTAGCTCTCTTTGGCATGATTTACTTATTCAGTCGTAAGTTTGATTCTCACCTTCGGACTGCGTTTTCAGTCGAATAACCTATGGGGGATGGTTACCACTTACCAGCGGAAGGTCGTGGATTTCCTCCGGGCATAGAGCCCGGTTTCCTCCCATAATAAAACTGGCAATGCCGCCATATAAGTGAAATAATCTTGAGTGCGGCGTAAAACACCAAACAATCAATCAATCAATAGATTCTAACCCTAGCCTGGAATTTTTTCCGGGTCAATCAGTGGCGGTTATTTACTATTCAGTAATTTCTTTGATAATGGTTGCAGCTTGCTTTTTAAACCCTATGATTAAAACTTCAACCAGTATGAAAAATTTAAATATACATCTTGTAACGGGCTTGTGTATAAAAGAGAATCTAACAAGCAAACACGTAGCCTACCATTCTCAGCCAGGCCAGGTAGCTTAGTTGGTAGAGCGGTGGGACGGTAAGCCTAAGTCGTGGGTTTGATTCTCATCCTGGCCCAGAATTTTTTCCGGGTTAATCAGTTACTAATTCAGTTCAGTAGTTTACTTATTTGCAGTACAATATAGAAACAAGTAAGCCTGCATGCAGAGCAACTAAAGCCTAAAAGGCACTCATTGCCCAATATTAGTTAAATTTCCCATCATAGTGCTGCTTTTGCTAAGTAGAAAAATAACAATGGATTGAAGATAAAACGTGGTAGGTCTCATTTCAGCGAAATGTGTACAATTAACAACTAGATAGTGTGAATTCCGAGGTACATTGTTTACTGTCTGACGGACTATTCGGCCTGAATGTAAACAGATGTCCTACAGTGGTGAACTCTGCTGCAATAGACCCTTTCGGCTTAAGGATTGGCGCTTGTATGGCAAAATGACGCTAAATTGAGTTTTTGGATCAATCTGAAAAAGTTTTACTGATATTTATCTCTTGGATAAGCTGTGAATAGCTGGTCATCTTAGTTTATTTCTAAAGTATATAATCTGGACAAAAAAATCAAAAGATGACGAATTGACCGGCCATGCTGTTAACATTCAACGGCCAGCTCTGGAGCCTCTGTAAGAAATTCCTGTCTGGCTTAAATTATATGTCAACAAATAACTTTCAAAGCAATTCCAAAATTAAAACCAAAACACATAGGACAACTTGTACTACTTTGTACATGGTGATGTTTTAATATAAGCTTTCGAGAGAAACTAATTCCAAAATTGTATAAGATTCGTCATTATCAGAAGAAGAAAAGAGGAGAAGGGGGACAGAGGGTGGGGGAGGTAGCACCTAATTTACCACAAAATAGTTTTGGGGGGACTCATATCCATAGTTATTTTAGTCCAAACAGTATTTCTTGTGCCAGGAAATATTAAAAGGTATCTGTCGCTAACTTGGCAAGCTGGGATCAGCTCTGAATCTGACAAAGATGTCTCCCATCAAAGTGTTAGGGGTTTGATCCCACTCCAACCCTGAATCTGACAAAGATCTCTCCCATCAAAGGGTTAGGGGTTTGATCCCACTCCAACCCTGAATCTGACAAAGATGTCTCCCATCAAAGTGTTAGGGGCCTGATCCCACTCCAACCCTGAATCTGACAAAGATGTCTCCCATCAAAGGGTTAGGGGTTTGATCCCACTCCAACCCTGAATCTGACAAAGATGTCTCCCATCAAAGTGTTAGGGGCCTGATCCCACTCCAACCCTGAATCTGACAAAGATGTCTCCCATCAAAGTGTTAGGGGCCTGATCCCACTCCAACGCTGAATCTGACAAAGATGTCTCCCATCAAAGGGTTAGGGGTTTGATCCCACTCCAACCCTGAATCTGACAAAGATGTCTCCCATCAAAGGGTTAGGGGCCTGATCCCACTCCAACCCTGAATCTGACAAAGATGTCTCCCATCAAAGGGTTAGGGGCCTGATCCCACTCCAACCCTGAATCTGACAAAGATGTCTCCCATCAAAGTGTTAGGGGCCTGATCCCACTCCAACCCTGAATCTGACAAAGATGTCTCCCATCAAAGGGTTAGGGGTTTGATCCCACTCCAACCCTGAATCTGACAAAGATGTCTCCCATCAAAGGGTTAGGAGCCTGATCCCACTCCAACCCTGAATCTGACAAAGATGTCTCCCATCAAAGGGTTAGGGGCCTGATAAAATAAAATAAAAATATCTCACTTGGCTCCTTTACAATAGGTAACTTGAAAGTTTGCCACGAAAGGAGTGTGCAGGATTTCCCCGTGGCCTTACGCTTTCATTTCCAATAATTATAGCCCTCGGGCTGGAGCATTGTGGCTCTGCTTTAGCCATGTATGCTGACCCAGCAAGGAGGAACATTAAGTATGCCACATACATTAGAGTTCCTGACGTTCTATGGTCTGTGGAGCCGAATGTCAAAATTTAGATCTGGGTGGGTGAGAGAGGGAGGGGGTGATCTTTTGGTCGGTTGATACTTTTGTCGCCGTATAACCTTAGCTGTTAGGTGCGACGTTAAGGCCCAATCAATCAATCAACCAATAATTATAAACCTGCTAAGGTAAAGGTATCAGGTAAAACACAATTATCTTGAGTGCATTATCCATCATAAATCTAGTCCTCCTTTGTGTTCCCTACCAGTATGTCATAGAAAAACATGTTTAATTCTGTACTATTTGGGTATTTTATTCAGGAAGATTTTCCCTGTGCTCGTGTGTTTGGCTGTTCGTTAATATAATATTTTGACAATGTCTCACCTGTTGAATTTCATCAGAATTTTGTGACTGGTGCTTAAAAAAGTCTAATGCGATTGAAAAAAAAAAAGGTTTTGTTTGTTTGTGATTACATTTTGGGGCAGATCTTTAAGCTTTCTGAATTAGTAAACAATTAGCAACAAGGCCAAGGTGAAATTTTTTTAATCATCAGTGTCGGTTACCTACTTATTCTCTTACATGTAATTTCTCTTTCGGCTTCAAACCTTTCTTATCAAACCTTTGTTATATATACTTCAGTAATTTTGTACAGCCTTTCTCACCGATTGTGTCTTTTTTTTCTGTTGCAGACACACCCAAGAGTCCGGAGGCAGGGACAGCCCCTCCAGCGGGGGCTGAAGGTGGAACAGATAGTGGAAACACACAAGGAACGTAGGGACAAGATGGCCGCTGCTAAGGACCAAGAATTACCTCCGAGTGCCTGGCGTTACTGTGATGGTTAAAATATGAGCCGATTTTCCACTGGAAATTGTGGTACCCCCCACGAGTTGTGATCGCCAAAGTTTCTGTTGCTCATATTGAAAATCTGAAAAATGCCAAACATTGCTGTTTTGGTCAATAGAAAAATGAGTTTTCGTTTGTGTTCGATCATTTATTGATGGTTTAAACTTGAAGGCCTAGATTTTCCATGGAATTTGTGTTACCCCCAAACCCAAAATGTGGTGACGACCAAAATTTCTGTTACTCATATCGAAATTGCTGTAATGTTAAATGTTGACGCGTCCATGTGAGTGTGCAATTTTAACGGTGCTTGAAGTGAACAGAATTTTGTGTCAAAGAATTAAAAAGTTGTGATTTCAATTTGGATTGGGCGTTTAAAAGTGCTACAAGGCATTTTGAAAGATGAACGAACTGGGAGAACTTTTTGTTGAAAAGATTATGAGATAATCACATGATCAGCAGAAATTTTTTTTCTGTATCATTGTCCGTTTAATAAAAATTTATGTTTGTAATTCCGTAAAGGCAAATTTCAACCGTTATCCATGGGATGCTGTGTTAATTTATGGCCTCCATCTTGACGTGTACTTTACATGTATATGCAAGAAGAGCAGCGATAGATACATTGTATGTTTGTATTCAGCTTATTTTATAATCATAATGACATAGTGGAAATGTTTTTTTATAGCCAAGATAATTTAAGTTCATTGCCTAAGGAGAATGTCTCTGAGGGTAGCTGCACACATGTGTCTCATCCTGTTTTACTTACTTGCTATTCTGGGGGCAGGCATAACTCCAATACAACTGGTCCTATTTTCTGATGTAAAAGTTTTATGTTGCTACATGTATGGCAGAAAATTTAAACAATTCCTGTGTGAGTTTTTCACTCAATTGCCCTATGTTGGGTGAGTTGCCAGGTACTTATCTGACACCAGGCTTGGTTTTCTCCCCCCACTAAACCTGCCAACCCGCCATATAAGTGAAATAAGTTTTATACTTTATTACAACAATTTATGATGGGGTATAATGGCCTAAAAGACATACCTCTTTTTAACACAATTAGAAACTTGTCTCCATGGTTATTGTAGACAAGACAATTTTTCCTATGCCCGTGTGTTTTAGTGTTCATAAATATACAAGTGAAAAAAAAAGAATTAAATGAGAAACAAGACTTCATGGAAGTTACAGTCAGTGTAGGCCTTACATGTACATGTATATTGGGCAAATTCTTGTAAGAAACATCTCTTGGATATATTGTTTGTTTACTTTTATGATTTTAGTGTAAATATGCTTGTAAATTTGTGTTCATGCACTTTAATGGTTGTAAGCTTATGGAAATCTCTAAGTTAAAGGGGCATGAGCTGCCAAAATGTTGATATTTTGACGTTAAAACAGAACGTTGAAATTATTGGCTATTTTTCTCAAAACGTATAATTCAGAAGGTTTTTAGTGCTTCTAGTCTCGAAAATGTATGATAAAGTATTGTTTTGAACTAACTTTGGCTTAGAATGAATGAATGGTCGTCCCGGTTATTTGAATTTTGTTTACTTTTCGAACACGTTTTCGGTTCGTACAGGCCATATACTGTATGGATTTTCCTCATTTCAACGCCAATCATTTAGTATTAGGATGGCCTTCAAAGCCTCTTACTGTTGTGACAATCAGAATTTATGAAAAAAGTGTGAATTTTGGCAGCTCATGCCACTTTAAGGGTGGGATGGTCGATTGTACAAGCAGTCAGGGCTTTCATCTGTCACTGAACACCTCCTCAAGTAAACCAGGCAAAACAGCCATTAAAGGGAAATGATCTTGATTTATTGGTTTATGTTTTACGCGGCACTCAAGATTATTTTAATTATATGGCAGCGTTTCCAAGTTTAGTGGGGGAGTAAGGAAACACTCAGCCTTCGACAATTAAGTACCTTTCAACTCTTCAACATGTGCAGATCAAGTAAAAAATCCTCTCAGATTTTTTTCAATTTGTGTTTGGTCTGAGTGTGATTTCAACCTGCGCCACATCGATCCATGGTCTGTGTCGGACACAGGGACTATCACTCTAACGGACTGAGCCTCTGAGGCCTCGGAAATAATCTTGAGTGTGGCGTAAAACACCAGACAATATTAAGATCCTGTGGTAATCAAACATCATGGCTAAAATTTTGGAATCTAAATTCTACACTTTTTATGAAGATAAGCTTCATATACATGTACAGTATATATATTTATGAACACTAAAACACACGGGCAGAGGGAAAATCTTCTTGTCTAAAATAACCACGGATATACATGTATATACATGTATGCCTATTCAAGGGAGATAATGCTGTGCTTGAGGACAGCATGGAATATGAATTGACAAGATTATGGACTTCTCTTAATTGGTAAAGGGTGACAAAACAGAACGACAAACATTCACAATGTGACACTTACTTGAGCAACGAAAATTGTGGTTGAAATTGCATAAAGCTAAATTTTCATTCTTCTTTGTAGATCTTGTTATGATCATGTAAATATTATTTCACATATGTTTTAAAAACTTTAAATTATTCAAAACTTGTAATATATTATTACACAATATCTGGTTAAATGTTCATTTTGTTGAAAGTTTTCAAAAATATGAAAAGTACTATTTGTTAAATGCACATGTATTTGTATATATATAAGCCGACTTGTTCTTTTGGTTTCTACTATTTATTTATTTATTTATAAATTTATATACATATTTTATGTAAATGTATGCACTTTTTAGCTTTTTAAAATGTATGGTGTAAATGCCCTTTTTTCTACTTTTATGAAAGAATATCTAGGCGCCGTTTCTTGAACAATTTACGGTCAACTTACGTCTAATTATAAGGTAAAGCTTAACTTTCGCGGAAACATAAACCAAATGTTCAACATTACGGCCAGTTTCAAAGTTACAGTACTTTGGATATAAATGTTTGGAGAAAAAGCTCCCAGGTTTGTTATGATACAGTATATGTGATTTTCAGTAATTGAACATTGAAAGGCGATATTATAATTACATAAGGATATTATTCCACCATCAATATGGGTAGTTTCCAGGTTTTTTTCAAAAGACTTTCTTGTTATGTAACTTTGCGACATGTTGCCATGACAATTACGCTGGTATTAGACGTATTTCGGGAGTAAATGTATGGACTACAGGTTTCTCTGAGCATTGGAGGGGGGCGGGGGGGGGGGGGGGGTATAAGAAATGGGGTAGAGATCTTTAGGTACCAATATGCCCATGGTGTTCCCATTTACCCTCAGAACCCTCGGGCTGGGGGCGGTGTGGTTTTTGCCATAGCCATTTTCGCCTACACCTAGCATGGAGGAAAATTAAGTATGCCAAATACATTAACCTTCCTGATGTTCATATGGTCTGTGGAGGTTTTAATGTTAAAATTTATTGAGTGCGACGTTTAGCCCCAATCAATCAATCAAAGTCAGAATGGTTTGAAGTTGATCATTAAATGCTCATCGTTTGGATTTTTGAAAAAAGAAATCCAACAGAATATCTTTGAGAAACAAGTTATGATTTTATATTCAACTATTTATTGTGAACCATTGAAAACATTTTATGGGATTTGGAATTTACATTTGTGTAATTAATTTATTTAAATTATATCAAGTTTTAATGTTGTGAACATGAGGCATCATCCCCCCAAAACAGTATTAATATTGTTGTTTGTTAAATATTTATTAGTTTCTTGGTTTAATTGAATGTCTTTGTGTAACTGTTATTCGTAATTATTTAAAAATTTTACCTTTTTTCCAAAGCTCAAAAACGGAATTACTTTAGAAAAATTGCCTGTAAAATACTTTCCTGATTTGTTAAATTCTTGAATGATGCTTTATGATTATTTATTCTGACATCTATCTATTTATATTTATTTTTTTGGTTGTTTTTGTTAGATTTAAATTTTTATTTAATATTTTCTAAAAGAGTACAGATACGTTTTTAATTTTAATATTTTAAACAATTTTGCTTTTTGGTAACAATTTTGCTATGTGCAATTTTATTTGTGTTTATTTAATATAAAATATGCTTTAAGAGGATGTGTTTATTATTTTATTAATTATTTTTGTGTACAAAAACGCAGCTTTTTGTGGACTTTTTCTCAGTAAATATTTTGAGAGCATGTTTCATATTCAAATAGAGAATAACTTAGCCGCGAAACGAAACCTCAAGCTATGAATAGAATGTTTTGCATTCATGCCTGGCTATTTTTTGCATTGTGTATAATATTATGGAAAATGTGACCGGCGTGTGTTATTGTCTAGGTTTATTTATTGCTGTAACAGTGAATACAGTGCAAATTGAATCTCCAGCTATTTTTATCACTGCTTTGTTAAGTTATTGTTTTGTGTGATGTTAAGTAAATCCATGTACGATGAAATCATGACACCTAAATAATTTTATAATTTATATTGATGTATTTTTATTGAACTGTTATATTAAACTTTGTTCTTCATCATATCTCACAAAGATATAGTTTTCTATTTCTTTTGAATTCATAGACTTCTGGTTATACTGATTGTTATTGTTTGTTTGGCTGAGTGGGAGAGTGATATTCTTCACAAATGTCACAAACAACCTTTCATTTACCTTCGGTATCTGGATGACATTTTTTATCATTTGGCAGCATACGTTGGAAGACCTTCATATTTTCATTGATACTCTTAATTCTCACGACCCCCAGCATTAAACTACAGCCTACTATTGATAACACTCCTGTGAATTTTTTGGATGTAACTATTTACAAGGGTCATACATATCATACTACTGGGTATCTAGATTACAAAGTATTCTTCAAACTTTGTGACACTCATCAGCTGCTACATGCTAGGTCATACCTTCCTCCCCACATTTTCAAGGGAGTCATTAAGTCTCAGGTTTTCATATTCTATAGAAACTGTAGTTCTTTAGATTTTTTTAATCAGGCTTGTTCTGTCTTAAAAGCTATTCTCCCCAGGGGTTATTCTATGAGGTTACTCCGAAGGATCAAATCCGACACATTAACACAGATCACTTCTCCCCCTTTAGCCCCCCCCCCCCCCCCCCCCGACACGCTTTCTGCTCCTTCACGAGTGTATCACTACCGCCCAACAAGACGCGATGCGAACTGGGTGTATACGTGCCAGATCACGGAATTTTTTTCTGAGAACAATCTCGCCATAAATATCAAATGGCAGAGAATCTTATTCACTTAATTGCGACTCCTCTAATATCGTGTATGTTATGACATGCAAAAAATGTAGCCAGCAATACGTCGATCGGAGAAACTCGTCAAAGAGCAGCCAACCATTTATCTAGTATTAGGCCCGTGGCACAACACTTCAACACTCTAGGTCATTCCATCAAGGACCATTTTGAAATCATGCCTGTTGAGAAAATCCCTTTTCTCACTTGCGCTGCAGACACCATGCACAAACGTTTTGCAAAGGGAAAGTTTTTGGATTCAAACATTACAAACTTATTATTTTTTTAACCCGGGAAGATGAAGAAATAACTATAAATACCATTTGTTTTTCAGCATAACAAGACCAGCATCGCTATGGCCAAGAATATAATAGAAGAATACAAACTACTTCAAAGTAAAATTGCTTGACCTGTGACCCAAAAAAGATCAAGTGTTTGAAAGATATGCTGGTCAGGGCTAAACTCCCCTGTCTGTCTTCTACCTAGTTTTTCCTTGGGGGGAACCAAAATTCTCACTTTCTTTTCCCATGATCCTATGGGGTTCAATTTCAGTCTGACCGTGTTCATAAACATATATAGCGATCAGCTTGTCTGTCCGTCTATCTGTCTGTCCGTAATCATTCCTTGTCATCGCATTTCCTGCCACAGTTGGATATCATGCGAGGATGTGCACCTCCTATTCTGGTTGCGCCGGTTTGATTATTTTCAGAGTTACTGCCCTTTTCCGACCGTATAAGAAAACATCGACAATTAGTGCTTGTCATCGCATCTCCTGCCATGATTTTTAGCGGATTTTTTTCGAAAATTGCTGGACATGCTGGATATCATGCGAGGATGTGCACCTTTTATTTTGGTTGCGCTGGTTTCATTATTTTTAGAGTTGCTGTCCTTTCCCGGCAGTATAGGTAGACGTAGACAATGGGCGTTTGTTTCTGATGACGTGTTTCAGGTAGTCCAGGTTTCTGACTCCAAAATGACTATTTTTTTTGTGCCTGTGGTTTTATCTGGGTTAGGCCTACACCTGATATTGGTTTCTCAATGCATTTCCTGATACAGATTGCATTGAATATTGTTGAAACTTGGTGAGGATATTTATTTTAAAGTGCTCGACGATTTAAGAGAAGTTCGACTTATACTAGTCCGCAGGGCCACATTATGTTGTGTCGATGGACGTTATTTGGATGCGCCTACAATATGGCACCATTGAACTTTGAAGAAACCCATATTGTTGACCCATCCAATTCACTCAACATATTGTTTCGTTAAGGGCATGTCAATAGTCAATCTGACAAAAATCGGGACGTTCATTAATTTAGTTTTAGTCCGATTGGTTGATTTTGTAAGCTATATATGATAGAATTGATATCTGTGTTGTGTAGAAAGTACTTCACTCAAGTAAAGGTTTTCCTCCGTTATTTACTAACTACCAGATACCCACCAATAAATATCCAAACATAAATAACGAGGTACCTGTAGATTTTTAATATTATTGAATTATGTAGAAAGTGAACATTGGCCTACACTCTCTGTTCGACCTTTGCACACCACTCTACTGAGGTAATGGTCTTCTCCCGTATTTAATTTCTGACATTATTTGATAGTCTACGACAAGAGCTGCCAAAATGCTGACAATTATAACTTGTTTAGTGAATCTTGTCTCGGGGATGTCCTTTTAGGTACCGGTAGTGTTTTGAACTAACTTAGGAGCATGAATCAACCTTCGTGCAGGCTATTCAAATTTTGTTATCTGTTCTGATACTATTTGGTTTGTAGGCCTATCCACCAGACTGCATGAATTTTCCTCATTCCAAATTTTGGATGAACTTCAAACCCTCTGATTGTCGCCACAATCCAAATCTATGTAAAAAAAAGTTTGGCAGCTCATGCCACGTTACATATCCAATTGATTAATAAATATCCGAGATACAGTTAGCAGTATTAAGAATGTGTTTAACTTCCAACTGGCCAGTCCAAAATACATATGTAGGTAAATATTTAAAAAAGGCTATTTTGTAAACTGAAATTCGGACTAGCTTTAAGAAGCAGGTGATATTAGTCCAATTTTACTGAACTTATGGTTATGTATGTAATATAACCATAAGTTCGGTAAAATTGAACTACAAGTGATCCATGCAATTTAGGTAAGCGATTTATTGTTCAAAATGGGGCAATGCAGATTTGAAGGCACTTCTCAATGAAAAAAATATACATTTTATCAATATTCAATATTTTGTAAGAAAACAAGATTTTGTCTCAAAGGCTAAACTCAATAAAAATATAAAAAGTATATTTTATTTGACACTTTTTGGTACAAGATTAACTTTCTTATAAACATCAAAATGCAGACTTTTCACACGAAATTAAAATGCAATATTACAAATATGCGGCAAAGGTTTCTCAAAATCATTTTTTTTTTAATGATGCATTTTCTTTTTAGTTTTCTTTATTAAATTGTTATCTTACCTTAATATTGTTTTTATTTTTCATTTTTTTTTTTCAAAATCTCTATTTCAATCCGAACAAAACTAAATTTACAACCTGGCCTCAATGGGCCACCATACAGTTACGCCTAAAGGATAGGTGTTAAAACTACTTGTTACTTTACTAGGTTTGAAATTACTTGTACCGCAATGCTCGTAGGAGTGTGGTGCATTTTCGTCCGGTTATTGTGACCAATGAACTATATACATGGAATGGACCTATCTCATTGGCTGATCTGGATTTGACTAGATAGTTGAAGCGAGCGTGCATAACGGATCTGCACCATCTCCTAGTAATGACGGCGTTCGGTGGAAATCAAATAACACGTGATCTCCATTCCACGCATATAGTTCATTGATTATGACTGTCTAAATTCCCTAATTCCATAACGAAATTGGTTAGGCCTACTTCTTACACTCTTATTTTTAAGAGTCTTTGGAGCAGTAATATGCCTCTTCTTGGACAAAGCCGTTATCTTCAAATTTGCTTATGAATGGATCGCTTAGAAATCTCTTTTAGCGCTGAAAAAGCATAGGCCTATAATATACGGTACATTTAGTAGTTTAAACATTGAGACACCGTGATACCATTAGGCCTAATATAAGTATCGGCAACCACATTGACGACTTCAGGCGATCTTTGTTAGAACCACACGGACTGGCTGTTGTTATTACTCTCTTGTTACAATGGTTTTGATTGGACCCCACACATGACGCGTACGCCATTACGTGGTTTATGTAACTCTGCTCATAAACGCCTGTCAGTAAATGCGCCATTGGCCCTCTGGCGAAAACAGCAACGTCCTCGCCGTTGTGGGTTTCCGACGAAATGTTCACTGCACTCTGTTGGCGATAGTTGTTGTCATCTGTAAAAAAATGAAAACAGTGGTTTAGAAAGTGAAACGGAAACTAGTAAAATAGACTGATTGCTTCATGACGTCATTGGAAAGATAAGAATGCACACAAAAGTAAAGGTGCGCAGTGGTGCGTGTTTTCCATCCCATAATTTATCGGTGACATTCCATTCCATTGTTTGGTTTTGAGTGGCGTATTCAACCCTGCAATTGCAGGTTATGCACGCCAAAGCATAATGTAATTGGTTCTTGACTGTTATTTACATTTAAGGGTTGAGGGTAAAGGAGGAAATAGATTGGATAATGGTTGTCATGGTGAAGAAAGAATTATCGGTGACATCATTAAGATTCAGGCCTATATATAGCCATAATTATTTGGTTATCACGTGATGCAGCACGAACTGGGTTCTTTGGCACATAGTTTGCATACATTAGAAGTTTACAATGGGATGATTGGAGAAAAAGGGGAAAAGGAGGCCTAAATCAAACTGCCAACCACACAAAACGATCTACCAAAATCATATGCTGTTATGAAAAAAGGGGGAAAAGGAGGCCTAAATCAAACTGCCAACCACACAAAACGATCTACCAAAATCATATGCTGTTATGAAAAAAGGGGGAAAAGGAGGCCTAAATCAAACTGCCAACCACACAAAACGATCTACCAAAATCATATGCTGTTATGAAAAAAGGGGGAAAAGGAGGCCTAAATCAAACTGCCAACCACACAAAACGATCTACCAAAATCATATGCTGTTATGAAAAAAGGGGGAAAAGGAGGCCTAAATCAAACTGCCAACCACACAAAACGATCTACCAAAATCATATGCGGTTATGTAAGTCAAGACAAGTCAAGGTGAAAGAAAGCAATAACTTACAAACATCTTTGTTGGTGAGATTCTCCCTGCCGTATCCTGGTCCATTGCCGTATAATATCGTCGTCATGGGCATCCGATCAGCCGTGGAACTGTAAGCATCACTATTGTCGAAATAATCGTCAATCCCTGCAACGATTTACAACAACAACTGATGATAAGGCCGAACGTGAAAAGGAGAGAAAACTATCCCATTTGGCATGCAATATGTCCCTGCTTTTTTTGGCAAATCTATGGCAAAAACATATTTTAGAAAATACTAAATATGTTTATCAGTTTTCCAAAGGCCTAGAATAATATACGTAACTACAAGAACGCTTTGTTAAACGATACCAAGCTATTAGGACGAAGTCTTCGCATGTACAAAATTGATCATTGTAAAATAGACGCCAGTCTTTGTAATAGATGATAAATTGTACCCAAGGAAGCATTGAGTAGGGTTTTATTTCATGCAAAACGACACGAAGTGTAGTTGAGACACAAGGTAGTAGTGCCTGTCTCTCCAAAGCAGAGAGCACGTTGTCGTGTTTTGTGTTTCTTTTTAATCCGGTCAGGCAGAAGAGACTGTTTCAAAGCATGTTAAAGGGGCATGAGCTGCCAAAATGTTGATATTTTGACGTTAACACAGAACGTTGAAATTATTGGCTATTTTTCTCAAGATGTATGATTCACAAGCTTTTTAGTGCTTCTAGTCTCGAAAATGTACGATAAAGTATTGTTTTAAACTAACTTTGCCTTAGAATGAATGAATGGTCGTCCCGGTTATTTAAATTTTGTTTACTTTTCGAACACGTTTTCGGTTCGTACAAGCCACATACTGTATGGATTTTCCTCATTCCAACGCCAATCATTTAGTTTTTCGATGGCCTTGAAATCCTCTTACTATCGTGACGATCAGAAACTATGAAAATTGGCAGCTCATGCCCCTTTAATATACTTAGCGCCATTAAAAACGCACGGTTGAATTTTATGTTTCTACCCCAGTAAGGCTATTGTCTCCAACAGATACAGATGCATGCACGCATCCCCTACCGAGGGCCCATATTGACACCCGCCGCACGCCAAAACCGTTTACGATGGGCTCAAAATCATCAGAGCCCACACTCTGCAAGGTTGACACAAGACTTCTTGCAACAGAATAATGTGAACATCATGGAATGGCCAGCTTACTCCCCCGATCTATCGCCCATAGATCACTTGTGGGATCAGCTTAAGAATGCCGTTGCACAACGTCAACCCAGGCCACGCAACCGACGTGAATTGATCCAGGTAGTGCAGGAAGATTGGGACCGGATCCCACAGCACAGAATAGCCACACTCATCAGGTCCTTGCGTCGCAGATATACTGCTTGCGTTGATGCCCAAGGTGGACATACCCATTATTGAATGATGACAACTTCAATTTCTGTATCAACGATTTGTTTGCAAGGAATAAAAGTCACCAGGGTTTCACATATTGTCAACTCTTTGTCTCATCGTGACCAATGCATTATTCTTCAATTTAAGAGTACTTACAATATTTTACACTTCACATTTCTCAAAATATTTTACATCCTTTGGGTCGTGCGTTTTTAATGGCGCTAAGTATAGTTAAAGATCAGCATATGGATTATCCAATTAAGCCCCCCTGGCCTCCTGAAGAATCAGCGATTATACTGAGAGAACCTACGCGTGATAAACATTTTCCTGACACTATATATCTTCAATCGTTTCTTAAAACAACCATCAAACAATTCTAAGTCAAGTTACTTGTGTGCACTTAGAAAGAAGCTTTATGCAGGCCTATACAGTTGTGTTATTTTTCGCACCGTTTAGGCTATTGAGTTATGACTTCTGTCTTGGTTGCCCTTAGGGCTTCTTGATGCTTAGATCTCCGAGGGGTACTTGGTGTTTGGATTCAACCAACAGGTCCCATAGAGAAAACGTAATACCAATATAAACAAGGACATTGTGTTTTCTTTATATTCGAGTGATCCTGGTTTTATGTTGAATTTATAATGTTCTGACTTACCGAGAATAGGGTTGCCTCTTGAAGGATATCCCGATATCACCATGGTATGGGAGTGATCAGATGTCACCACGATCAGAGTGTCTTCTTCATTCGTCATCTGTAAGGTCCTAAAAGTAGGGAGTATTACCATTAATACTTTGTTTTTGTTTGAAACTCTCTTTAAACGTGGGTTCCGTAATAATGAAAAATAATTAAGGCATCACCACGAAGTAAGCTTTTTGTGAACAACACGAGATTTCGAGACCTGTGCCGGTGTCCTTTATCAAGTGCAATACGAAATGCACGACATGCGAGACGAACTACCTTTTGACGTACGGGTGCAGCGGTGCACATGATAAAGATACCGACACAGGACCCTGTTTCACGAAGCGGCGTAACGTAAGTTTTAACGTAAATGCCTTAGCAACCGATACTGTAGATATACGTTAGTATGAAAGTTACGTAAAGAAATACATCTACGCTGCTTTGTGAAACAGGCCCCAGGTGTCTAAAGGCGTAAAGCTCGTCTCGTTCACAAAAAACTCTCTTCGTGGCGATGCCTTAATCATTTTTTGTTAGCATTACTATTTTGTGATTTAAATTTTATTTGCCAATGTGTTGCTAAGACAACACACAATTAGTACCCCTACCATTGAACAACACTTGTAACTTGAAAACCAATGTAATCAATGAAAGCTGAATTAATCCACGTTTCTATCTTATGTCATTCGATTACAATTTGACAAGAAATTTTAGCGACTGTGTCCAAGTGCTTTTGTCAAAAAACACAAATGATCGAACTTGAGAAGGGAAAAGGCGGCGAATATCAACCGTGGGAAACGGACCCTGGTTTCTCAAAAAAGTAATCAGTCCTCTTGTAAACTTCCTACATTGGGTTCTCACGGTTAATTTGACAAAATATCTTTACCAAATCCCCCAAGACGAAATGTTAGCGAGTGCAAAGCCGTACATGCAGATGCCCCTCCTCGAAAAAAACCCAAAGGATGCCTATTGTCGCTTTGTGTGTCTTTTTAAAGCCTGCGTGATACTTGAGCTGTGTTATTCACCAGCAATACAAGTTGATTAAACAAAATCTAAATTCACAACCTACTTTTCAACGGCTTCCTCCATAGCCAGGGTCTCATACAAAGCTCTCTTTGCCATCCCGTCATGATGCGCATGGTCAATACGACCACCTGTAAAGACGAAACAAACCAATAGCATTAAGCACAAGAATACGCCCGTGTATGGATTGAAGCATGCAACGCGATGTTTCGAAATTTGATAGCCAATCTAAAACTGAACGTATATCAGTGATTGCAGAAGTCTATGAATGAGACTTCTGGTCATACACTAGCCGAGAAATCTGGGCTCTGCGGAATTTTTTTTTCTCTCCGTGTAAGGCGACAAGACACATTAGCAGCCATATAATACCAGTCGCCGTAAGACCGGTAATCCGGGCTAGTGATACACATTATTGTAGCGCGCTGTTATTATGTACAAAACTTGAGGACTATTGGAAACTCTGGTTACAAGTTGGCCGTGATCATCCGATGGAATTGCAACCCGGACAGTCTTAAGGCAGCATTTGCGACAGCCGTGGAAGTTATCCGGAATGTCAGCACAATTCGTGTAACATGACACGAAATTTAACATATTACCAAATGATATCTAAAGAGAGTGATTTAAGTCCCGTTTTAACATGGATTTCTGGTTTGATGAAATACAAGTGTATCGGGTGCAGCTGAGGAGTTGATGAGTTGGCACCTGTGATGAAGATGTGCCACAAAGGGGTCAAGCTGACGGAGTGTCAACTGTAAGGAGGTCAAAATTCCGGCATTTGTTCATCCGTGGTTGGCGATCCTTAGCACATTGACCGTCAATCATCAAACCTGCCACTAACCTTCTACTAATAGAAAGAATCCTTTTTCGTTTTTAGACAAGATCTGGATGGCTTTCTCTGTCATTTCGCTCAGAGAAGGTTCATCGGTTTCCTTTCTGTCCAGTTCAAAACTCATGTGGTCAGGATTAAATAAACCTATGGCAGAAAAAAAATGTTTAGAAATGAGGACCTTGGCCTACTGCTAAGAACCATTGGTCTTAACATGTTCAAAATAAAAAAATGACACCATTTAGCATAGTGTAAACAAATGAACTCGAATGCCCAAACAATATTAAACTATACCCGTAGTTTTCCGCAAATTTGAATGATAAACTATCTAGACTTTTCCCGCGCCAAATCTTTTATTTGATACGCATGTGTGCACTGCGGATACTATATTACGATTTCACAATTAAAACAACCATAAAAAGGGTTTGTCAAAAGACGATGATTTGCCAACTTACTGTTTTTGTAAAATATTGGGTAATTTTGGTCTCAGAAGTGGCATTATTAAGTCAATATACCCCCCCCCCCCCTCCCCCGTTGCAAATTTAGTCTTACACTGAAACCTAGCCGGAAAATGCAGATGGTTCCGACTACCTACATGTAAGACCATGGTTTATAATAAGAACCGGGTTCGAATCCCACTCAGTCCAAAAATTGGAAAATTTCCTGACTGGGTTTTCACTCGAACGACCTATGTGGGATGGTTGCCAGTTACCAGCGGAAGGTCGTGGGTTTCCTCCGGGCACCGAGCCCGGTTTCCTCCCACAATAAAACTGGCAACGCCGCCATATAAGTGAAATAATCTTGAGCGCGGCGTAAAACACCAAACAATCAATCAATCAATATAATAAGAACAAATTTTGGGATAAGTTATTTCTTCCGTCTTTTGACGACCCAAAATTGAAGATTTCAATTTAAGATTATTTCTGAGGAAATTTTAAGGATACGGTAAGAATTCCGCTAATTCAAGGACGAGCAATGTGAAGATAACAAATTATTAGACTGCTTTCTGCCATATTTGGTCTAAAACAACAACAATAGCGATTGCTCGATAGGATTATCGATCGCTCCATGCAGGAGGCAAGACACCCAACGAAAAGTCTCAAACTTTTAGAGTGCTTTTCGTAATGTTTTGAGTACTTGAATTAGCGGAATTCTTACCGTTGGTTTTTTTGTGGCCCAGTACTTGACGAGCCATGGAGAAAAATAAATTCTAAACCAACCACTAACCCAATAAACAATCTCCATCTGTTGACATCATCTGTGTTCTATTCCAGACATAGTGACACTGGCGATTATTGTCGGCTTGAATGTCCAACCATTCCTGTAGAAAATAACAACGGAATCATGGAGACATAGCAGTTCAACAGTATTAACCTAAATGTCTATAGGCACCGCGTAAATAACGTTTTTAATTTATCTGTACTGGGTCGAAGACCAGTGCATTTGAGAAATTAGGGGGTGGGGGGGGGGGGGGGGGGTTCTCAAAACATTTACGCCCGACGAAGGTCTAATGGCAACATTTACATTCAGGATTACGTTACGACTAGGCGGAAAGTTACGTCGGGCGTAAATGTCTTGAGTAACAGACAATGCTTTATCGTTCATTCTACAGACTAGAAGCACTAAAAAGCTTCTGAATTATCCGTCTTGAGAAAAATAGTCTATAATTTCGGTTTTAACGTCAAGATATCAACATTTTGGCGGCTCATGCCACTTTAAAGATTCAACTTTTTTTAGAACGGACGTCCCCTTATGTAGCCCTTCCTTCCTTTCTCGGTGTCAACAAATAAACAGAATTAACATGAATATATGGGTGTAAAATATAAACCAAGGGCCACCTTTGGACGAATAATTATTCCATTCTAATCCTTACTTGAGTTAAATCTCTGCCGTCTCGGCGGCCATATTCTTTAGAGTTCATCTTTCCAGTCTGGGGGTCAGTTGCATTGTTGGGGAGGAAATAGTATCTGCCACCTCCCATCACAACCTGCCGATAAGGAATCAAGCAAATTGTGTGTTAAAAGAATAGTATAGGTTTATAGAGGCCTGTGCCATACGCCCTTGAGCTCAAAATACCCTATATAGTCCAACAATAATATGTAAAACGATTAGACAGAGGCTATATAATTTCCTTTCATGCATTGGTGATTTTACATTTAGCGTAATTTTACAGGGAACCCAGTCCCATGTAGCTGTCCACTAGCAAATCTTTAGTTAGGCTAAACCTTTATTAGGCTCTCGATCTTACCAACTGAAAAGGCCCCTGGGCCATACACGCACTCATCACTCAGCAATGGCGGCGCTTTTTACAAAGTCAGATAAAAAAAGCCAATGAGACGTGTCCATTCCACGCATATCGTTCATTGGGTAAAACTTTTAAGAAGTAGTTTAGGAAGATATTTTTTGGACGTGGCTTGGAACAACAAGAATAAGTATCCTTACCGATATGTCCGACTTGTTCATGACGAGTTGATAGGCAATGTCTTTACAATCTCCGTTCATGTCAGGCGGTAAATTCGCATCGCCTTCCCAAAATCTACTGGCTGATTTGGCGTAGGTTGCAGCAGGCGTGGCGTGTGTTACACGAGTGGTTGTGACTACGCCGGTCGATTTACCTGAAATCGTCAGATTAGTTTTTCATGCGGTGTTTGGTAGTAACTAGTATTGAACGAATTTGAAATCAAAAACATTTCTGAAAAAGAATGTACACGTAGGGAACCCGGATCGTGGGTCATCTTAACTTGAGATATCCAAGCCCCGTAACCAAAATATCTATTGACGATGTTGGCCACACGTCATCAGAATATAGCCTACTTTGGCCACGGGGCTTGGATATCTCCAGCTAGGGTCATCTTAGAAAAATAATGTGGAAGCCCATTCATACTCGTGAATAGAGATCCTTTCAAGGGTATCTCGACGTTGGATGTTTTTGGTCTGTTTGGTGTAAGCGGGCATTTCCTAAGGGTATGAGGGCAGTCTAATTGTTTTGTCCGTATATTAAATGGTATCTCACTCGATCAACATGTACATGTACACGTACATTCTTCAACCTATATGCCGCTGCTTTCCTTCTGGCGTTGCTTGACGTATGGTGAAATAACGGCGATGTTTGCTCCTTACAAATTGAGATTCAAGATTAAGATTCAAATTATTGATCGTCCAAAACTGTAAAACTGGTTCCACCAACAGTTTATAGCCATACAAGCCAGACATTGATTACTTTGATCAATCTTTGATTCTTGTCGCTGTATTATGGGTTTCCTCTATAGGCCTATACTAACCTTGTGCCATCGACCAGTCCAAGATGGTTTCGAGCTCTCCTCCCTTCATGCTGGCACAATCGTCTAACTTTACGCTACTATCGACACCGACGAGTCTGAAATTGGTTTTCACGCCGGTCATCAGCGATGTTGCAGTTGCCGCAGAATCTGGCGTGGCCCTATCCACGTTATAAGTCTGCAAAAAATGGAAACCATGTAAAACACGTTGCGTTAGTGTATATATTTTTTAGCTTGCTTCGGGTGGAGAAAATGACGTATTGATGTTATAGGCTGCACTTAAACTTATTTCTCCTAAATGGCGGGATTGACAGTTTTAGTGGCCCGAGAAAGGTACCTCTTTGACCGGAAGAAAACGAAGCAAGATATTCCACATCGTCGGAACCTACGATTCAAACCTACGCTCACGCTCACTTTACCCGTGGGACAAGTGGAACCAAATCCGTCGTTTCTAATTTAATATGCACGTAGACTTTGATTGGTTCCGTCTCAAAACTGTGGCGGAAATTTCACCAATCAGAATCGGCGTTACGTTAGCATCCAGACAGTGTTCAAAACAAAGATTGACGACTTTTGTGATTACACTTTAATTCGATAAACGTGTCTCAAAAACTGAAGAGTTCCAACGTTTAGAAGAGAATTTTTGATTGGTCCGACAGTAAATGGGCGTTCCCAGAAAACGAGGCTTTGAATCGAAGTTGGCCCAGGGGTAAAAGGTGAGCTGTTGAGAATTTAACCCGAGGTATCCGAGGTTGGATATTCCAAGGTTTACGAATCTCTGTACTATTCATTTTTTATTGTTGTAAAAATGCTGTGGTTGGATTGATTGACTGATTGATTGATGCTTTTCGTCGTACTCAAAATGATTTACTTCTATCGTTTAGGGAGGGGGGGGGGGGCTCTTTGCGTCAGGAGGACACCCGCGACCTGTCTCTATCAACTCTACCTTATATGGCGATCAAATGAAAACCAAATTTTTTGATAAATGGGCGTGATTGGATGTCCCTTCAGTGTTATAAAGGGGGAAATATATTGACCACTTCTGACACCAAAATTACCAAATAATTTACAACGGTAAGTTCGCAATTTATTCTCTTTTGACAAACCCTTTTTATAGTTTATACTTTTATAATTGACCACAAGCCCTGCGCAATCTTAATATAATATCTTGAGTGTGGCGTAAAACATCAATCGATTAGTCAATCAGTCAGTGTCCCGTTATAACATATCCGTGGACAGCGGGATTTGATTTTAACAATAATGGGACAGTATAGGCCCCCTATGGTCCAAATTGTAATTATTGGTATTTACAAACAATCTGACCTTTGCCATTCCCGTCGATGTAAAATTTTCAAACGACAAGACCGTTTCCTCTCCTGTCTTGTTGTTGTTTTGACCCTTCAGTATCCGGGCGGCTGTTATGGTACCCACTGACATTCCATCTCCCAGAAACATAATGACGTTCTTGGCGACGTTCGTGTTTTCATTTGACGCCAACATGCGCCGTAGACGTTCTTCTCCCTCCCGTCTCCAAAACTCAGCATCTTCAAGTAGAAAATTATGATCCATGTCGATGTTGAAACGATTTTTCCTTGATTTTGTACCGGAGTTCAGAAGTGCATTTGAGCCTATTCGCTTCCCATTTCAATAGTTCCTTAAGAGGTCACCAGATAAAAGCATATGGCTCCTCGGTATTAAAAAAATCGCCCGCGTCGCATCTTGTTGAAGCAAGTTAAAATCTGCATGTAACCCATTCCGTGCTTCAAACACGGAATGGGTTTCACGAAGATTTTAAATTTGATCGAGAGGATGCCCACATCGTTAAAAGGCACAAAGATCTGTGGTTTAGATAAACTTATTGCTTTTTGTGCATGGTTACAATAAGGTGAAGAGTTACTTATGGATAGCAACCTCTTGGTTTATTGGGTGACGACGTTTCGATGTAGTTCTTACATCGTTATATTGTTATCAAAGTCAATGCAGTGGCTAGACAAAGTTCGTTACGCACTAGAGTGGCTGGAACCGTTGCTGGTGGAAGCATTCAAAGAAGAGAGGGATCCCCCAATAACAAGCTGACCTATATAATTCACGGTATAGGCAAAATGATATTTTGGGTCCCTCTCTGAAAAGGTGTCTGCACTCTGACGGCTTTGAGACGTTCGTACAGACATACATATTGTCTTACCTTCGGTTACTTGAGCGGGGATTGCAGCGAAGTAGACACAATGGAGACTGAGACCAAAAAGGGCCCACGAAGCACAGAAATATATACGAAATTAATCCCGTCTTACCTTCGGCCATTAGAGCGGGGATTGCAGCGGAGTAGACACAATGGAGACTAAGACCAAAAAGGCCCACGAAGCACAGAAATATATACGAAATTAATCCCGTCTTACCTTCGGCCACTTGAGCGGGGATTGCAGCGGAGTAGACACAATGGAGACTAAGACCAAAAAGGCCCACGAAGCACAGAAATATATACGAAATTAATCCCGTCATTTTTCCTTCAAACATTAAAGTGGGACACGCTTGACAACTCGATAAAAACTATAGGTTTACCGGTTTATCATCTATAGATAAAGTTAAAAACTAGACCAGCCACTGGGAAGTCCGTTTTAAAAAATTCCGAACTTGAGAGGAAATTTTGATAGGAGGGTCAAGAAGTTGACACAATATCTTAGATAACACAGTTATCAGAAGCTGAGGGAAGTTCGATTTTCAACGGTCTACCCAGCAACTAAAAGTTGTAGACGGATTTCGCAAGCAGCTGGTATTGAGTAACTACGTATATACGCGTATTTGTACAGCTTGCTATTGCATAACTGTTCTGGTCAGAAAAGTATGTTGTGGCTTGAGGTGCAGAAAAATACGTGTATGGGGTGGAGGGGATACAAGATGCTTCCAACCCACCCCTCTCTGCATGTTTGCCACCCCTGACTGTTTTCCTTAACTATTCTCCCCATCCCTGGTCTTCCATGGCTCAGTCGAAAGAGTGAGTCCTAGCCAAAACTTTGACCATAGGCCTACTCAATAGCATAAAACGAGAGCTATTGAGTATGGTCAAAGTTTTGGCTAAGTGAGTCCCTAAGCCCGACACAGGGCTCCATCGATGCGTCGGGATTTGAATCCCACCCAGGCCAAATGAAATTGAAAAAAAGCTGAGTGGATTTTTCACTCGATGGCCGGATGTGGAAGAGTTGCCAGGCACTCGCCGGGTGTCGTGGGTTTCCTCCCCAGAAAGCCAGGCAACCACTCTGAAACTTCGGGGATTTACGTGCGTGAAATACCGCGTGTCAAAGCCGACCGGTAGCGAGCGAAGATAGCCGAAGTGTGTTTCGAGTGCCAGGCAACGTACGCCACCATATGTAAGAGAAATGATGTTGAGTGCCGCTTAAAACATCAAATAATCAATCAATCCTTCCCCTTCCTCGAATTTCGATTTGAAAATAGTGATTATAGCTAAAACATTATAACATTTACATTCAATTAGTTTAATAAGCAACAAAGACTCCGAACTGTACTCCAACATCCCGGATATTTTAATGTCAGCCATTTGGCAGCAGGTCACAGTTTCATTTCCCATTTGCGGTAATGTTAATGTCTGCTCTCATAGCACCTTCCCTAACTTTCGTTGAACCAAATCCTTCGGCGGGGGCCTTGAACAGTCCTTTGGCAGTATTTTAAGAACAATTTTTTCATACGTTGAAGGTAGAAATTTTGAGATACGAGTAGAATCAGCTGATAGGGGTCTCTTTGAACATATACCGCCGCATATAAACAAACCAAAGCACCCCCAACTACCAGATCTCCATCCACCTGAACTGGTCCCATTCCACTTCTAAAATCATTTCCAGACAGTAACTCAACCCCTGTCCTTTCATAAAAACTACAAAAATGCCCAGAACAAAAATGCAGGGGGCCAGGAAAAAAATAATAAAAAAAACACACAAAAATATCTGGAACTTCTTTCGTCCCTAGGAAGTGAGAAACTATGACCTGTATCCCGAGGAAAATCCGGAAGGGAGAAACTGTGACTTGTATCCATTTAGCCACTCTGATAACTTCGGGGATTTACGTGCGCGTGTCAAAGCCGACCGGTAGCGAGCGAAGATAGCCGAAGGGAGTTCCGACTGCCGAATGCCATAACGTCAACCATTTAGTTTTTCAAGGTAGGCTACTTCAAAAGAAAACGGAAATTATAAAAAAAAACGCCTGAAACTCTTGCACACTCTCCGCCATATCCTTTCTGGGGTTTGTTAAAGTGGCATGAGCTGCCAAAATGTTGATATTTTGACGTTAAAACAGAATGTAGAAATTATTGGCTATTTTTCTCAAGAAGTATAATTCAGAGGCTTTTTAGTGCTTCTAGTCTCAAAAATGTACGATTAATTATTGTTTTGAACTAACTGTGGCTTAGAATGAATGAATGGTCGTCCCGTTATTTAAATTTTGTTTACATTTCGAACACGTTTTCGGTTCGTACAGGTCACATACTGTATGGATTTTCCTCATTCCAACGCCAATCATTTAGTTTTTCGATGGCATTCAAAGCTTCTTGCTGCTGTGACGATCAGAAATTTTGAAAAAAAAAGTGTGATTTTCGGCAGCTCATGCCACTTTAAGTAGGTCAATTTACACGAGCTTACACGAGCAAAATTAAACACGGGACACATTATGTATGTCCAGTTATGTTTAAAATATTTAAATGGGAGTCTAAATCATGCGTACAATTGAAGCCCTAACAACAACAAAGATCAGATAAGTGGCTGTCGCCATCAGGACCCCTCGGGTCTGGGCCAAAGTAACCGAAGATATTTTATTTTCCAGACAATTTGTTGTGAGTGAAAAACTACTCCACATACATGCATCACATTTACAAGGAGGTTTTTGGCTGAGTCATGTAAGGGGCATAACTCTTGAAAAACATGTCCAAGCGAGTCGATTTTAAATAGGCTTCTTTTACTTGCTGTAATAAACAAATGTGTGAAGTTTCAAAGTTGTACGCTAAAGACTTTTTTAGATAATGTGTTTACTAGGCTTTTTACTGCAGCGGTAATGCAAGGGACATAACTCTTGAAAAAACATCCGAGCGTGTTGATTTTAAATAGGTTTCTTGTACTTGTTGTATTAAACAAATGTGTGAAGTTTCAAAGTTGTAAACTAAAGACTTTCTTAGATAATGTGTTTACAAGGCTTTTTACCGCAGCGGTAATGTAAGGGGCATAACTCTTGAAAAAAACATCCGGGCGCGTTGATTTTAAAAAGGCTTCATGTACTTGCTGTATTAAACAAATGTGTGAAGTTTCAAAGTTGTAAGTTAAAGACTTTTTTAGATAATGTGTTTACAAGACTTTTCATAGCAGCGGTAATGTAAGGGGCATAACTCTTGAAAAAAACATCCGAGCGCGTTGATTTTCAATAGGCTTCTTGTACTTGCTGTAATAAACAAATGTGTGAAGTTTTAAAGTTGTAAGTTAAAGACTTTTTTAGATAATGTGTTTACAAGGATTTTTACCGCAGCGGCAATGTAAGGGGCATAACTCTTGGAAATAAGTGGCTATCGCCATCAGGACCCCTCGGGCCTGGGCCAAAGAAACCGAAGATATATTTATTTTCCAGACAATTTGTTGCGAGTGAAAAACTACTCCACATACACGCATCACATTTACAAGGAGGGGCATGTAAGGGGCATAACTCTTGAAAAACAGGTCCAAGCGCGTCGATTTTAAATAGGCTTCTTGTACTTGCTGTGTTGAACAAATGTAGAAAGTTTTAAAAATGTGATTGAAAGACTTTTTTAGATAATGTGTTTACAAGGATTTTTTCCGCAGCGGTAATGTAAGGGGCATAACTCTTGAAAAAAACATCCGAGCGCGTTGATTTTCAATAGGCTTCTTGTACTTGCTGTATTAAATAAATGTATGAAGTTTCAAAGTTGTAAGTTAAAGACTTTTTTAGATAATGTGTTTACAAGGCTTTTTACCGCAGCGGTAATGTAAGGGGCATAACTCTTGACAAAAACATCCGCGCGCGTTGATTTTAAATAGGCTTCTTGTACTTGCTGTAATAAACAAATGTGTGAAGTTTCAAAGTTGTAAGTTAAAGACTTTTTTAGATAATGTGTTTACAAGGCTTTTTATAGCAGCGGTAATGTAAGGGGCATAACTCTTGAAAAAAACATCCGAGCGCGTTGATTTTCAATAGGCTTCTTGTACTTGCTGTATTAAACAAATGTGTGAAGTTTCAAAGTTGTAAGTTAAAGACTTTTGTAGATAATGTGTTTACAAGGCTTTTTATAGCAGCGGTAATGTAAGGGGCATAACTCTTGAAAAAAACATCCGAGCGCGTTGATTTTCAATAGGCTTTTTTAGATAATGTGTTTACAAGGACCAATGGACAGACGGACGACGGAGGCAACGACAATACCCTTCGGGCAAAGTTGCCCGAGGGGTAAAAACGGGTCTCTTTGGTCTGTAGTTTACACTCATTTTCATCGGCAGACATTTTGTGTCCATGTCGAAGACACAATGTCCCTGACAAATAACACTGTAAGAACGCCCACCTGGTTCGAATCATTAGGGTGCTTGTGCGCATGTCCAGACTCAAAGTTTGTCTGTATTATGGGTAGGCCTACATGGCAAATTCAATTTCATATAAAAAAATATGCCAGAACTATAAAACTTTGACCAACATAGAATAGCCATTTCCGTCTGTGAAAAATACTGAAACCGTCTCTTGTATTTTGGAGTACCGGTATACTCTGGATTTTAGCGGCGAGTGTGACTTTAAAATGACATGAGCTGCCAAAACGTTGATATTTTGACATTAAAACAGAATGTTGAGATTATTGGCTATTTTTCTCAAGATGTATAATTCAGAAGCTTTTAAGTGCTTCTAGTCTCGAAAATGTACGTCAATGTATTGTTTTGAACTAGCTTTGGCTTAGAATTCAATGAAGTGTCGTCCCGGTAATTTAAATTTTGTTTACTTTTCGAACACGTTTTCGGTTCGTACAGGCCACATACTGTATGGATTTTCATCATTCCAACGCCAATCATTTAGTTTTTCGATGGCCTTCAAAGCCTTTTACTGTTGTGACGATCAGAAATTATGAAAAAAGTGTGAATTTTGGCAGCTCATGCTAATTAAATGTAGTCACTAGAAAATTCATGTGATATTTAATTAGAGGGGTTGCAAGTCACCGATTCGCTAGAGGCCGTTTTCGAAACACGCTTGACTGGCAGGCTATTTATGTGTAGAATACTTTTCGTCGGTCGACGTCATCAAGCAATCCGTCTACTGAAACTATTGACAGGGAACCGATAAATAACTTTTTCAATATCAAGGTGTTTTGACGATCGTTATACGTGCACTGATAGATCCCTTTTTTTCGTAATCCAGGGGTGGACCGTTGATGGGGTGACACATATGGGCGTTTATAGCTAAACTATCGTGTGTTCATGATATCACGTCCCAAAATCTCGCTCCAGATTTCGATTCAGAGCATTTTGCATCTGGACCATTTTTATCAATCTTGTCTTGTGACTAGGCGAAACCAATAATGATGGCGGACCGTACGTCCATTTACGCCTATGTGAATTTTGGCACTGAACTCTTGGCTGGAAGATCATGTTACCTTGAGGCTGTCGTACATGTATGCCATACAGCTTAGACTATATATGCATTAAATTCGATTTTTTGTTAGGGGGCGGGGTGGGGGTGTTTAATTTATGTTTCGCATCCAGTAAATCTTGGGTAGACAGGTATACACCACAAAACAACATTCGGTGCACCCTGAACAAATCGCCACCATGTAGTTTTATTTGCAAGATCTTTGTTTCAAATAAATTTCAGCGATTTCTTAAAAAATCAAAACTATATTGGTAATTGAGAACAATTCCAAGAATTAATAAACTTCACAGGCTATAAAGGTCAAATTCCTATATTGGCAAAATTCAAATATGATAAATCTGTAGATACCTTAAAAATAGTCTCAGTTTACAATTTACAGTAATGTAAAGATCGATACATTTTCATAGAAAAGTAACAGAATGATTGATTGATTGAAATAATTTCACTTATATGGTGACCTTGCCAAGTTTAGTTGGGGAGGAAACCAGGCTTTTTCCCCAAAAGGAACCCACGATCTTCGGCCAAAAAACATTATTAAATCAAATCAAATATGAGTGACAAATTTTGAGAAATAAAATAAATACCTTCCTGTATGAAATCAGGTTAAATAGCCGCTCTGTGGATATATATGAGCATATGGTGAGTGTAATTCGATGGGAATTTTTACCATATTTTGAATTAAACTGATCAGGCAAAGGGAAAGCGTTACCTTCTAGTTGTAAATAAGGAACGCATGTACATGTCAAGCATTTTAAATTCTTAACAGTGGAAATGATTTTGCCTGCCGGAGCATGTTATTGTTTAGTTGATTGAGGGATGGATATTGATTGATTGATGTTTTATTTCACTTATATAGCTGCATTGCAAAGCTTTAGTGGAGGAGAAAATACGCTTTTTGCACAAAGCCACCTCTGACCTTCGGTGAGTACCTGGGAACTCTTCCACTTACAGCGATTGAGTAACTCTGAAATTCACTCAGAAATTGTTCAATTTTATTGTCTGAGTGGGATCGATGGATATCAGACCCTGTTACAAAAAGAGGGCAGAACTTTTCAATCGACCGCATTCACACTGACAGATCTCGAAATAAACTGTAACTGGGGGCGATCTGAACCCACGTTTGTTGGAGAAAGGCTTATCTGCCCCAAAAGCTGGGCCTTCCTTGGTGGACTACATGTACCAGATTACATGCACCTACAACTATATCTACCTGCCCCCATCTACTCTTTAATCAGACAAGCAAACACACTGTCCCACCCCTCCCCCGCCCCCATCCCCCCTCCACATCCTCTTCCACCCAGGGCTAAAAGTAAATGCAACCTGACAAGTATCTCAAGAGGTTAAAACTCATATAGAAACTAAAGGTCTAAATGATATACCTCTTTTTAACACAATTAGAAACTTGTCTCCATGGTTATTTTAGACAAGAAGATTTTCCCTGTGCCCGTGTGTTTTAGTGATCATAAATATAGAAACTAACATAATCAGTCTGTGAAGCATTGATTGGATGATTGACAGCATGTTAGTGTAGCACTTTATTAAGCCAGGTAAGAATTGTCTTTGAAGTCTTATTTCACATATCGTTAGTCTCCAGGTATTTCACTCTCAACACAACAGGCACTGAGGTACAGGGTAACATGCCCAGCTCCGTGATCACCATGGAGATGAACTCTGGAGGGGTCACATCGTAGACCAAGTTTAGAAGGCTGAGAGATTTGTAGTCTCTCCAATCCATCAAATAGGGGTCCTTTTTACCTGTGATGACAAGATCGTCGGGGTCACCTGGGGGAAAAATAGAAGAAAAATAAAAAAAAATGAAGAAAATCAAAATAGCTCTAAATAATGCCTTTCTTGTCATCTTCGGATAAAATAGGTTGATTGATTGATTGATTGATGTTTTACACCACACTCAAGATTATCTCACTTAATGGCCGCATTGCCAGGTTTAGTGGTTGAGGAAACCGGGTTCATTACCCAATACTTAGAGGAACTCCCGACCTTCGGCGAGTACCTGGCAACTCTTCCACAAAGGGCAACCGAGTGAAAAATCAACTCAGAAACTTTAACATTTTTATTTGGTCTGAGTGTGTTTTGAAATTTGATAGGACTGAGGGACAATCACTCTAACCCACTGGACCATCGAGGTTCCTAGGATAAAATCGGCGTCTGTACCTTGAGCAAATTACTGAACTTTGAAAGCTCATATTAAACATCACCATGTACAAAGATTGATTGATTGATTGTTTGGTCTTTTACGCCGCGCTCAAGATTATTTCACTTATATGGCAGCGTTGCCAGTTTAATTGTGAGAGGAAACCGGGCTCTATGCACGGAGGAAACCCACAACCTTCCATTGGTAACTGGCAACCATCCCACATAGGTCGTTCGAGTGAAAACCCAGTCAGAAAATTTTCCGATTTTTTTTGGACCAATTGGTGGACATGTACAAAGTACATATACTGTTGGTCGAATTTGGACGTCATTTACCGTATGTGTTTTGGAAGGCTAATGTGTTTGGCAGACTTGTGGGGTAGGGTGCCTCGGTGGTCCACTGGGTATTAGAGTGATCGTCACTCAGACCAAAATTAAAAAATTTCTGAGTGGATTTTTCACTCGGCCGCCGTATGTGGAAGAGTTGCCAGGTACTCGCCGAAGGTCGAAGATTTCCCCGGGCAATGAGCTCGGTTTCCTCCCCCACTTAAACCTGGCAGCAGCGCCATATACATGTAAGTGAAATAGTGTTGAGTGCGGCATAAAACATCAATCAATCATCCTTACGGGGTTGGCAAACCACAGAAGAAGAATATACAAACATAACTTACACGGATTCAGTGTTCATAAAATTAGACTACCTGATAAAGAGTGCGGCGTGAAACATCAATCAATCAATCTAGTTGTTAAAATATGTGAATATTTGTAGATTTCTTTGTATTCATTTCATTGCAGAATTCTAACCGCCATACCAAACCTCTCCTAATAGCCATAACACATTACACCAAAAGTCCATAAAACTGATGACATCGTTAAGCAATTAGACAGGACAAGTGCCTCTCGCAAAGAAACAAAACTTTGTAATGGCGCAATAGCTTATCCTATCCCTCCCACAGACCCTCCCCTCCCCCCCCCCCCCCCCCTCACAGTCAATAGACCCTTTAGGATTGACACTTGTAGCCTCTGTGTATGCCAAAATGGCCAGTTTTTTTATCAATCTGACGTCGGAATCGTGCTCATTTTGTCTATGTCGCAATGTGTAAGAGGTGTGTCACACCGGCAGCAACGGAGAAATTTCGGAGAAATCATACAATGCGTCATAAAAACGTCATTCTTAGCCGAAAGGTCTATATCTAAGTATAAATCATATGCCGTTGAAGTCAACATGTCTCACTATCTAAGCTTTAAAACACACAGGAGAGTTAAAATAAAGGTAGACAACTCTTACCCAGTTCATTACAAACAAAAGAGTCTGTTTGTACGCGCTTGCAGAATTTATACGTCTCACAGCAGACCATGACAGGGATACTGTAAGACTTTGCAATAAGAGCGATCATAGACGTTCCGACTCGTGACATCACAAAGCCATTAGCCAATAGGGCGTGGGCTCCCAAAAGAACTTTAGTAGCCTGAAAATAAATCGAAAAAACGCTGAACAAATAATTTTGATGTACAAGTACATGTTATATTGCCTATTGCTTCAAGGAAATGTTTTCATTATTCAGAATCTGTATCAGACCTAAATTCTGATTTTGGTGGAAAAAATAGTGCGTAAAATAAACCGTAAAACATCTCAATGATTAATTGATTGTATGCTGAACAATTAATTTTGATGTGCATGTAATATCCCCTATTGATTCAAGGAAAGGTTTTCATTATTTAGAATCTGTATCAAACTTAAATTCTGATTTTGGTGGGAAAATAGTGCGGAAGAGTTTTGAGTCCGAACGGATTGATTGATTAAAACGCACTGAAGATTATTTCACTTATATGGCAGCGTTGCCAGGTTAAGTGGGGGAGGAAACCAGGGCTCATTGCCCAGAGGAAACCCCCGACCTTCAGCGAGTGCTTGGCAACTCTTCCACATATTATGGGGATAACTAAAAGCTCAATACTTCACAGTTTCTTTTTCATATAAATGTCAGTTATTATCAAAAGTAACATCAACGGAATATTATATAACAACTTTGGGTAACAGGAATTTAATTCGGAATAAATTTGGAATTTAAAAAAAAAATTGACAAAGTGGAATGTGTATTATAAGGGGAATTAAGGGACTATTGCTCTAGCAAATGAAAAACAAGCCCCCCCCCTCCCCCCCCCCAAGAGCTGGAGAAGAATGAGCTTCCCCAGACTCACAAATATTTCTATCTTCAAGTGCCATGAGCTGCACAAATTCACATTTTTTCATAAATCAAAAGAAGTTTATTTAAAGTACCTTGAAAGGCTCAAATATTGAGGTTGAAATAAAACAATATTGGTAAAACCAGTAACTCGTACAAAACACAGATGTCTGCTAATAACGAACAAAAATTCAAACAGCCAGTTATTCTTTAGTACAATAAAGAAGAGTTTAAAAGTACCTTAAAGTGGCATGAGCTGCTAAAATTCACACTTTTTTCCTAATGTCTGATCGTCGCCACAGTAAGAGGCTTTGGAGGCCGTCTAAAAACTAAATGATTGGCGTTGGAATGAGGGAAATCCATAAAGTCTACAGCCTATCCGAACCGAAATAGTGTCCGAAAAGGATTGATTGATTGTTTGGTGTTTTATTGTGGGAGGAAACCGGGCTCTTTGCCCGGAGGAAACCCACGACCTTCCGCTGGTAACTCGCAACCATCCCACATAGGTCGTTCGAGTGAAAACCCAGTCAGAAAATTTTCCAGTGTCCGAAAAGGAAACAAAATTTAAATAACCGGGACGACCATTCATTCATTCTAAGCCGAAGTTGGTTCAAAACAATACTATATCGTTGAACTTCATTCTCGAGACTAGAAGCACTAAAAATCTTCTGAATTATACACCTTGAGAAAAATAGCCAATAATTACGACATGATAACGTCAAGATATCAACATTTTGGCAGCTCAAGCCACTTTAAATGAATTAACGTTTCATCTGGGTTATTCAAACACTATTCAGGCTCTTACAGGCCATATACTGTAAAGGATTTTCGTTATTTGAACGCCAATCTTTTAGTTTTTCGTTGAACTTCAATGTCTAGCCAATCAGAACTTAGAAAAAAAAGAGAGAATTTTCTTAGCTCATGTCACTTTATCTAAATTTACAAACCTCTTTCATGATATAGGAAGCGGCAGTGATCAGCACATAGGAACATTTTATCCCCACTTTGACTAGACGTCGCAACATTTCTTTACCTTCAATAAACACATAGATTAAGAGTGAATAAATGATTGATTAACTGACTGATACACCAATAACATGTACATGTAAAGTTTGTCAAAAATAGCAATAGTTCAGTGGATTGATTGATTGATTGATTGTCAGTTGTTGTCAGTTTTATTGTGGAAACCTTCAGGTCTTAACTGTCAACCATCCCACATACACTGTAGGACGTTCAAGTAAAAACCCAGTCAGAAAATTTCCCAATTTTTTTTTGACTGAGTGGGATTCGAACCCGCGACCCATAATAGTTCAGTGGAAGAGTTGCCATGTACTCAGTGAGGGAGGGGAATTTCCCGAGCAAAGAGACCGGGGGCCTGTTTCACAAAGCGGCGTAGATGTATTTTTTGCGTAACTTTCTTACTAACATATCTCTATAGTATGGGTCTATAGTATGGGTTGCTATGGCAGTTACGTAAAAACTTACGCTACGCCGCTTTGTGAAACAGGCTCCAGTTTTCTTTCTAGTGCCATTTCATCATGCCAAAATGTATAAATGCCATTGCCTCACCATAGGGTTAGCCAGCTACCCATCCACTCAGTTAAGAAATTTAACAAATTTGGATGGTCTGTTTTCAATGTTTTTAACATAGAACAGATAGGATCTTTTGTGTTGTTATTGGGGTTAGTTCATTAGAGATAGTGGGCCTCGGTGGTCCAGTGGGTTAGAGTGATCGTTCCTCAGTCCGACACAGACCTTTCATCGATGCAGTGCGAGTTCAAATCACGCTCAGAACAAATAAAAATTAAAAAATTTCTTAGTAGATTTTTTCACTCAGTTGTCGTATGTCGGGTGTTTCGAGCCCTGGCCAAACTGGGAATCGAACCTGCATTACAGAGAAGAGCAACTATCGCCAATTAAAAGAAAGTGTAATCCCAAAAATAACAACATCACTGTCTAAAAGAAACAAACAAATTATACTTGAACATTTCATTCCAATAAGGTGAAGAATTACTTATGGATAACAACTTCTTGGGTTATTTGGTGACGATGTTTAGATGTAGTTCTTACATCGTTATCAAAGTCAATGTCACCCAATAAACCAAGAAGTTGTTATCCATAAGTAATTCTTCACCTTATAGTAACCTTTCAACTTCTAAATTCCATTAAAAGATTTCATTTCATTCCAGTTTAAGCTGTTGAGAGTTGGTGCCCTTACCTTCCAGACGTGGTCTACTGTCTACGACAATCACACGAAATTTCTTGCCGCTATTATGGGCATCAATCAAGACGTTTCGAATTAAGGATGAACTGAAAATTAAAAAAAAACGATCAAGGATATAGTAAAGCGCTAGCTGTAAATGACCTAAATATTGATTGATGTTTTACGACGCATTCAAGATTATTTCACTTATATGTCAGGTTTAGTGGGGTTGGAAATCAGACTCATTGCCCAGAGAAAACCCCATACCCTGCGCATCATCGATGTAAATCGAAAATTGATTTTGGATTGCATGCGAGAACAACTTCTCTCAGCTAATCAAAACGCCCGACACTTGCACTCTTCCACTAGCTCAGAAATGAAGAAATGGTGGCTGTTAATGCATGTATACACCTTGAGCTTTTGTGTAAGGAGTACTGAAGGGTCAAGAATTGGAAAGACAACTCTTGTATGTAACATCCCGGTCAGGTGGGCGGGGTTCGATTTTGAACCATAATAAACAGGCAAGGTAAAACAAGGAATGGCTATGGAGACTGTAACTTGGCTTGAGATTGATTGATAGTTTGGTGTTTTACGCCGCACTCAAGATTATTTCACTTATATGGCGGCGTTGGGCAAAGGTAATTATCGTTGAAAGGAGTTGTTATAAGGGGAAGTGAGATGCATAAGTAGAGCCTTAATTTTGATGCTCATGTCCCTTTAAAGTGGCATGAGCTACCAAAATTCACACTCTTTTTGTAATCTCTGATCGGACACCAAATTCCCATACTGAGAATAAATTTGTGTGCAAATATTTCGATCCAAAAACAGAGGACATGTTTTAAAAATTAAACTAAGCCAATAATCTGGAAAGTGATCAGTTTTGGGCAGTAAATATATAATAAAAAGGTCAGTAAAGATTTCCAATCATACAGGCCACAGACTACGGAATTTTCTTTATCACAATGCCAATTATTCACTTTTTGGATGAACTTTAAACCCTAGACTCTAATCCTCAAAATAAAGCACACCGAATTCGTATACTTTTTAATAAAAGACTACAAGAAAGGAAACGATTAAAACACAATTTTCGACATACCATGCGTAGACAACAATAACATCTCCGTCAGCAATTTTAGCGAGAACCTTTTCTGAAATCGACATGCCTGCTAGTCGTATCTTCTCCTCCCAATATTGGTCAATACAGCTTAATAGTTCCTCTTTGGCTCTCAAATCAGACATATCTCCGGGAATGTTTGTGATTTGAAATTTGATGTATTTGATGGCATTTCCCATACTCACGGACAAGGGACGACACTGAGTTAGAAAACTGCAATTGAGAAAAAACAAAAATTCTAGTTCTAGAGTTTTTTTTTGAGATTGTGAGATTTGTTGGAAAAAAACGCAATACTTCAGTAAACAACTATATCATATTATGAAAAACTACCCGAATTTGCAATTAATCCAATTACCGGAAGTGAGCCAGAAAAATGGAATTCAGACAGAAAAATGAAGGTTTTTTTTTTTTGGAGGTTATGGGATTCGTTGGAAAAACACCCAGTAATTCAGTAAATAATTATATAATATTATCAAAAACAACCCAAATTTGCAAGCAATCAAGTTTCAGACAGGAAGTAAATGACACAAATTTAGGACTGATTGATTTTTTCACTTATATAGCGGCGTTAATTTTCTTCCAGGCTATACTAGCCCAGCTGACTGGTTAAATTAAGGGATCAAACTCAAGGCCTGATGGATTGATTGATTGATTGATGTTTCATTGATCAAGAGTATTTAGAATAAATTGACAACCTCAATGTTTCGACAAAGGTATATTTGAAATTTGATTGGTTAATTGTTTGGTGTTTAACGCCGCGCTCAAGATTATTTCACTTATATGGCGGCGTTGCCAGTTTTATTGTGGGAGGAAACCCACGACCTTCCGCTGGTAACTGGCAACCATCCCACATACATGTAGGTCGTTCAAGTGAAAACCCAGTCGGAAAATTTTCCATTTTTTTAAGCCTGAGTGGGATTCAAACCCGCGACCCATTGGTGGAAGGCTGTTTGGATTAAGTGGCCAACGCTCTACCTACTGAGCCACGGAGGCCCCTGACTTGAAATTTGATGTATTTGATGGCGTTTTCCATACAATGGACTACACTGAGTTTAATAGAAAACTGCAATTGAGATGCCAAATTGTTCATATTTCCCCATTAAAACAAAATTTTGACATAGGCCTGGAGCCTGATGACATCACAGGCCATCAGATCATTGTCAGTTATTTGTCTCAAGAAGTAGAACTTTATAGTCGTACTAGTTCCGTTTATGTATGTTCTGTAATGTGCGTTTATGTATGTTCTGTAATGTGCGTTTATACAGAGTGTAGAAGTAACTTACACTGTAGGCCTAAAATGAATCAACGTTTAAGCAGGTTATAGACCTTTTCGGCTTAGAATGACGTGGTTTGAGTTGTATGGCATTGACATTATTTCTCTGTTGCAGTCGCTGTGACAGGCCTCTTTTGCGTCTTAGACGAAATAAACATAATTCCAACGTCAGAATGATCCAAAAACTCAATTTAGAGTCATTTTGTCATTTAGCGAGGGTTCTGCACACGCCTCAATCTTTAAGCCAAAACGGTTTATTCAAATTTTCTTGACTTTTAGAGCGCTATTCCAGCTCTTAAAATGATTGATATTATACGCCGCACTCAAGATTATTTCACTAATATGAGGCTTGCCAGGTTCAGTGGGGAGGAAACTGGGCTCATTGCTCGGAAGAACCCCCCCCCCCCCCCCCCCCCCCCCCGATTTTCGGCGAGTACCTGGCAACTCTTCCACATACGGTGACCAAGTGAAAAATCCACTCAGAAATTTATCAGTTTTATTTGGTCTGAGTCTCATTCAAACCCGCGTCACATCGATGGAACCAGCTCTTACAGGCCCCAGACTCACTGTAAGGATTTCCCTTATTTCAGTGACGTTGAACTTCAAACCAAGACATGGCCTTGCCAGTCAGAATTTACGAAATAAGCTTTAAGTACCTAAATTAACAAATTTCAAAAGTTTGAAATAACTTACCTTATGTATGGTTTAATTTTAGCATCTAAATCTCTACAGAGTTCCTTGTGGGGAGGAGTTGAATAATCCGAAATCACCTGTCAAATAAAATTGACATATTATTGTTTTGTTGTCACTTATGCTGTCAAATATTGATGGATTGATTGATGTCTTATGCCACCCTAAAGATTATTAATAACGGTGCTGTAGGTTTAGTGGGGAGGAGACTGGGTACTTTGCTTGTTTCAGTGGCATTTAGAAGTTGAGTTGATCATAACATAAGGCTTCTTTATGGATTGCAAATTCTTCTTTATTGTAAACATGTCGTTTCGGTCGAAAAGTCGTGTTTACAATAAAGAAGAATTTGCAATCCATAAAGAAGCCTTATGTTATTGTTATACCCTGTAAAACGTTAAAGAAAAAAACACATATAGACAAACTGCTAATATAAATGTGTATAAGTACGTTGCCAGGTTTAGTGGGGGAGGAAACCAAGCGCTTTGCAGAATGACACATACAAGTACAGACAAACTCCTTATAAAAATGTGTGTCATAGAGCTACTTAGCTAACCCTCAAAGTCAGTGGATAGGGTGGCTGGATGATTTTCTACGAGTTTTTTTTTCTTCATTTTCACCACTGGATAATTTGAAAATTCACACCTTTTTTAACAAAAATTATATCAAAAAGGAAAATTTAACCTAGTATTCATATTTATCAGCATGCCCTTTAAGGGTCTGTGAAATCTTTACCTTTTTCAGGGCTGCCAATAACCCAATGCACCTGGCGTTGGAGCCTGCTATGATTCCCTCCGCATACTGAAGACCTAACTTCACAATTGCAGGATGAATGCCACCGCTGGAAAAACTGGAGAACAAAAAAGTGACGAAGTGAAAGGTGATAGCAAAGTTGATTGATTGATTGTTTGGTGTTTTACTCCGCGCTCAAGAGTATTTCACTTATATGGCGGCGTTGCCAGTTTTATTATGGGAGGAAACCGGGCTCTATGCCTGGAGGAAACCCACAACCTTCCGCTGGTAACTGGCAACCATCCCACATAGGTGATAGTAAAGCTAAGTGTTTGAAGCCGCTTGTAGGATAAGTCTGTCTCTATGGTGCTTGATTGATTGGTGTTTTATGCCACACTCAAGATTATTTCACTTATATGACGGCGTTGGCAGGTTTAGTGGCGGAGGATACCTGGCTTTTCTCGAAGGACACTCTAGATCTTCGGGGTAACATATTGAATCTTATGGGGGTGACTCGTCCATCGGTCCACGCCTCCTCCCTGAGTGACCATAACCTAACTCAACGGCACCCCTGCCCCCCATAACCTAACTCAACGGCACCCCTGCCCCCTCCCTGGGTAACTTTTCCCCAATTCATCATACCCACGCCCCCTTCCTCGGTAAAATGTACCCAATTCATCATGCCCATGCCCCCTCCCTCGGTAAAATGTACCCAATTCATCATACCCACGCCACCTCCCTGGGTAGCCTGTCCCCAATTCATCATACCCACGCCCCCTCCCTGGGTAACCTTTCCCCAATTCATCATACCCAATGCCCCCTCCCTGGGTAACCTGTCCCCAATTCACCCAATGCCCCTTCCCTGGGTAAACTTACCCCTACTCATCGCACCCCTGCCTGTCCATGTAACCATTACCCAACTTATCCGCCCACTCACTCAGTAACCTTACTCTGACTTATCCGCACCACCGCCCACTCGCTCAGTAACCTTACTCTAACTCATCCACACCACCGCCCACTCGCTCAGTAACCTTACTCTAACTCATCCACACCACCGCCCACTCGCTCAGTAACCTTACTCTAACTCATCCACACCACCGCCCACTCGCTCAGTAACCTTACTCTAACTCATCCACACCACCGCCCACTCGCTCAGTAACCTTACTCTAACTCATCCACACCACCGCCCACTCGCTCAGTAACCTTACTCTAACTCATCCGCACCACCGCCCACTCGCTCAGTAACCTTACTCTAACTCATCCACACCACCGCCCACTCGCTCAGTAACCTTACTCTAACTTATCCACACCACCGCCCACTCGCTCAGTAACCTTACTCTAACTCATCCACACCACCGCCCACTCGCTCAGTTACCTTACTCTAACTCATCCACACCACCGCCCACTCGCTCAGTAACCTTACTCTAACTTATCCACACCACCGCCCACTCGCTCAGTAACCTTACTCTAACTCATCCGCACCACCGCCCACTCACTCAGTAACCTTACTCTAACTCATCCGCACCACCGCCCAATCACTCAGTAACCTTACTCTAACTCATCCACACCACCGCCCACTCACTCAGTAACCTTACTCTAACTTATCCGCACCACCGCCCACTCGCTCAGCAACCTTACTCTAACTCATCTGCACCACCGCCCACTTGCTCAGTAACCTTAATCTAACTCATCCACACCACCGCCCACTCGCTCAGTAACCTTACTCTAACTTATCCACACCACCGCCCACTCGCTCAGTAACCTTACTCTAACTCATCCACACCACCGCCCACTCGCTCAGTAACCTTACTCTAACTCATCCACACCACCGCCCACTCGCTCAGTAACCTTACTCTAACTTATCCGCACCACCGCCCACTCACTCAGTAACCTTACTCTAACTCATCCACACCACCGCCCACTTCGCTCGGTAACCTTACTCTAACTCATCCACACCACCGCCCACTCGCTCAGTAACCTTACTCTAACTCATCCACACCACCGCCCACTCGCTCAGTAACCTTACTCTAACTCATCCACACCACCGCCCACTGACTCGCTCAGTAACCTTACTCTAACTTATCCGCACCACCGCCCACTCGCTCAGTAACCTTACTCCAACTTATCCGCACCACCGCCCACTCGCTCAGTAACCTTACTCCAACGTATCAGCACCACCGCCCACTCGCTCAGTAACCTTACTCTAACTCATCCACACCACCGCCCACTAGCTCAGTAACCTTACTCTAACTCATCCACACCACCGCCCACTCGCTCAGTAACCTTACTCTAACTCATTCGCACCACCGTCCACTCGCTCAGTAACCTTACTCTAACTTATCCGCACCACCGCCCACTCACTCAGTAACCTTACTCTAACTTATCCACACCACCGCCCACTCACTCAGTAACCTTACTCTAACTTATCCACACCACCGCCCACTCGCTCAGTAACCTTACTCTAACTTATCCACACCACCGCCCACTCACTCAGTAACCTTACTCTAACTTATCCACACCACCGCCCACTTGCTCAGTAACCTTACTCTAACTTATCCGCACCACCGGCCACTCGCTCAGTAACCTTACTCTAACTTATCCGCACCACCGCCCACTCGCTCAGTAACCTTACTCTAACTTATCCACCCCAGCCCACTCGCTCAGTAACCTTACTCTAACGTATCCGTACCACCGCCCACTCGCTCAGTAACCTTACTCTAACTTATCCGCACCACCGCCCACTCGCTCAGTAACCTTACTCTAACTTATCCACACCACCGCCCACTCGCTCAGTAACCTTACTCTAACTTATCCACACCACCGCCCACTCGCTCAGTAACCTTACTCTAACTTATCCGCACCACCGCCCACTCGCTCAGTAACCTTACTCTAACTTATCCGCACCACCGCCCACTCGCTCAGTAACCTTACTCTAACTTATCCACACCACCGCCCACTCGCTCAGTAACCTTACTCTAACGTATCCGTACCACCGCCCACTCGCTCAGTAACCTTACTCTAACTTATCCGCACCACCGCCCACTCGCTCAGTAACCTTACTCTAACTTATTCGCACCACCGCCCACTCGCTCAGTAACCTTACTCTAACTTCTCTGCACCACCGCCCACTCGCTCAGTAACCTTACTCTAACTTATCCACACCACCGCCCACTCGCTCAGTAACCTTACTCTAACTTATCCGCACCACCGCCCACTCGCTCAGTAACCTTACTCTAACTTATCCGCACCACCGCCCACTCGCTCAGTAACCTTACTCTAACTTATCCGCACCACCGCCCACTCGCTCAGTAACCTTACTCCAACTCATCCGCACCCATACACCCTCCCTGAGCATGCTTCCCCCCCCCTACCCCTCCTTGTAACCTTTGCCTAACTCATCTGCACCCCCGTCCCTTCCCTGAATAACCGTACTCGTGCCCCCTCCCTGAATAACCGTATCCCAACTCATCAGCTCCAAATCCATCAACTGGGTGAACAAATCGATTAAATCAGGCCAGGACCCATTAGCAGCAGGGTTGCCACAGCAACGAGACATACCTTAAAGACTGTGTCAATGACCTCTCACGCTCATACTGATGAAGGTGGTCAAAAAGACGGACTTTACGCTGAGCCTCGGTTCGGACAGGAAGTTGATGCTTTTCTAATTTCTTCACTTTTTTCTTTCTCATTTCTTGAACATCTGCTTGCATATTCTCTGGAACTCGAGGCATTTCTTTTTTTGCTGAAAATTAATATTAAACTTTTGGAAAAACATAGGAACAATTTTATTGTGAAACTGTGCGATGCTTTTTGTTTAAAAGAAGGGTTGGATATGAGTATACAAGTCGTTGGAAGATTATTTTTTGTGCCAATCTAAAGATTATTTCACTCATATGGAGGTTATCAATTCGACAGGTTTATCGTTTAGAGGGGTGGAAATCAGCATTTTTCAGATATTTACATTGAGTGAAAATCAACTTTTCTTTTCTGGGTTTTATATGACGCGTGGATTGATTGATGTTTTACACAGCACTCAAGATTATTTCATTAATACATTGTAGATTGTACACACGTACATTGTAGCCAGGTTTAGTGGGGGGGGGGGGGGGGTTATGGGGGGGGGGGGGATCGGGCTCTTTGCTGGAGGAAACCCCCACCTGCAGCGATTACCTAAGAACTCTGCCACATGTAGCTATTAAGTGAAACCCACTGAGAAATTTGTCAAATTGGAGTGGGATTCAAAGCCACAGCCCATGCCCATTGATGGACGGCCTGGATCATGATCTTCTCTCACTCACTCATTTTAATTCATAAAAGTTCATCAACTTGTTTCCCGAAATCGACAAAGCTGTACCTTACAGAATGTTGCCACCTTAGTATTTTAGCGCTGATAGGAGTGGAGTGGACATAATTGCATGGCCCTGACTTACGAGGCTGTCCGTTAAGTCAGTAAATCAGTGTTAAAACTACATGTATTGTAACTTGAACCGTGGATGTAAGCCGTCCATGTTGTACATGTAGGTCTATGCGCAAATTTACGCCAGCTTTGTAAGACAGGCCTCTGGGAGACTGGAATGTCACATTAACTATAAATTTTAAAAAACCAACACATCTCACCCGTTGGGGCAGTTACACCTTCTGTTTTCTTCTTCTCTTTGGCAGCTCTTTGTGCTTCCTGCAGACATAAATAATAAAGCCGATCCTCTATTGAATCAATCTAGTGTTTACAGTTGTAAATTATTTATCTTAATGCAAAAATGACTGAAAAGGCTTTGTATTGCTATACTGTTGTTGTTGTACAGCAGACGTCAGTACACAAGAAAGAAGTAGGTCTGACGACGTCATCGGCTTCGCCGCGTGCTTTAAATAACAAAAGTGTTATTGCACTCCAGTGAATTATGACATTTCTGAGTGACGGAAATTCCTAGTTTTCACACATGTATAAATAATAATAATGTATATGATTTTAATCAGTTGATTTAGGGTTGTTTCGGTGACGCTAACATATACTATAACATTTTACGGACCACGCAGTGAAGAACACTGGGGTCCCTATTTTCCCTAGGCACATATCACAAGCAGAGTAGGGAAGGTTAATCAGAGAAACCCAGTAAATTAAGCTGATTCTGACCCAAAACGTTGTTGAAAGTCAATGTCAAAAGTCTACGATAAGCTGTGTCTGATCCATTAGAGACCTAATAATTCGGAGAATCTGACAACTACTCCATATCAAGAGCCAAGTGTCTCAGTTTTAAATTTTACTTAGTGGGATTCGAACCAATAATTTCAGGATGGAACACTTATTGTTGTATACCCACTTACACAGTAGCCACCCAGCCCCTCCCCGTTGAAATTTGAAGTTTTTCACAGCAAGTATTAACATTGTGGTTAGAAAGCAAACAGCATATTGCAGTCTTTACAAGCCCATTTCTCTTGGCCGATTAACTCAGCAGATAGATAAACTTCGAAATACATGTACATGGTTATATTCGAAAAAATCTAAAAGAATATCAACTTGCCTGTAAAGCACGTCTTTCTGCCTTGAGTTCCGCTTTACTTTTCTGCGGGGTATCAGATGCTTTCTCTGCTGATCCACTTTGACCTTGAACCTTTGGTTTATCCTGACCTTCACCTTTAACCTTCTTTTGACCTTGATTCTTCCCAGGTGTTTCACCTTTTTGGTCGGCACTTTTATTTTTTCCTTGTAATGTAACAGGTGTATTTTTGGGTAATATGCCACCCCCATCTACATCACCCTTATTTTGAGTTGTTTTCTCTGCCTCTTTTGGAGTACCTTTCTTTTTCTGCCCCTTACTTTTGGCTTGTGTTTCACCCTTGCCAGATAAACTCTGTTCCTTTCTCGTTTCTAACTTTTCCTTTTCTTTTAAAATTTGCCCGCTTTCGTCTTTAAGTTGTGAAAACAAATCTACCTTAATCTGCTTTTCATTACCCGATAAGGGTACTTGGTTGCCACTTAGTGCTGTGGCCCCGAGGTTGTCGTCTGGTTTGTTAAACGCTGTGCTTATTGATGGAGGTTGAACAGTTGAGGTTTTGTTTTCATCTCCAGTTTGATTTTGCCGGGGGGAATTCTTCTTCCGATTTTTGCGCTTACCGCTGCCAGGCGTTTTACCATCAGGCCCGGGAGACGGTTTACTCGACATTCCCGAACTTGACATTTCTCAAATATAATTGGCCTTTTCTTAAACCTAGAAAAGAATGAAATATATATTGAATCCCAATCTAATCGATTTACTTTGTGACGTCAATGCAAACGATAGCAATCTTAAAATCATTTTTTGATTAATTCAAATTGTCAAGAGGAGAAAAGCGTTTGAAGTTCATTGATTGATTGATTGGTGTTTTTACGCCGCACTCAAGATTATTTCACTTATATGGCGAAATTGTCAGGTTTAGTAGGGCAGAAAAACGGGCTCATTGCAGCAAAGCAGCAGAGAACATTCATGTCAAGTCGACCACAAAGTTTCTAACTTGCACTGCTTTATAAAAATAGTATAAACTTAAAAAATTGGGATGTCAACATTTGGGCAACCAGGTCATACCAGGCATTTCAATTAGCCTTAAATTCCTTTTATATTACTTGGTGTTACTTGGAGTGAAAACTCCTGAAAACCAAAACAGAAAGCAAGAAGAATTTTATATTTAACATTACAATGAAATTTTTCCAAGACAGCTAATGAGCCATTTAAAGCCATTTGAAAACATGAGAAATTCCTATCTAGTGAAAAATGCTTCAAAATAAAAAGATTAACTGTCAACCTTCAAAAACCCTTCTATTAATGGTGAGGAGATGCATTCTCTTACTTGATCAGGCAATCTGGCTTCCTTGTGATCACATTTGATCACTATTTATTCAAGAAAAAATGGCACTCTCGTGACACGTGTTCCAGGGTAGCCCCAGGTGACTAGTTCCAGGGAAAGTGTTCAAACAAGCACTAGATTTAGGATACATGTACATATGAAATGCATAACATGTGGACAATCTTTTTGTGAATAGAAAAAAGTTGACATTCAATTACTGTATTGGTCAAGGAATATTTGGGGAGAGAAAAATAGCAGCATATTTACTAGATCTGATTGATACAGGATATTTATGTATTGAACAGCTTATTTGCCACAACCTCTTTTGCCAAGAAAACTCATCAGTAACTTTTGAACTATGTTTATATAGAGTCTTAATGGGGTCAAACCTGAAGAAACGGTCACCTGTAAAGGGGGGGGGGGGGGGGGGGGGGGGGGGGGGGAGAAATGCATAACATGTGGACAATCTTTTTGTGAATAGAAAAAAGTTGACATTCAATTACTGTATTGGTCAAGGAATATTTGGGGAGAGAAAAATAGCAGCATATTTACTAGATCTGATTGATACAGGATATTTATGTATTGAACAGCTTATTTGCCACAACCTCTTTTGCCAAGAAAACTCATCAGTAACTTTTGAACTATGTTTATATAGAGTCTTAACAGGGTCAAACCTGGAGAAACGGTCACCTGTAAAGTACCACAAACTGCCTTACTGCCCACCCCCACAGGTACACAAAACAAAATTCAGTACTTAGACTAAGAAGTTAAGCCTTTCTCTTGAGAATAAAGTATATGGTAGTACTACTAGTACTATTAGAAGTATTAGCAGGGCCCAGGTTACAAGTTTTGGAGAGATTCCGAATGCACCTGTCGGACATGGCAAAATGTAAAAGAAAAAGACTCCCATTTTCGATTTCAGTGTGACGTCAGGATAGTGAAAAACGAGAAGGAGGATGAAAACAACTACTAAGCGATGCTGATTTCTTCCTGACCGGCAAAGTAAGTAAAACAGAATGAGACACGTGTGCGGCTATTTAGGGATGACTTGCACAGCTGGAACAAAATGGCACCCATTGAGTTGTTTTAAACTATGATCTATGTTTGTTAGGATTCTGGAGACCATGTGACCAGCAGTGCCCGAAATCAAGAATCCCAACTGTAAGCAATACCTTTGGCTGGATAATCCATGTGATCAAATGTTTTCAGTTTCCACACCGGGACCGGGTTTAATTCGATAATATTAAATGCCTACAGTACAGGTACCTCGTTAGTATGTTTGGATATTTATTAGTCGGAGCCTGGTCGACGACCAATAAATGTCAGAAAGACCTTTACTTTAGTAAAGTACACTGGGTTTAGCGGCAGCCCCAGGTTAATTCAACAAGTTAAATCCTACTCGTTATCTACATTTTGACATTTGCTGGTCGTTCTGACGACATAATGAAAATCAGATTATTGACAGCTGATTGAACAAGGAGGCAGGTACGGAATTCACTTCGCCCCAGGTGAGGACAGAATATAGAATTTGTCCATCACCTGCAAGGTTAGTGAGTTTTTTTTAGGTCATTCGGTAATTTTTTACCACAGCTTTAGCTTTTTCAAATAGACAACACCCGAGTTAGCCGCACTTGTGTGACTCTATCCTGGTTTTACTTACTTTGACGGTCAGGTAGAGCCACACATTAGACCACCATTATATCCGTTGGCTCGATCGACAGGCTGTTTAAAAGCAAGGAGTCACGGGATGCGAGGATTCGTGTCGTGTGCAAAGGCCAGTTATTTTAAGATCTCGATGGGGAAGCCCCAATGAACTATATGCGGGGAATGGACACGTCTCATTGGCTGGTTTGATCTGACTTAGTAAAATGTGCCGCCATTGATAGTTGAAGCGCGCGTGCATAACAGACCTGTATAGAAGTCGCATCATTTCCTAGTAATGGCGGCATTTGATGCATATCAAATACCACGTGACCTCCATTCCACGCATACAATTCATTGGGAAGCCCTCCGAAAAAAGGTCACGTTACTTGGAAAAGTACCGGGAAAACCCGAATCATGTGATATGTTGTCGTTGTTGGAGGAGAGTTTGAAATCTGACGGACAAATTTTTTACACCGGTTTTTGAATCGAGGGATTTAACAGTTTAACAACGGAATTCGAAGAAATCAACGGGTTCGGTGAAAAGAGGAATGTTTCAAAGGTATAACAGGAGGTAATAACTGAAAGGTAAGTGAGATTAAGGATAGTTAAGACTTAGCTCGAATGTGTAATGCGAATAACCTCGACATATTTCATTTAAAAGCTGTAACTACACCCGAGTTTCACTTCTGACAGCTGACGGAATATGGGTGCCTGATAATGAAAACAGCATGACTTTTTTTAGATGTTCTAAACGTTAAATCCTTACCCAAAATCGAAAATTTCTGGCGACCCTGGATCGGGGTTCTTAATACATTAGATCCACGACAAGCATTCCTGTTCTTGCAGCTTCTGCACGCAATATGCTTCTTGTTTACAACATGCTGCAACAACATGGACGTTTTCACTCTCCACTACTGGCTGATCGATGGCTTCCCCCCAGTGAGGAGAGTCAGTACCAAACTCCATACACGCCACACAGTCCTCTGTCACATAACACAGTTCTGAAAGCAAATGGAGGTAGGCGTGTGGGTACGATTGATAACGCCTCTGTAAGTTAATAAATTAGTTACTATCCCCCCCCCCCCCACCCCCCATACCACTAAGCCTGCATGACAACAGCACCATTTGAAATAAACTTGAGTACAATATTCACTCTATCAATGTATTTATCTATGATTCAGCTAGGCCTATATGCCAGGGCCCTTTGAATTTCTTTGTAGGCTACAATTAAGTCTACCTTCTAAAATTGGAATCACGTGTAAGATTCAGAAGTGCCTTCTTATTTTCGAACCTGGTTTGCCAAGAATCAATAATAGGCCAAAATGGAACATTAAAATGTCAATTAAAGTGGCATGTTGATATTTTGACGAAAAAACAGAATACTGAAATTATCGGTTATTTTTCTCAAGACTTATAATTCAGAAGCTTTTTAGTACTTATATTAGTCTAGAGAATGTACGATAAAGTATTGTTTTTAACTAGCATTGGCTTAGAATGAATGAACAGTCGTCCCAGTTATTTAAATTTTGTTTACTTTTCGAACACTATTACGGTTCGTATAGGCCGTATACTTTATTGATTTCCCTCATTCCAACTCCAATCGTGTAGTTTTTCGATGGCCTTCAAAGCCTCTTACTCTCGTAACGATCGGAAATTATGAAAAAAAGTGTGAATTTTGGCAGCTCATGTCACTTTAAAGGGGCATGAGCTGCCGAAATTCACACTTTTTTCATAATTTCTGTTCGTCACGACAGTAAGAGGCTTTGAAGGCCATCGAAAAACTAAATGATTGGCGTTGGAATGAGGAAAATCCATACAGTATGTGCCCTGTACGAACCGAAAACGTGTTCGAAAAGTAGCAAAATTTAAATAACCGGGACGACCATTCATTCATTCTAAGCCAAAGTTAGTTCAAAACAATACTTTATCGTACATTTCCGAGACTAGAAGCACTAAAAAGTTTCTGAATTATACGTCTTGAGAAAAATAGCCGATAACTTCAACATTCTGTGTTTACGTCAAAATATCAACATTTTGGCAGCTCATGCCCCTTTAAGCAAAGATAAAATAAACAGCAAAGCGAAATCAAGAAATCGTGAGAATAAGGAAACGAGAAAAGAAAATAACAAAAATCGACCCATCCACTTATTTTTAACATTCTCAGTCTAATTTTTTTCCGCTAAATTCCTGAATCTCAGCTCAGACCGAAGCCGAAATTAAAAACCAGTTATTTAAACGAGCTACGGCCGATTATTCAAAGGACTGGGAATACAGAGGATCGAATGATCTGGTTGACGACGATATTTGAGATTGCACAATACAGACAAAAAGGACTGAAATGACTGTAATCCAACGCTAAAGTTACCGTTTCTGGTCCATAGGTTTTGCTCACGCTTCAATTAGACAACCTATCCTTTTAGATATTTTAAACATTAATGCATATACACGATGTGTCCCACGCTTGGCTTCAGTGATTTTTCTAGTAGTAAGCTGGTCGAAGAAAACTCAGACCAAATAAATAAAGTTGATTTTACTCTTGATCGCATTCTGTGGAAGAGTTGCCAGGTACTCTCTGAAGGTTCGCAGAGTCCATTCCACCCCACCCCATTAATCCTAGCAAAGCTGTCAAATACGCGAAGTGATCTGGAGTGCGGCGTAAAACACCAATCGATCAATGTTATAAGCTCGATTAAATTGGCTTATATATTAAAAAAGGTTTCAGCTGCGAGTACGAACAACAAGTGTGTTGAGTTGCGCTTTTGAAATGCGCTGGAAAGTCAAGATTATTTTTGTACTTTGCCGTTATAAACATTGGAGCATTGCGGACATTGCTGATTAATGGTTGGTTCGTTATTTTAGGCTATTGGCGGTTGATTGTTTTAGCTTATTGGTGCGTGCAGTCGTATGAATAACTTATTAATGGTCGGTCGGTTGGTTTAGCTTAATGGCGCGTCCATTCGTATGAATAGCTGATTAATGGTCGGTTGGTTGTTTTAACTTATTATCGCGTCCATTCGTATGAATAGCTGATTAATGGTCGGTTGGTTGTTTTAGCTTACTGTCGCGTCCATTAATATGAATAGCTGATGAATGGTCGGTTGGTTGTTTTAGCTTACTGTCGCGTCCATTAATATGAATAGCTGATGAATGGTCGGTTGGTTGTTTTAGCTTATTGTCGCGTCCATTCGTATGAATAGCTGGTTAATGGTCGGTTGGTTGTTTTAGCTTATTGTCGCGTCCATTCGTATGAATAGCTGGTTAATGGTCGGTTGGTTGGTTCTTTTAGCTTATTGTCGCGTCCATTCGTATGAATAGCTGATTAATGGTCGGTTGGTTGGTTGTTTTAGCTTATTGTCGCGTCCATTCATATGAATAGCTGATTAATGGTCGGTTGGTTGTTTTAGCTTATTGTCGCGGCCATTCATATGAATAGCTGGTGAATAGTTGGTTGGTAACTGGTTGTTTTAGCTTATTGGCGCGTCCATTCGTATATGAATAGCTGATGAATGGTCGGTTGGTTGTTTTAGCTTATTGGCGCGTCCATTCGTATGAATAGCTGGTTATAATGGTTTGTTGGTTGTTTTAGCTTATTGGCGCAACCATTCGTATGAATAGCTGGTGAATAGATGGTTGGTCCTTGCATAATGAAATAGTCAAGTAATTCCGAATAAATTCAACAAACGCATATTGACAATCTCAGTATTTCGACAAAGGTATATTTTTCATCTTCAAGAAAATGCCTTTCAAAGTCAAAATTTCAACAAAGATTGGTGTCGTTTGGTAGGCCTACTCTATTTTACAGTAATCTCCACATAACATTGATCGTTTGGTGTTTTACGCCGCGCTCAAGATTATTTCACTTATATGGCGGCGTTGCCAGTTTTATTGTGGGAGGAAACCGGACTCTATGCCCGGAGGAAACCCACGACTTTCCGCTGGTAACTGGCAACCATCCCACATAGGTCGTTCGAGTGAAAACGCAGTCAGAATATTTTTCTTCACATAAGAGGCCTACTATTGGAGACATAGGCCTAAATAAAAAAGTATGTCAAAGAACAGGACTCCTGGCTGAAACAGACAAAAGTGTGACGGCACCAATTAACGTGCACACACTGTCGCCATATAGCTGCAAATGTAATATAAAAGCTCACATTCTTCAAGTTGGTCTCCAGCCATGTTTAATAAATGTTACAGTTATTTCTATATCAACGACAGATAATTGTGTTTCCGTTTGAAGGATTTCTCGCAATCTCTCGTCTGATATGAGACTAAAGAAACGACCATCAAGTCTTTTGTCCCTGATCACATTTAACGTGGCCTCGTCTAATTTCAGTACCTTTAGACTGTTGACAATTTCGTTCGTATCCATATCGGAGAGGTTAGTTTGCATTTCTCCCGAATGCGCATGCTCATTGGAGAGGTTAGTTTGCATTTCTTCCGAATGCGCATGCTCATTTCTATGTGAGTTGTCCTGTGCTGCGGTGATTGGCCGAACGGATACACTTGGTTTGGTTGAGGTTTTTGGAGGCGGGGCTTTTGGAACTGCTATTTGGCTTGGTTTCGTTAGTTTAGGTTTAGGTGCTTTAAGCGGAGCAGTTTTGCGAACTGGACTTGCTTCTTTGGTTTCAGTCGGAGACGTGGTGTCTTGTGCCCTTTCGCTAGAAATAGCTGAACCAAATCCAGCGCATTCGAGAGCTCCTATAATCTTTTTCACTGAGGTGTCCTGTTCATTTGGGCTGGAGAGCCTGGTCTGTTGCAAGCGATGCTCAGTACATTTCCCTCTTGTAGGTAAGGTTCTGAAACCTTTATTAGGCTTTGGGGGTTTGATGGGTAAACAGGGCACCCCTCCAACAACGACAGTTCGTGATGGTATGGGTTTTGGATCTACCATATTTGCATTGCCGTAGGTACCGGTAATTCTTTCTTGTTTCGTTTCTTCAAGAATGTCAGTCAAGGCAGGGGAAGAAGAATACATTGTGACGCTTTCGGGGTCAGTACTTTTATTCAAAGGTACTTGAGGAACCGCTGAGGTCGTCAGTACGTCAACGTTTACATAATCTGCTCTCCGATAATTTCGCTTTTCCGACATGGACGAAGAGCGATGTGCTTTTGATGGGAGAACCGGAACCCGATGGGACGTTTTCTCGACCAATTTGTCGTTGTCCCCCTTTTCGCTCTCCTCCTTCGCGGGTTTAGTAAAATGAAGTTTCGTATAATCCTCTCTATCTCCGTCTTGCGATTTCAATAACTCGTCTCCTTTTTCGGCTTTTTTCTTCAAAACTCCCCCGGGAATGTTAACATGTTTCCTGATATCATGGACGAGGTCTTTCATCTTGGCGATCCCTTTGTCTTTGATGGCGTCCAAATCGGATGACACGGATTTCCAAGCCGGTATCCTGTCTTCTTGGGCTGTCACCTTTTTGGCTTTCATCCATTTGTTAAATTCTTCAGCAATTTCTGTAAAAATAAGAGATTTATTTACTTCACAGACGCTCGCTGAAAGAATGAAAGTATGAAATTCTAAATCAGGTAGGCATATCTGCTGCGAATTACATAAACGTGTTTTAAAAATGGGTTCCACCTGAAGATGGTATTAGTCTTCAGTAAACTGTCGATAACATATAGATCAAATTTGACATGGAGAGACATTTTGCTCTAAGCGGCCACATCACACAGGCATAAGAAAATTTCCCATAGGTATAGAAACTACTTATCAGTCCTCCTTACATTTAACCAGGGAGCTGGGCCTAGTTTCACAAAGCGATCTTAGCTAAGTGTGATCTTAACTACCATAGCAACCAATGCTAAAGGTATACGTTGCCATTGGTAATTAAGCTCACCTAAAGCTAAGATCGCTTTGTGAAACTGGGCCCTGTTTCTTAACATATTTACGCCCGTCGTGACTTTGGATTATTAAACTTCGTTTCGTAATAATATTATGGATATAACGAGTTGCATTGTGTGAAACTCGAGGCGGATAAGTCGGCCATTTTCATCGATCCGTGGCACAAACAAACTTTCTCGCCAGTTCACAGATATTCTGCATGGAGATTTGCTGTACACTTTTTGTCTAGGTTATATTTTACTGCATATTAAAAACATTCTGTAAAACACAACCCTGTCGTATAATTCTTCTTAACGCACTTCCCTCGCAATGTAGCACCTCTCAACCCTCGGCTGTGTAAGACACAATATTAACGACCCTCTCGTAAATATCGTAATAGGGAGCGCAAGTCACCTGTGAATTCCACATATTTCCTGTCGCCGACACTGCATTGCGCATGTGTCTGCCCATTTTTCGTTCCAACATGACGTTTAAATCTGACGTTATGGAACAAAATACGTCAAATGGAATTGCAACGGCATCAAAAACGTTCTTAATGGCGTCATCTGTCACCGGATATCACCAAATCTCATAATTAAGAAATAAAGGGCGCGCTGGTGAGCTGTGTGATGCTGAATAAAGGGTCAGTTGCGGAAAATACCACTATTTGAGGGCGAGGGGCTCTTATGAGACTTGCGCTCCCTATATGCCCTCTGGTATCCCATAATGCACCGATCTAATTGATTACGTCGTTAGGCAATCAGTCTATATTGGCTCTTACTGGAAGATCCCGTGATGCTATAGTAATCAACGGACGTCGCTGATTGGTTTAAAATTGATGTAAAATCTTTCCAATTCATATCCGGGTCATTGAAGCCTTCCGCCACCAGAAGTCTGACGTCATTGAGATTTGCTGGTATGATACGAACAGTCGGTTTAAATTCATCTGAAAAATAAAATTGTTGGTTTAAATATTGCCTTTATTTGTGCACAGTAAAGGGGTGGGCACACTAGGCGAATTTTACTCGCCGGCGATTCGGCCGAAACTCGCACAGCTGAATTCGCCTGAGAAGCGAGGTGGACACACTAGGCGAATTTCATGCGAATCCCCGGCGATTTGACAGCTGTCAAAATATTGACGCATGTGTCAATGTAATGAAGATAACATAAGGCTTCTTTATGGATTGCAACTTCTTCTTTATTGTAAAACACCACTCAAATTTGTTTCAATTTTCATTTGGTCTGAGTGGGATTTAAACTCGTGCGACATCGATGGAAGGTCTGTATGGGACTGAGAGACGATCACTAACCCACTGGAAAACCAACTTACGACCCTACACCCGCGAATGATTATTTTTCACTAATTTGAAGCTTAACAAAAATCACAACATATTCAGACGATGTGTTCTCGGAGTATTAACTGTAACGCTATAAAACTTAGCTGAAAGATTGCTGTATCGAGCCCAGTAAATGTGGTTTTAAAAACTATGCCGTACTCGCTGAAAGTCGGGGTCTTTCTTCTGGCAAAGGACCCGGTTTCCTCCCTCACTAAACCTGGCACTCCGCGATAGGCCTATATAAGTGAATGGACATTGAGTTGGACGTAAAACACCTATCAATCATCTATTGGCCCTTCATCCTTTTTTTAGTTCCGATTACCATCTTTACAAGATATGTTTTCAGCCAGACACCTACCAACTAAGACGCTGTTGGTTAACAAGCACCGTTCGACAATTCCATCAAGGGTAACAACTCTCTCGTCATCCTCCACAGGCGTTGTTGTTGTTGTCGGGAATACCACGTGAGCTTTTAGTTTTATAGGCCAGTGCTCTTCTCTGAATAAAGGATGCTCTTTCAGTAAATCTTTTAAAAGTGTTGGGGAAGGCTCTAGTTGGAAAGAGAAATATATGGCATGATAGGTCCACATCAAACGATCTTAGATATAAAATGATATAAATATGGATGACTACATGCTTCCACCAAAGAGAGTAGATTGACAAGAGTGGTCACTTCGTCCGCGCCATGTTGAATTTGAACTGACACGATTCGATTATTGGGAACCTCCTTTCTGTAGGAGGCGCCCTACAGTTGAATCGTGTACAGTCGCAACACCCTTCCGCTAGGGGGCCAGAAGAACATGCCGACAATGCTGATTGGACGAAGTGACCACTCTTGTCAATCTACTCTCTTTGCTTCCACCCCACCCAAACCTTGTCCAGACCAAAAAATAAGAACAAACTATATATACAAGGAAGCTTGGTTTATTGTCTGACTGATTGATCTATTGTGGTTTAATGTTTGCGCCATTTCATATTTTATATATGGATTATCCAATCCCAGGTAACATGGTACACTGTCACTTAGAAGAGACAAGATAGCAGATTTGATCTGCAGGCCTGCACTTGTTTGCACATGTAATCAGTAGCATGACTTGTTCCTCAAATCTATGCTGATTCATTTGTGTGCTATAAAAGTTGGGACGTTAGTTGATTTGGCAGACCAGAGCCCCAATCTAAAATAGAGATTGATCCTACTGCCATTCGTTGAGATATCCATGTCTCGAGTTGAAGATCTCGTAGAATGGCACGAGATCTCGATTGACCAGAGCCCGGGAATCCGACTCTGTGACAGCCAATAGACTGATGGCCAATGCCAGTTATTGATGTTATGTAGGCCCCTATATGTGTGTATTTGTAACTGTATGTATAGTAAAGGTCGATGTTTCAGTGTGAACGTACAGTTTACAGTGTTACTTTGTCGATTGCTATCTAGCTCCCCGATATAACCTACGTATTATGTTGTAAACAAAACTGCAACACAATAGGTCTGTGGGCTCCTTGTTTGGTTTATTGACTGGGTTGCTTTACTCGTAGTTTCAAGATACGTAGATTCATTGTGGTATAGCCTAATTTACTGATGTATTGATTGATCGATTATTTTGTTAATCTATCATATTTACCAGATTCTCCTGGGGTAAGTATTTCTAGTTGTAACGGATAATCTACGGGAATACTGATGGGTCCTCCGCGAAAATCTTGTCCGACCAAACGCTGCTGCTTGGAAAATTTCTCCACACGTAAAATCTAGGAAGAAAAACAAGCAAAAAGGTTCTTTAAAATCTACTTAACGTATATATATTTTAAGTTTCTTCTCCCATTATCATATTTTGTTCGTTTTCAGTTTTCACTCTTCAAAGCAATAAGGTATCATGGGTTTTGGTTTATTACAACAACCTATGGCTGTGTATAAAGGTCTCATGTTTATTTTAGTCACGGAGATTTGTATGATTGTGTATGATTGGGTATAAAGGTCTAAATGAAAAATCTTCTCTACCTATACGGAGGCCCCCGTAACGATAGAGCATTTGACGACTGTGAGATAACTTTGTTATCTGTTTTGGGGAACTCATTCATGGATTGGATTAATTTTTCCGTTATGATTTGACAGTTTACATGCGGATTTTGAATTTCTCTGCAAATCGTTTTAGTCCACTCAGATTTTTGTCTTTTGGACTGAGTGTGATTCGAACCCGCGACCCACCTATATATGGCAGACTTGTAACAGCCTTTCCAAACGTTTGTGCTTGATATCTGCAGCGGAGTTATGTCTAGCAGCCCCAGTATGGAGAGTACGGAAGTGAGAAAATGGATTTTTAAATGGACATGATTTCGAAATAGTTTGTCTACAGTATGAAATCAGGACAACAACAAAAAACACAAAAACATATAAAAGTCAGAAGACGACGAAACGATCCGCCAGGCTGTATAAGCGTACAAGGCTCGCTCTGAAGCCTCTGTTAAAAACTTGAGCCTGGCTGAAACTAAAAGTAAACCTATCAGCTGTAAATCATAATGAATTAAAAAACGGTCTGTCTGGAAAAGAAGTTTAGCAGTGATCGTCCCAACACCTTCCCTCTATGTGTACGATGGTAAACATATTTTTTTGGATCTTTAATTTGCATCATAATCACGGTGCCATTTTAACCGAATGACCAGAAGAGATGAAATGCTGCCACACACATAGGAAAAATGTTCTTGACTAAATTAACAATGGAGCCGTTTTTAAGTGTGTTAATAAATTGTCCCTTCTCGGCCACCATAGCATATGGTTCGGTCAGTCAGCCATTTATTGACTCTATGCATTAATTGTAATTCGTCAAATGTCAGAATAAATCCATTATATAAACGTATATGTATACATGTATCTTTAGTGCAAATACTCAAACTAACATTTCTTTTTTTACACTGTGAAACCTCGACCACCTTTGAATTGTTCCCTATGTCAATCGCTGTTATCCAAGTAGGCCTACGTGTATTTTTATAAACATGTTCAACCTTTGGAGTCAAATAAACTCGTATGAGCATTCAGAGAAAATGCATATTTCCATATAGAAATTTAATAAACTTCAAGCTATAGGTCGGCTGTTGAATAAAGCAACATAAAACATAATTTAATATTTCCTTTCTTATATTAATCGACTCTCATAATTCGTGACGTATGTGTGAAAAGGTTGGGAATGGAATTTAAATGCATGTTATACAGTGTTATTGAAATTAATATGAACGGAGAATACTAGCGGACAGAGAAGTGAACCCTGAATGACCCGCGAGAATGTGCAAGTCTTTATAATTGGCAAGGCGCCTGCCTATATAAAAGATTTACCACTGAAGAGGTAGAGGGGTTTAATTGATTACTTTATTGATTGGTTGATTGATTGGTTCTCTCAGCTGTGTATATATCTAATGTGATTATCCCTCAGCTGTGTATATATCTGTTTGGAATTTCTCTCACTTGTGTATAAACTTTGACCCTTTATTAAATTGTGTTTTGAGTGGTGTTATTTCCGCTTTATCATCTTCCTCGTCTACTATATGTTTGCTTCAATTACATTACGTATTTTCCGAACCCTCAGAAACTGTATATTTATTGTATTAATCTTATAGACGTATGCTGTTCGATGCGAATTTGCTTCCAGAAATGAAGACCTGTTTGAAAGATTCTTTAAATCTATAGTTCTTGCTATTCGATATCATTCTAAGATTTGTACAAAACTACTTAAATCCCGAGATCACGAAGGTGCGAGAATCTCGCATGAATCGAAAAGTAAAAAGAATGTCTTACGTCATCAATATTGATGGAGTCAAAGAGATAGTCTCCATGGTAACCTGTTTTTATTTTGATGATCTGCGGAAGTTTCTTCCCGTATAAGCCGAGGAATTCCGTGAGAGTAATATCAGTGGACCAAACGATGTGATCGGTTTTAGTTGAGAACTCCATGTATCATTCCTACAACAACAAAAAAGATTATCAAACTTGCTGGTGAAGAGTATTAAATAGACGGATTTATTTAGAATGGCATGAGCTGCTAAATATAGGGAAAATGTCGTTGAAACAAAATCAGCTAATTGTTGGTTATTTTGACATGAATCTACAAAATAAGTGCTTTCCAATCTTGAAGACGTAGGCCTGTAGTTTTAAAAGCAGCAAAACTCCCAAATTGATCTCGTACATCCCGGCTTTTTTAATTCTTTTTTAGTCAGGCCTATTTAAAGTGACATGAGCTGCCAAAATGTTGATATTTTGACGTTAAAACAGAAAGTTGAAATTATTGGCTATTTTTCTCAAGACGAATAATTCAGAAGCTTTTTAGTGCTTTTAGTCTCGAAAATGTATGATTAAGTATTGTTTTGAACTAACTTTGGCTTAGAATGAATGAAAGGTTATTCAAATTTTGTTTACTTTTCGAACACGTTTTCGGTTCGTACAGGCCACATACTGTATGTATTTTCCTCATTCCAACGCCAATCATTTAGTTTTCGGATGGCCTTTAAAGCCTCTTACTGTCGTGACGACCAGAAATTATGAATAAAGTGTGAATTTTGGCAGCTCATGCCACTTTAAATTAGTTAGTGAATTTAAATATTTGAAGTTGTCACAGTCATTGCTATGGGTGTGAATTTCACTGTTCCTGTTGGAGTGTTCTTTCATACGTGTCAACAGATAACGTTCGGTTTTCCCTATATTTGAGGCACTACATCCAGGGCATGTAAACTGATATACAACTTTGCTTCTGGATTCAAGTGGGGCAGGGTCTTTGGTGTTAACCTAGCCCGGATTACCGGTCTTACGGCGACTGGTATTATATGGCTGGTAATGTGATGACGAACACGGAGAGGGAAGAAAAAAAAATCGGCAGAGCCCAGATTTCTCGGCACATGTTGACTCTTGTAGTTTTCCACAATGTAATGATGCATACCGGGCCAGTCAGTTGGCGTCGAATTTTCTGGAGGTATCGGTGAACAAGTAGCTCACCGCTTTGGCCTATATATGGTAACCTGAGCCATATCTTGGGTCGATCGTCTTTAGGCTTTTCAACTCTGTTATTGTAATAACCAGTAAATTATTTAATCAATTTTGCCGCTATATATTTAGGCTAACCATTCCATCATTTCCATGACATACATTTTTGAATGTTTTTAACTGCTGAGTTAAAAAGTGGCACATTACTGCATAGATTTTGAGCTCTGGTGACCGGAGTTGTGGACACGTATGAAAGAACATTCCAACGGAAACAGTGAAATTCACACCCATACCAATGACTGTGAAAACTTCAAATATTTAAATTCGCTAGCTAATTTAATAATAGACTCGAAGATCAGCCTGATATACTAATGAGCAAATTTATCCTGTCAAACACTAAAGTTATTGATTCTGATCCACACTGGAATGTAACACAGTTATGTTTTCTTAATACATTAATCATTGCATAATATACCCTTGGTCTAATGTCTGTCTTCTCTGGAAATTGTGTATATAAACTGGTTCTACTGTATTCTAAGCATTTCTCCTGAAGATGACAAATACAATTTTGTCGAAATATTGAGAACGTCAACAATGCCTCGTCTTACTTTATTCGAAGTATCTATATATGCTTTTGCAAAACATTTACTATTTGTATTATTATATACCTCTAATATTATGTAAAGACCTACCTTTAAGCTTTATGGATCAACACTTGTCTTCGTTTCTCTGTTGGCTCTTGAATGGGTTAAGAACGTCGTATACCGGCCTAAGAGACCTACATGTTTTAAACTGTGCTCAAATTCCCCTGTTCACAAGCGTGTAGGCCTATTTATCAACGCTAATACACACGAATAGAGGGAAAACCTTCTTGACAAGAAAAACCATAGAGACAATATTTTAAATAACAAGTATCGGGTGATAATTCTATAGATGTTTGCAATGAGGAAGTGAAATCATATATTGCAAAGGTACTCTGCAGCGCATTCTAAAATATATTAGGCCTACATTTACAAAACTACATGGGCTATATGCCTTCAGCAATGATTTTGATGGGACCATTTTGTTGGTTTAAGACCCGCGGAGATTGTTTTCTTTTGTCCTTTCAACTGCAACAACCAGCCCCGATAGCTAAGTCGGTAGAGCGTCCGCTTCAGGCCTGGGAGATCCGGGTTCAAGCCTGGGTCGAGTCAGACCAAAGACTTTAACTGTTGCTGCTTCGCTTGGCGCTCAGCAATATATTAGAGCAGCGACTGGTTGGCCCGGTGTCAGTATACTGTGACTGGGTGAGTGGGCTTGCTGTTTGTCTTCGGCAAGTCGTCTCGGTGAGGCAGCACCTAAAAGAGCGGTGGAAATCCGCCCTGCAACAAGGAGACAACGTCTTCATATAACTGAAATACTGTTGAGCAGGACGTAAAACCCAAATCACTCACTCACTCAACTGCAACACTCGTGTGAGATATGATCTTTAATTCGAACACATATTCCTAGGGATAACATGAAGTCGCGTTCTTCTCCAGCTTTATATTAGCTATTGCCTTGTTTCTATTGATGATTTCAAGAAAAATCGACTTGAGATGACAATGAAACCGTCGCCATCTTGAATCTCGTATTGGTCCAGTCCGTATTGAACCAGTCCGTATTGGCCCAATCCGTATTGGCCCATGCAGTCCGTATTGGCCCAATCCGTATTGGACTGGTTTAATTAGTCTGGTTTGTTTATATATTGATCCATGTAACCCTGTTATAAGTATGAGTTTGTCAATAACATGGAAAGTCATTTAATAATATATGTTATTGATCATGAGTTTTCATAGATCTGGCCTGGATATACCTAATGGACACCAGAAGTCTCATGTCACGGCTATACAGAAAGTCTCGAGATTCTATTAATTATATTAAATGTAGGCCTACAAGTTATTTCCAGAAATCAAACCTAAGAGCCCTATAAAAATTATATAGTTGGCCAAGGTTACGGACTACGTGTTATCGACATTCCATGTTTGTTTCAATTGACCGATCACTCAATTGATTTATTGATGGTCGGTCGATCAATTATTGAGTGCATGGCTAGCTGATTGATTGATTGATCGATTGCCAACATTTACATTTATCCTTCATTAAATGGAACGGTAGGCCTACTGGCCGGGTTGCCTAAATTATCATGCTTGTTGTGCAGGTTGCAATTGCATTGTCCGCATTTTGCACGACATTATCGCAGCATGATTAGTCCCGCTCAACAATGTTGAGTTCTTTAAGAGGCATTTAGAAGTTGAGGTAGCCTAACAATATTAACTCAAGAGGTTTATGGATTGCAACTTCAACAATGTTGAGGGCATTGATGTTTTATAAATACCATGCGCTCATTATTTCTATATTTATTCATAGCTGTTTCCAAATGAGAAGCAGTCAGTCTTTACTGAAACTGTGAAATATATCTTGATTATTTGTTGTTGTTATAATTTTATTGTAACTGTCAAGTTGTAGCCTACCCGTGTTCGAAGAGCGACTTCGAAAATTCGCCCAAGGCTTGAAATGCTTACTGGACCAGTGCGCAGAGGTTACTCTCGCCTTAAAATTTATTCTTACTACGCATGCGTTGTAGATCAACTCAGCCACATGGCCGAAACGTCAAAAGGTGAACCTATCTGGCAACAGTTCTAGAACGTAAACATTTACCTTGCGTCTGATTTGAAACTTAACTGGTGGTAAATTTTTAGCACGTTATTGTCATTCATTGGCAGTAATCTAACTACCCGATAACAACCGATGTGTATCCGAATCTGATTGTATTGTAATACTACTGTAAATGGATGGTAGGCCTACTCACCGTACTGCTACTGCCGTACTGGTGGTACTGGGCAGGTACTGGGCAGTGGTATAACTATAACAAGTAACAACCGATATGTATCCGAATCTGATTGTATTGTAATAATAATAACAATGTAATTTTAATATGTAAATGGATGGTACATGTACTACTGCAGTACTGGTACTGGTACTGGCACTAGGCCTATTCTAGGGATGCTCACCCTGGATGGATCTGCCAGCTTTTAGTTTTAGTTGACACTAAGTTGAATGGGGAAAATGTGAAATTCAAAATGAGGCTTCCAAGGTCACATGGGTTCATTTGCATACACAAATAGCCTTTAACTGAAATTATTTTCTTGATTACATGGGAACTGTTAGGATTTGTTAACAGTCAATGTACACATGAAATCTAACAACAACAGCATAAACATTCAGTATTTGGATCTGAAATACAGTGTCTAGGCCAAGCAAAAAAAAATATTTTGAAAGTCAAAGTAGCAATTCAAACAACCAATACAAAACTGATAACTCCAATAAACAACAAAACATCTAATGGCTGGTGTAATTGGCATCTTTTACCTGTGTCTTTCTACAGTGATTCCATTTTAAGCTAGAGTAGAACAGGAGAGGGTCCAAATGAGGGGACAACTTTGATTTGTGATATGACATTCCTGAACAGTAAATGTGGTAACTTCATTTGAACCCTCACACTTCCTAGTGAACTTTAGGCCAATGAAAATTGTGCTCTCCTACATATAGTTTTTTTGTCCAAGAATATTGTGTGGAGAGTTGAATTATGGGCATATTTGGAACTCTTGTGTGTTTAACCAGTTCTACATAAGCAAGCTGAGACTTAGGTGGGACACTTTGTTGATCTGTCCTAGAGTTTGACTGTCAAGGTTTGGTATAAATGGTCAATTGTAAGGTATTTTGGCATATGCTTGTTCATTTCCACCCATTATTTAATACAAAAAAATGTATTTAAATTTTATGCTGCACATCCCTACCTATTCAGTTTTTTTAGTAAAACTTCAAAGTAATCACACTTTCTTCAGAAAAAATCTTCCAAGTTTAGTATGTCCAAGAAAGGAGCTTCCGATGAGTTACAAATGGTTTCACTTCTAATCTCGAAGCCAGTTTTATCTTACAATCAAAAACTAGCTTTTTGTCTACTTACTCCCATGTGAATTTTCACTGCCTCAAATTTTCAAAGGGACGTAACTCAGCTATTTTTTAGTGAACTCCGCGGAGACCTGTATTTTAGGTGAAAAAATAATGAGTACAGCATAAAACATCGATCAATCTATTACTAGTAGTATACCGTACAGCTGTACTCATGTGTCCTATCCTATTATGTGTTTCTTAAAACTTGTTATATTCTGTTTCAGTGAAAATATAGCTAAACTCCTGCTACTTAATTATAATTATTTGTAAATTCTCACATTAATTTAATAATGTTAAAGTTTTATACTGTATTTTCAGCCCAGTGTGATAAGTCTCCAGTTATGGCCCTCGGATCTGTGAGGGATGAGTTCACATCATTGAACACTCAGCCAAGAGATTTCCTGGATGAGATTCAAGGGAGACAAGCATGTCCAAAATGTGGAAAGTCTAGAAAGTTTTATTGTTATTCATGTTATGTATTGATGGAGGAAGTCAAAATGAAACTAAAAACAGTGAAGGTATATGTATACTTGATTTTCATTTTTGGTTGCCAACTTGCCAGGTACATTAGGGAGCACGGCTTATGTGGGATGGTTGCCAGTTACCACCAGAAGGTCGTGGGTTTCCTCCGGGCATAGAGCCCGGTTTCCTCCCACAATAAAACTGGCAACGCCGCCATATAAGTGAAATAATCTTGAGCGCGGCGTAAAACACCAAACAAACAATCAATCAGCCAGTTACCACCAGAAGGTCGTGGGTTTCCTCCAGGCATAGAGCCCAGTTTCCTCCCACAATAAAACTGGCAACAACGCCATATAAGTGAAATAATCTTGAGCGCGGTGTAAAACGTCAAACAATCAATCATTAGGGAGCAGGAGTATTGTGTGAATTTCCCAAATTTCGGGTTAGAGGGACGTTTTTATGACGTTCGAAGTGTATGGCATTGACGTCATTTCTCTGTTGCAGTCGCTGTGGCACGTCTCTTTTGCAGTGCCTTTATTTTTTGCATGTGAGGCTCAGTTCAGTTTATAGAACTAAAATCGGTCATCGATCTGACATTACATCAGTACGGTTCCTCCAAACGAAGAGTCTTGGTTCCTCCCCCACTAAACCTGGCAAGTGAAAAACTGTTGAGTGCAGCATAAAACATGAAGCAATCGATCAATCAATTAAATTTTGCTGACAATTTTGTTATGAGTTCAAGGACCAAACTACATTTTGGAACTACATTTTAGGACTTAAGAAAAATGAGTCCGGGCTCCAAAATGATTTTTTGATATATACTTTTTTATACGCCCGACTTAAAAAAAGTCGGTCGTATTATGGTATCACCAGCGCCGTCCGGCCGTCCGTCCCGGATTCCCTTCCGCTCCATAACTTGAAAAGTTTTGATCTAATCTTTACAATTCTTTTACAAAATATACCTTGTGGGTAGAAGGTGTGTCATGAACCATTTATGACATCGTTGATTGCATAATGTTGCTTCTACAATGGATTATGTTATATTCTGTCTTAGTTTATATCTTCGTTCCCTTCCGCTCCATAACTTGAAGAGTTTTGATCCGATTTTTACAATTTTTTTTACAACATATACTTTAGGGGTAGAACGTGTGTCATGAACCATTTAGGACATTGTCGATTGCATAATATGGCTTCTACATTAGATTATGTAATACTCTGTCTTAGTTTATATCTTCATTCCCTTTCGCTCCATAACTTGAAGAGTTTTGATCCGATCTTGACAATTTTTTCAGAGTATATACCTTATGGGCAGACGGTGTGTCGTGTACCATTTCTGACTTCACCCATTGCATAATATGGCAACCAAATAGGATTATGTAATATTCCTTTGCGCTCCATAACCTCTAAAGTTTTGATTCGATCTTCACCATTTTTTCAGAGTATGTACCTTATGGGCAGACGGTGTTTCACATACCAATTCTGACATCACCTGTTGCATAATATGGCAGCCATATTGGATTATGTAATATTCCCTTTCGGCTCCAGAACTTCTTTTGTTTTGATATAATCTCCAATTCTTTTAGAGTATATCTAGCTTATAGGTAGATGATGTGTCGCATACCAAATATGATTTGGATCCACATATTTTTTGTGCGTTTTCAAGAGTTTTTTTTCATCAGAACTGTGTACCTGCTGTTTAATATACATATATATATATATATATTAATATATATTGATGCTTTTTGTAGTACACTTGGTCCAGAGTAACACTGGAAACCAATTAATTTATACATTCTGAGACTGTTTTCTTGGATAGTTTAATGTGCACTATAATAACAAAAAAAGACCATTTTTCACAGCTTTATTGCCCATCTGGTATTTATCAGAGTGGCTGTTTAAATAGAGATAAGGGGACATCCCTGAAGTTGACACACAAGGTTTGTATATTTACACACCATTGTATCAGTGGTCAGCCTGAAGTTTGTTTGCTTTGTACTAAAACTATTATAGCCAAGTCCAATAGAACAGTGTCCAAGTCAAAACTGTTGATTGCTCCTTCACAATTATGGAACATAATAGCAATGTCAAAACAGCCACAATATTTCAGTTTTTGCAATTTACCTGAACAGATAACAGATGTGTACTATAAAGATACTGGTATTTAGTTGCAGCTTCATCAAATTCAGAAAAGAAAAACTTCTAATGCGAAGAAGAAATTTCAATTGATGAAATTAAAACAAATGTTATATTAAATGTAAAGTTGTTTATCGTAGCGGTTCGACTTTGCCACGGCGGGCGTATGTTGAGTTTACTAAAACTCTTGTTTATATATACTGTCAGTATATAAAAAAGTCATTGGGCCATCACCATCTTAAATAATTAACCTGACAAAAGTTACCACAAAATAATAAAATTGTGACAAGGTGAAATAATCTTGAGTTCCTCGTTAAATACTCAAAACTCTTTATTGATGTCATTGTGGTAAAAACATATGGCAAATTTCCTGATATATTGAGGGGCCTCTGTGGCTCAGTAGGTAGAGCGTTGGACGCTCAATACGAACAGCCTTCCACCAATGGGTCGCGGGTTCGAATCCCACTCAGTCCAAAAATTGGAAAATTTTCTGACTGGGTTTTCACTCAAACTACCTATGTGGGATGGTTGCCAGTTACCAGCGGAAGGTCGTGGGTTTCCTCCGGGCACAGAGCCCGGTTTCCTCCCACATTAAAACTGGCAACGCCGCCATATAAGTGAAATAACCTTGAGCGCGGCGTAAAACACCAAACAATCAATCCTGATATATTGATTTTGTGTCACGTTTTTTTTATTCTTTTCTTCAGCTGCCATTGAAAATAGATATTATAAAACATAGGAATGAAGTTGATGGGAAGAGTACTGCCCCTCATGCCAAAGTTATCTCCCCTCTTCAAGTCTCTATTTATGAGTATCCTTGTATACCAGACTATGACAAATCAAAGGTATTTCTCAAATCTTTTTTTTATTGTCACAAACTTTTTTTTTCTCCAAATACCTATTTTGCTGCAACTTTTCTTATAAAACCTTGAATGTTTTGGGTACACTCTGTAAAATATTGAACTCTCCGACTAACAAGATTTCTACGATTGGGGTTTATTAAGACTGGCGGTATGTAAACAATTTTTTTTAGAGCTTTGCTGCTAAAAAAACTACCCTTATGTACATCTTCAAAATGTTGATGGTCAAATATAAGGAGGGGGCTTCGGTGGTCTAGTGGGTTCATCCCTCAGACCTTCCATTGATGATGGTTGCCAGTTACCAACGGGAGGTTGTGGGTTTCCTCCGGGCATAGAGCCCGGTTTCCTCCCACAATAAAACTGGCAACACCGCCATATAAGTTAAATAATCTTGAAGGCGGTGTTACTGTAAAACACCAAACAATCAATCAATCCATGGATGCTTTGCGGGTTCAAATTACACTCAGACCAAATACAAATTTCACAGTGGATTTTTCACTCGTTCGCTGTATGTGGAAGGGTTGCCAGGTACTCGCCGAAGACCGGGGGTTTCCTCCTGGCAATGGACCCGGTTTCCTCCCCAACTAAATCTCCGCCATCTATTAAAGTGAAATAATCTTGAGTACAGCCTAAATATTGGTATCAGAGGGAAGCTCTTATTTTGTACTTTCTTATAAACATAACCGAAACCTGTACTTAAAGGGGCATGAGCTGCCAAAATGTTGATATTTTGACCTTACAACAGATTGTTGAAATTATTGGCTATTTTTCTCAAGACGTATAATTCAGAAGCTTTTAAGTGCTTCTAGTCTCGAAAATGTACGATAAAGTTTTGTTTTGAACTAACTTTGGCTTAGAATGAATGAATGGTCGTCCCGGTTATTTAAATTTTGTTTACTTTTCGAACACGTTTTCGGTTCGTACAGGCCACATACGGTATGGATTTTCCTCATTCCAACGTCAATCATTTAGTTTTTCGATGGCCTTCAAAGCCTCTTACTGTCGTGACGATCAGAAATTATGAAAAAAGTGTGAATTTTGGCAGCTCATGTCACATTAACCTGCCAACGTTACCTTAATGGTGAAATAATATTGAGGGAGGTATCAAACATCAATGTAGTAGGCCTAATATTTTCTGAGGGACAAACAACTGAATCACAACTATGTTACGTTGTTCTTTCATGACAGTGTAAAAGCAGACACGATAACTCCATAGGCCTGTTCTCATATGCAGTTCATCCAATAGTTGACATTGATTATTTTTTCAGCCTAATTAATTAAAATGTTTGTTTTTCTCCAGGTTATTTTAGTATTTCCTTGCAGTGAGTCGGTATCGCTAGATCAACTGTGTGTTCCTGTGGAAGAAAAACATTGTGTGGAGGAAAACTTAGATAGAGCGCATCAGGTTGATAATACAAACTCTTCTCCAGTGAAACCGTACATGGTGCATCATGTCAATAATTCATTACAGGGAGATAACTCTGTGGAACAAAACTGTTGTGCAAACAAAAGAAAAAGTACTCCAGAGAAGAGTAGTGACAATTCAATAGAGGAAATAAAGTTGGCAAAAATTGAATGTGTAGAGTCCAACGTGAACAGTGATTTGGAGGACGACAGTGAAAAAATACAAGGAGAAAAATGTTTCTGGAAAAGAATTCCTTCGTTTGAAAAAGTTGTATTTATTGACAGTACTTGGCTGCAGTCCAAACAAATGTTTAAGGATGAAAGGTTGAATGGTGGGTATTCATTCACCAGTACGCAATATGTTAGTGGATTTAAAATATTCTGATACGGCCGCACAGCCTTCTTCAATACCACGTCAACATAGGGTACATTTAAAAAATCTACAAGTTGCTCTCTGAATTTAAAAAAATGATAACTCACAATTTTTTAGCAACATTTTTCTTTGATAATCCCTGCGTTGAGCTAAGCCATAATATGTGGCCTTACACATCGTCAACAACAAAATTTTAAATTCCCTTTGCATTAACACATAGTTTACCCGACAGCCTTTGTCGATTTTTGGCCCTTGGGCTTGAGCATTGTGGCTCTGCTTCAGCCATGTATGCTGACCCAGCAAGGAGGAACATAAAGTATGCCAGATACATTAGACGTTCTATGGTCTGTGGAGCCTAATGTCAAAATCTGGGTCTGGGTGGGTGAGAGGGGTGGGGGAGGCGAGGTGGAAGGGGGGGGGGGGGGGCTGATCTTTTGGTCGGTTGGTACTTTTGTCGCCGTATAACCTTAGCTGTTGAGTGCGACGTTAAGCCCCAATCAATCAATTTGTCGATTTTAGTGCGAGCATGATTTGAAGCTTCCGAGTAGATGACAGTGTCACCGTCTGAGAAAAATTGTTTTGAACTCAGAGGGAATTTAAACAGCAAAATTTGTTGCTAACAGATTTTAAGGCGACAGAGGATTTTTTAGCTCTACGAGAGCAGCTCTTAGATTTTTCAAATGCACCCTATGTTGACTTGGTATTGAAGACGGCCGTGGGGGCGTATCACAATAATAACTTCAATTCACTCAACATATTGCAAACTAGGTATTCACAACTGAATTTTGTTTTTATAGCTATTTAAGCTGTCAAAATCCACACTTTTTCTAATGAATTTCGATTATCAATAGAATGCAAGCATTTTAATTTGTAGGAAAGCTGAGTGTTTTACTTTAAAATAAAAAATATGCCATGGATATTTACCGGACACCGAATTGGATCCACTTAGTTTATCCAAATTCTAAATGTTTCTTTTACAAAGGTTTAGAAACCCTAATTTCGGAAAAATTTAGAACTAAACATTATTCAAATTCTAACTGCTGGTTATTTTGGTGGAAATAAAGAACCCGGGTTAATTCGCTAATTTCATTCCAAATTTCTGGATCGATTTTGAAGCTAGCCATTGGTGATATGAATAATTTGTGTTGTTAAAAGAAACATAGATTTGTGACTGTGTAAAAAATTGCTAATGTTCAGAGTGACAGAACACTTTATTGTTCGGTTTGAATTTATTTCTGTTGCCTTGGATTAAAACCTGCGCCGCATTTTCAGAATTCAATGCAACATTTATAAGTGATTTTTGTTTTCTGCAGGTCTGACTAAGGTGGAACTAAAGACCCGAGAGACGAGGTATTGGAGGCCACAGGGCAGTTTACCCATGACCTACCTGGCTACGATAGAAGCAGTTTATTATTTTCTCCGAGATTTTCATCAAATATTTATATCAGACTTATATTCTGGTGAATATGATAACCTTCTGTTTTTCTTCCTGTACACATACAACAAAATACAGACTAAAGAAACAAGCAAGAAAACGAAGAAACGATGAGGATTTAATAAAATTTATTGTCAGCATTATCATAATTTTACTTCTTGCTTTTCTATCTGTGCGAGGGGCCTCGGTGGTCCAGTGGGATTACAATGATCGTCCCTCAGTCCTACACAGTCCTTTCATCGATGCGGCGCAGGTTCAAAACACACTCAAACCAAATAAAAATTGCAACATTTCTGAGTGGAAGAGTTGCCAGGTACTCATCGAAGGTCGGGGGTTTCTCCCCCACTACACCTGGTAACGCCGCAATATAAGTGAAATGATCCTGAGTGCGGTGTAAAACATCAATCAATCAATCTATCTTTGCGTGATTGGTGGAATAGTTGCCATGTACCTGACGATTTTCGAGGGAATGATGATCACTCAATTGTGAATACATTGGGTTAACCAAATACCCATCCGGATATCTGCTCTTGATCAACGCATGTGGGAGTGTTGTCAGATATTCCCCAAAGGTTGGGAGTTTCCTCCAGGCAAAGAACCCGGTTTCCTCCACTACTAAACCTGGCAAAATTTTGCTGTTAAATATAGGTTGTGATGAATCACTCCTGAAACAATTGAGGGGGGGTAACTCTTGTGTCCAAGCCTTGATCACAATGACCAGATGCTATAATGCTGTATAATCGGAACATATGTGGAGTGAGTGAGTGATTTGGGTTTTACGTCCTGCTCAACAGTATTTCAGTTATATGAAGACGTTGTCTCCTTGTTGCAGGGCGGGTTTCCACCGCTCTTTTAGGTGCTGCCTCACCGAGACGACTTGCAGAAGACAACCAGCAAGCCCCCTCACCCAGTCACAGTATAATGACACCGGGCCAACCAGTCGCTGCTCTAACTCCTATTGCTGAGCGCCAAGCGAAGCAGCAGCAGCTACCACTGTTAAAGTCTTTGGTCTGACTCGACCCAGACTTGAACCCCGATCTCCCAGGTCTGAAGCGGACGCTCTGCCGACTGAGCTATCGGGGCTGGTCAGGAACATATGTGGAAGATTATTTAAACGCAGCTGTCAGGGGTCTTTGGGTGTTGATTGATTTATCTTTTTATTGCTCTGAACATAACTTCACTTATATCACTGCATTGTAATGTTTTCTGGTTGAGGAGACCGAGCTCTGCCCAGAGGAAACCTTTCTGACCACCCAAGTGTACGGTAAGAATTCCTCTAATTCAAGGACGAGCGATGTGAAGATAACAAATTATTAGACTGCTTTCTGCTATGTTTGGTCTAAAACAACAACAATAGCGATTGCTCGATAGGATTATCGGTCGCTCCATGCAGGAGGTAAGACACCCAACGAAAAGTCTCAAACTTTTAGAGTGCTTTTCCTAATGTTTTCAGTACTTGAATTAGCGGAATTCTTACCGTAACCTCAAAAACATAACCCCTATGTGACAATCCGGTAAAGCCCAGGATTGTACTTGAATATTTGAATTAGGGTCCCATTACGCCTTTATATATTTATTGATTGATGTTTTAGGCCACGCTCAAAATTATTTCACTTATATGATGGTGTAGCGATATTTAGTGGGGCAAGGGGGAGAAAACCTGACTTTGTGGAGGAAACCCGACCATCTGTTTCACATAGGCAATCGATTGAAAATATCCTCTCAGATTTGGTATTAGTGCAATTCGATCATGCCGCATCAATGGAATACCTGTGTCAGACTGAGGGACTTAACGGATTGAGCCATTACACTTTTGAAGGGGTAACCCGTTTGAAAAAAATCATCCATGAAGGGGTACTCACAGGTTTGGGGTTTCCTCCTCCACTAAACCTGCAAATGCTGCCCTATATGTGAAATAATCTTAAGTGTGACGTAAAACATCAATCAACTACGAAGGAGTGTCTAAACAGACCCTTTCGGCTTTAGGATTGACTTGCGGTGAAGCCTTTCTGTATGGCAAAATGGCGCTAAATTGAGTTTTTGAATCAATCTGATGTCTAAATCGTGTTGATTTTGTCTATGACGCAATGCTTAAGAGGTGTGTCATAGCGACTGCAACAGAGAAATGACGTCAATGCCATACAGTTTGAACGTCATAAAAACATCATTCTAAGCCGAAAGGGTCTATTTAAATTTTTCTTCAGTATCTTTTTCATCTTTAAATTGGAGGCCTGAGATCTGCCTCTGTGCGACTGTGCCTAAAGGGAACAAACATTTCCTTGGTCAAAGATTTAGGGAATTAAAACTGGAACCCCAAAATTTGGCAATTCTTCTACAATATTAGCTCAAGGACACTTCCTTAAAGGGAGAGAACATTTTAACAGAAGAAAAGTTTAGATGGAAAGATTAGCTTGAAGGTCACTGGCAGTAAATTAATTTTACTGGCTCAGTGTGACTGTCATTACCAGGATTTAAGGCTCAGTGGGACAGACATTGCCATAGTTTTAGGCACAGCTGGCTCAATGTGAAAGCCATTGCCAAGGTTTTAGGCTCAGTCGGACAGTCATTGCCATGGTTATAGGCTCAGTTGGCTCTGCATGAATGTTGTTGCCATGGTTTAGGTTCAGTATGACTGTCATTGCCATGATTAAGGCTCAGCAGGCTCAGTTTGACTTTCATTGTCAGAATTTAAGGCTCAGTGGGACAGTCATTGCCATGGTTTTAGGCTCAGCTGGCTCAGTGTGAATGTCATTGCCATAGTTTTAGGCTTAGCTGGCTTAGTGTGATTGTCATCACCAGGATTAAAGGCCCAGTGTTACTGTCATAACGATGCCATAGTTTTGTGCTCAGTGGGCATTGCCAGGATTTTAATTTTTGTGTACATTTTGGAAAGAAACTCTCCCAAAACATACTGCCATTGGTGATTTTTCTCATTAAGCACACAACAAAATGGTGGTCAATAATATTAGAGCTTGATATATCACCCCTATTTTAGAGGGGGCTAATCCATTTACCCAGGACAACCATATCTTTCCAAACAAATCTTAAAAAAAAAACAATATTGAGGCATACTTTTTGTTTCAAGTAATATTTGTATTTGAATCTTTAACAACAAGTTCTCTAACATCTCCACAGACTTGTCCCTTTGTTGTGAACCCTCCGTGGATAATCACTCTATGCCCATCGGAACAACATACATGACCCGCTCGGCCAATAGACTGCCCGGAAACCGGCAGCCACTCAACTGTCGGCTTAACTCGCACGAAATACATTTCACCAACAGGATCCCGACTTCGACCATCAAAGGTCTCTCCACCATGAATCAAAATAAATCCAGGTCCCGTGACAGCTACATGATTCTTTCGTCCACAGGGTATTTTACGTAAAGGGCATACAGTTGACACAAAATCTTTCAGGTCGACTAAAACTGAATCTGGCGGTGGTGTTTGTGGCGGGCACTTAAATCCCGTTAACCTTTCAACTTGGCTGTCACTTCTGCCTCCAATGATGTATGCGGCATTTCCAAGAATTGTTACGGTATGACCCGACCTTGACGAAACCGAGCTTGTGTATTCTCGATAAATACAGGAGTGTCTTTTTAGGTCACAAGTCAGGAGGTAGGAATCACCATGACGACGCTGCATATGTAATCCGCCCTCTCTTCCGATTACCAGAATCTCCCCGGACAAAGTTAGGGTAGCTGTGTGGGAACTTAACCCTCCCTGCTCTGGAAAACCTGACGAACGAAATTGCCACCACTCAAATCTCTCTGTGTCAAATGCATGCACTTTACTACTTCTTACTTTTCCATCCCATCCCCCAATTAACACAATATAACGGTCATTCAAAACAACACAGGCGTGATGACTTAAGGTTGGACTGCCAGGGGAGGTAATTATGCCCCACTCAGAAGTTTCCAGATTGAACGTGTGCAGCTCATTCGATGGCTCTTTTGAATCCTTCTCTTGAATTCCTCCGTGCAAATAAAGGATATTACCCACAGAGCATCCTGTATGGTAGGCCAAGATCGGACCAGCAGCTAAAGGCTCCCAGGCAACCACCCTCTCTGGTTTAACCAGGGTTTTGACGGAGTTTGTTTTTAATCTCCTTTTTCCTGAAGACATAGCTAGTCCTGCTTGTTAAAATCACCTAAAAGTATAAGACACAAACAATCAGTGGATTATTAATCTAAATGTCATAATATTACATTTCACAAGTCTTTCCTGGAGCAATATAAAATTATATATTTTTTTCTTAAAATGGCATGAGCTGCCAAAATTCACACTTTTTTCATAATTTCTGATCGTCACAACAGTAAGAGGCTTTCAAAGCAATCGAAAAACTAAATGATTGGCGTTGGAATGAGGAAAATCCATGCAGTAATGTATGTGGCCTGTACGAACCGAAAACATATTCGAAATGTAAACAAAATTGAAATAACCGTGACGACCATTCATTCATTCTAAGCCAAAGTTAGTTCAAAACAATACTTTATCGTACATTTTCGAGACTAGAAGCACTAAAAAGCTTCTGAATTATACTTCTTGAGAAAAATAAACAATAATTTCAACATTCTGTTTTAAATTAAAAATTTCAACATTTTGGCTGCTCATGCCACTTCAACAAACTACTTTTTTTTTGGTTAATTTATTTTAAAGGTGGGGGGGGGGGGGGACATTACTTATTTTTGTAAACACTGACCTCACTATTGTAAATTAGCCGATCAAGTATCACTATCATTATGATTTATACTTTATTATTTATAGACTTAAAGTGGCATGAGCTGTCAAAATGTTGATATTTGGACGTTAAAACAGAATGTTTAAATTATTGGCTGTTTTTCTAAAGGCGTATAATTCAGAAGCTTTTTGGTGCTTCTACTAGTCTCAAAAATGTACGATAAAGTATCGTTTTGAACTAACTTTAGCTTAGAATGAATGAATGGTCGTCCCGGTTATTTAAATTTTGTTTACTTTTCGAACACGTTTTCTGTTCGTACACGCCACATAGTGTATGGATTTTCCTCATTCCAACGCCAATCATTTAGTTGTTCGATGGCCTTTAAAGCTTCTTATTGTCGTGACGATCAGAAATTATGAAAAAAGTGTGGATTTTGGCAGCTCATGCCACTTTAAGGAAAACTCTTTTTGAGAAAACTTGCAAACACTTTCCTTATTTTGTTTTCAAGAAAACAATCTTTGTTTGGTAGCTCGTAACACATTATTTTTTAACTAAAATTTGAATAAGCTTTTTTTTTAAACAAACTGTATCATTCATTGTAATTTGTACCCTCTACTGTGTTTGTAATATACAGTACGGCCCGTACACTACACTCTACAGTACACTACCGTACACTACAGCCGTAGGCCTACATACATGTATTTGTAGTCTTGTACAACTACAAGAAACTTAGAAGAAAGAAAGTTAAAAGCAAATTCAGAAATTACATTGCAATGTAAATTTTTGACTGTGATAATTTTTGAAGATAAGAACACTCTGTCTTCCAAGCGCTCCTGTGTTACAATCAAATATTGTCAAGGAAAATGATAATCAAACACGGTGGTGGTTGTTTGTTTTCATTCGCAACGTGAAGCGGCCATGTTGAGAAAGCCCGGATGTTAAATTACCCACAGTTCAATGGGAGCGCTGATCCTCTGCGAGAAGAAAGCGATGTGTTAAACAGATACGTTGGCCACAATATTTCTCCGAAAACCCGTAAAAATCACAATTTAGCCCCTCAATTGGTATGTATTTGACAATAATATGCACTTTTACAAATGCCTACAAAACTTTATTTACTCATACATATGAAAAATTGCCCAAACAACAAAAATTCAGATGTGAAATTGCGACGGCACACCCGATCTCCAAACACTGAAACAGCCGTGTGATATGAAGTGGAGCCACGAAGCGTAAATTGACAGTTGTGTTTCCTCAAATACACGATTCATTTTCAATGAAATATATGGACGAGAGATAGAACAATTGTTAAAGAACGATTTGTTTAAAGGGGAGAAGAGCTTATTTTTAACTATATGATCATGTGTTTGAACTTGAAGTTGAAGGTGGTAGCTCTACATACATTGAAAATGGAGAGCATTCTCTCGTCTGAAAATCTGAACAACTCCAGCTGATGTACGCATGTAGCTACAGGATAGGAGTAGCTGAAAGCTAGGCAGTTCAATTTTAATGAGAATTTGATCTCATAAGGGGTTGAGAAAAGTATCTACTATGTTTGATATTTTCTGCTTGAAATTTCACCTTTCGTGCACAAGGTGAGCTGGCAGACGAGCTGAGAAACAGGTGAGCGCTAACTGTGTGTGCCTGTTGAAGCGCACTTGCCATAACTGCCCTTCTGACATCTGTGCGAACTGATATTCCATAAGCTTGATGTGAGTTAAACCAGTATAATAAGCCTCTTTCAGGTTTGGTGGAAGTCCCACGAGATCACGTGAGACCCGTGTTTAGGGGTATAACTTTCACCGATCGGCTGTCTGATTAACATTAGTGCTTACGAAGATCGGCGCTGTAACCCTGTTAAAATGTCTGTGATTCTCCGCTTACAATCTATACTTTTTACAAAAGTCCTTATCTGAGACATATCAAGATATATACAAAGTCATCAGATACTTCTTTTTGACAGAAAAAAAAAATATTATTATTTCTAACATAAAAATAACACGTAGTTGTGTTTTCACCGTTGGTTTACTTTTTGACAACTTCGAAGCGTATCCACACGATATAAATATTTTTTATTGACGGTCAATTGACAAAAGCGCAACTGATAGCTTCTGGTGTGTTACACAAAAAAATTTGGATTAAAGAAATGATTTCGAAATAAAGAATCAAAGACAAAACCACACGATAACCGTCGATCACCATAGACGCTAATGTTAAATGAACGGCTAGTCATTGAAAGTTATACCCCTAAACTCATTTCTCGCGTGATCTCGCGAGGTTTTAGCCAAACTCGAAAGAGGCTTATTAAACATGGGGCACATGTCCGATCAAATTGCCTAGATGGTGGTGTAGAGATTATGTATAGTTGAAACCGGATCGATCAGAAACTGCGTAACTTAGGTGTTCAAAATTGTCTTTAGTACAATCTAAAATTATCAACAGGCTTTGCCTTTGTCTGTGTTTCTCAAAATAGGTCTCCGTTTACTGTAGTCCAAGTTTCTGACTCCAAAATGACTATTATTTTTATACTGGCGGTCGTATTTTGGAGTCGGGGGTCATTGCAATCAAAAAGTCGGAGAAGAGAGCACGCTTCTGATCGGGCAGTTTGCTGTCAGATTTAAACAACATAACTAACTCAAATACTGTCATTACGACATTCATGAATAATTTAGCCTTTTGTAAAATGAATTTAACGTTTAAAAACTAAAACGCTAAAAAGTGTTACGTCATCAATGGCGGAAAGTTCGAGACTGGAGGAGGCAAAAGTGAATTCAGGGGAAGAATAATGTTTACTGGCCGATCCTGCTCACATCAGACACTGGCAGGTAGCAAAATTATCCATGAACGCGATTATGGCCGTTTAGACACGATTTGAATAGGTTACATTTCTATTGCCAACTCCGGCTTTTTGATTGCAATGAGCCCTGACTCCGAAATACGGCCGTCAGTATAATAAAATAGTAATTTTGAAACCCGGACTTTACATGTAACTTCGCTTACATTGCAGGTACATGACAAATAAGATTTTCAATTTCAATTGAAAAATACACAAAAAATTTTGACAAAAATGGAAAGTTCCTAAATTTTTCAGTCCAGGAAAAATACAGAAAATTTAATTGTGTGAGTGTTCCTTTAAAGTAACACTTTAAAGTAACATTAAAGTTCCTTTAAAGTAACATTACATAAGCAAGGATATTTATGTAGGTCAACCGAATCCCCTTATCATTTATTTTAGGACATAAACTTGTGTCGGATAAAAGGTAAATGGATTCAATTTGATTAGTGTTTTTATATGCATTACAGACTATTTGAAAACGTGTGAAAAACGTGTCTGCACTACCTTTAATCAAATATATCTCATTGCATTTCAAATCCTTCAAATTTAGTAATTTTAACTTAAAATGACCTTGGGCTTGCTTCACAAAGTGGGCTAGCATAAGTTTTTTATGTAACTAACATGGTAACTCCTACTATAGACATATGTTGCTATGCCGCTCGGCTGTGAGAAACAGGCTCCGAACAAAATCAGAAATTTGGATTAGGGTATTTATATTACCTCCATTTCGAAAATATTCAAAACAGCACCTCTAAAGTACTCAATATTTTTACAGCTTGTTTACTTGGACTGGTAGCTCTACCGTACATATATGTATCGTCTGTCGATTAAATATTGTAAAAAAATGTTGCCGCAAGATAATTCATTTCACTATATTTCTTTGTTCGCAGATTCAAAAATGACCATCCATTCAAGAATATACTTTTATGATATCTTTGGCTGATAAATTTTTCAAAAGGTAAGTTAATGAAAATGTATGAGGCCACTGATGACCCTATCCCTATACTCAGCCAACCTCAACTGGACCGGGGGCCTCCATGGCTCAGTAGGTAGAGCGTTGGACGTTCAATCCGAAGAGCCTTCCACCAATGGGTCGGGGGTTCGAATCCCACTCACTCCCAACAAATTGGAACATTTTCTGACAGGGTTTTCACTCGAACAAGCTATGTGGGATGGTTGCCAGTTACCAACGAATAAAACTGGCAACGCCGCCATATAAGTGAAATAATCTTGAGCGCGGCGTAAAACACCAATCAATCAATCAACTGGACCGCTGACCGAGTTGATTCGTACGAGATCTGTAAAAAAAACTTTTTTTTGAAGAAAGCCTGTAGCATTTGTGTCTGCTGCAAAAAATCTGTTCTTAATTAGTTTTGAACAGTATAAAAAAGAGTTTTGTAACAAGCAGAACTGTATGAACTTGAAGTCAGGGTAGCCCATGCCCTGTTTATCACGTGGCATCAGAGGATAGGAAATGATGGGGATGACCAGTGTCTTCATTTGACGATACCAAGCCATAGAATTTCATGGTAATGATTGGTTACGGTAGCCTGTTGTTACTCTTCCTTTTTAACTACAGAAACGAAAATCTGGTACCCATTATGAAAGCTAGTTTATGATATGATGTACAATAAAAGTGTCATAATTACAGATTGGTTCCCAGGGCTTCAATAGACGGAACCAATGAAATGTTTCTGACCGACACCGGAATTATCATTCAGGCCTGCGATAGGCTATACATTGGTTTCTCACACTTCACCCCCGATAATTTCACTCCCAGGCAGTCACGAGTGTGTTATTTTTGTCATAATCAACTTGTGAAATTATGGCCTAAATAACACTATGACATCACAAAAGAACGGTCAGAACTGACGTCACAAAAGAATTACGTCATCAGCCCTTATGACGTAAAGATGAAGCGTCTAGCAGCAACCTTATACTGAAGAGTCTGTGATGCTGTCATTGGTGACGTCATTTCTGACGTTACAATGCCCTGTTGAGTCTCTCTTCAGACAGCCAATCTTGTAAAGAGAGCGACGTCACATTTGGTTTTTAAGTAGAGCTGCATTTTGAAATAAAACGCTGTTTTTGTGCAGTGTGAGAAAAAGATTATCCAACTCGAGCCAGTGTGTTACAATGAATATCACTCTCGTTTATTAATTTCCAAAGTAACTCGCCAAAGGCTCGTGACTTTGAAAATTAATAGACTCGAGTGATATCCATCGTAACACACTGGCTCTCGTTAGATAACCTCTATATAGCTTCTAGTGTCTAACGGCTGATATCTGAAGCTCGTAATATTTGCGAGTTTCTCGTTATAATGTTGTGAACGGGTTTAGCGTTTAGACTAAAAGTGAGGACAATTGGAATTGTGTTGTTGCCTGTGTTTACAGCTCCCTGTTTAGGTCACAATTAGTCACAGCAGTTCTGGGTTTCTGCTTTATTTAAATCAGCCTTTCCTAGCTCGTTTGAGTAGTCTCCCTTCAATAGAAGGTGACAAGTGCATGCACATGTTTTCTGTAGTCTGCAGTATCTGATTATTTGCAATGAATACATAGATATTGTCCATATTGGTCAGGGTTACTACAATTTGGAGGGTGGTTACGGGTGTAGTGGACTTTGGTTTTGTCGAAAATAACTCTGGTCAGGCCAGATCATTTTGGCTTAGGTCAGATTGATTGATTGATGTTTTACGCCGCACTCAAGATTATTTCACTTATAAAGCGGCGTTGCCAGGTTTAGTGGGGGAGGAAACCGGGCTCATTGCCAAGAGGAGAGCCCCTACCTTTGGGGAGTACCTGGCAACTCTTCCACATACGCCGACCAAATGAAAAATCCACTGCGCAATTTTTCAATTTATTTGGTCTGAGTGTGATTCGAAAGTGCGCCGCATCAATGGAAGGTCTGTGTGGGACTGAGGGACTATCACTCTAACCACTGGACCACCGAGGCCCCCCTTTGGTCAGAAACATTGGATCGGTTCCGTTTATCGAAATGCTGGGAACCAACTGGTACCATTGCTAATCTCGTTATACATCATACTATATACTGGTTTTTATGATGGGTAACAGATTTTCGTTTCCTTAGATTTAGAACAGCTATCGGAACCGATCGTTACCATGGAATTCGATGGCCTGCAGGTGTCAAAGAAGCTGCAGTGTTATAGTGTTCATAAATAAATGACTGGTCAGATTCACTTTGCATCGAAACGAGTTACTGTGTCTTCCATAAATCTAAACGTTTATGTATTTATGATCACTAAAACACACAGGCACAGGGAAAATCTTGTCTTAAATAACCATGGAGGCAAATTTCTAATTGTATTAAAAATGGGTATATCATTAAGACCTTTATACCCAGTCATAAGTTGTTATAATCAACTCTATATTATAAAATCCAAATAAAATTTCTTTTGGTTGACGACAGGCAGAAGTTTGGCCTTAGTCAGTAAAATTTTCTTGGACACTGTCACATAATTTAGCAACAAATCATCAGTATTTTTGATAAAGCTAACATACTGATTTGCCATAGGTATTAGATAGTAATCAATTATCTCTGATATTCTTTAAGGTTAACTACCAAAATCTGAGATAAAAGGACTCCCTGGGGGCAATCTTCAGATTGGGTCATTTTTCAGTGGGTTATTGTATTTTCTAAATATAGAACCTTTATAAAGTTTATATTGATACTTACTTTAAAATAATATCACCAGATTCTAATCAACAAATCCCAATATGTTTTCAAATTGTTTTATATTTTTTTTTAGCCCCGAGACGAAGGATAACTGGTTGTGAGGAAATCCCTTCATATAAAGGTAAACAGGGTTGTTCTGATAAATTGCTGTGCAGACACCTGTGACTTTTTAACAAATTCAAATATTTATGTTGAGAACTGTCTAAGTCGAAAAATTAGATTTTTTAATAGTTTGATGCTTTCTGTTCCTCTCACTCTCAAGATTATCTCATTTGTGTAAGGGGGTGGGGGGGGGGGGGGGGGGGGGGGGGGTGGGCTCAGTTTATTGGAGACAAATAACGGGGGCTATGTGCCCTGAGAAACTTCCTGACCTTCCCCTCATAGGTGTCCCAACAAATGTTTATTGCAACCCGGGTTGAGTGGAATAAGAACCTGCGACCTATTAATCATTTAAAATTGATTGAGCGATAGTGTCACTCCCAGCCTTCCATCGCTGTGTAGCGAAAACTAGTGGACGAAAATTTGACTTGGTTTTCACTCCATTGGCCTGTATTGAATGGTTGCCTTGTACATGTAACCTTTCATCGATACGATGCTGGAACAAAACCCACTCTGACTCAATAAAAATAGAAAATTTCTAAGTGGATTTTTACACTCTATCTAAATATATGGAGTTGCCAGGTACTTACTGATGGTTGATGGTTTCCACCCCCACTAAACCTGGCAACACCGCCATTTAAGCAAAATAAACCTGAGTGCAACATAAAACATCAATCACTGTACAGGAATTATGATTTTGTTATTGTTGCTTTTTTTTAATCTTTTTATGTTCCCCAAAAACTTTTGGGGAAGCATATAGTCGCCGCTTTGTCCGTCCGTCCATCCGGATTTCTTGTCCGGGCATATTTCTGGTAACATTGTCAGGATTGTTTTGAAACTTGGCTGGTATATAGTCATTACCAAGACCTTGTGCAGTGATACACTTTTCTCTCTGTGACGAGAATAATTTGAGAGTTATTGCCCTTAATTTCTTCAATTTGTCAAATTTTACCCAGACTGCTTGTCCGGGCCATACCTTGGTTAATATTGTCAGGATTGTTTTGAAACTTGGCTGGTATATAGTCATTACCAAGACCTTGTGCAGTGATGTGATTTTCTCTCCGTGACGAGAATAATTTTTAGAGTTATTACCCTTGGTTTCTCCAATTTGTCAAATTTTACCCAGACTGCTTGTCCAGGCCATATCTTAATTGATATTGTCAGGATTGTTTTGAAACATGACCAAGACCTTGTGCAGTGTTACCCTTTTCTCTCCGTGACGAGAATAATTTGCTGAGCGTATATCTGCGATGGGGAACCGGGGAGCATCCATCAGTTTTACTGATACTTTTCTTGTTTATCTTTTTGTTTACAGTGATTAGAAAATATCTTAGTAGGTCTTTGCAAGATTGGAGTGCTTTGAATCAAGATCAAAGGTAAGCTTTATTTCAATATATAAAAAAAAATTGTCTGAAAAAAAAAAAAATGTTATACTGTAAAAAATATTGTGTTTTCATACAATGGATGGGTGGGCTTTTGTGAAAATGTGAAAGACCCCTAACACTGGTATGATATCTTACCTGGGATTGATAGGGGAGGATAAGAAACACCTTTGTATTACAGCAGTTTGGCTCACTATTGTTTGCCCCAGACACCTGGCGCGGGCATTTCAATTGGCCACGAGAATTGTGTCTACCAATTCATTCCGAAACTTTCAGATTTCGCAGATATAAGGACCCACCAATGGAAACGTGGAGTTGTGTTTAAGGATAGCCATTCTCACACCAAAGCAGAATACAAAACACAAGTTTCGGCCATTCTCTGGGCAGTGCGGAATGCTCTTATCAGGTGTTTGAGACAAACAATAGCGAAAGAAACTGTAGTACATTGGCTGTAACACAAAGTGTTTCTTATCCCTCCCATCTTAGTCCCAGCTGTCACTAAGCATTTGATCAGGTGAAAACTGGGTTTACAAACAGAGGTCGGCTTCTAACAAGTGCAGGGGCCTCTGTGGCTCAGTAGGTAGAGCGTTGAACGCTCAATCCGAACAGCCTTCCACCAATGGGTTGCGGGTTCAAATCCCATTCATTCCCCCAAAAATTGGAAAATTTTCTTACTGGGTTTTCACTCAAAAGACCTATGTGGTATGGTTACCAGTTACCACCAGAAGTTTGTGGGTTTCCTCCGGGCATAGGGCCCAGTTTCCTCCCACAATAAAACTGGCAACGCCGCCATATTAGTAAAATAATCTTTAGCGCGGCGTAAATCATTAATTAACCAATTGCTTATGAGACATTTTTTTGTAAATTACAACTGTAGAAATTTTTTTGTAAATTACAACAAACCATTGTAAATGAATATTCCCTCTCGACTTAATGACCCTCAACGCCAAGCCAAACTTTCAAAAAAGTTAACTGCTCTGTGAAGTTGACTTTAATAATGTAAGTGAAATAATCTTGAGCGCGGCGTAAAACACCAAACAATCAATCAATCAATCAAACATTTGGCCTGTCCATGTGGCCCTGCTGGAGAGGCCAATAGTACCAAAAATAGCTTACAAAAATTTAATTATCTTGCTTTGTTTTCAGATTTTTCAAGATGTCTGCTCAAGATGGAAGTGAAATTGATTTCTCTGTGATAACAAAGGCGATAAAGTGTGGCGGATCCATGTTGGATCAAATAATGAACGGAATTCACTATGGAACCTCGGAAACTCGCTCCCTACTCCTCGACGAATGCGACTATATTATAGAGTGTAAAGTCTGCAGGGCTTTGTTTCGAGCTTTGCCCAATTTTGTGGCTCACAAGCGTGTATATTGTCAAGACGCATATCAAAATCCTAGTGAGGTTTATCTCCCCTTGACTAACCCTAACCATAATGTGGAATCCGTTGTCGTTGTTCACCCAAAGGCACCAGATAAATGCTCCCCTGTTGCAGAACCGCCCGGGAAACAGAAAAATGACTCTTCCCATATAGCAATTTCAACTCCCACTGATACATTAAAGAACACTATTGATCAGCTGGCAAATGGAACTTTTGAGGGAAAGTCAAAGGCTTATCAGTTTTACACAGATGTCGCTGAAAAAAGTGAAATAAATTCCGCAAATAAGCAAACGCATTATATTAAACACGAAGCTATTCCAGGGAACCCCCATGCTGTCCGTGTGTCTGTTGTCAGTGCAGAGGACGTCAATGAAATGTCTTTGCAAAATTTGACAGACTCTTCTGAAAGCTCTACTGTTAATAAAGCTGTGGAAGAAAGGCAACTCAGATTGCGTAGAAAACCAGCAAATGTAAAGTCAACCCTTGGTCCAGGCTCACAACAACCCTCTCCTGGTGCTTCATCAACAAACTCTTTGTCCAAGAACACTGTAAATAAGCCTGTGTCACCAAAAAGCTCAGTAGAATCTAGTGAGACTGAAGCCATGGACACTGGGGATAAAACTGTGTCACATCATGGTTCTGCGAAGCCTCTTGAAAGGGAAGCCAAGAACTCTGTTTCGAAGAGTGTTTCACAACAAAACTGTGCAAAGTCTAGCGAAAGTCAAGCTGTACAGAATGAATTACCAAACTTTCGTAGTGCTCGCCTCCGTGCCAAAACAGAGAGGCAGCAACAGATGGAAGCACAACAAAACTCAACTGCTGTTAAAGAAAGCACATCTTCTCGACGTAAAGACAGTCTTAGAGACAAAGCCAAAAAAATGTTTTTGTTACCTGTGAGAAAAACCGTGACAGACGCCAAGGACTGCGACTTGAAAAGAATGATGTGTTTGTTGTGCAATAAGAAATTTTCCAATAGAAAATGTTTGCATTATCACATGAGGTCTTTACACTCCAGCAAACGTCAAGTTTACCCGTGTCATTTATGCTCCACAATCCTGAAACATAGGTGGGGGCTGACTAGACACTTGATGAGAACACACGCTTTGGAGAGGGATGAAATTGAAAGAATTAAGAAAGAGCGGTTGAAGTCTGGTTCATTCTCAAAGCCTTATGAAGGTAGTCTAACAGGTTCTCCTGTGAAAAGTAGTGGAGAAAAGTCTACACCAATGAAAGATACCTCTAATGGTAAAACTAGGTCCAGTCCGCTTATCCCTGACAAACAAAATAATCGGAAGAATTCTGTAGACCTTGAACGAAAGACCAGACAGTTGATTAATTCTGCAAAGCAAAGTACAATTCACAACAGTGATAAGAAGTCAAGGGTGCATTCTAATACCTCTCATAATCGTCTTAAAACTGAGTCAAATGACAAAACTAAGAAGGAATTCAGTGTCAAAATCTGCTCCAAGGGAAAATCGCCTCAATTTTTCAGTGGATTGAATCTAGTTCATTGTCAAACTTGTTCAAAAACTTTTGCAAGAAAAGAAAACCTGACAGCTCATGCTAAAGTTTGTCAAGGGGCAAAAACTGTAAAACATTCCCATTCCCTCAGGTTAACAAATCGTAGGCAGCGTCTGGACCCTTCTAAAATTGTGTCTTCAGAGACTGAGGTCGACTTGGCTGATGGCGAAGACACAGAATCAGTTACTAGCGCAATACCTAATGCTGGGACACCAAGTGACAAGTTACCTCCCCTTAATGACATTAAAGTTGTGCTAGAGGATTGTAAATTAAAGCAAGGAGTAGAAACTCAAGGGGATGAAACAAAGAGCAATAATCAGGAAAATGGTGAAAATGTTAATGTGGCAGTAGATCTGCTGGATATGACAGACTGTAGTTCCAAAAGCTCACAGGCCAATTCTGAAACTATACCCAGTGAAACAGACGCGAACAATTCCTTAGTAAACGATTGTGCAAAGCTTCTCTCTGGTGTAAGTGCACCTTCCAAGAAAGAAGCAGAACCATTGATTCAGAGTTCATCGTCAAACTCAAAAGAGCAGACTCCCAAAAAACATGTTTCTGAAGAAAATTCTGAAAGTATGTCACCTTGTCAAAATGCGACATCGACAGAAACAGTAGGGAAAAGAATCATGCCGAAAAGAGCGAGCACAAGCCAAAAAATTTCAGAATCAAATTCCACATCTTCGATTGGTTCACCTACAAAGAAGTCGCCCGTTAAAGCTTCTGAAGCAGGAGTACAAGCATGTAGTCTGAGTTCGTCGCCAGAGTCCCCGAAATACGACGATTTTGACGCCATTGACGAGGAAGACGACGAGAGCCCAGAGGAAGAGGATCTGGAAGTGTCTTTCATCAGTGATGATGAGCTGCTTTCAATGCAACAACGTGTGGAAGCTCAGATGGGCCAGCAAATCTCAGCCGTGTCCAAAGAGCTTCTTGGAAACCACGTTCAAAAATCGCCCGCTAAAAGAAACCGAAGCAAAACAGATGGACTTCGAAGTGTGGAGGAAATCTGGATCGGTAAGGCTCCAGGAAAACCTACAGAGAAACTAAAGTCGAATAGAACCTACGTCCTTGACCTCAATGTCAAAGGTAAAGGAGGGAAACCATATTGCCAAGACTCCAAGCGCGTGGACGAAATCATTGATCGGGATTGTCACCAATGCAAAGAATGTGGAGAGGCGTTTGCGAGTGTTTGTAACTTACGCCGCCACGCTATACGTCATTTAGGTTGGATCCGATATAAATGTAACCTTTGCTCGCATGGTAGTTATCATAAGTCGGAAATGAAGAGTCATCTGGCCAGAGTTCACGAGTTTCAGTTTAATACTGAAGACGAATCTTTTCTTAACTTCTGCATGGTTGACCTTGGGAAAGAAGGCTCAAGGATTCGTGCAGAAAAAAGGCAACAGACTCTTAGCAGTAGACAGTCGGCTACAACAAGTAATAAAACCGCTTTGAAAAGACGAGCCACGGAAGACAACGGGCCTTCGGTGATTAAACGTTCTGCTAGCAAAGCCACCGTTGACCGAAGAAAACCGGCCGTCAACCCTAAAAACATTGTAGATCCTGACCCCAAACGTTTTAACATCTCCACACGAAATTCGCCACGTATATTTGATGTGCGGCCTGTGAAAACTGCAGACACAATGCAAACTCTTTTTACAAGAAAAGGATTTTATCCAAAAGAGAAAAGAAACATAACGCAGACATCCGACGCCTCACTTGGAGGACTTGGGTCTGTGGCACCCGAGATAGATTCCTCTGAAGAATCGAGATCTTCCACTCCAACTGTACCTTCCAAATCTAAGACTCGGTCGATAGATTTTAGGAAGACAAGGGGAGTTGATAATCCCTGGGCGGAAGGTTTCTACAAACGTCTATCTGGGGGGTCTTTAGGGGCGCTTAAAAAAGAACAATCCGGGCATCTTTCCAGAAGTAAAAGTTGTACCTCGTTAAAATCTGGGTCACCGTCAAAAGATCGCTCGCCGTCATCTCATTCTCTCAATAAACCATCCTCTCCAGCTCGATCCTCAAAGACTGAAACCACTAGTCAGAAAGAAACGAACTCCGCGTGTAAAAATGTAGCCACAGTTTTAAAAAACCAAGCGTCGTAGCACTGAAATGATTTTGTATACTTGATAATTGCTCTAAAGATTTTGTTTCACCTGCAAAGATTTGGCATGTAACCTGTTTAACTTGCATGGAGTTAATTTTCAAAATTTCATCAGTTCTTTGGTCTTATCTTTACGAGAATATTTTTAGAGAACTTTTTCGGAGTCTTACCAGGATTTGTGTATCGTCAAATGTGTTTAGTTTTTTCCTTGCGTCTTGTTGAAACAGAAAGTAAGGGCCCTTAAACAGAAAACTTCTCCCTTTTTAATTTTTTTTCTTTTGGTTTCCTAAGTTAAGAGCGTAAGGAGATTTTATATACAAAGAGTTAATATATTGATCTAATTGTTGTTTTTCATATTTTGTTTGATTAAATTTCCTGACCGGATTTTTGTTTTCGGCTTTGTTTAGAAAATGCTCAGTCGACAGAATGATACTTTCTCTCATGCCTTCCGTCGATGATCAATCCAAAAATTGGAAAATTTTCTGACTGACCGAACGACCTATGTGGGATGGTTACCAGTTACCAGCGGAAGGTCGTGGGTTTCCTCCGGGCACTGAGCCCGGTTTCCTCCCACAATAAAACTGGCAACGCCGTCATATAAGTGAAATAATCTTGAGCGCGGCGTAAAACACCAAACAATCAATCCGCCGATGAGTTCGAATCACGCTCAGACCAAATAATTATTGAAAAAATTCTGAGTGGATTTTTCACTCGGTCGACGTACATGTATGTGGAAGAGTGTACTCGCCTAAGGTCGGGGGTTTCCTCTCCCACTAGATCTGGCAACGCCGCCATATAAGTAAAATAATCTTGAGTGCGGCGTAAAACACTAATCGATCCACCGATGAATCGCAAGGTCGAATTCCACTCAGTCCAAAGAAAATTTCACAAAAATATTTATTTCGGGTTTTTAATAGATAGCCCTATGTCAAAGTGGCATGAGCTGCAAAAATTTGGACTATTTTCATAGATTCTGATTGTCACGACAGCAAGAAGATTTGAAGGTCATCCAAAAACTTAATGATTGGCGTAAGAATGAGGAAAATCCATACAGTATGTGGCCTATACGAACCGAAATAGTGTTCGAAAAGTAAACAAAATTTAAATAACCGGGACGACCATTCATTCATTCTAAGCCAAAGTTAGTTCAAAACAATACTTTACCGTACATTTTCGAGACTAGAAGCACTAAAAAGCTTCTGAATTGTACGTCTTGAGAAAAATAGCCAATAATTTCAACATTCTGTTTTAACATCAAAATATCAACATTTTGGTAGCTCATGCCACTTTAAAGTGGCATGAGCTGCAAAAATTCAGACTATTTTCATAGATTCTGATTGTCACAACAGTAAGAGGATTTGAAGGACATCGAAAAACGTAATGATTGGCGTTAGAATGAGGAAAATCCATAGCCTACAGTATGTGGCCTATACGAACCGAAATAGTGTTCGAAAAGTAAACAAAATTTAAATAACCGGGACGATCATTCTAAGCCTAATTTAATTGAAAACAATGCTTTCTTGTACTTCTCGAGACTATAAGTACAAAAAAGCTTCTGAATCGTACGTCTTGAGGAAAATAGTCGATCATTTTAACATTCTGTAATGATGGCCAAATTTGTCCATTTCATCCCACTTTAATGGACAGTCAGGTAACCGTCTGAGGTCAGTCTGGACAAAAGGCCTGGTTTCCACTCCCCTAAAACTCTATAACACCTCCAAATAGTCTTGACTGTGCATGTTAAAACCGCTCACAATCATCTATTGTTCAGGAACTGCGTATTAACACGTACATAACACGAGGTTACCAGGTGTCAATGTTCCCACTTTTCTCACTGATTCCGTTTGTCGAAATATAACGAAACTTGGAAAGAAGTTCTGACATTTGTAATTGAAGTATTTATTTGTTACTAAACAAACGACGAGGGACACAGAAAAGCCTTTCGATAAATTTGAGACCGTATATTTAAAGGGGAAGATAACAAAAATCACTTTATGGTTCAGAAGAAGCACACTAACTTTTCCTTTCCAACGATACCAAACACATATTTTTGCGATTTTTTTACTCCTAACAGTGAAGTTAATACAATTCCACAATAAGAAAAACAAATTGGTCAACTTTCAAAATCTCCCATTTAAGCCTAGGTGAAATTCATCCCCTTCAAGGCCTTCGTAATTCACCAATATGGCACGCATACCATTTTTTTGCTATTTTTCTCAAAGCTTCTTTTCGTGGAACTGAAAGCGATTTGCTGGACATAGCAATACTTTGAAGAGAGTGAAATTAACCTGGGTTTTAATGGGAGATTTTGAAAGTTGACCAATTTGTTTTGTGTGTGTAACATAATACGGTATTTTATAAACTGCATCATGTCCCATGAAAAAATCGCAAAAATATGTGTTTGTTACCGTTGGAAAGGAAAAACAAGCGCGCTTGTTTTGAAACATAAAGTATTTTTTTGTTTTCTTCTCCTTTAAAAAAGCGAGATGAAAGGAGTGTATAATCCATCATCTTAATAGATTCTTCTTCGAATTCATGAAAAATTAAGCTCATTTTGACAACCGATCTCGGCTAATTAGTGTGTGGTAGCTGCTTCGAAGATCTTGATATTTTTTCCTAGAATCTTTGAAACATGAAGGCTAGATGGCTCAGTCGGTAGAGCTATAATCTGCCAGGGAGGCTCGGTGGTCCAGGTGGTTAGATTGATTGTCCCCAGTCCCATACAGACCTTCCCTTGATTTGGCGCGGGTTGGAATCACAGAACCCCATAGGATCATGCAAGGGAAACGAAAGAGAAAATGTTGGTTCCCCAGAAGACCTAGGTAGAAGGCAGGGAATTTAGCCCTGACCAGTATAGTGAAATATAGGCCTACATGGTCTTAAATGTAACCTTTATTGCTGGAAAGGGTCTTTTTGGGCCCGATAAAAGTCATCCATCGAAGGGTCGCGGGTTTGAATTCAACTCTGGACAGAAATCGAACGCCCTCTCTCGACAATTTGCCAGGCTACTCGTCAAAAGTGGAATATTTTCTCCGGTTAGAGAGTTCTTTTTTCTCCCTACTAAAACTGAAAAGGTCTCCGGTATCGACGTTATTTACCAGGCTCAGTCTGAATAATCAGCCCATCCATTAGGCCTGTGCATATGGTACATCTTTTCTAGCCAGCTTATAGGCCAATCTAAACAGAGAAGTTAATCTTCGCATGCGAGACTTAGTTCTGAAGCGAAGGGGAGGTAAGCATGTGGATTGCTTATAGGCGAGAAATTTGGCACGTGTGAGATTTTTTTTGTTGCTATATCTGACGACCTGGGGCTTGTTTCACAAAGCAGTTGCATCGCAAACGAAGCCTAGTTGCCCCTGGATACCATAGTGAATACGCCATGTCAACTGCGATTGGTCGTACTTTGCGACGGCTTCGTGAAAGGGCCCCCAGACCACTCGGAACTCCCTTCGGCTATCTTCGCTCGCTACCGGTCGGCTTTGACACGCACGCACGTAAATCCCCGTTTCAGAGTGCCCCCAATCTCATTCTCGCGAGATCCCCTGCTACAACGTGAACGCGACGGACCTCTCAGGCCGTTACAAGCCATTTTACCCAAAATTTGGGTAATCAAACTTACTTCCAAAATTGATTTGTACATGATCTGTACCTGATTCTATATGTTGGCTTGTATTTCGTTTCTGGTACACGCCCTGAAGTTTTGAATTATCGTTGATGAAATACAGGGACTATATTTCTACCCTCCGCCATTGTGAACAGGCCAGCGTCCAACATGCTATTTTGTATGTCTACGTCATGCGATTGTAGTCAGAGTATTCCTCCGCAGCACCGGCAAGAGGGGATTCCCCTTAGCAGACGAAGGCAAATGGCTTGGAACGGCCTGATAGGTCTGTCGCGTTCACGTAGTAGCAGGGGATCTCGCGAGAATGAGATTGAGAGTGCCCCCAGACGTCAAACTCATTCTCGCGAGATCCCCTGCTACTACGTGAACGCGACGGACCTCTCAGGCCGTTCCAAGCCATCTTACCCAAAATTTGGGTAATCAAACTTACTTCCAAAATTGATATGTACGTGATCTTTACCTGATTCTATATGTTGGCTTGTATTTCGTTTTTGCTACACGCCCTTAAGTTTTGAATTATCGTTGATGAAATACAGGGACTATATTTCTACCCTCCGCCATTGTGAACAGGCCAGCGTACAACATGTTATTTTGTATGTCTACGTCATGTGATTGTAGTGAGAGTATTTCTCCGCAGCTCTGGCAAAAGGGGATTCCCCTTGGCATACTAAGGCAAATGGCTTGGCACGGCCTGAGAGGTCCGTCGCGTTCACGTAGTAGCAGTGGATCTCGCGAGAATGAGATTGCCCAGAACTCAATCTCATTCTCGCGAGATCCCCTGCTACTACGTGACCGCGACGGACCTCTCAGGCCGTTCCAAGCCATTTTACCCAAAATTTGGGTAATCAAACTTACTTCCAAAATTGATTTGTACATGATCTGTACCTGATTTTATATGTTGGCTTGTATTTCGTTTAGGTACACGCCCTGAAGTTTTGAATTATCGTTGATGAAATACAGGGACTATATTTCTACCCTCCGCCATTGTGAACAGGCCAGCGTCCAACATGCTATTTTGTATGTCTACGTCATGCGATTGTAGTGAGAGTATTCCTCCGCAGCACCGGCAAGATGGGATTCCCCTAAGCAGACGAAGGCAAATGGCTTGGAACGGCCTGATAGGTCCGTCGCGTTCACGTAGTAGCAGGGGATCTCGCGAGAATGAGATTGAGAGTGCCCCCAGACGTCAATCTCATTCTCGCGAGATCCCCTGCTACTACGTGAACGCGACGGACCTCTCAGGCCGTTCCAAGCCATTTTACCCAAAATTTGGGTAATCAAACTTTCTTCCAAAATTGATATGTACGTGATCTTTACCTGATTCTATATGTTGGCTTGTATTTCGTTTTTGCTACACGCCCTTAAGTTTTGAATTATCGTTGAGGAAATACAGGGACTATATTTCTACCCTCCGCCATTGTGAACAGGCCAGCGTACAACATGTTATTTTGTATGTCTACGTCATGTGATTGTAGTGAGAGTATTTCTCCGCAGCTCTGGCAAAAGGGGATTCCCCTTGGCATACTAAGGCAAATGGCTTGGCACGGCCTGAGAGGTCCGTCGCGTTCACGTAGTAGCAGTGGATCTCGCGAGAATGAGATTGCCCAGAACTCAATCTCATTCTCGCGAGATCCCCTGCTACAACGTGAACGCGACGGACCTCTCAGGCCGTTACAAGCCATTTTACCCAAAATTTGGGTAATCAAACTTACTTCCAAAATTGATTTGTACATGATCTGTACCTGATTCTATATGTTGGCTTGTATTTCGTTTCTGGTACACGCCCTGAAGTTTTGAATTATCGTTGATGAAATACAGGGACTATATTTCTACCCTCCGCCATTGTGAACAGGCCAGCGTCCAACATGCTATTTTGTATGTCTACGTCATGCGATTGTAGTGAGAGTATTCCTCCGCAGCACCGGCAAGAGGGGATTCCCCTTAGCAGACGAAGGCAAATGGCTTGGAACGGCCTGATAGGTCCGTCGCGTTCACGTAGTAGCAGGGGATCTCGCGAGAATGAGATTGAGAGTGCCCCCAGACGTCAAACTCATTCTCGCGAGATCCCCTGCTACTACGTGAACGCGACGGACCTCTCAGGCCGTTCCAAGCCATCTTACCCAAAATTTGGGTAATCAAACTTACTTCCAAAATTGATATGTACGTGATCTTTACCTGATTCTATATGTTGGCTTGTATTTCGTTTTTGCTACACGCCCTTAAGTTTTGAATTATCGTTGATGAAATACAGGGACTATATTTCTACCCTCCGCCATTGTGAACAGGCCAGCGTACAACATGTTATTTTGTATGTCTACGTCATGTGATTGTAGTGAGAGTATTTCTCCGCAGCTCTGGCAAAAGGGGATTCCCCTTGGCATACTAAGGCAAATGGCTTGGCACGGCCTGAGAGGTCCGTCGCGTTCACGTAGTAGCAGTGGATCTCGCGAGAATGAGATTGCCCAGAACTCAATCTCATTCTCGCGAGATCCCCTGCTACTACGTGACCGCGACGGACCTCTCAGGCCGTTCCAAGCCATTTTACCCAAAATTTGGGTAATCAAACTTACTTCCAAAATTGATTTGTACATGATCTGTACCTGATTTTATATGTTGGCTTGTATTTCGTTTAGGTACACGCCCTGAAGTTTTGAATTATCGTTGATGAAATACAGGGACTATATTTCTACCCTCCGCCATTGTGAACAGGCCAGCGTCCAACATGCTATTTTGTATGTCTACGTCATGCGATTGTAGTGAGAGTATTCCTCCGCAGCACCGGCAAGATGGGATTCCCCTAAGCAGACGAAGGCAAATGGCTTGGAACGGCCTGATAGGTCCGTCGCGTTCACGTAGTAGCAGGGGATCTCGCGAGAATGAGATTGAGAGTGCCCCCAGACGTCAATCTCATTCTCGCGAGATCCCCTGCTACTACGTGAACGCGACGGACCTCTCAGGCCGTTCCAAGCCATTTTACCCAAAATTTGGGTAATCAAACTTTCTTCCAAAATTGATATGTACGTGATCTTTACCTGATTCTATATGTTGGCTTGTATTTCGTTTTTGCTACACGCCCTTAAGTTTTGAATTATCGTTGAGGAAATACAGGGACTATATTTCTACCCTCCGCGATTGTGAACAGGCCAGCGTACAACATGTTATTTTGTATGTCTACGTCATGTGATTGTAGTGAGAGTATTTCTCCGCAGCTCTGGCAAAAGGGGATTCCCCTTGGCATACTAAGGCAAATGGCTTGGCACGGCCTGAGAGGTCCGTCGCGTTCACGTAGTAGCAGGGGATCTCGCGAGAATGAGATTGCCCAGAACTCAATCTCATTCTCGCGAGATCCCCTGCTACTACGTGACCGCGACGGACCTCTCAGGCCGTTCCAAGCCATTTTACCCCAAATTTGGGTAATCAAACTTACTTCCAAAATTGATTTGTACATGATCTGTACCTGATTCTATATGTTGGCTTGTATTTCGTTTAGGTACACGCCCTGAAGTTTTGAATTATCGTTGAGGAAATACAGGGACTATATTTCTACCCTCCGCCATTGTGAACAGGCCAGCGTCCAACGTGCTATTTTGTATGTCTACGTCATGCGATTGTAGTGAGAGTATTCCTCCGCAGCACCGGCAAGAGGGGATTCCCCTTAGCAGACGAAGGCAAATTGCTTGGAACGGCCTGATAGGTCCGTCGCGTTCACGTAGTAGCAGGGGATCTCGCGAGAATGAGATTGAGAGTGCCCTCAGACGTCAATCTCATTCTCGCGAGATCCCCTGCTACAACGTGAACGCGACGGACCTCTCAGGCCGTTCCAAGCCATTTTACCCAAAATTTGGGTAATCAAACTTACTTCCAAAATTGATTTGTACAGTATGATCTGTACCTGATTCTATATGTTGGCTTGTATTTCGTTTCTGGTACACGCCCTGAAGTTTTGAATTATCGTTGATGAAATACAGGGACTATATTTCTACCCTCCGCCATTGTGAACAGGCCAGCGTCAAACATGCTATTTTGTATGTCTACGTCATGCGATTGTAGTGAGAGTATTCCTCCGCAGCACCGGCAAGAGGGGATTCCCCTTAGCAGACGAAGGCAAATGGCTTGGAACGGCCTGATAGGTCCGTCGCGTTCACGTAGTAGCAGGGGATCTCGCGAGAATGAGATTGAGAGTGCCCCCAGACGTCAATCTCATTCTCGCGAGATCCCCTGCTACTACGTGACCGCGACGGACCTCTCAGGCCGTTCCAAGCCATTTTACCCAAAATTTGGGTAATCAAACTTTCTTCCAAAATTGATATGTACGTGATCTTTACCTGATTCTATATGTTGGCTTGTATTTCGTTTTTGCTACACGCCCTTAAGTTTTGAATTATCGTTGAGGAAATACAGGGACTATATTTCTACCCTCCGCGATTGTGAACAGGCCAGCGTACAACATGTTATTTTGTATGTCTACGTCATGTGATTGTAGTGAGAGTATTTCTCCGCAGCTCTGGCAAAAGGGGATTCCCCTTAGCATACTAAGGCAAATGGCTTGGAACGGCCTGAGAGGTCCGTCGCGTTCACGTAGTAGCAGGGGATCTCGCGAGAATGAGATTGCCCAGACGTATCACCGGTCGGTCTTGGACGGTTTGTCCAGGCTATGCATTACAATCTGTCAAAATGGATAAGGGAATTGTATTTTACGAAGGCCTGTTACTTGTCACGAACATCCAAACAACAGTTCTGTGAATTTGATTCAGTCTGAAACTGTTGGGGTTTCTCGTCGGATTGAAGGTGGATAATTGCATGATGGACCCCCGGTAAAATGACTTGTAACGACACGAGCCTGGCTGAAAGAATACCCGCGTAGCCATTGTTAGTAAAGCAGACACGCCTTTATACGCCCATAAACTGTAGAAATTCTATACGGCAGGCCAACAAAATGGTTTGTTCCTGAAAATAAGGGCTCAGTGATGAAATACAATAGGTTCAGAAAATTGTGCACGTGTAACGTATGACAAGCCGTTTCGGCCTGTTTAACATATCTTGAATTCATTTCCCGATATGTACGTATCAGGAATTGGATTCCACATATGTGGAATTCATTTGCACATATGTGCAATTCAATTCCACATATCTTGAATTCATTTCCTGATATGTACATATCGGGAAATGAATTCAAGATATGTTAAATAGGCCGAAACGGCTTGCCATACGTTACACGTGCACAATTTTCTGAACCTATTGTATTTCTTCACTGAGCCCCTATTTTCAGAAACAAACCAAAACAAACAAGATATGTTAAATAGGCCGAAACGGCTTGCCATAGTAACGCACCCTTTCAAATGGTTTTCGAAATTAATAGCGGTCCAAGTAAAGAACATCTTTTAAATACTTTGTAAAAGCTATATAACAAACTTATCACCACTGCGCTACGGTGTTACGATATATACTTTGTACAAGGTGGAAAACAAATCTACTATCACTGCGCCACGGTGTAATAATAAATATACTTAATTTGTAAAAGCTGAAAACACAATTTTTACCACTGCGTTACGGTGTTACGAAGAATATTTTTGCAACAGCTGAAAAACAAGGTTTTTACCACTGCGTTACGATAAATATTTTGTAAACGCTGAAAATAAACAAAAAAACCACAGCTTTACGGCGTTACGATGAATGCCAGGATTATTTATTACACAAATATTACACAAAAATCGGCACTCATCGTATATGTAAGATTGTATTGGCTTTTTGTGGCCTATAAAATGACATTTTTGTCTTGAGCAAACCTGACAACCTATAAAAGCTGTAACCTAAATCAGGAAGTAAATGTTGGCAGGTATGATTACATTAACTTTGGTCTAGTAGGAACGATGACCCAGTTAGTGCTTTTTTTAACCAGCGAATCGTATTAAGTCCTAATGTCTCGACAGTTGAACTAAGTTGGCGTAGGTGGATTTAAGACGGGGGGTGTATGAAATCTCTTCTAAAAAGCATACAGTAATTTTCGACACGTTAACTGTCTGGGTTATAGTAATGTGTGACCACGAGAATACTTTCTGAGAAATCTGGATTTCCGAGTTGCTATGACAATACAGGACGATTAAGGTTGATCAACAGGTAATGGTTCAACAGGTAAGTTCGAAATATACCAATATACCTATATGCACCGGGTGTGCTTAACACACTGAATCAGACTTGCCTTTATCTTGTTCATAACTTCAGCAATTTATTTCTATAATACTATAATGGTGTTTATTATGGACAGGTTGGTTACAGGTTCTGCCCCCCCCCCCTCACCCCCCCCCCCTCACCACCCTCCAACACCACCACCAAAATAATGGAGCCAATTAATATAGGCCTATTGTAGGCCTATAGGTCTGCTTACCTGACATGTATAAGTAAAACACGACAAATGAAATAAACATACGTGTGCGTATACATGTTTTTACTGTAAAGTTAGGGGGCCTCGGCACTCGGAACATCCTTCGGCTATCTTCGCTCGCTACCGGTCGGCTTTCACGCACGTAAATCCCCGAACTTATCAGAGTGGGGGCCTCGGTCGTCCAGTCCTACACAGACCGTCCTTCGATGCGGCGCGAATTTGAATCACACTCAGACCAAATAAAAATATAAAAGTTTCTGATTGGATTTTTCACTCGGTCGCCGTATGCGCAAGAGTTGTCAGGTACTCGCCGAAGGTCGGGGTTTTTCTCCGGGCAATGGCCCTGGTTTCCTCTCCCACTTACCCTGGCAACGCCGCCATATAAGTGAAATAATCTTGAGTGCGGCGTAAAACATTAATCAATCTATAGAGGGTTCTCAGTGGCTCAGTTCGCACTCTGAAACTTCGGGGATTTACGTGCGTGAAATACGTGTCAAAGCCGACCGGTAGGAAGCGAAGATAGCCGAAGGGAGTTCCGAGTGGTGAAATACCGCGTGTCAAAACCGACCGGTAGCGAGCGAAGATAGCCAAAGGATGTTCCGAGTGCTCAATTTACAGAGTGATAGTCTCTCACAATCTGACTATAGTCCAGATGTTCATTCTTTCCATTGAACCCAGGCCTGTCATCAAGAATAGACTGGGAAAGTTACAATATGTTCTCCAAAAACTGTCAGGGTGATCTGTTTTACTCGCCCCAAAAATGATTTCCCAAAATTCAATGGGAGTGCACTTCCTCTCCCATGTTTTTCAGAGAGAGAACACGAACATGATGAAATAAAAGCATCTGAAGTTATAGAAAAGAAATTTTTATTCAGAATTGTTGTGCAAATTCTGGAGAATTTTATAATTAAAAAAGATCTCTGATATTATCATACAGTCAATTCTATTTTAATGGACATAAAAGGGTTGTGGAATAGTTTTATCTTAGGAGAGTGAAAAACATAAACACTCGCCTGAAACCGATAGAGAGAGTTAGGGGGAATGATAAACAGGTCTCCCCAGACTCCTCTGGAGGTGTGTGGACGGGAAGGAGAGCATTCACACACTTTAATGACAGCCCTCTCGAACCTCTCGACTTTAGTCAGATTGAGTCTCTCAGTACGACACAAACCTTCCATCTATGGCTCGCGGGTTCAGTCTGCAATCTGACTAAAGTCAAGATGGTCATTGAAAAGGTCTTTTCAATGACCATCTCGACTTTAGTCAGATTGAGTCCCATGCATGCAGTTCAAAGCAAAATTGTAAAAATTCTTAGCTTTACCAATATTTTCTATTTCATCTTCAATCCATTAGGGGGTCTCCGTGGCTCAGAAGGTAGAGCTCAGTGGCTCATTCCGAACAGCCTTCCACCAATGGGTCGCGGGTTCAAATCCCACTCAGTCCACAAAAAAATGGAAAATTTTCTGATTGGGTTTTCACTCGAACGACTTGTGTGGGATGGTTGCCAGTTACCACCGGAAGATCGTGGGTTTCCTCCTGACACAGAGCCCGGATTACTTCCACAATAAAACTGGCAACACCGCCATATAAGTGAAATAATCTTGAGCGCGGCGTAAAACACCAAACAAACAAACAATCAATCAATCCATTAGTTTTTCAAGGTGCTTCAAACGATCAAATATCATGACAGTCTGAATTAACGGAAACATTTTTAAAAAATTCTCAGTTCGTACCACTTTAAAGCTATAGGGCCTACACAGACTTGTGACAGGTCTTGTTATTATTGACAAGATCTTGTTCTTCCCTAGTTACGGCTTTTAAATGAATTATTTGGAAGGACTTCGGCTTTCAGATTTAAACCAAGCTTCAATTATCTATTAATCCTACCTGCCTTTTAGATTTTACCTTCAACACACATTTAAAGCATTCCTCTTTTCATTTTACTCATTAATTTGTTCGAATTTCATTGAAAATCTACCAAATCCCTCTTCATAAGAAGAAAATTGGCCTGACAGATTTCAAACTCTTCTCGTAGCCTACAATGACAACCTGTCACGTGGTCCGCAGTATGTCCGAGAATTTCCTCAATAGCTGGACAATTTAATGACAACGTAACTCTTGCATCACATGACTGAGGGATTTTGAAAAGTCTGTTGTCAGAGAATAGTTATCCCACCCTTTTAATGGTGGTTTAGTGTGTGGGTCTTCCTGACCGGCAAGTAAGTAACACAGGAAAGAGACACATGAGTGCGGCTAGTTCTTCCCAAATGACCCAGACAGTCCTCGGGGATTCCCCGCGGGAAGCCAAACCACTTCGAGTGCACTGCATGCTTTCAATACTTACAACAGATACGCAACCACTGACCTGCAAATAGAAATTAGATCCATACTCTCGTGATCGGGATTTCCCAAGTCAGGGGCAGAGATATTTGCGTGACCTCGGCGTTGGTGTTTGTGGAACGGCGGCCACATAGCCCGGAGTATCGGTCTTACGGCGTCTGGTATTATATGGCTGCTAATGTGTCTTGTCGCCTTATGACGAACACGGAGAGAAAAAAAAATTCGGCAGTGGATTTTTCACTTGATCTGCGTAGGCCTATGTGGGATAGTTGACAGGTAGGCCTACTCTACGAAGGTCGGGGGGTTCCTCCCCCACTAAACCTGACAACGCCGTAAAACATCTTTATGTTATGGCCACAGTGAACTGAATCGACATGGACGAAGAGATTTTTCTAACTCTAACTTACTAGATGTTTTTGGTCTATATACTCTGTCAGCTTTTAACATTTGCCTGTCTATAAGTTTCCGGGCTATGGCTAAAATTAATAGTTACTACCCCCCTTTTTAATTAGTCGCAAGTTTAGAAACTTATTTTAAGACAAAGTGAAATGTCTTTTTCTTGAATCCATTTAATGTAACAAACCAGGATTTTCCTCGGGTTCAAATTTTAGAGTTCATGAACACGAATCTTTTGACAGAACTTGTTTCTGTTTTTCCATGTTAATTGCCAAAAGGACCGTTTTCCATCAAGCAGTGACGTCAAAATTTATTTCATTATGTGAGGTCAAAGTTCACTGGACGTGGAAAATCAATAATCTGCAATGGTTAACGACAATTGGCCAATGGTCGTAGGATGTGACCATGATGACAAGGAGCGGTTCAAAGAGATATCCTTCCGACCCCTACTGATGACGTCAGACCTCTCGCATTGAATAAAATTGGAAAGCAGTCCTTAAGACATTTAACATGAGAAAACACTAAAAATTATTCCCGTTATTGATATAAACTCAAAATTTGAACCATATATCAAACTTATAGTTAGTTACAATGTATTTTTATTTGTTTTCTTACTTATTTATGAACTTATTGATGATCATGAGAGGACATTAACCTTCTGTTATTCACACGAGTCATTCAAATTACTCACTCAAAAAAATATATATTGAAAAATATTCAACAAACCGATTCAAACATCTTTCATGTCAGGTAACAATCATTATGAACAAGGATCGATGAAAAAATATTATGAATTAAAGAAAAAACAGCCCAGACATGTAATCACCTTTAGCGAAGTAGAATTTTTGATCTGGGGGACAAGGGGGTTCATGTAGCTCTCCCCCGTGCCTGCCTGGTAACGTGTCTGTGTGGGCTTATTCCAAATGCCACTTGGCGTAGAAAATCAATAATATGTAATGGTAGACGACAATTGGCCAATGATCGTAGGATGTGATCGTTGTGACAAGGAGCTATACAGACGGGGTGTCGTTCAGGCCCCTACTTGGGGGCAAGGGGGTTCATACTTGGGGGCAAGGGGGTTCATACTTGGGGGCAAGGGGGTTCATACATGTAGCTCTCCCCCGTGCTTGCCTGGTAACGTGCCTGTGTGGGTTTATTCACATTGTTTCATTCTCTGTTAATATCCATTCTCTTTTTTCATCAATTAGCGCTACCAAATTCTTTATTACAAGGAGTAGATAGCATGGGTAAACTTGGACCTGGATATATTTAGTACTTATACGTATCTGCCAAAATACGAACCCATACTTCTCTGTGATACCCCATTTTGAAAATGCCACCCAGCACCCACCATAGGGCTTATTTTGGAACTTTAAATGCGTGAAGTTAAACTCAGATTTAATTTTTGTGTTGATTTTTTTTCACTTGGAAAGGAAAACTTTCTAAAGCAACTTAAGGCAAATTATAAAGCAGATGCAACATGAATCACAATTCCATTATTCAATCGATCTGCTTGGATTTACAGAAGTGACAAATGGCGAACAGGGTGCAAAAGATTCTGTGGAATCGAAAGAACCAGGCACTTTCTATCTTCGCGGATGTTCTCAAGAGAAAAATTCCTTTCGTGGCTATCGTGAAAAATAGTTCCGATCCTCTTCTACCCTCAGAACAGGTGAGCCAATCAAACTCCGGCTTCATTGTAGAGCAATACAATTATGTTGTGTACTATTTTGTACAAGAAAAGAATAGAAAACATGACAACCGACATCGGCTTCATTGTAGAGCTTGCAAAACAATTATGTTGTGTACTATTTTGTATAAGAAAAGAATAGAAAACATGCCAACCGACATCGGCTTCATTGTAGAGCTTACAATACAATTATGTTGTGTACTATTTTGTATAAGAAACGAATAGAAAACATGACAACTGACATCGGCTTCATTGTAGAGCTTGCAATACAATTATGTTGTGTACTATTTTGTATAAGAAAAGAATAGAAAACATGACAACCGACATCGGCTTCATTGTAGAGCTTGCAATACAATTATGTTGTGTACTATTTTGTATAAGAAACGAATAGAGAACATGACAACTGACATCGGCTTCATTGTAGAGCTTGCAATACAATTATGTTGTGTACTATTTTGTATAAGAAAAGAATAGAAAACATGCCAACCGACATCGGCTTCATTGTAGAGCTTGCAAAACAATTATGTTGTGTACTATTTTGTATAAGAAAAGAATAGAAAACATGCCAACCGACATCGGCTTCATTGTAGAGCTTGCAATACAATTATGTTGTGTACTATTTTGTATAAGAAACGAATAGAAAACATGACAACTGACATCGGCTTCATTGTAGAGCTTGCAATACAATTATGTTGTGTACTATTTTGTATAAGAAAAGAATAGAAAACATGCCAACCGACATCGGCTTCATTGTAGAACTTGCAATACAATTATGTTGTGTACTATTTTGTATAAGAAACGAATAGAAAACATGACAACTGACATTGGCTTCATTGTAGAGCTTGCAATACAATTATGTTGTGTACTATTTTGTATAAGAAACGAATAGAAAACATGACAACTGACATCGGCTTCATTGTAGAGCTTGCAATACAATTATGTTGTGTACTATTTTGTATAAGAAAAGAATAGATAACATGACAACCGACATCGGCTTCATTGTAGAGCTTACAATACAATTATGTTGTGTACTATTTTGTATAAGAAACGAATAGAAAACATGACAACTGACATCGGCTTCATTGTAGAGCTTGCAATACAATTATGTTGTGTACTATTTTGTATAAGAAACGAATAGAAAACATGACAACTGACATCGGCTTCATTGTAGAGCTTGCAATACAATTATGTTGTGTACTATTTTGTATAAGAAAAGAATAGATAACATGACAACCGACATCGGCTTCATTGTAGAGCTTACAATACAATTATGTTGTGTACTATTTTGTATAAGAAAAGAATAGATAACATGACAACCGACATCGGCTTCATTGTAGAGCTTACAATACAATAATGTTGTGTACTATTTTGTATAAGAAAAGAATAGATAACATGACAACCGACATCGGCTTCATTGTAGAGCTTACAATACAATTATGTTGTGTACTATTTTGTATAAGAAAAGAATAGATAACATGACAACCGACATCGGCTTCATTGTAGAGCTTACAATACAATTATGTTGTGTACTATTTTGTATAAGAAAAGAATAGATAACATGACAACCGACATCGGCTTCATTGTAGAGCTTACAATACAATTATGTTGTGTACTATTTTGTATAAGAAAAGAATAGAAAACATGCCAACCGACATCGGCTTCATTGTAGAGCTTACAATACAATTATGTTGTGTACTATTTTGTATAAGAAAAGAATAGAAAACATGCCAACCGACATCGGCTTCATTGTAGAGCTTACAATACAATTATGTTGTGTACTATTTTGTATAAGAAAAGAATAGAAAACATGACAACCGACATCCATTGGCGTAAAAACATGCTTTTTTAGATTTGATCGATGTTTTACGCCGCAGTCAAGATTGTTTAAATGCATTGCGAATAACTTGTCTCCGAGGCACGGTGAACCTCTCAGAAATTGTTCTTTTTGTATTTGGACTGATGAGGTATTCCAACCCGCCATCCATCAACAAAAGGCTTGTGTCGGGTGGAAAATCTTAGCCATGAGTTCATAAAAATGCAATTGTTCTTGGTAGTTCGGGGGGGGGGGGGGGGGGGGGGTCGATAGAACGCCATTTAGTATTTTGCGTTTCTTGAAATTGAAACAGTTTTTTTTAATCTGTGTATTTTAAAACAACACGATTCAACGTAAGTTTGTGCCTAGTCGTAACGTAAAGGTATATGTTGCGATGACAGTTAGGCCTTGCTTAAAATGTCTTGAGAAACAGCCCGCTGAATAGGTAAAACATTATTTTATCTATTTACAAAACCACTATAGCTTTTGGTTGGTTTTCAGATAGTTTTCGTCAGTGAACTGGTCTCACAAACGCGTGTTATTGCAACAGATTCGAGAGGGGTGAGCTACAGTTTTCCGAAGGATTATCAAGTGCCTCTAAAAATATGGAAATCCGAATTCAATGGTATGTTGAAAACCAGGGGGCCGTTTCAGCAAGCCGTCGCACAGTGCGATCAATCGCAGTTGCCATGAAGTCGTATCTCTTCAGTATGGTATCCATTGCAACCAGGCTTCGTTTGCGAGGCGACTGCTTTGTGAAACGAGCCCCCGATCTATAAATGAAAATTGAATAGACACCCCAGATTAGGGAGCGAACCATAGACTGAATAAGTTGCAATATGACGACCTCAATGATGACACTTAAAAGCAAGACCCTGTCCATATACTCACTATGTAATGTGGCAAGTGCAGTCATTCGCCCTCGGGTCGGTTACTTGCGAGTACATCCTTATTTTCTATGCGGACTATGTTATTGATTGATCGATGTTTTTCTCCGCACTCAAGAATATTTTACATATATGGTGAAGTGGCTAGGTTTTGTGGGCGAGGAAACCGGTCCGTGCCCTTTACCAAGAAGGAACCCCGGACCTTAAAAGAGTATCTGCAACTCTCATACATTGAGCGATAGAGTTGAAACCCGCCTCAGATTTTTCTCATTTTCCCTTGGACTGTGTGGGATTCGAGCCCGCGATCCATCACGGGGATGCTGCTGTCGAATTGAGAGACACACCCGTTCTGATGTAATCAGACGGCGACGCTTCCTGTCAATTCTATTCAGCCTGAACTGGCCACTGTTACAAGCTCCACGGGTGTCTTCCATAGTTACCAGTGTCTGAAATGTTGCATTACATCCATATCGCATTACATCCATAGATCTAGAGCTGGTTGGAACACTTTCCCGCGCTCACGGCGGCTATGTTTTGTACTCTCAGTGATTCAGGAATCTTCCTATTTTACAAATGGCTACTCTCCGTAGCGTCCGGCCTTTCGGGCCTCACATTACCGCTACATACCGGAGTTAACGATATACATTGACACTCGTAAGTTCATAAGTTATCGATTTTGTCTTTTTCCAGGACGGAAAGTGTCGGAAATAGCCGAACATCTACCATCTTCGGAAAAGTTTATTCTTAAAACAGGCGGCAGCTTTATTTGGTCTCAAGACACGGCTGGGTCTACAATAGAACTCGAGGGGTTGAAGTTCACAGAGAAACTAGAAGAAGAATTCTTTGTGGTTAACAGGATATCCAACGGTCAGTTTTGTATGTTCTTTCCCAATATGTTTCTTATGTCTCCACGTCTTGGTTTGGCTTCGATCGGTGGCTCTATCAGCAAAGAGAGTAGATTGACAAGAGTGGTCACTTCGTCCGCGCCATGTTGAATTTGAACTGACACGATTCGATTATTAGGAACCTCCTTTCTGTAGGGGGCGCCCCACAGCCAAATCGTATACAGTCGGAGCACCCTTCCGCTAGGGGGCCAGAAGAACATGCTGGCAATGCTGATTGGACGAAGTGAGCACTCTTGCCAATCTACTCTCTTTGCTATCAGTACGCCATTCGGATAACTTCGGGGATTTACGTATACCAAATACCCACGGACAGATCGAAGATCATTTTGAATGTGGCGACCAAACAGTTAGCCGCGAAACAAACGTTCCCAATTTTATGTTGGGACAACAAAAGTGTCCCATTGATAACGTAAAAAACCGAAGGAAAACCAGATATTCACCGAAACTTTCTGCGTCCGTTTCTGCTACACAAGATATGGTTTACCGGGTTAAATAACATACATGTATGTATGCACAAACAAATTATTTTTATTTTCTATTTTCGTTTTTATTCCATTATTTTAGCATGTCCTTCCTTTCGCCATTTGTATTCAGCCCCCAAAATACGGCGATTTGCAGAAAACAAAGTGAAAAGTGTCCGAGGCGTGTCAAAACCCACCGGTAGCGAGCGAAGACAGCCGAAGTTTGTTCCTAATGGTCAATACCCTTATCCATTCGGAGCAACTGCGACTGTCTCATTCGTTTACATTTGGTTTGACATGCCTCGGATAGTCTGTACTTTTTATATATTTTTATATGTAAATCGCCGTATGTTAGTCTGTACAGATCGTATGTCCTGTATGACGTCACGTTTGACGAGTTTTGCCGTGTATGCATATTTCTTTCACACCTTTTTAGACTTTCAGGGAACGAACGAGAAGGTTGTTTCGCTTCAAGTTTTTCAAATAAAAATTTGGTCCATATACAAACAAAAACCCGCTTTGAGTCCCGTTCATAAATCTTTAAACGTGAAGTGCTATATAACGTCTTATCCGTTAAAAGTGGCATGAGCTGCAGAAATTCGCTATGTTTTCAATTACTTCGATTCTCAATAGAGGGTTTTGAAGGCTTTAGAAAAACTAAATGAGTGATGTACGTAAAAATCCTAAATATTCATTCAGCTTGGGTTTTCTACGAACCAATACAGCGTTCAAAAAATTATTTTGAGCGTTAATAGCTTTTGAGTGAGTGTATCACTAACCAGCTTGTAATTCGTACTTTTGAGGGGAAAAGCAAAACAAATATTAACATTTTTGCAGCCCATTCCACTTAAAATGTCAGATTTACAAAAAAAAAGAAGCTAATCAAAAGTGATTTTTGCAGCATGTACTTACTGATTCTCGATAAATGACTTTTATTGATGGAGTGGTGTTTTATTTTTCTAACATTGCGACGTTGCCATGAGGGATTAGTGAAACCGAGAATGCGAGATGGCCTATATCGGCTTCCATACCTAGACCCCGATACTAAGTTAAGAAACTTTATCATGAATGCACCAATTCATGATCTAGGACGGTTCACAAAACGAGCATAAGGCCGGGGTCAGGCCATTCAACAAATAAAAAGAAATATCACATGTGTTTATAAAGGTTTTTTTTACAGCAAAGCATGCAACAAGTCTTACCATTTCAAAGCATTGCTTCAAGATTTTTTAATAAGAAATACATAAAAGAAACTGTGATCTTATTTGAAGGCAAGTCATTGCCTTTGGTTATTGAAGCACGTGGTCCTTGCCCCAAAAAGCCTCGTTAATTTACGCCAATCATGTCACGTAGGCCAACAACACAATATATTATGGATTAATAATATGACAAATTTAGCCTACCATCGCAATTTAACATCGTGCATATCATAGCTTCCGTATTCGTATTTTTCAACAAGTATTGATAACGTTTTCATCTTATCTATTATGTACACCGAAATACTTCCGTGTATTTAAGACTAAAAAAAGATTTTTCGGAAAAAAGAAGGGCGATTTTCTTGGTTTGGGTTGCATGAAATAAAATGTTCGGAACAAAACTAGTCCGCAATATGATGAGTGGATTGAAGTTATTCTGATACGCCCGCACGGGCTTGGTATTGAAGAAGCCCGTGCGGACGTACCAGAATAACTTCAATCCACTCAACATATTGCGGACTAGAACAAAACTAGAGAATAGCAGGTGTATGGATCTAGAATGCAATGGCATGCAGGTGTATGGATCTAGAATGCAATGGCATTTGCCATCTGTGGATTTGTTTAAGGCACACTTGCCGCGAAAATCCAGAATACTGTTTACATAAAAACAGTGGACGGTTTTCTGTTTTTTTTTTACCAAAAATAGAAAGTTTTGGCATCATTTAGTATTTTTAATTTGAAATCGAAAATTAGATTTATGAGGTACCCGCAATGTAAACAAACCCCGAACCTGAACATGTTTGAGTCGTGTGAGTGATCTAACGGCACAGTACTTTTACGTACTTTATCTGAGAAATACAGACTGACAATAGGGTTTTTTTTACTTACGACACCGCTTCCTTCATTTTCGTTGAGCCAAATCGCTGGGTAGGCGCCTTCCTTTTCTTGATCAGGATTGGAAGAGGGTTTTACCAGGGGACTTCTGCCCGATACTAGCTGAAAACGGCCATATATACAAAGTTCAATTTAAATGCTTCAGAAATATAGGTTTATACAATTTTAAGAACCTACAAACAATACAAAATTTCTTCATGCTTAGGCCTATAATAATTATGGCCCTTCATACCGGCAATAACTACGGCTGGAATGCGGCTAATATAAGTTGGGACTTTACACATTTTGTGTAAAGGGCTATTTGACTATTAGAATTAACAAAAAATCTACACATTAAGCCTATGTTATTATAAAGGTCTTATAAACTCTTCACTTAATCGAAGAGGCTTTTCAAAAATTAATTTAGAAAAAAATTTACGTTCGATATTTCTTTTCTATATAGATGGTATCTTGGACGGACGCCAGGTCGCCATTTCAACCCATGCAACTTTATCTATGGGACTGGCCGCTGGATTCGGACCGTGGGACGAGCAGGTCGCTTATTGGTCAAAATTCCTAGAAACGCTCTCGAGATTAACACAGGCAATGAAACTGCAAACCCCACCTTGTTTAGCAGGTAAACAAAACGTGTTTTCTAAAGTATATCAAGGGGCACTATACTGTTTACATTAAATCAAGAGTCAGTTTCCTTTTGTTTCCCAGACAGAATTAAAAGTTAGAGACTTTCTATTTTTGTCAAAATTTAAAAGTTTTGCATCGATCGTATTGCATGTATTTTTAATTTGAAATTAAAACTTTGATTTGTCAGGTACCCGTAATGTAACCGCAAAGTCTGAGCATGCGCAGACAATTTGAATCGTCTAAACGAGTGAAAGTGGCATGAGCACACATTTTTCATAATTTTTGATCGTCACAACAGTGAGCGGCTTTGAAGGCCATCGAAAAACTAAATGATTAGCGTTGGAATGAGGAAAATCCATACAGTAGGTGGCCAATACGAACAGGAATAGTATTCGAAAACAATAAACTCATTGAGAACCACTCTAGTATTTGCAAGATCACTTTGTCGTCATAATTTTGCCTATTTTATTCTTGTAGAGATTTTCGCAGTCACTGAGGAAGGGCTGTCGGACCCCTCTAACCGCCTTCAGCCCTCGGGCATGGATCCATTTGTCTATCCCAGCGTCGAGTTAGATAAAGTCCTACCCCCGGAACCACCACCAAGAAGACCGCCTAAACTTAAAAACGTAAGTGGCATGAGCTCGAAAACATGGCGAAAATTTCGTATGAACAAAAGTAGCTAATTGTTTGTCATTTTTATTAAGAAATGTTTGAAAATCCCTTTAAACGTGGGTTCAATACTAATGAGAAAAAATTAAGACATTACCACGTCATCAGTTGTTTTTTAACAACACGAGCTTTCGACACCTATGCCGGTGTCTTCGTCAAGTGGTGATGACTTATTTTTTTATCATTAGCATTTTTATCAACTTGTTTAAGTGGCATTTAGAAGTTGAGCATAATAATGTAGGAAAGAAAACTCTTGCGTATGGATTAACATTGTTTTAAGAGCTTGTTGTTATATTCTTTATCCTTTGTTATATCCTTTATCCTTTGTTATAGTTTAGTATAAATAATCATCCTGCATATTTGTTACTCATCACTTGATAACGGCGTTAGGAGCTACACCGAAACGTCGTGTTCCCAATAAACCAAGAAGTTGTTAATCCATACGCAAGAGTTTTCTTTCCTACATTTTTATCAAGACGAACAAAATACTCCATAAAGCAGCAATCAAAACATTCAAATAGTTGGTCAATGAATCGATTTACACTCGAATTCTTTTCCCGATGAAATGTTCTTGGGAGTCCTGATTGCAACCGGAGTGTTCCTCATAGGGCTTTTGCTGGGAGTGGTCGAATGTGACGCATCATTCGGGATTACCTATGTGTCAGTTACCAGCGGAAGGTCGTGGGTTTCCTCCGGACACAGAGCCCGGTTTCCTCCCACAATAAAACTGGCAACGCCGCCATATAAGTGAAATTATCTTGAGCTCGGCGTAAAACACCAAACAATCAATCAATCAATCATTCGGGATTGACCATCTGCAGACCGAAGCCGAACGAAAACAACCAATTTGTTTCCGTTTGGCCAGGTTTATTTATAAATTATTATCACAAATAGATCGTATTTGAAAAAAAAAATCAATAGCGGTACAAAATCTTTGGATGAATAATCAACAAGAAAGAAGTTATGGTTTTAAAAATATTTTGTAGTTTTTTTATTTCAGGCAAAAGAGCCTTTTAGTTTAGTTCGTCATGGCGTCTTTAATGGGACAGACTACACTCTGAAAGATTTCTTTGACATATACTCAGACGACCTGCCCCAGATTGTCATGGTAACAGCCGGTGTTTATGGACTTATAGATATAGAGACATTTGGCAGTGAAGACGTAAGTTTTGATTTTTTGGGGGTTGGAGAGGAGGGGGGAGGGGGGGGGGGGGGTAGCCCGGATGATCGGTCTGACTCTAAGGGTAATGTGTCGGGTCGAATATGGAGAAAAAAGGCCAGATTTTCCGGAGAATTATTGAACGCAAAGATATGTTGATTGATTGATTTTTATTCGTCTGTTTGACCATCAACAAAACAAGATGGCCTCACTTCCGGTTCCATTGGTGAGCATCACCTTGTCATCTACTCGCTTTCATTCCTCAGTAATTGAGCCAAAAATACTTTACGTTTGAAACAGCTTTCGTTTAAAGGTGACACAAGCGCACACAGTCTGCATATATATATTATCCATAAAACAAATAATACCAAACTCCTGTCTGCCTTCAACCTACATGTAAGGCGATATCATGGGTTTAGTTTATTACAACAACTTATGACTGGGTATAAATGACTATATTTTCAAGGTAGACCACGCTGAACTTCTGTTGACAATCGGAATTTATGGAAATAAAGACACACCCAAATGTCACTTAACTTCAGTATAATTTTGATCCATACCGGCTAAGATCCGAGTAAAGTATTTTTCTATTAGCTTCGTTTACCTTGTTTGAGGGACATATAGAAGTTGATAGTATAACATTAAACAAAACTCTTTCTGGATTTACAACTTCAGTTATATTTAGGCGCAAAGTTTTGTTTACCAGTTCTCTAGATATGTCTTTGAAATCTACATGTTTATCTTCTCGCAACAACTGTATAAGATGAATGTACAGAGAATAAACAACCAAACTTTTCCGGGTTTCTTTCAGGTTATGAGGATTGAAACCTATGACAGACAGAAGCGTGTAATCGCCATAGACCACACAAACACTCATTTCAGTATTCCAATAACGTACCCAGTATTCATGACAGTCATCGAAGGAGGGGGCAACTGTAAGTGAACTATAAATACAATTTGATAAAAGAATTGAAAGGGGGTTCACAGACCGGTAAATATTTGAATGGAAAGGCACGTAGGAGGAGAGGGAAATATCTCCTATGTGTATGTGTAGGCTTAGTGCCTTATTTTGGGTAACTGGTCGGATTAATATATGGAAAATTGATAACCGGATTTAAATCATGTGCTTTGGAAAATGCAATATTAAGAAGCCCGCAAAACAAATACATGATGTAGTCATTTTCAAAGAAACATGTTGTAGTCGTTTTTAAAGAGACATGTTGTAGTCATTTTCAAAGAGACATGTTGTAGTCATTTTCAAAGAGACATGTTGTGGTCATTTTCAAAGAGACGTGTTGTAGTCATTTTCAAAGAGACATGCTGTAGTCATTTTCAAAGAGACATTTAGTCATTTTCAAAGAGACATGTTGTAGTCATTTTCAAAGAGACACGCTGCAGCCATTTTCAAAAAGACATGTTGTAGTCATTTTCAAAGAGACATGTTGTAGTCATTTCAAAGAGACATATTGTGGTCATTTTCAAAGAGACATGTTGTAGTCATTTTCAAAGAGACATGTTGTTGTCATTTTCAAGGAGACATGCTGTAGCCATTTTTAAAAAGACATGTTATAGCCATTGTCAAAGAGACATGTTGTAGTCATTTTCAAAAGAGACATGTTCTAGCTATTGTCTAAGAGACATGTTGTAGTCATTTTCAAAAGAGACATGTTGTAGCCATTTTCAAAGAGACACGTTGTAGTCATTTTCAAAGAGACATGTTGTAGTCATTTTCAAAGAGACATGTTGTAGCCATTTTCAAAGAGACACGTTGTAGTCATTTTCAAAGAGACATGTTGTAGTCATTTTCAAAGAGACATGTTGTAGCCATTTTCAAAGAGACACGTTGTAGTCATTTTCAACATACGAACAAAATTGTGTTATACACAATAATGAATTAAATATTGTTCCCAAAACCTATTACTAGTATCTAAATACTATTACGGCTTGTTTCTTTATCTTTAAAAATACGAAAATAATGCTGTAGTCAAAAGGTAACAATGAACTAAAATACTTTTTACGTTTTCATGTATTAGTTTCGGAGCCAATGACTTTAGAAGAGATAGTAGAATCCAGACCGTTGCCATTGAAAGTAATGTTTGACGAGAGGGCGAATCTCACCAGGGGTGCCAATTCAACCGCTTATAAAATGAGGGAATTGGAACTTCTGGACGTGTACAAAGAAACGTATTACTTGGGAAACGTGATGATGAACGGTAAGAAGACCTACCCTTTCGACATAGTTCAATTTTACCGTACTTAAGGTTATATTACATATACCAACTAATATAAGCATAAGTTCGGTAAAATTGAATTACCTTTCGACTATGATTTTAAAGTGGCATGAGCTGCAAAATTTACCGCTAAAACAGAATGTAGAAATTTTCAGCTATTTTTTACCAAGACGTGCAATTGAGAAGCTTTTAGGGCTATTAGGTGTGGTATGAGGACACACTCTATCGACTGTGATTGACCATTATGAAAACAAGATGGCCTCACTTCCGGTTTCCTTGACAAGCGTTCACACTTCTGTATGTTCGCCTTCATTTGTTTGGCTTTTTTTAAATTGGCAAGGCGTGGTAAGTTTATACCAGCAATAAGGAAGTGCTGCCAAATTTGTATTTGTGCTCTTAAACCGGGAGATACATGGCTTTTTTTCTAAAAATGACTCGGAGCTCCCCCTAGATCCCTATAGTAAATGATGGTAATTTGTTGCAGTATTTATGGCATTGGTAAATTGACGTTTACGACACACGTAATATTTAATCTACTTCGCGGCCACGTAGACTTATGCACAAAACACTACTATTTGAATATTCATTCCAGTATTGGGGGTTTTGCGCGTTTTGTGAAACAACTTTACTTTATTCCTATTGCAGAACCAATATCTATTATTTCGGAATCAACATGATTTTCATGGATGAGTTTTCGTTCGATGGAAGAGTAAAAAAAATGTTGAAATCGGTGTTTAAGGAGAAGATTTTTAAAAAAATAGGAGAAGATTAAAAGAAAAAAGAAATGCACCTATGCGAAAAACTTATCTGCGTGCCGTATTGGGGAGCTACGAAGGCATTGGAGTGGATCAAAATAAAAACTGGGCTTAAATTGGAGATTTTGAAAGTTGACTAATTTGCAAGTCGTAAATATATTGGTGCCGTTGAAAAAAGAAAAATCAGTGCGCTTCTTCTGGTCACTAAAATGATTTTCTTTGTTTTCTCCCCTTTTTATAAAAATCTTCTCTCGCTCTCTCCCGTTGACACAGTCCTGCTTAACTTGGCAGCACCGGCATAAAAGTTTTAACATTTTAGCAGGGCACAAATCAACATAGCTTGGATAATATTAACCCATCAATCAATGGTGTTTGTTTAACAGAAGAAATGGCGGACAAGGTAATCGTAATGCCGATCTACTTAGAAGTGACAGTCAGAGTTGCTGAAAGCTGGACGTACGGCACACACGAAGAATGGTTGGAATTCCTGGACAAACTGAAAGAGAAAGCATCACACTTGGATTACCATATACCAACTATAAATAAAAGTGAGTCATTGATATAGGTGATCAGACAATAGTCAAGGTGTCCATTCATCATTTTCAATGTATATCCCGACTTTGATTAGAGCTTTAGTCCGATTAAGTCCGTATGGCGACCAAAAGAACCCCCCCCCCCCAAAAAAAAAAATATATATATATATCTGCTGACCACAACAATGGCATTTACATGTACCGTGCCTCGATGACGCCCTTAACAATTTAGGTAAAGGATATAGCTCATTAAGAAAAATATATTGGCATTTGTACAAAAAAGATTTTTAGTAATGTTCATAACTTTTTAAATTGATTTATAAATAATGTCATTAGATAACTTCTAGATAAAATACAGAAACCTTGGGATTTTATATCGTTTTTCTGTAATAAAATGACAGTTTATTGGTAGCTTTGTATATAAGGAAATAAAGCTAATACTAACCTGTGAGTGTCTATTTTAAAAATAAATTCAAATTTAGACAAAGAGTGTTTGATACCAGCGAAAAACGCATTTTTAATCAGAGCGGTTTGTAGCAAACGCTTGATGTTTTATGCCGCACCCAGGATTATTTTACTTATATGGCGGCGTTGCCAGGTTCACTGGGGAAGAAGCCGGGCTCTTTGCCAGAAGGTAACTTCCGACCTTCGTAAAGTACCTGTCAACTCTTCCACATCCGGCGATTGAGTAAAAATCCATTCAGACATTTTTCAATTTGTATTTGGTCGGAGTTGAATTCGAACCCGCGCCGCGTCATTGGAAGGCCTGTGGCGGACTGAGGGAATATAAATCTAACCGACTGAGCCACCGAGGCCCCAGATTAGTGATATAAACTTTGTGCAGGCAAGATTAACTTTTAGTAATCTTCTATTGTTGCAGGTATCTCTATTTACTCGCCGGGGCAAGTCAATGTAGGAGAGAACATCTATGAGTTCATCACCCCGGAAACTTTCTTAACTTTGACCTCGGAAGATGAAAGTTCCACGCCAAATAACAAGGGTAACATAAATCAAATCACGAACTCGACTGGAAGAGGCGGATATTCCACTGTGACAGACCCGAAAACCGATTATGGGAATGAGTACGTCAAATTTGGGAGCTCAATTAGAAATAAAACGTTGAACCATGCCATGGCACCTCTGCCTCCCGCGCCAGCTGGTGCCGAACAGACCCGGAGCTTTGTACCCGTATCCCCACCAGCCATGCCATCGCGCTCAAGCAAACCAAAACTATCTCCTTCTTCTCCTGTGTCACCTGATCCCAAAAAGGGAATAAAACAAGCGTTCAAGTTTTCATTGTTCTCTTCAGGAAAGACGGAAGACTGGCCGAAAACTGAACGAAAGTCTCGTTTTAGAAGACCGACCGTTCCGACCAAGCAAGCGACGGTTGCTCCCTTTCAACACAGGCCTACAAAAGTTCCCATTTCACCCCCAATAACTGAGAAGACATGTAGGCCGGACAACAGATCCTCAATATATTCTCTGGACGACATTCCGAAAGACATTGATCAACTCACGGTCGAAGAAGTTGGTGACTGTCTCATACTTTTAAATCTTGGCGAATATGTCGAGGCTTTCTTTAATTTACAAGTTGATGGGCATCTCCTCAAAGAATTCTCTGCTAAAGACTTTCAAAATGATCCCAAAATTAATATGTCTGTGGCACAATCGAAATTGCTGAGTCAGTTTGCAAAAAAGGGTTGGAGACCGAAGCACAATTAACTTGAACTATACTTGGAGTCAAACTCTGTATCAGGGATCCTTCCAAAGTCTTAACATTAATAAACGAAATACCTTGTGCAGTCGAAGGATCTGCAATGATGAGAACAAATTGTAACAATGAGGAATTTCTGAAGCATTAGTAGTTTCTACCCTTTGGGTTCGCAAACTCTCCTACCTGCTTTAGGATTTCCAGTGATTATTTTCATCTATCCTTGAACTGACCTTGACATCTTCAAGATCAATTCCAGCGAAAAGCTTTTATTCCGTACTTCTTGATAAAAATTACGATCTATTGGTTATACGAATCGAAATCTCGTGCCATTCAACAGTATTCTCGCGAGATCTTCTTTTAGTGTGGCTAAGATAAATCTGGACTTTAGGACTAGGGTAACTTCTAATTTTAGATTGGATGTTGATATTTCAACGAATGGCAGTAGGATTAGCCCGGATTTTCGGTCTAGAGGGCGACTTGTTTTATATTTGGCTGTTAATGTGAATCATGACGAATACGAAAGAAAAAAAAATCGGCAGAGCCCAGATTTCTCGGCTAGTAGTAGGATCAATCTCAATTTTAGATTGGTTATTTTAACTCAATTTCCCCTGTATTTGTCAGCCCATGTTGCACCAACTGTCAGAAATGAGAAGCTATAAATTCCAATACCAGGGTACTGACCAAAAGAGAAAAATATTTTTGGTTTTGCATGAAAAAAAAGACTGATATAGCAAACACTACAAACAAACCAACCAGGAACGGAAAACTGCGAGTCTTGAATAAACCAGCCAGGAACGGAAATATGCGAGTCTGGAATAAACCAACCAGGAACAGAAAACCGCGAGTCTGGAATAATCCAACCAGGAACGGAAAATTGCGAGTCTGGAATAAACCAACCAGGAACGGAAAACTGCGAGTCTGGAATAAACCAACCAGGAACGAAAAACTGCGAGTCTGGAATAAACCAACCAGGAACGGAAAACTGAGAGTCTGGAATAAACCAACAAGGAACGGAAAACTGCGAGTCTGGAATAAACCAACCAGGAACGGTAAACTGCGAGTCTGGAATATATCAACCAGGAACGAAAAACTGCGAGTCTCAAAACCATTTTTCCACAGTTCAATTTATTTATCGAAGTATCTGTACGTTGGGTTCGTAAAGCATTTCGCGCTTTTGGTTATTTCCAAATAGCGAAACCTAAAGAAGATGCACGTTTTTGCAGGTATAGAAACACAATAATCGTATAGTATTGACAATTAAAAATCTAGAATTTGCTCAATTTTGCTACATTTTGCCTTTGTTACTTTTGCAACATAAAATACACTGTAAAAGAAAAAGTTCGAAACATCACACAACTTGATACACCGTGATATAATTATGATTGTCGCGTAAAAAGGATTGATAAATGTTTTACGCGGCCCTCAAGATTATTTCACCTACAATTGTGGCGTTGCCAAGTTTAGTGGGTGAAAAACCGGACTCTTTGCCCGGAGGAAAGCCAAAACCTTCGGCGAGTATCTGGAAACTCTTGGGTTAAAAGGAAGATGTATTAGAAAGCCAAAACAAACTATAATTCGACACGAACCAACGAAATTAGAGTGACAATGATCAGAACCACTAGAAACCATAAAAAAATAGGTCAAAAAGACTCACAAGCAATACCCACAAGCCTGCTAAGATCAAATTGGCAAACTAAAAAAATCTGTCCATTTCTCTTAGCCTGAGTGGAATCTGACTCAGCATCCAATCGGCCTCTTTCGGACTGAGGGACAATCTGTTAAATCTTTCAATGACATTTTGAAGTTGAATGGTTACAATAAGGTGAAGAACTACTTAAGGATAACAACTTCTTGGTTTATTGGTTGACAACAAACCAAAAAGTTTTTATCCATAAGTAATTCTTCACCATATTGTTATCACTCTGTTGACGGAGCCATCCCACCTCACCTCATCTCACCCTCTGCTGTCCGGTTTCTGACTTCAAAATGAATATTTTGTGTACTGACGGCCGTATTTTGGACGCCCGTCAGTATAAAAAAATAATCATTTTAGAGTCAGAAACCCGGACTAATGCAACAGCTTCCAAAATGTTGATATTTTCTCCTTAAATGCAAAGTAGGACAGATAATTATGCTAAGGATGCTTGTCTGGTTAAAGTAGCGTTTTCGACTAACTTAGGCCTTTAAATGAATAAACATTGTACCTGCTTATTTAAATTTCCCGAACACTTTTTCAATTTGTACAGGTCACAGAGTGTATATATTGCTAAATGTCAACATTTTTCAGTTTTCCGATTAACTTCAAATTCTCAAGATTTTTGCCTTTGACCGGAATCTATGAAAAAGTGCCAAATAATCTTTGATCCACACAAGGATCCAGATGAGCAAGATTAACAACCATTTCAGTAAACTTAATTGAACAAAACAGACTTTATTCAAGTTTTGATTTTGAATACATTAGCAATTTATCTGTACATATAATATATATACACACTGTACAACTCAAAGTAAAGCATAAAGATGTCTTGTTTCTAGATAGAGAACAGAAAAATCTGTTTGTATAAATCTATTGAATTGATATAAAATTTTTGACAAATTTCTGAACATTTTAGTATCAACAGAATAAGTAAAAGAAAAGAATCAAGACCTGACATCAGGTATAAAAAATCCCTGCTAATGTGTAAGACTATAGCGCAAATAATTTACGAAACAATAATTTAAAGTGAACATTTCGACTCGATTACGTTACAGGCTACATCATAGAGAAAAAAAACAACAATAATATTGGTCCATGTTCATGAGCAGCTACCTGCAGCTAAGTATTTAAAATTTACGGTAAATAAAAGTTATGAGGTCCGGATACTCCTCCACATGTCTCCGGATGCCCAAAAACAAACCCAGTTTTCAACTTCTGTGTCCAAGTAAAATTTAAAAACTCAATTTGAGTTGAGTTTTAACCCTATGTTGCCAGGTACTCGTCAAAGGGCAGAGTTCCCCAGGGCAAAGATTTACAACAAAATGGCTTTAGTTTGAAATAAGTATTCAATATTTTGTCAGTTATACAAGCAATTGAAAATCGTAGTTATCCCTTTGAGAGTGTTCATAAACTGAAGAATTATTTTAGAATTTTTCAAAATTCCATCAGATTTATTTCATACGGTAAAGAACATTGGCAGTACAGTTTATATAAAATACAGATCTTTGTTTACACATTGGAGGTTTTCTTTCTAATAAAGCACTGTGGATTATATGCACACAAGGATTTCTTTCATATTTGACATGCCTGTATAAACAAATTGGTGTTTCCTTTCCCAATCAAAACTGTATGTATTTGAACTATATGTGGGTGTTGGAAGATTTAATGGGGTACGATTGATTGATTGATTAAAGCTTAATGTCGCACTGAATAGTTGCGGTCATATGGCAACATAAGTGGTAAGTCATGTAAATGTTAACATTAGATTGATTGATTGATGTTTTACGCCACACTCAGGATTATTTCACTTATATGTATATGGCGCGTTGCCAGGTTTAGTCGGGGAGGAAACCGGGCTCATTGGAAACCCCCAACCTTCAACTCTTCCACATACAATCCAATGGCGACCGAGTGGAAAGTCCACTCAGAACTTTTTTAAAATTTGGTTTGAGTGTGATTCGAACCCACGCCGCATCAATGGAAGGTCTGTATCGGACTGAGGCACGCTCATTCTAACCCACTAAACCACCGAGGCCCCTTTGACACTAGAAATCAGGCCCCTTTTTTGAACAGAGAAAACCCCTGAACTTCAGCAGTCATTCTACAAGAAATGCCCTGTTAAGTGGTGGTGGTGGAGGGGGGGGGGGGGGGGGGGGTGTGGGGGTGTGTGGGGGTCAGCTGCAAGCTTGGAGGTAGTCCCTGACCTTCTAGTGGAACCAGTTGCCTAGACTCATCAAATGCCTGGATGTTTACTCCGGACAAAGAGTCTGGTTTCCACCCGTACCAAACCGGGCAACTGCACCGTATAAGTAAAATGATCTTGAGTGCGGCAAAAAGCATCAATCAATCAATTTAAAGCAAAACCTTAAAGTGGCATGAGCTGCCAAAATTCACACTTTTTTCATAGGTTCTGATCGTCACGACAGTAAGATGATTTCAAGGCCATCGAAAAACTAAATAATTGGCGTTGGAATGAGGAAAATCCATACAGTATGTGGCTTGGACGAACCGAAAATGTGTTCGAAAAGTAAACAAAATTTAAATAACCGGGACAACCATTCATTCATTCTAAGGCAAAGTTAGTTTAAAACAATACTTTATCGTACATTTTCGAGACTAGAAGCACTAAAAAGCTTGTGAATCATACGTCTTGAGAAAAATAGCCAATAATTTAAACGTTCTGTTTGAACGTCAAAATATCAACATTTTGGCAGCTCATGCCCCTTTAAGTGTGCACTGAAGTTTTGCCATGAGAGGATCAGGCCAAAATCTGTCCTACTTAATGATTTTATTTACATTTGAGCACTAACAATATACAGCAGAACAAGAGTTTGAAAGACATAATGGTCAGGGCTAAACTCCCCTGTCTGTCTTCTACCTAGGTTTTTGTGAGAGAGTGATGTGGGGGGGGGGGAGACCAACATTTTCACTGTCTTTTCCCTGACCCTATGGGGTTCAATCTTAGTCTTACCATAGCTTAAGATGCGTAAGCATTGTCAATTTATTACAAAGCGTTCCAGAAAATACTACTGACTAAGGCCAAGCTCCTGCCAGTCGTCAATCTAATGAAATATCATAGGTTTAGTTTATTACAACAATTTATGGGGTATAAAGGTCTAAATGATATACCTCTTTTGAACACAATTAGAAACTTGTCTCCGTAGTTATTTTAGACAAGAAGATTTTCCCTGTGCCTGTGTGTTTCATTTTATTTACATTTGAGCACTAACAATATACAGCACATATTTGCATGATGAAACAAGTTTTATTTGGAGGATAACTAAACAAAAGGAAGGAGCACTAATCTTAGTTTGATTGAGGGATAGGGTGTGTTTGGGGGGGGGGGGGGGGGGGGGGGGGGGTGCATTTCAGATGTGACATTATATGCCTGCCAAATTGGTACCAGCTATCCGCTAAACGGCTAAAATACAATGACAACTTTACATGATATCGTCACATCTTGATGGGACGGGTTTCCTCCCTCTGTTAAAACCTGGCAACGCCGCCTTATAAGTGAAATAATCTTGAGCGCAGCATAAAACATCAACCATATATCGACGTGACTCATCTTGAATATTATGCTCTACGTAAATGGATTAAGGTCGTTATTATAATCGGTATCCTTCGCCCTTGGTGCGGATTTCTTCCTGGGTGAATCTGTCAACAGGGTCACCTATGAAATTTGGATAAAAGAACACATATTTTAACTTATAAATAACTTTTTGAATCAAGAGAGTGTTTCTGTATGTGGCTGCCAAAATTCTGACTTTTTTCATAAATTTTGACTGTCCAGAGAAGTTGGGTATTTGAAGTGCCTTGAAGAATGTTAAAGAAATAAAAAGTATTGGTTATAAACAATAACTTAACGTACATCTTCAATATTGCTATCAGCGGAAAACTAAAGTTACATTGTAAATAAAGAATTAGCTATGAACTCTGTTTCAAGAAATGTTCCCTATTGTTGGCAGCTCATGCCACCTAGTTAGCCACTAGTCATAAACAAAGTAAGGGTGTTGGGATTGAAAACAGGTTGACTGTCGACTATAAGATAGTTTGCATGCAATATGATGCATAAACTAGGTGTCTTCCTATGATCCTTTGCAGAACACTAAACCTGGCAACTCCGCCATATAAGTGAAATAATTTTCTATACTATACATTTGGTTTTTCAAGCAGATGCAATAAAATGTCACTACTTGGATAGGAATGAGATGCAACCGTCAATGCGATATTTCACAGAGTTGGTGGTGAACAAGTGAAATCATTATAAAAAATTCAATTAGTTTTTAATACTTTGACTAAAGCCCCGCTCAGGTCGAGTTAAGATCCGATCTGATTGTCTGCGATTGAGTCTGAAGACCGTCCATGTCGACTGAGACTGGTTTATCCTTCAGTCAAACGATTCCCGCCTGATCAGTCTTAAGCCTCACTCAGGTTGATGCGATCAGTTGATCGGAAGGAAACTTTATCACCATATTCTGCAGACTGGCACGCCGCTATGAATGACGTAACAATACCATGGTTTCGAAACTCCGAGGAAAACATGACCAGGTGATGAAGTTTTAGGTTGCTGATTTGCTGCGACCTTAAGACTGATCGGTAGAAAATAAAACATGCTCTATCCTTACGATCGTTAGACCGATAAGTCTGAGACCGATCTGAACAGTCGTAAGGCCGCTCATGTCGAAAAACGTCCTCAGACTGATTGATCGCAGATTCACTACTGACTGGAGCTTACGATGATCGGATCTGATCTTAACTCGACCTGAACGGGGCTTAAGATTAGAAGCACCAATAAGTTGTATACTGACCTTGTTAAAGACGCCTCTACCAAAATATTCTGCCACAACAGAAAATCCATCTGGAGCACGCTCAAGCTAAGAAAAAGAAAAAAAATCAAATGTCACATGGGGATAAACTAGATCATAAAAAAGAGCATCATTAGTGGTAGGGGAAGGGGGGTAACTCTGTTTTTCTACTGCAATGAACATGACAATTCTGCAGTACAAGTCAAATGATTTTATAAGCCAACAATTCCATTCCCATACATTTTCGACAAAATTTGTGGAAAAGATTGTTTCATTGACTGAAGACTACATGTTGATTGATTGATTGATGATATTTTCTGATGCACTCAAAAAATTAAATCCAAAACGCATAGGACAACCCATACTACAGCTGTACATGTATGTTGCACAAGATGGTGTATATTTATGAGCTTTAGAGAGTAGCTACTCTCATCATCAGATATTATAACATATAACACATACTGTATTGTACATGATGGTGTATATTTATGAGCTTTAGAGAGTAGCTACTGTCATCATCAGATATTAGAGATATAAAACCCTTATTAAAACCATCCCATGGTAGAATTAACTAAAAACTTTATTCTTTTTTTTCTTTGAACTGGGTGAAAATCACAACTAAGACCCTTGGATGAAAGGTCTGTATCGGGGCAAGAGACAATCATCCACAGGACCTTCATGCTAAGTCTTTCTGATTTAATGTTAAACACTCTACAAGTGGTGGCAAGACAAAAAGCCATCCAAATTTAGACAAACACATTTCAAAATCTGTAATTAAAATGACGTAACTGACCTGGTTATGGAAAAATTCATGCAGGTCTTTACTTTGTTCTTGAGCTCGAACAAAATCCATGATCTTCCTGTGAACATTTCAGACAAGTCGAGTTAATGAAATTCAAAAACTTATTCATACTATATCAGTCAAAGTTTGTATAAAATAAAGGAATTTGACGCCAACTTTGTCTATTTCAGATACAACAAATGATATAAATCTATTTTTACTTCAGACAAGCTAATATATTTCCGATTTTTATTTTTCCTATTAAAACTTTAAAAATATATATTTAGCTTTATTTCTACTCTCTCGCAATCAGTGAAGTTTTGTTTCCATAAGATTCCTGGGACCAGTTTCACACAGCGATCTTAGCTTAAGGTGATCTTAATTACCAATGGCAACGTTTACCTTAAGCATTGGTTGCCATGGTAGTTAAGATCACACTTAGCTAAGATTGCTTTGTGAAACTAGGCCCAGAACCCTAAGAGAATTAGGAACATGCTTTTTCTTCGTTTGTCAAACTATTTCTTTGGAGAGATACATGTTAATTACCTACTTCATCTCTTTTTTAAAAAAAAATACACGATTGACTTACCTATTATCTGGCATACAGGCGGGACACTCATTCTCATTTTCAGCGTAACTTTCAAAACAGCTGTAAAAAAAATGGTTACTGACAGGTAAATTTTAGTTTTTTAAAAAATATTATTTCATAAAATAAAATTGTTGAATTTTAGTTAGAATTGAAAAGTAACTAAAACAATGTCTTTATTCAGTGGGATTTGATTAATTGTTTGATACGTTACGCCAAACTCATCGCTACAAAAGACGACGCAAATCGTTGTGACAAGAAATGATGGTGAAAGCAGTGCTTAATCACAGAATGTTGAAAGTTGTGTTCATCTCTCAATCACTCACTATCGACCTTCTGCTGACGGACTACTGGTTTCCTCCCATGATAAAACTGGCAACGCCGCTATACAAGTGGGACAATCTGGAGTGCGCTGTAAAGCACCAAACAATCAATTCATTATTGTCAAGCTTTGTAACTGTACCGCCATCTTTATACAACATGTATTTTTGTATGTAACCTCATATGTCACAATGTGACCTGAGTGAAATAAAGTTCAGTTCAGTTCAGATAGATTCAGAATTCTATCCATTCTTTTATCTTTTTTTAATTTAAACTTTGAAAGTGGGAATCCTCTATGTAAGGCTTGTGCTGGCATGTGCATTCCTGCTTAGACCGGATGACATGCAGACAAGAAATAAGGATATAAAGAAACCATCCCAAGAAAGAGCGCGCTCAAGATTATTTCCCTTATATGGTGGCGTTGCCAGTTTTATTGTGGGAAGAAACCAGGCTCTGTGCCCGGAGGAAACCCACGACCTTCCGCTGGTAACTGGCAACCATCCCACATACTGTAGGTTGTTTGAGTGAAAACCCGGTCACCCAATGTTCTACTGATTCAAAAAAACATATGCTTGTTACCTCCCCTTGAAAACGATTGACAACTCGGCTGTATACGGAAAAAGGTACCTACTGTAAATGATAGGAGTGAGGCTCGCAGAGAAAATGAACTGACGGCATTTCAAGAGGGTGGTTACATATGCTGCATTTTGACGCCTGGAATATTTTAGCCCTGTAAAGAAAATGGCAAAGTAATTCAATGAAGACTTCTAAAAAAGTAAAGGTCAACCCATCCTCGGATACCCAGGGTTAAATTCTCAACAAGCTCACCTTTTACCCCTGGGCCAACTGCGATTTCTAAGACTTGTTTTCAGGGAAAGGCCATTTACTGACAAACCAATCAAAAAAAAATTTCTAAACCTGTTTTTGAGACTCGTTTATCGAATAGAAGTGTACACCGAAAAGTCGTCCATCTTTGTTTCGAACACTGTCTGGCTGCTTATGTAACGCCGATTCTGATTGGTGAAATTTCCGCCACAGTTTTGTGGCGGAACCAATCAAAGTCTACATGCATATTAAATTACAAACGACGGATTCGGTTCCATTGGTCCCACGGGTAAAGTGAGCTTGAGCGTAAGTTTTAATCGTGGGTTTCGATGATGAGGTCAACCAAAAATGGAGATTGACTGATTGTTTGCTTGATTGATTGGAGTTTAACTCTGCGCTCAAAACTAAGTCACTTATAAGAGACTTCGGAGAAAAACAAAAATGAAGCAAGTGTTCTGAAAACTATATATATGATTTAGAATTCACTGTCGGAGAATTTATCAACAATGGCCTTTGGCAAATCAACAATCTTACAAATGTACACCTATTTCTTATATCTTATTACAGTTTCAATGGAAAGAATTTGTTTTGATATAAACTTACGAAGTTTTTAGTTCTTCGATCTGTTTGCGTGTCTTTTCGGTGTCTTCACGATATTGTTTAATTAAACGTTCGTCTTCGGAAATTTGGTCATTTTCAGTCTGCAACCTACGGATTATGTAGTCCTGAAACATTAACAAATAAGACAGAATTTAATAAAAAAATCAAAAGATCTAGATTTTGAAGATGTGCCTTCGATACCCTCTTAGTAAAGCATCTCATGAATTAAGTCACACTTAAAGTGGCATGTATTCTCGTTATTTTGGGATTAAACTTTCTTGAAAATATGGTAGAAATTCTCCTACCGATTTTTGGGTGACGCCTGATGCCAATTCACACTTTTTTCATAATTTATGATCGTCACGACAGTAATAGGCTTTGAATGCCATCGAAAAAAACTCATTTATTGGCGTTCAAACGAGGAAAATCCATACAGCATGTGGCCTGTACGAATCAAAAACGTGTTCGAAAAGTAAAATAACCGGGACGACCATTCATTCCTTCTAAGCAAAAGTAAGTTCAAAACAATACTTTATCTTACATTTTCGAGACTAGAAGCACAAAAAAGCTTCTGAATTATACATATTGAGAAAAATTGCCAGTAATTTCAACATTCTGTTTTAACGTCAAAATATCAACATTTTGGCAGCTCATGCCACTTTAACCATTTTATGGAATTTTTTTGCTTTCCGAGGAAATAAAGTGACTTGAGGTGACCATACACTTTTCCGCTTAAAATTTAAAAAAACATTCTATGTCATTTTATCCAAAAAGTACTAATTACATGTAGAAGATACTTCTGTCTAAAATAAATGAACTCAGTTATTTCAATTTCCTTTACTTTTCAAGCATTATTCCAATTCCTACAGGCCAAAGCCAGCAAATATCTTCCTATTTGGCACCTAATAATCTTGATTTTTTTTATAAAATGTCTTAATTTTTTTAATATGAAACTTGGCTCTTTGCCTGGTGGACATCCCCGACCTTTGGTGAATACCTGGCAACACTTCCACATACGATCTAGTTTTATTTTGGTTTTAGTGGAATCGATGGAAGGCCTGTGTCTGATTGGAAGACTATCACTGTTACTGAAACCAACTTGTGCTACTTTAACAATTAAAACAATCGAATATAAAATATCAGATTCAAATAAAGAAATTTTATGAGCTTTAAAAGTGAACTTTGAAAATCCAATACAGCATTTCTGTTACCTTGACAACTGACAATGTTGCTGTGGAATTCTGGGCCAAAGTCTGGATGACTAACAAGGGAGGTAACAAGTTCTTCTTGTCAATATCTGAGAGATCGTCATGGAAATTTAGAATGTTATCCATCGATAAACCCGTAGTCACTTTCGATAAACACGTAGTCACCCTCGATAAACACGTCGTCACCCTCGATAAACACATAGTCACCATCGATAACCACTTTATAACCGTCATTCCAAGATTTGGCATTACATCAGAAAATCTAAGTTTCTTTGTGTAAGTATTCTTTGATTCACCCTATGTGGGTTGCCAGTTACCAACGGATGGTCGTGGGTTTCCTCAAGGCATAGAGCCCGGTTTCCTCCCACAATAAAACTGGCAACGCCACCATATAAGTGAAATAATCTTGAGCGCGGCGTAAAACACCAAGCAATCAATCAATCTTTGATTCAGCCATGTTTTAAGTTTAAGATTATTCCACTCGCATATTTATGAACACTAAACATGTTGGCTTTGTCAGGTTTAGTGGTGGAGGAAACTGGGCTTTTTGCCCGGAGGAAACCCCCGACCTTTGGTGAATACCTGGCAAAACTTCCACATACACTCTTTTTATTTGGTTTTAGTGGGATTCAAACTCGCGCCACATTGATGGAAGGCTTGTGTCTGATTGAGAGAATATCACTGTTACTGGGCATCGGTGGCTCAGTGGGCAGAGCAATATTGTCTCAGTGCATCCTGGGCTTGATATTGAAGGGATATGAAACACCATTGTATTACAGCCATCGTGATCACAGCAGGTTGGCGCACGATTGTTTGTCTGAGACGCACGTGGCCGTTCAACATTCAGGTTTGAAAAGAGTGTAATTAGCATTCCCTCGCTCACTAAAACGGGGAAAGACGGCAACTGTGAATTACACGTAATCTTGAATGAAACACAAACACACAACCAGAGTAAATGACCAGTTAGAAATTATACACAATAATTCAAACCTACGGTAAGAATTCCTCTAATTCAAGGACGAGCAATGTGAAGATAACAAATTATTAGACTGCTTTCTGCCATGTTTGGTCTAAAACAACAATAGCGATTGCTCGATAGGATTATCAGTCGCTCCATGCAGGAGGTAAGACACCCAACGAAAAGTCTCAAACTTTTACAGTGCTTTTCGTAATGTTTTGAGTACTTGAATTAGCGGAATTCTTACCGTATGCCTCATCAATGGGAAGCTTGTGCCGGCTTTCGAACATAGGTAATACAGTTATGATAAAGTGAAAAACAGTTTCTTGGTTTATTATAAAGGGACGACGAGGAAAGAACTATGTCTAAACGTTGTCACTCAATAAACCAAGAAGTTGTTGTCCATCAGTAATTTTAGACCTTATTGTAACCGTTCAGCATCTAAATGCCATTGAAATATCAAATATTTATGAACACTAAAACACACGGGAAATATTTTTGTCGAAAATAACCATGTAGACAAGTGCTTTGGATACTGACTAGGCTTGAGTGTAATTCCCATTATCCTATTTTTGAATTATGCTTTAAATTAGGCTTCAACAGTTCAAGAGGATACGAGTTAGGACTTCCATTAGCTGTGTTTTACAGCTTTCTTCTTTACGAGCAAAATACGCTAAAGCTTGCACCCATAGGTTAGGGTCTTGGGAGCTGGAAAAAATATAGAAATGCATGAAGTTATTTACACCTTTAAGGCACAGAATTTGATGAAAAAGGGAGGTATAGATTTACATACATATGCTGGAATTGTCATACCTTTTGGGATGTTTTGTCTGTTCACATGAGGCTGATGGATATACGTGCAAAATAATCTTGAGTACTGAGAATATCTCAAGCCAATTAAGTTAGTTAATGGCAAGCGAAGCTCTATTTTGGATGTTTCATCTGTTCATTTAATTCTGTTCATGTAATTCTGTTCATGTTATACTGAAGTGTGAAATAATATTGAGTACTGAGTATTGCAGATGTATGCTGATGGATAGACATGCTAAATAATCTTGACTACTGAGTGTAACAGATGTATGCTGATGGATAGTAGTGCTAAATAATCTTGAGTACTGAGTATAACAGATGTATGCTGATGGATATACATGCTAAATAATCTTGAGTACTGAGTATAACAGATGTATGCTGATGGATAGTAGTGCTAAATAATCATGAGTACTGAGTATAACAGATGTATGCTGATGGATAGACATGCTAAATAATCTTGAGTACTGAGTATAAAAGATGTATGCTGATGGATAGACATGTTAAATAATCTTGAGTACTGAGTATAAATGATGTATGATGATGGATAGACATGCTAAATAATCTTGAGTACTGAGTATAACTTGAGCCAATCAAGCCAGTTACTGGAAAACGAAAACGAAAAAAAAAATATATATATTTTATATGAAAAATAAAAATCACGAGCAGGTTAGTGGTTTCTTCCGGGCGCATTATTCCCCCCCCCCCCCCCAACTAAACCTGGTAAAATGGCCATACAAGTGAAATAATCTTGTAATATGAGTCATAAAACATCAATTAACCAATCAATCAAATTTGAGTTTGTGTTTGCCCTTAGAAGTTTAGATTCGGTTTATTGAATGAGTATTTTTCGTGACGGAATCTTACCCGAATCTCTTGCAGGCGTCTATAACATGGGAATGCTCGTTGTGCTCAATATGATATCGCAATATTTGCTGGTACCTAGAAATAAAAAAAAAAGAAAACAAAATATGAAGTTAACTCATCGAGGTGGCCACCATCAAATGCAAAATTAGACAGACAGTGCTCACAGCTTTAACAAGAAAAGGTAAAATAAAGTAGCAGTTGATTAGGTACCCCGGTACCTTAAAGTGGCATGAGCTGGCAAAATTCACACTTTTTTCAAAATTTCAGACCGTCACCACAGTAAGAGGCTTCGAAGGCCATGGGAAAACTAAATGATTAGTGTTGGAATGAGCAATATCCATACAGTATGTGGATTATACATAACAAACCGAAAACGTGTTAAAAAAGTAAACAAAATTTAAATAACCGAGACGATCATTCATTTATTCTAAGCCACAGTTGGTTCAAAACAATACTTTATCCTACATTTTCGACACTAGAAGCACTAAAAAGCTTCTGAATTATGCGTCTTGACAAAAATAGCCAATCATTTAACGTCAAAATATCAACATTTTGGCAGCTCATGCCACTTTAAAGGAGAAGAAAAGGAAAGAACTGAGTAAATACAGTACGGGCGCGACACATTTTCCTTTCTAACGGTACCAAAACCATATTTCGCCAAACGGTGCTATAAGAAAGTTAACAATCGTTATCAGAGAACGTCTAAACTGACTCGGCTGCCATCTTGACAGCAGAGCTTAGCTGTGTGTCTCGATCGGCCAATCAGCATACGCCTGGCCACCAGTCACTCCCTAGCGTAAGAGAAATTGGTCAACTCTGAAAGTCTGCCATTTAAACCTAGGTGAATTTCGATCATTTCGAGGCGCTAATAAGAGAAGACGAACACTCTAACAACTCTGAAATGTACACTAGCTAGTAAATCAACCTTTTGGGAAGACGTGACAGGCTGCATATGTTGTCTACGCGACTTGTGGGGATAGTTGTAGAATTTTCAGAAAAGGTAGTCTTACCGCTGACATTGCAGGTTATAACCATACAAGATATGGTAAGCTTGCAAGGGAAGTAATCTACTAATACTTTTTCCGGTCAATTTCAAACCGTCAATGGCGCGCTCCACTGACGATCGAGCACGAGCTTGTCTGGCAGATTCATTTTCATTGTATTTCATTGTAAACCGCATGCAAGACTCACACACATGAATACGATGGTCTATGGGAGCCCGTTCGATACAATTGCATGTTGTTTTTTTGTTTTCTTCTCCTTTAACAAAAGCAATGCGAAAGGAGTCTTTTGTCACAAATTTCAACACTATCTTCATTATTTTATGCTCACAACTTTCCTTTAGATCTGCGATTTGAGTATTGATATGAAAGAGAAGCTACAGCTCTGTTACAGAATCCAAGAGCCTTGGTGGTCTAAGGGAGTCGGCAGAGCAACACAGGCCTTCCACCAATGAATCACAGGTTTGAATCCAAGTCAGTCCAAAGATTGATTGATTGATTTTACAAAATCTGAGTAGGGTATTCATTTGACCATCGTAGGCAGAAGAGTTGCGAGGTACTCGCTGAGGATCGAGGTTACCTCCGGGCTCTGAACCCGGTTTCCTCCCCCACTAAACCTGGCAACGCCGGCATATAAGGGAAATAATCTTGAGTGTGCTGTAAAACTTCAATCAATCAATCAAAATATTGAAGTTTGTACAATGAACATTGTGTCCTGACTTACAGTTGTGCTTTCTCATACAAGTATAAAATCCCAGCTTTAAAGTTGCTCATCTGACACAGAACAAGTGCTTGGTCTAAATCATAGCCTGCCTAAAAAGTACAAACAATACCAGATATAAGGGAAATTTCAATAGCATTGATGAATGCTGAAATACAATTATATAGTTGTTGAGTTACTGAGACTAGGACAAATTTTGTGAACAATGTCATAGCCCGCCTAAAACAATACCAGAATTAATGGAAATTTCTGTAACATTGATGAATGCTGAAATACAATTATATAGTTGTTGAGTTACTGAGACTAGGACAAATTTTGTGAACAATGTCATAGCCCGCCTAAAACAATACCAGAATTAATGGAAATTTCTGTAACATTGGGGAATGCTGAAATACAATTATATAGTTGTTGAGTTACTGAGACTAGGACAAATTTTGTGAACAATGTCATAGCCCGCCTAAAACAATACCAGAATTAATGGAAATTTCTATAACATTGGGGAATGCTGAAATGCAATTACTGTATATAGTTGTTGAGTTACTGAGACTAGGACAAATTTTGTGAATAATGTCATAGCCCGCCTGAAAAGTTCAAACAATACTAGATATAAGGGAAATTTCTATAGTATCGGGGAATGCTGAAATACAATTATATAGTTGTTGAGTTACCGGGATTTAGACAAATTTCATGAATAATGTCATAGCCGGCCTGAAAAGTTCAAACAATACTAGATATAAGGGAAATTGATGAATGCTGCAATGCAATTATATAGTTGCAGAGTTACCAAGATTTAGACGAATTTCATGAATACTGTCATAGCCGGCCTGAAAAGTACAAACAATACCAGATATAAGGGAAATTGCATTGCAGAATGCTACAATGCAATTATATAGTTGTTGTCACTGAGACTAGGAAAAATTTCATGAATACTGTCATAGCCTGCCTAAAAAGTTCAAACAATACCAGAATTATTGGAAATTTCTATAACATTGATGAATGCTGCAATGCAATTATATAGTTGTTGAGTCAGTGAGACCAGGACAAATTTTGTGATTAATGTCATAGCCTGCTTAAAAAGTTCAAACAATACTAGATATAAGGGAAATTTCAATAGCATTGATGAATGCTGAAATACAATCATATAGTTGCAGAGTTACCGAGATTTAGACGAATTTCATGAATAATGTCATAGCCCGCCTAAAAAGTTCAAACAATACCAGAATTAATGGAAATTGGGGAATGCTGCAATGCAATTATATAGTTGTTGAGACTAAGACAAATTTTGTGAATACTGCCAAAAAAATATAAATAACATCAACTAGAAAAACTTCACAAGATCTATTAAAATAAATGTTAATTTCCAAAGATTAGTAAATAGTGATTTTTAATTATGTAGATGTTGTGTTACTGAGATTAGGACAAATAAAGGCCTAGATTGATTGATGTTTTACACTGCACTCAAGATTATTTCACTTATATGACGACATTGCCAGTTTTATTGTGGGAGGAAACCGGGCTCTATGCCAGGAGGAAACCCACGACCTTCTGTTGGTAACTGGCAACCATCCCACATAGGTCGTTCGAGTGAAAACCCAGTCAGAAAATTTTCCAATTTTTTTGGACTGAGTGGGAATCGAACCCGCGACCCATTGGTGGAACAAATTCTTGGAAAGTGTGTTTGTATCATACTCACATCTGGATTTTGAAGAAGAGCTAGGGTACTTCGTTCTTTATCTGTTCTATTCTGTAAACAAACCATTGTAATGACAAATTATTAACATTTAAATATTGGCTATAGATACATGTACATGTACATGTATCCCACTAAATACCCCATAAAAATACATTTTCAAATTCATTTGTTGTTAGGCCCCACGTTAGGCAAAAGCTTGGCAAAACAAGCATGACGGCTAATATCAGTTCTCTTTTGAAAATCAAGCACTGTAATGAAACGTTATTAATATTCAAACATTGGCCTCATATTCATCAGTTTTTTTTTAAATTTTCATTTTTTAAAGTATATCCTACTCAGTGTCATATATATATATTATTTAACACATTATTTTTTTTTTCATTTTTGGGTTGTGCTTTACAAGTTGTATCAACTTTCTCAATGTGGGATGGTTGCCAGTTACCAACAGAAGGTCGTGGGTTTCCTCTGGGCATAGAGCCCGGTTTCCTCCCACAATTAAACTGGCAACGCCGCCATATAAGTGAAATAATCTTGAGCGCGGCGTAAAACACTAAACAATCAATCAATCAATCAACTTTCTCAACACTAGGCTTGTTCATTTGCGCAATTAAGGCGATTGAAAACTTCAAGATTTTTAAATCAAATGTCATGACGTCCCTTGAAATCTCTTGAAATCACAAAACGCTTGCCAAAAATATCAAGCTTACAAAGAATAAAGGTCAAAAACCTTTCACAATAATGAATTTATTGGAGAGAACCCATGACCCATTCTTGATAAATTTTTCATGTTGCTCACCCTCTATTGTACCAATTGGTGTTAGAGATACAAGAAAATCAGTCAGAAATACCTTGATATCCTGTTCATGTGTTATACCCTGTAAGTACAGCTCTAGCAGAGTGTTGTATACAAGACTGGGAGAACTGGGCTGAACCTGAAACGGGAGATAACTCAAAACTGTAAATCTCTCAATGATAAACAGACTTTTTAACTAAGATCGTGATTTATGTGCCAAAATTAATGTATTCAAATTCGAAAAAAAACGAGGAAAAAAGATGGACTTTTTACGTCAAACTCAAGATTATTCTATATATACATGCTGAGGTGGCCAGGTTTAACTCTTTACCCCATAATGACGCTATTTGACGCCTTGCTTGTATCCATGAACTGTTCTCTCAGTCTGGGTCAACCCATAATGACGCTATATGACACCTTGACATAATTAATATAAGACCTGATTTTATTTTTTTTTTAATGGAAATTTTTTTTTTAATAACTTACTAAAGATAATCTTTTGAAGAATGTGAATGAATATGTTGTTCACTTATTGTCTTTGCTTTTCCGAAATAAATATTTAGAACCAAATAAGGTTGACCTGGTTAACTGTCTATGAATCAGAGCACGGCGTCATATAGCGTCATTATGGGGTAATGGATAAAACATTGCATGGGGCAAAGAGTTAAAGGGGCATGAGCTGCCAACATGTTGATATTTTGACGTAAACACAGAATGTTGAAATTATCGGCTATTTTTCTCAAGACGTATAATTCAGAAGCTTTTTAGTACTTCTAGTCTCAAAAATGTACGATAAAGTATTGTTTTGAACTAACTTTGACTTAGAATGAATGAATGGTCGTCCCGGTTATTTAAATTTTGCTACTTTTCAAACACGTTTTCGGTTCGTACAGGGCACATACTGTATGGATTTTCCTCATTCCAACGCCAATCATTTAGTTTTTCGATGGCCAAAGACGATTAGCAATTATGAAAAAAGTGTGAATTTCGGCAGCTCATGCCACTTTAATGGAGGACAAAACCATTCTCTTTGCCTGGAGTACCGGGCATTTCACGGGTACCTGGCAGCCCTTCCACATAGGGCGAGCAAGTGAAACACTAAGAAATTTTACATTTTTCTTTGAACTGAATGCGTACATGTATATAACCACAATTGATTCTCTGAAAATACATGTTGTTCTCTAGAGGAGATTGCATAAAAAAAGATTATATTATAGGTTTTCTCAGGGGAACCATAGTCAAAATTGACACTTGCTTTGTGAGGTATTTGGGCAAGGCGTCTTTAATACATTTACAGGGTATACGGAGCGGGAGTATGTGAGGAGCCTTTATCGATCAAATATGACGCTCATTTATGACGTTTTAGAACAAAAAACGTCAATCGAACTGACGTCATGAAAAAACGTCATCTGTCACCGGATATCGCAATCTCTCGGTAGACTCCCAGGCCCTATATGGTTATCCTATTAAGCCAAGTATAAGAGGACAATGCTAGATACAGTGTTAACATGCACGCTTACCTTGACCATATGTTCCAGGAATTCTGTCAATTTTTGAGAATTATTGACAAAAATGTGGATAAATTCTTCCGCACTGGCTTTTTGGATCTTAGCAATTCCACCTGAAATGAAATTAAAGACAAATTTTGTTTACACTTTTTATTTCTTTAAAGCTTGTACAAAACTGTACTAGGATAAATATTTTTAACAAAATTTCAATTTGGTTGACAGGTGTAGATTCTCCACATTTTAATTTAAAATAGAGTTACAGTGATTTTCACTGGATTGCCCACGTTTGCACGTTTCGTCTACAAAACTGTGTGCAAAGAGCCATTTTTCTTATAGGCCTATATATAAAGGTTGCCCTTTTTGTCTATGCAAAGAGAGATTTTTCTCTACCACCCACCTTCAAAAAAAGTATAACAAAAAACAATACATAGAGATATAAGTGAAATAATATTGTGTGCGACCTGAAACATCAAGCAATCAATCAGAAGTAAAGTAAATGCTTTGATAACTAACCTTGTAGCACATTTTGATCAACAAGAGGTTCTGAAAAGAGGAGAACACCAAAGTAAGTTATGTTTTATTTGGGTTTATTTATCACTTGATTTATTGAACCCAAAGATTATTTCATTTAAAAATTGAAGATAGAATAACATAATCATATGAATGTCAACGTTTTATTTAAGTTTACGATCTACGAAAACAAAAGTAATTTAGTATTTTGCTAAAAAAAAAAAACCACTATAAACAGACAATAATTTCACAGTGACTATGGGGCCTCGGAGGTTCAGTCGGTTAGAGTGATAGTCTCTTAGTCTGACACAGGCCTCCCATTGATGCAGCATGGGTTCAAATCCCAAACAGACCAAATAGATATGTGAACCATTTCTGAATGGATTTTTTGATCGCCGTATGTGGGGGAGTTGCCAGATACTCGTTGTAGGGTGGTTTGGTCCGGTCAATGAGCCAGGTCGTCGCCACCAAACCTGGCAACAAGCCTACATGTATATAAGTGAAATAATCTTGAGTGCGGAGTAAAACATCAATCAATGAATCAATGTGGCGATTGGTTTCTGTTGAAGTGACTGTCGTTCTAAAACTATGGCATTGAAAACACGTTATGTATCATGCAAGGCCTGTAAAAAGTATAACAAATACAGTAAGTTTAACTGGTAGCAGTTGGTTTCCAGCATTCAAAAGCGAAAAAAAATACAGACTTACGATCCATGGGTCGGTAGTCAGTACAAAGTCTCTTCAGCAACTCAGTTGTTTGTGACGGAGCCTCGTTCATTAAAACTTTCCCATACTGCTTCAAGTTTGATTCTGCCTAGAAACAAAAATCATAAAGCACAAAATGAGTAAAGTTCTAATTAAGAAATAATGTTTTTGTTCAACGTCATTGTTGTGGGATTTAGGTTAGATAATGTTGATGAGTTTTTTTTTAACAAGGGGATCCAAAAATACATATTGATTAGTGATAGAATAGAAATAACATTTTTGTTGTCGTGAGCCTTTAATGCAATGATTTTCAACACTACAAGTATAAGGGAAAAACGCCAAAGGTGATTTCAGGCATTCATGTTTTATTTTCTTAACCTGACAAACTAAAATATGAAGGCTTTTGTGGTAAAACATGGGCAAGTTATTATTAACGTTCTTGTTATTTTTGAGATAATGATTTCTCAAAAAATGGCAAAGATTCATCTTATAAGACACCCAGAATTTAATGGCATAATCTGGAACTTGGGTTTGATTCCTGGTTCAGGTACCACCCAAAATGGGTAGGAGAATTTGTGGCTTTTCCAGAAAGTGTAATCCTAATAAACTACACAAATACCCTTATAATCGTTTTCTAAAAGACATACAAATTAAACTCAAGTTATTATTATTAGACTTGTACTCTCAGAGGTTGATTCATAGGTAACTTTGTATGCAGCAGATACGTTCAAAGGGTGACGAAAAGAAAGATCTTAGATTCGACCTGTCCCTAAAAACTCACAATTGTGTACAAGTTCAAAGTCACAAACATTTTTCTTTCATTGTCCATACAAGTATTATTTTTTGGTCTAAGACGCTGATATTTAAGGTTAATTCTTTTTCAACATGTGTTGAGATATTCATTAGTGTTGGATTGATTGTTTGGTGTTTTACGCCGCACTCAAGATTATTTCACTTACATGGCGGCGTTGCCAGTTTTATTGTGGGAGGAAACCGGGCTCTATGCCCGGAGAACATTTGTGTTGGAAACAAGTCTTGTTATCGAAAACGAGCTACTGAATGTTAAAAATTCTAGCTATTAATGTCTTTACCTCATAGAAACCCAGTTTGCCGATGTACTCCAGAGCTTTCTGATAATCCTTGATGTCCTCAAGTTGCATCTTTAAATACCACTCATGGATGTGATGTTTTTCAGCCAGGAAGAGAGCATGTTTGAAATAGCCGGCCTGACGACAGACTTTGATAGCTGTCTCCACGTCAAAGTCTACCTCTCGGTCTTTGGTCTGAAATACACCCAGAATAACAAGATAAAATGTGACAAACAAGTTCTATAAATAAAATGTTAAATTTTAAATTAAGGCATTTTAGTGTATATATACTGTAGGTGGTGGAATGATCGATTAATATCGTCCAAAAGTATTTTATTTTACAACCTATGTGGGATGGTTGCCAGCAGAAGGTCGTGGGTTTCCTCCGGGCATAGAGCCCGGTTTCCTCACACAATAAAACTGGCAACGCCGCCACATAAGTGAAATAATCTTGAGCGCGGCGTAAAACACCAAACAATCAATCATCTTTAATATTCAGTTCAAGGCCCATTTTGCATTACCAAACTTGCTTGATTGATTGATGTTTCACACCGCATTAAAGATTATTTCATTTATATGGCCCGTTGACAGGTTTAGAGGGGGGAGGAAACCGAGCTCTTTGATCAGAGGAAATCACAAACCTTCAGAGAGTACAGTTGTACCTGGCAACTCTTCCACATACAACAACCAAGTGAAAAATCCACTAAGAAATGTTTCGGTTTTACCTAACTCACTTGAACTAATATTGTACAACTGTCATTTTATCTGTCTTGTGAAAATGACAAGAAAATGCTGCATCACACTGCCTGGTCTTCCACCTTGACACAGTATAAACCCCTATTGTGACATTGCTAGATTGTGACATTTGTAAACAACTGGCAAATAGACTACAGGGTTTTCTTTCACTTTGGTTCTCATAAACAGTATGTAGGCTCCTATTGTTTTTATATTTATTGTTTATTCTTATAGCATTTTCTGTGTCCAAATGGCAAAATTAGGGTGAGAGAGGCACATTTTGAGGAAAATGCAATGAGAAGGGTCTCATGGGATGCAAAGAAAAGGCAATTTATTAGACACAATAAATATAAAAACCCTAATGGGACCCTAGATACTGTTTATGAGACCCAAAGGACAGCAACATTTTGGGAAGACTGGGCATTGTGATAAAGTCTCGTTCTTGTCGTTTTCTACAGCGTTTATCCAATTTAGTTATTATAAGATATCTATGCGGCATAAACATATAAGAGAGATAAGTCTTGACACAAACATTTACGGAAAGTTGTTCCCACTATTGTCGCATGATTGTATATAGAAACAGGCAAGGGAGATAAACCATAATAAACTCATCAAGCTTGGAAACATCATCCAGTTCTGTATGAGAGTTGAACAAGAGAGTTTATATATGCAAGGTTTAATTTGCCCCCAAGGAATCTCAGTAGCTAGTTAAGCTGTAAATATTTCACCTAAATTATACGACTTGGAAAGAGAACAAAGGGAGGTAACTCCTACCATGATAAACTCCTCAAGCTTGGAAACATCCTCCAGTTCGGTGTGACAGTTTAATAAGAGAGTTTATATATGCAAGGATTTAACACCGGGGAACCTCTGCAGCTAGTTAAGCCTTTTTAATTTAAAAAAAAGATCAGTCAAAGGGAGGTAACTCCTACCATGATAAACTCATCTAGCTTGGACACATCCTTGAGTTTGGTATAACAGTTTAACAGTAGAGTTGTATGTTCTTCAGTGGCCAGCTGAGCTTTGTGTAATGCCTGAAGATATTTGGTCAGATTATGGATTCTTTGAGCATCTAAAAACTGAAACACAATAAAGACATTGTATAAATTTTGGAATAACTACATGGCAAAGGAGGGAAAACATTTTATCATGACCTTGAAGGAGATGCAATGTACTGGGCTTCATGTTTTAAAACTGTTTGGTGTTTAACACAGTAATGAAGATAATGCTAGAAAAATAAGACGTAATCCATCTTGGATGAAAGGCCGCAAGTTGATTTTCTGCCAGAAAAGTACATTTAAAGACTTATTTGGGAGAGTTTCTTGTGCTATAGTTTTCTATCTGAAAATCTGCAAACAAACAGTTGAGAATGCACCACATGCGCAGCCACAAAGAGTCTGCGCCACACAGCTAAACCAGGTCGATTATCATTACCACAGCAAAGAAGAAAAAGGAATCCCCAATTAAAACTCCCTGTCCGGTGCCCCATGGGTGGTACATGTAGGACAGTTACTAATGGTCAACAACCGTGGAAAAGCAAACATTTTTACGCTTTTTTCAGTTTCACTAGACATGTCCCTTACCTTGCTCAATAGGGCCTGGTAATTTCTTTAGAGATTTAGTGATATCCGGTGACAGATGACGTTTTTTTTATGATGTCAGTTTGATTGACGTTTTTCTTTCTACCACGTCAGAACTGAGCGTCACATTCGAAGGTTAAAGGCTCCCCACATGCACAATGACAGCGCAGATGACAGGAAATTTGTGGAATTCCCACGATACTCCCGCTCCCTATAGTTTACTCACCTTTCTAATGACATAAGAGGCCTCCAGTTTCCCGATGGTTTTGATATACTGATCAATGGCCCCGTCGTGGTCGCCTTTCCCGTAAAGATGGTCACCATACTGGGTAAAAATGTCTATCAAACCTTCTTGGTCATACTGCTGGCCCTTGGCTAAACTATGGACAAAACAATCAACAGGCACAGCATGTCAATATTTCTCTAATTTAAAACAAAATGGTGAAGGGAATATCTAAAATAGCTATGAAGACAAGCGCCTAATATATATGGCATTAAGGCCGGTATCGAGAAAATTCGATAAATTGACATGTACCAGCGTTAATGATAAAAAATTAATGACAACAAATAATGTGTTGTTCAAAACAACTTACTGCGTGGTGATGTCTTAATTTTTTATCATTAGTATGGAACCCACGTTTAAAGAGAGTTTCAAACATTTCTTGTACAAGGGTTGTTATACACCGGAGTGCTTTTTGTTCCAATGTGATGCTCTTTATTGACGTTTTGGAATGTTAAATATCAAATTACTCTGAATCAATGGAATTCCTGTGTGGAATGAGGGACAATCACTCTAACCCACTGGACCACCGAGTCCCCTCACATCGATGGAAGACCTGTGTTGGACTGAGGGACAATCACTCTAACCCACTGGACCACCGAGTCCCCTCACATCGATGGAAGGCCTGTGTTGGACTGAGGGACAATCACTCTAACCCACTGGACCACCAAGTCCCCTCATATCGATGGAATGCCTGTGTCGGACTGAGGGACAATCACTCTAGCCGACTGAGCCATCGAGGCCCCTCATATCCATGGAAGGTCTGTGTGGGACTGAGGGACAATCACTCTAACCCACTGGGGCACCGAGTCCCCTCACATCGATGGAAGACCTGTGTTGGACTGAGGGACAATCACTCTAACCCACTGGACCACCGAGTCCCCTCATATCCATGGAAGACCTGTGTTGGACTGAGGGACAATCACTCTAACCCACTGGACCACCAAGTCCCCTCATATCGATGGAATGCCTGTGTCGGACTGAGGGACAATCACTCTAGCCGACTGAGCCATCGAGGCCCCTCATATCCATGGAAGGTCTGTGTGGGACTGAGGGACAATCACTCTAACCCACTGGGGCACCGAGTCCCCTCATATCGATGGAATGCCTGTGTCGGACTGAGGGACAATCACTCTAACCCACTGGGGCACCGAGTCCCCTCACATGGATGGAATGCCTGTGTGGGACTGAGGGACAATCACTTTAACCCAGTGGACCACCAAGTCCCCTCATATCGATGGAAGGCCTGTGTCGGACTGAGGGACAATCACTCTAGCCGACTGAGCCATCGAGGCCCCCTGGAGGCCATTGAAATGTGTTCTTTATTTCACTGAGTCAATAATGGCAGCAGATATGTAAAACGAAGATAAATATTTTGCATATTTTCTCTTACATATTATTTATATTTATTAAAGAAGGAGTAACTTACTTGATAGCTAGCATGTACATGTTTTTCTTAAAAAGCATTTCAAGTTTGGTTTGAGTATCTTTCTCAGGAAGGTGATACACCTGAAAAAATAAAATCACAAATCAATTAGCTGAATGTGCCTATGTTTTGCTGGGGCACTGTTTTTCAAAAGAATAATATTGCTCCAATTCTGGTATTTGATTGCTTGGTGTCCTAGACTCTGTTTCTATTAGTGGAACTCTTTTAATTAGAGGTGTGTTGTTTAGAGTCCGACAACTTGGTTTTAATAGATCATTTGCCAGTTGTGAGCGTAACAATGAAATGACGTCGCAGCATCAGTCTTACACCGGACAAGGCTACCAGTCATCTTGACGTTTGCCACATTTGGTCAAAATCCCTTTTCATCCACGATTCTTTCACATTTCTAGATTCTTTTGAATATAAATTGTACGGATATAGGTTTTCATTTCTTATATCCGTTGTAAAACACCCAAAATTTGAAGTTAAAAACAGACGGATCCTTTGTCCGGTCTTCTACTTGGGGCAGTAATTGTTACTTCGCTAAATTACGTCATTTGAAAGTAATTGGCAAATCACCTATTGCAGAGCATTAGATTACAGACTTTGAGAGAGATTATTTTCCTGATAATTAAATTTTTTAGGAATCGTTATGACTGCTATATTTGTAATTATTTTTATGGGGAATAAAAAAAAATGTTTAGCGTTCAGTTTTTCGGACTAATTTCCAATTTAATAAACATAACATCTGAGCTGAAAATCTAGCCAGTGGACTAATTTTTCCTCTTTTAAGTAGAGAGCAGATGAAGGGGGATAACTTTTCCAGAATGGAATTAGTAAATGTTCACTTTTTAAAAAACTTAAATTTTTTTTTTAATTTGGGATAAGCACAGGTACCCTAATGTTAATAACTGACCTTTCCGTCACCACAGAGGACATAAAGTGACCCCCATTCACTGACCACATCTATAACCTCGGGGAACGGAGCAGAATAACCAATAAACTTGTTCTGGATGTCGTACACTGTTACAAGGTTCATTTCTCTGGCTTGTCCACTTCTAAAACATTAAAGTAAAAGAATCTGAATATCAAAGTGACACAAACTGCCCAAATGTTCACATTTTTCCTTTCAAATAAATTTTGAAATTATCGGTAAATTTGAAGTATTTAATGATACCATATTCTTGAGAATGTCTGTTAATTAGTTTTTTGAGCTAACTTAGGCCTGGAATGAATGAACATATATATGTCCAGGTAATTTAAATTTTGTTCGAGGCTCGTGGCTGAGTCGGTTAGAGTGATTATCCCTCAATCTGAATCGGTGCGGCCCGGGCTCGAATCCCACTCAGAGTAAATTGTTCGCTCCTTCGATGTATGGGGAAGAGTTACCTTGTTTTCAAGGTCAGAGGTTTCCTCCGCGCTTACAGCTCGGTTTCCTCCCCTACTAAACTGGCAATTGAAGTGAAATAATCATGAGTGTCGTGCAAAACATCAATCAAATATCTTTAAGGGGCCCTTTTCTTAACACTCTTCTTTCAAAAGTTTATGTCCTATAATCAATCTATAGAATAAAACAAACATATTTACTTTTTCCATTTACTTACATAGCAGATGCTCTAGGTAAAGCTTTATTTTCTTTGCCAACAACAACAAGATATCCTCTAAACCACTGCAGCAATATCTTTTCTCCTGTAAAAGCCAGACATGGGCCTCTACCATCTGGTTGATAAAAATAAACCGCCTGAAAAAAAAAAGAATATAGAAGATCACACCCTTCCCCTCCACATAGAGCAGTTGAGTAAAAACCCACTAGAATCTTTTTTTCAATTTGATTTCTTTTGACTCCGTGGGAAGTGAGCATGTGGCTTACCCTGGATGCTCTGTGTGCTGAAAACAGACTGTCAACACCAGCTGGGCGAGCAAGAACCCACCATTTATGGGCATTTGTGAAAATTTGATTACCAATAAGAAAAGCTTGGTTCATATTTCATCAAGCGCATGTGAGAACTTGTTAATTTTATTGATTGATTGTTTGGTGTTTTACGCCGCGCTCAAGAGAATTTCACTTATATGGCGGCGTTGCCAGTTTTATTGTGGGAGGAAACCAGGCTCTATGCCCAGAGGAAACCCACGACCTTCAGTTGGTAACTGGCAACCATCCCACATAGGTCGTTCGAGTGAAAACCCAGTCAGAAAATTTTCCAATTTTTGGACTGAGTGGGATTCGAACCTGCGACCCATTGGTAAAAGGCTGTTTGGATTGAGCGTCCAACGTTCTACCTACTGAGCCACGGAGGCCCCTTGTTAATTTGAACCTCTATTAAAATACACACAACCAGCAGGCCATTTGCAGACTAGTATCTTGTTGCTTATAATAAGGGACTCACGTCTTGTCGGCCGATAACAAGTTGATTATCTTGACTAATGTCACTTATGACAGAACAACCTTGGGAACATCCTATCTTGTCTAGCTCTTGCTGTAAACATAAATAAATAGACAGAAATTTGACAGAGATCCAATAAATGGTACTCAACCAATCAAATGACTTGTTTTTATGTTTGATGTTTTAAGTCCCAGTGATATTTCCAAAGTAATTGATTTGGCATAAATAAAATTTTTAAGTGCTTTACTTTTTAATGGCAAGTTTTTTTTATATTTGGTGTTTTATTAGCAGGAGTGATTTGGTCTCAATAAAAGATGTCATATTGTGATGATATTGACCAGCCAAACAGTGAAACTCTTCCCTCTTGAAGAGCAAACTCAAATATCCCTAATTTATTACATACAATCATTAGATATAAAATATTTATTTATGGCCACTTAAACACACAGGCAAAGGAAAAATCTTCTTCTAATATAACTATGGAGATAATCTCCAGATATAAAATATTACAGTGTGTTTTAAATTAGAGAATAATATATTATTTTCGGTTTCGCATTTGAGACGTCTTTTGTACAGCCTGTATGTGCACCTCAAGCGCATTATGTGGATAGGGACATTAGAATTCACTCAAGATTGTTTCACTTATATCGCGGAGTTGCCAGGTTTAGTGGGGGAGGAAACCGGACTCATTGCCCGGAGGAAACCCTCGCACTTTGGCGGGTACCTGGTAACTCTTCCACATACAACTACTGAGTGGATTTTTATTTTGTCTGAGTGTGATTTGAACTCGCGCTTCATCGATCGAAGGCCTGTTTTGGACTTAGGGACGGTCACTGTAACCCACTGGACCACCAAGGCCCTGCAACTTTCTGTAAACATAAATGTCGCAAATTTGTCCTTACATCGTTGAAAACCGATGACCTCGGGAAACTAACCTTTTGATCGTTGGCCGTGATATTGACAGTCATGATGTTAGACTCCGTGATGGCATAAAGTATGACATTCTTCCCAACGTTTTTAAAATGGACCCCAGTGATAGGCTTGTTACTCTCATAAGCCACTCTCTGTTTACTGTGCCTGTTACATTTCGGAGGGGAAAAAAACCATAAACATAATAGTAATTAAGTTGTAAGTGAAAAGAGATCAATGTCTGCAAATACTACTAAAGAAATGTTTAAATATAGCTAAAAAATTTAAGAAAATCTTGATTTGCTAACAATTTGAAGAAAGAAATATCTATAAACAAAACGGGTTAAATTGTCGGACTGTTACATACATATATATGATTCAGTACCTCTTTTTAACACAATTAGAAACTTGTCAAGTAGTAAGGAAACTCTGTAAATATTCATGGTGTAATCTCAATATTTCGACTTTAATTAAGTCATCGTCAGGAGAATTAACCATTAACCATGAATATTTACGGAGTTTCCTTACTACTTTATTATGTTAAGTTGTTCAGTGGATCAAATAGAAACTTGTCTCTGTGGTTATTTTGGGCAAGATTTTCCCTGAGCTCGTGTGTTTTATTGTTCATAGATATATATGATTCAGTGATTTGCTGATATTCCCTACATTAAATATTATAGATTTCTACTATTAAAGCTATCATTCGCAGATACATGTATCAAATAAATAAAACTCAGGTCGCAAAATATATTAATGAAGATTGAATCTCACGAAAATATAAATTGATTGATTGATGTTAATATACAAATGTGATGTTGATATGTTGCCAGGTTTATTGAGGGAGGAAACCAGACTCTTTGCCAAGAGGAAACCTCAAGGTTTACGAGTACCTGGCATCTTTTCTACATAAGGCAAGTGAAAAATGGTAACCTAATTAGAAAGTATTAATTTTTTTCTTTGGATTCAGTGGGATGAGCCATATAGGCCCCCTGCATGAAAAATTAATTTCACTGCATATGGCACATGTCTCAATGAAAGTTGGGCATTTCAGATTGGAGATTGTTGAACAATGGCATGCCAACATTCAGGTTATGGTGTGTTTCCATGGACCTCTGTTAATGTGTGCGTTGACGGATGCGATTGTTTAACGGATAGGATGAAGTGTTTCCACGGACTTGCGTTAACGCATGCGATCGACAGTGCGATCTGTCATAAGGTTACGGTCAAAAGTCAAGGTCATATCCTTGACTACAATTTTTTTTCGGTTTGGGGAAAGAATGTGAATAAGTGGACATCTACATAGCTTTTTCATACAAAATGCATTTACAACACAAGTCAGTAAAAATGAGTAAACAAACTCACTCGGTGTTTCTGTGGATTTCTATCTGACAGCAAAAGGTCATCAGGATCGGTAAATCCCTTCAAAGACATCACAATTAGCGAAATCCCTCGTCCGTTACCTCATCCGATTCGTTAACAAGAGTTTTAGTAAACTCAACATACGCCCGCCGTGGCAAAGTCGAACCGCTACGATTAACAACTTTACATTTAATACAACATTTGTTTTAATTTCATCAATTGAAATTTCTTGTTCACATTAAAAAAAAAAAATTTCTGAATTTGATGAAGCTGCAACTAAATACCAGTACGTTTATAGTACACATATGTAAATTCAATTACATTTTAATTGCAAAAACTGAAATATTGTGGCTGTTTTGGCATTGCTATTATGTTCCATAATTAGGAAGGAGCAATCTATGCAATAGCTTAAAGTTCTTTTAACAGTTTTGACTTGGACACTGTTCTATTGGACTTGGCTGTAATAGTTTTAGTACAAAGCAAACAAACTTCAGGCTGACCACTGATACAATGGTGTGTAAATATACAAACCTTGTGTGTCAACTTCAGGGATGTCCCCTTATCTCTATTTAAACAGCCACTCTGATAAATACCAGATGGGCAATAAAGCTGTGAAAATTTTTATTTTTTTGTTATTGTAGTGCAAATTAAACTATCCAAGAAAACAGTCTCAGAATGTATAAATGAACTGGCTGTACTAAAAAAAGCATTGATATATATCAATGTATATATATTAAACATCAGGTACACATTTCTGATATAAAAAAACTCTTGAAAACACAAAAAAAATATGTGGACCCAAATCGTATTTGGTATGCGACACACCATCTACCTACATGTATAAGGTATATATACTCTAAAAGAATTGGAGAGATTATATCAAAACAAAAGAAGTTCTGGAGCCGAAAGGGAATATTACATAATCAAATATGGCTGCCATATTATGCAACAGGTAATGTCAGAATTGGTATGTGAAACACTGTCTGCCCATAAGGTATATACTCTGAAAAAAAATGGCGAAGATCAGATCAAAACTTTAGAAGTTATGGAGCGGAAAGGAATATTACATAATCCTATATGGTTGCCATATTATGCAACGGGTGAAGTCAGAAATGGTACATGACACACCGTCTGCCCATAAGGTATATACTCTGAAAAAATTGTCAAGATCGGATCAAAACTCTTGAAGTTATGGAGCGAAAGGGAACAAAGATATAGACTAAGACAGAATATTATATAATCCAATGTAGAAGTCATATTATGCAATCGACAATGTCCTAAATGGTTCATGACACACCTTCTACCCCTAAACTATATGTTGTAAAAAAAACTATAAAGATCGGATCACAACTCTTCAAGTTATAGAGCGGAAGGGAACGAAGATATAGACTAAGACAGAGTATTACATAATCCAATGTAGAAGCCATATTATGCAATGGACAATGTTCTTAATGGTTCATGACACACCTTCTACCCATAAAGTATATGTTGTAAAAAAAATTGTACAGATCGGATCAAAACTCTTCAAGTTATGGAGCGGAAGGGAACGAAGATATAGATTAAGACAGAATACTACATAATCCAATGTAGAAGCCACATTATGCAATCGACGATGTCATAAATGGTTCATGACACACCTTCTACCCACAAGGTATATGTTGTGAAAGAATTGTAAAGATTAGATCCAAACTCTTCAAGTTATGGAGCGGAAGGGAATCCGGGCCGGACGGCCGGACGGACGGACGGACGGACAGACGGACGGACGGACGGACGGCGCTGGTGATACCATAATACGACCGACTTTTTTTAAGTCGGGCGTATAAAAATGGGACAAGCTCCATTCTCAGTCCGTTAACGCGTGCGTTAAAAACTATCGGACTGACCATGGAAACACTATAGCGTATTTCTGTAGTTCCCATTCTTTGGCGAAAATCGCATCTGTCAACGCACGCGTTAACGCATGTCCGTGGAAACACACCATAAGACTGGCAAATACTCACATGATTTGCTGTTCACATTTTTCATATACATAGCAGTGTCTGTAATGGTAAACTATTGATTGATATTATTTCTAATTTGACAGTTTATAAAATGACAAAATGTTAACGTTTCATCAGAGCTTACCTGTCTCGTGTTACATCCCCCTTTAATAAAACCACTGAGCCGTTTTCAAACCCGATGGCCATCCAGTTCAGGTTTTCATGCACCGTAAAACATGTTACCTGAAAGGAAAATTCATTGGTTGATGTTTTACGCCACAATTAAGACATTTGTTACCTACACTGTACATGGCAACGTTGTTAGATTTAGCTGGGGAGAAAACTTATCCCAGCCTTTAGCAAGTACCTGGCAAACATTACACATAAAGCAATTGAGTAAAAGAATCTAGTCAGAATGTTTTCATTTTTGGGGTTTCGAACTTGCAGTTGGACGCAAAGTTTGCGAGAGGCTTCAGTGGTCCATTGGGTTAGAGTGATCGTCCCTCAGACCTTCCATCAATGTGGTACGGGTTCGAATCACACTCAGACCAGATAAAAAATTGAAAAATGTCTGAGTGGATCTTTCATTCCGTCACCTAATGTGGAAGAGTTGCCAGTGCCAGGTACTTGCTGAAGGTCGGGGTTTGCTCCGAGCCCGGTTTCTTCCCCACTAAACCTGGCAACGCCACCATATGAAGTGAAATTAATCTTGATTGGCATAAATCAATCAATCAATTTAAGTTTGTGTCAAAATCTCGCGATACACAGCTACTGTTTCTTAGACGAACAATAAAAATGGTAATGTTTCAACATTGACTTACAGGTGTAGGTTTATTGCCTGGTATTGCTCTCGCTATTCGTTTACATACAGGTATGCCTTTCTCAGTCTGAAAGAAAAGAACAAGCATACGATAATTACATGTACTAAAAAAGAATTAAAATAAGAAACCTGAAGATATTAAATTTATCTGTCTGTCGGCACCTCATGTCCTGTGTGAAGTTTGTCGTTTAAGGCTGCTTGTCATAGTTAAGATGCGTAACCGTTGTCAATGTGTTACAAAAGGATTCCAGAAAATTCTACTGACTAAGGCTTAGCTCGTCAACCTAATGAAATATCATAGGTTTGATTTGTTACAACAATTTATGGGGTATAAAGGTCTAAATGATATACCTCTTTTTAACACAATTAGAAACTTGTCTCCATGGTTATTTTAGACAAGAAGATTTTCCCTGTGCCCGTGTTGGAGGGAGGCAATGGGCAGGCCATATAATTTCGGTGTCAGTCAGAAACATTGAATCAGTTCCATATACTGAAATGCTGGGAACCAACTGGTACCTATGCTAGTTTCGTTATACATCATACCAAATACTGGCTTTCAAGATAGGTAACGGTTTTCCGTTTCAGTAGTTTAAAGAGGCACGAGCTGCCAAAATGTTGAAAAAACAGAATGTTGAAATTATTGGCTATTTTTCTCTAGACGTATAATTCACTTTGGCTTAGAATGAATGAATGGTCGCCCAGGTTATTTAAATTTTGTTTACTTTTCGAACATTATTCCAGTTCGTATAGGCCACAAATTGTATGGATTTTCCTCATTCTAACGCTAATCATTTAGTTTTTCGATGGTCTTCAAAGCCTCCTCCTGTCGTGACGATCAGAAATTATGAAAAAAGTGTGAATTTTGGCAGCTCATGCTACTTTAAGAACAACAGTAACAACATGCTACTGGAACTGTTTGCTACCGTGAAATCCTAAATGAGGCTTTATTTTGGTAGGAACATTTACAGCAGACCTCCCAAAGCTCCATAACAACCACAGACTACACACTGTATACTGAATAAGAAAACCTACCTTATCGAGATCCCATACTTTTATTAACGGATTAATTCCTTGTTCATCTTCCTAAAATATGTTGAATCAATTTTTGTTAGACAGAACAATTCTTAATGAGAAATAATTAAGGCATCACCAGGAAGTAAGTTGTTTGTGAACAACATAGTTACACTTGACGAAGACATGGGTATAGGTGTTGAAAGATCACAAACAATTTACATGTACTTCATGGTGATGCCTTAATTATTTCTCATTAGTATGGAACCAACATCTAAAAAGAGTTTCAAACATTTCTTAGAAAAATTTCTTTAAAATTGAGAACTATGTGAGCAGTGAAAATTAAATCCACTGCTATTTAGGAAGTTGCATATTCTAAATATGAAATGTGGATTTCTTTTCACTTTCTATTCTTGAAGCAAGTTAAGAGCTTTCTATGATTGATTGATTGATGTTTTTGACCGTAATAAAGATTATTCATTATCGAGATATGGGGGCGGCGTTGTCAGGCTTAGTGCTGAATGAAACCAAGCTGTTTGCCAGGAGGAAACCCCGATCTTTGCAGAATATCTGGCAACTTTTCCACATAATGAATCAAGTGATAATCTCACTCAGAAGTTTGTAAATTTTTCTTTGGGCTGTCTACCGAGCCTCCACGAAGTCTAGGCTTTCAGTACAGGAGTGCATTAGTGTAGATTATTTAAGTAAATGTTCTATCAGGGAAATAGAACATGGACATTATAAACAGCAGGAGGTATTGTATACACAAATAATCAAATTTCCTGACAGCACTTGTAACTAGATTGGGTGGTTTCGGGAAAACTCCACTCTGAAATATGTATTTGGAGTGAGTGGAATTCGAACCAGAGACCCATCCATGGAAGGCCTGTGTCAAACTGAGGCCGCTTCATTGCAGACTTTATTTGATCTCAGACCAAATAAAAATAGAAAAATTTCTGAGTGGATTTCTCCCTCGGTCGCCGTATGTGGAAGAGTTGTCGAAGGTCATGGGTTTCCTTTGGGCAATAAGCCTGGTTTCCTCCCCCACTAAACCTGGCGAAGCCGTCATATAAGTGAAATAATCTAAGTGTGGCGCAAAACATCAATGGATGAATCAATTGTTATTGGAAATACATACCCCTATGGTGAGTAACAAATTATGCTGCTTCAGTTGAAAAATATGTGACACTCGGATTTCGTAGGCCTTGAAAGATGTCAGCTGAAATTGACGGCTAATGAAATACAACACCCCTTCATGGTCGCCTATGACGATTTGACCCCGCCCACTTGCTACTGCAGCAATGTTAACACTCTGAAATAGGATAAACATACGGCCAGTTAATAATTGTATCTGGAATTTCCATGAATTTAGGCCAAATAATGATTTACCCCAAAATCCCTAAGCCTCTTTAGTGTTTCGTTACAAAAAGTTGTTGATTTAATACTGTTATGTGACAAGAAGAGAGATAGAAGAAAAGATAAACAATAATTTGACAGACACAGTCAAATACACATGTGCACTTACAGGGACTGATCCAGGGAAAATTTGGGCATACCATTTCGATTCAAAATGTTCCAACAATAAGACAAAAACAACAAAAATTCAACATTAAATGCTATTTTGACATTAAAATCTGTTGGTTTTAAGAATTTGGGCGGATTTTTTGCTTGTGAGTTTGGGCGCCCATACCTGTATACAGATATCAAAATGTCTCTGGATCAGTCTATGGCTTATTATCAATATTTGTAAGAAAATCCCAGCTTACAGCAAGTTTTTCAAAAACCCCGCCTCCATCTTCAGCTTTCACAATCTCCTTGTCAAAAAAGTTAAAACGCCTCCACTAAAAGAGAGAGAAAAAAATACAAGTGTGATAGAAATTTTAACAAAAGTTAAGGGACCTAAGATTATTTCTCTTACGATTTTGGCTGTTTTGTCTGCTCCATGCTTTAAACAAGTTTCTTCCGCGTAAATGTCTCACTTGCAGTCCTTATCAAGGGTTCATCCAGAGGGGTATCCATGCGTCTTTTGGACACCCTGTGGTCAAATTTCATTAAGATTGGACACCCAATAATCCAGCAATTTAACATGGCCAAGATACAAAAGTAGGTCATTTTGGACACCCAGTTCTGTAGAGATTGTGAAAAATGTCTATTTTGGACACCTTATTTTCAAATCCTAGATGAATGTATGGTCCTTATATAATAGCTTGACATAAAGATGACGTTGTGTTTCATTTAATGATTTTTTAAGCCAGATCATTGAATGCTTTAGATCGGAAATGATGCACAATGCCCTTGTTTAGGAGTATTTTTTCCTTAATTATCTCTGAGTCAAACAACACATTTCATTTCACCATTTTATCAAATTTAACTATGCACTGTCAGATTGGGTATCTGTACGTATGAGTAATGTTTGTAAGTGAGAAATGCATTAAAACCTATACTGCTCATCTGAGTAAATTTAGCTAACATAGTAAACAACAATGGGCCCAAGGCACCTGGAAAAAGTTCAGGCCAGAGTGAAAATCCAATTTAGGAGTCAGGGCTCCCGTTTACCCTAAAAAAGCACTGAAAACCCAGATATAAGCAACCAACATAATGAGGAAATGACTGAGACAGTAAGTAAATAATCAACTCTGAAGGACTTTAGCTGATCTGCAGTCAGCTCTTTCACTGTAGGGATGTATAGACTACCTCAATTGTCACCTTATTGTGCACCTAAATGTAAGCCCTTTGAACATGCCCTTGTCTAGTCGTTATCTGATTGGCTGAGATGTTTACATTACTGGCTTAGCATTGTTTGATTGGTCTCTCAGAAGTCAACAATGATGGCAGGTTTTCATATGGCATACAGCTACAGAAATGGTAAAGTTTGAAGGCTGATTTTTCAGGATCTCGATGTCCTGGTGTAGGTTTGAAACCTTTATGTGAACAAATGAGGTTATATCTATTGCATAAACTTTAAAGAGCCTCTAAGCTTACAGATTTAAATTTTGGCACTACATCCCTACTTTCAGTTTCATTTTCAAAAGCTAAAACATGATACATTTAAGAAAGGGAGATGTAAAGTCATAGAGAACTAAAAAAATATTGTGGATTAACCTTTAACTTTAAAACATTCACGCTTTATAACAATAGTATTACTTGTAAAGCTGTATCGATGCGTGTAATTCTCATTTAATAATCAAAATTTGTAACTGTCCTCAAATGTCGTCTGCAATGTGTCGATAATTGGTCCCTGAACAACCACACTTAATGTACAATGGTACAGTCACACTTGAAGAAACTGAAGGATTTTCACTTTAATGATACGAATCCTGGCATTACCAATGGAACAATCAGCTTTGTTAAAAGCTAACGATCTCATTCTTAAATTTCTAAATCGACAAGAAGTAGTTTAAAATTGTTTATTTCTTTAAGAAACACCCACCTGCACAAATGACATTTTGTTACAAAGTCAGCCGTTTAATCGTAGCCGCATATTTATAAATTTGCAACGATTGAATTCGGGAGAAATTTAATATTATTTCAGAAATATATCTCTTCTGATGTATTAGGGCTGTAAAAAAAATCAGAAATTTGCAAAGTTATCTATACGAAAATACCATGGCGGTAATTTCTAGCTCCGCATAGCAACGCACTGCCGTGTCCTGACTTGTCAAATTTGGATCGGTTTCCCAGAAAGTTTTTGACGTTTTTACCCAGTTTTGGGGAAGAAGGTAGGTTATGCAACATCACTTATCACTGGTAAGCTCGTGCCTTTTTGCTGTTATATCTCTGATCGAGAATGCATGGCTAGCTTTTTTAAATTTTAACAGACGCAAAGCTGGTTTGTCAGATCAGTAATCTGTAAATTGTAATCATAATGTAGGAACCAGGGGAATCTCATTTTGTCTTATATAATTTTTTTTTTTAAATAATGTTTATTTTTATCTCGCATTGGCAAGCTTTTGTCATCACTCTCATATATGATAGTGTGCACTCTTTCAGTTCGTAAAACGGAAAAATCAAAATATTAATCACTATCTAAGTATCACGTTTCCAACTTAGCCGCACTCATGTGTCTCATCCTGTTTTATTTTTAATTACTTTGCCGGCCAGGATGAGACACACATTAAGCCGCCATTATAAGGGTGGCCAAACTATTCTCAATCAACCGACTTTTCGAAACCATGCAGTAGACTAGTGTATTAAAGGGGCATGAGCTGCCAAAATGTTGATATTTTGACGTTACAACAAAATGTTGCAATTATTGGCTATTTTTCTCAAGACGTACAATTCAGAAGCTGTTTAGTGCTTCTATTCTCGAAAATGTACGATAAAGTATTGTTTTGAACTAACTTTGGCTTAGAATGAATGAATGGTCGTCCCGGTTATTTAAATTTTGTTTACTTTTCGAACACGTTTCGGTTCGTATAGGCCACATACTGTATGGATTTTCCTCATTCCAACGCCAATCATTTAGTTTTTCGATGGCCTTCAAAGCTTCTTACTGTCGTGACGATCAGAAATTATGAAAAAAGTGTGAATTTTGGCAGCTCATGCCCCTTTAACAACAAAGTTCCAACAAATGAACATGTAGGCCTACAATGAAATTGAAAAGAGGAATGTTTAAAATGTGTGTAAGAGGTTACATATTGATATAAGACTTGACTGAAATCTGTAACCCGGATTTATCATTAGTTCGACCTACATTAGTCCGCAATACGTTGAGTGTAGCCGAGAAATCTTGGCTCTGCCGAATTTTTTTTTTTTCTGTGTTCGTCATAGCCAAGATCACTTCCATAGTAAAAAAACGATATATGTTAAGGAGGCCCGCCTAAAAAATCGGCGGCGCAAATTTCACAACAAATAAGCAAAGAATAAAATATTTACCACTGCATTCCGATAGTATAGACCACGAAGAAGGAGTTTGTCATACTTGCGCCGCTGTAAAGTGACTAAAGATATATGATTGAAGTATTTCTACGACGCCCCGCACAGTTTAACTGGTCGTTTAAATGTTTTACAATGGCGGTTACGTCAGGTTGAAAGCCAGTGGACTTCGAAACAAATATTGACTGCATAAGGGAAAGTTTACCACTTTACAGCGGCGTAAGTTTGACAAACTCCTTCTTCGTGGTCTATACTATCGGAATGCAGTGGTAAATATTTTATTCTTTGCTTATTTGTTGTGAAATTTGCGCCGCCGATTTTTTAGGCGGGCCTCCTTAACATATATCGTTTTTTTACTATGGAAGTGATCTTGGCTATGACGAACACGGAAAAAAAAAATTCGGCAGAGCCAAGATTTCTCGGCTACGTTGAGTGGATTGAAGGATAAATTCTGATACGCCCGCACTGCTTCTTCAATACCACGTCAACATAGGGTGCATTTGAAAAATCTAAGAGTTGCTCTCAGAATTTAAAAAAAATGATAACTCACAATTTTTAAACATTACTCACCTAAAATTTTGTCCGAAAGCTTCTTTGATAATCCCTTCGTAGAGCTAAACCATCATATGTGACCTTAAAATCTGTTAAAATATGTTCACTAAGTTTAAATTCCGTCTGTGTTTACTAAAATTTTTCTCGGGCGATCGCACTGCCATCTACCGCGAACTTTCAAATCATGCTCGCCACTACAACCGGTAACGGCTGTCGGGGAAGATCGGTGATAACGCAAAGGGAATTTAAAAGGCGATGTGTATGGTCACATGTGATGGTTTAGCTCTACGAAGGGATTATCAAAGAAGCTTTCGGACAAAATTTTAGGTGAGTAATGTTTAAAAATTGCGAGTTATCATTTTTTTTAAATTCCGAGAGCAACTCTTAGATTTTTCAAATGCACCCTATGTTGACGTGGTATTGAAGAAGCCCGTGCGGGCGTATCAGAATTTATCCTTCAATCCATTCAACATATTGCGGACTAGACCTACATGTATTTCAATTACACGTAAAAGGCGTAACCAGTCCCAAATCAGGCCACTTTTTATTCTTCACAGGATCCAAAATACAAAACAATTACTTAAATTTTAGCTTCTGAAGTTTATAGCATTATTATATTATCTTGCAATTGAGTGTTTTTAATTCGGTAATAGTTATTGTGAATGTCAAATGCTTTTCAGTAAAATGACCAGTAAAGCAACAGAGAGTAATGTGTAATTCAAGACCCCAGGCTCTATGGGTTTCCCTTTAGTCTTTTGATGAATGTGAACCCTTTTTGTCTTGACAATCCACAATTCATGTAAAACAAAATGTGAATTTTGGCTGCTCGGGCCACTTTGAACAAAGACAATACATGTAGCGTTTGATTCAGACTGCATTAAGAAGTTAGCAATTGTTACATATAAATGCCTTGATAAAAAATTAAGACATCGCCACGTTGTCAGTTGTTTTTTAACACACTTGACGAAGGCACCGGCACAGGTGTCAAAAGCTTGTGTTGTTCAAAAAACATGACGACGTGGTGATGTCTTAATTTTTTATCATTAGTATGGAACCCACGTTTAAAGAGAGTTTCAAACATTTCTTATATATGCCTTGTCAGATAAGTTTTCATGGTTATAACAATTAAAATTTTCTATCCCTTTTTTACAGATTATCTAGACATCATGGCTGGTAAGATTATCCAAGGTACAAAATCTCAAACCCCTGATATGTTAGAATGGAGTCATTCACTAAGAAAGCTGAGATCCCGATCTCCCTCACCTGCTGGCAGAGGTATGTCATTTCAAATCATAGTTGCCAGATGATTGATGCATGTGTTTATTTCAACTTATTCGTGTATCATTGATTTCACTTAAATAGTCCATTCGTCAGGATTGGCAGTTACCAGCGGAAGGTCGTGGGTTTCCTCCGGGCACAGAGTTCGGTTTCCTCCCACAATAAAACTGGCAACGCCGCCATATGAGTTAAATAATCTTGAGCGCAGCGTAAAACACTCAATCCATTCACCAGGTCTTCGATTTAGCAGGCACTGGGTTTCTAATGGTCCATCAGGGGTTTCCTATGTGCAAAGAGTCTTGTGTCCTTCCCTACAAAATATGTACTTCCAGGGTAGCCATATAAGGGAAATAATCTGAAGTGAGGCGTAAATATCAATCATAAATCATAAGGTCAAAATATTTGACAGCATAAAATGCACATTTTCCAACATTAACAGACTCAATGGAGGATATAGAATATGGCCACTTCATTTTTCTACCTAGTTCTTTATGTTAAAAATTCCTAGAAATTTGTATTAAGCATATTTACTACTAATGTGTTATCCAGGTTTTCTCTATTCTTGAAATAATCTTGATTGCGATGCTAAACATCAATTTGGTATGACTTTAATAATAAGGCCTGGGAGTCTCCAGAGAGATTTCTCGACCTCTGGTGACAGATCATAGATAGTGCTGTCAGCTTGATTGATGTTTTTAATTCCAGTCCACAACGTCAGAATGTAGCGTCACATTCCAACGATAAAGGCTCCCCACTTGAACTATTACAGCGCCGGTGACAGGAAATTTGTGGGATTCTCATGATACCCCCCTTCCCTATTGACATTTATATTTGTAGCCTATATGCCGATATACAGTTAACTGGTAATTTCATAAGAGACACAAACAAAAAACCCAAACATAAAAAAAAAAATCCACCCCCAAAATGTCTTCACTAAAACTCGACATGCATGCTTTGTGATAATGATTTTTTTTTTTTTTTTTATCAGATAGAAACACCAGCTCTTTAAAGAAGGGTGACAGTCTAAGGAAAAGTACAGGGAACCTAGCAGCCAGTTTGGGAGTAACTAATGGAACGTGAGTTCATTTCTCTCCTTGAGACACAGCTAGGAGACCCACTTACTTCCACTAATTTAGTTTTGATTGCTTGTTTTTCAAACAAGTCAGAGATCTATTGATTTTGTCGATTTTTAATGTATCTTTTGAAACTGGTATGGAATCCCAAATTCAAGAGAGATTAGGGTACTACGGCACTACCAAAGACTGGGTAATTTGATTTATTGATTGATTGGTTTATGTTTTACGCGGCACTCAAGATTATTTCACTTGCATGGCTTTGTCAGGTTTAATGGTGGAGGAAACCTGGCAATGTACCCAGAGGAAAACCCTGACCTTCGGCAAGTACCTGCCAATATACGACAATCAAGTGAAAAATCCATTCAGAAATTAAAAAATTTTATTTGGTATTGGTGGGATTCAAACTCCCGCTGCATCGTTGATTTATTGACATCCAAGTTAAGATATCATAGCCATCTTGACTCTACACTTTTCCATATTGCCGGATATTACAACAAGGGGATGATATCAATCCCTCATTTATGTTTTACAAAAGTCGCATGGGCTGCCAAAATTCTGATTTTTTTCCATGAATTCTGATTGTCATGAAAAACTGATTTTTTTTTTTATAGATTGACTTAAATATAGTTATCCGTGATAACCAAATATGTGTGCTAATAACGGACGAAATTCAAATAGCTGGGAAATATTTATATAATATTCTTTGTTGTAACAGGAAAACTATGCTCAAGTCAGAAGAACTGGCCAATATTGAGGGAGAATATATCAAAAATCTACAACAACAAATTTATTTCCTGGAACTGGAGGCTAATTATTTATATCCTTTCTAAAACATTGACAAATTTCTCAGGGAATTTTTCTCTCGATAGGCATATGCGGAAGAGTTGCCAGTTACTGGCTAAAGGTTGTGGGTTTCCTCAAGGGATAGAGCAGTCACATTGCAAATGACGCATAATTGCCAATGGATACCATAGTGAAGAGATATGATGTCATGGCAACTGCGATTGATCGCACTGTGCGACGGCTTCGTGAAACTGCTCCCGGTTTCCCTACCTTTCTAAACCTGGCAATCTTGAGTGCGGCGTAAAACATCAATTAATCAGTAAATCAACATTTGAAAAGCATGGTCTATCATGGCTTGTAGAAAAAAAAGGTGCTGTAATATTTTGACATTTGAAAGTTGAATGAGTAAAAATATATGTAATGATGAAAAATTACTTTGATAATGATGTAAAAAAATCTGCCTGTCTGATGAGGTTAAATGTGTTTCATTAGAGTAAACTTTAACCTGTTGCTCTGAATATTATTTCCCTTGACTTTCCATTAAACGTGAACAGGCTAAGAAAGCAACTGATATGCACCCACAAATGAAAACAGAAGCCGAGCGAATGTTGGCCAAGTTAAGAGTAAGTACTACTGCCATTGCCTTGTGGGATTTTACAGGTACTTCGTATTTCTTCTAAATATTCAGCCATTCTACATTTTCCATTGAGTCAGACAAAAAAGGGGATATGGAGTTGTGTTTAAGGATAACCGTTTTTCACACACTGCTCGGCGGGTCATATTGCCTTAAATTCTCTCTAATGGGCAAATTTGTCTGGCCTCATTTAGCATATTTCTTTTCTAATGATCGAATCCTTATGAGGAAAAAAGTGGCTGAATCTTTAGAAGAAATACGGTAGTATTCTCTCGGAATGGTTCCTGGTCACTGTTTATAATACTGTTTGAATACTTGACTGTAATTGGTTGATTGGTTGATGGTTTGGTGTTTTACGCTGCGCTGAAGATTATTTCACATATATGGCAGCGTTGGTGGAAGGCTGTTCGGATTGAGCGTCCAACGCTCTACCTACTGAGCCACGGAGGCCGCCCTTGACTGTAATAAATAACATCAAGCTCCAGATCGACCTTTGTTTTTCATTGGTTGGAAATGAAACTAAGTGTTAAGTTTACATAATGGTTTGCAAAATAATAAAAATTAATTTGGTATGACCATTTGATAAGAACCCCTTGGAAGGCTTGATAAAGTGAATTAGTCAGGGATATGAAACACCAAACAATCTTTTGTTCTTCATTGCTTTTTGGGCGAAGCTGCAATATAAATATGTGAATCAAAAAGAGAAACAAAATGGAAATAACACTTTCACAAATCAAGCTTTTATAATTATGTTAAAAGGGACAGAAGTTCATTAATTCTTATACGCATATTTTGAGTGTGTGAAGTTAATTGAAAAATCAAAATCATTCATGTGAAATAAAAGGTATTACTTTATTCTGGAGTCTGTGTGATACAAATTGTTTGGTCGTTGAGAAAAATTGAAATGGCAAAGTTGCCAATTTAACCATTCAAGTTTAAGCCTATTTGAAGATATTGGATCATTGTAGGGAGCGCAAGTCTTGTAAATGCTAATTTCAGGTCACTGTGTTGTCATTGTGCATTTGGCTGAATGTTTTTCGATGATTACATTGGACGTTGTGGAAAAAAATATGGTAAATAGAATTGCAACGCAAGCAAAAATGTTCTTTATAACAGCGTCACCTGTCAACAGATAACAAAACTTGAAGATGACTTGCAAGCCTTATTGGGCCAGAAAAGCTTTTGATTTGAACTTTGGCTGAAAGATAGTCTAAAACAATTGATTTTGTTTCAACAAAAAAAGTGTAAATCTTTTGGCTTATCGTGTCACTTTTTGTGTCTTCTTTCAGCAAATGCAGAAGGAGATGGATGGAATGAACCTTGAGATTCAGAGGAAAGATTCCTGTCTGAACGTTACAACTACCGAGAAAGATCGCATCCTGGAAAAACTACAGGCAGAAGAAAGTAGGTCCTTCTACAAATATGACGTAAAATTTTATCTTTTTTGCTTTTGGAGTGATGTCCTTTATCCCCTTCAAAATATTTGGGAAAACCAAATTTGGATGCCCAATTCAACAGGGCTTTCTTCAATCTTGGCTCGGGGCGTCAGTCAGTAGAGTGACACACTCTCTTGTTAAAACAAGCCTTCCATCAACAATGTGTGGCAATTTCAAACTCCTCCCAGTTCAAAGATTGAAAAATTCTGAGTGGGTTTTTATATGACTCAATCACGTTATTGTTTTATGGTTGTAACATGTAGGTGACAGTACTGCTAGTGCTAGGATTTATGTGGGAAAGTCGACCACCAACCGAAAATTGTATACCTCAACCCTAAAAGTTATGATTCTCTAATTTGCATGCACAAAAATTTCATGTAAAAATTTTTCGTTTTCAGGTGCTCATAGCCGCGAGAAACGAATGCTGATGGATGAAATCATACAAATTAAGAAAGAAAAAGATTTATTGGAGCGTCAAAGTGCCAAGAAAGACAATTCAGTTTTGGACAGCAGGTCGGAACTTGATCGAACAACCACAGCCTTGAAGCAGGCGGAAATAAAAATTGCTACACTTCGAAACCAGGTATAAATTTCAGTTTCGACAGACTTTTTTTTAGAGGGTGGGACAATGCTTTTATCGAAACTTATAACTGCATATACGAAATGCATATTTTAACAATTAAAGTGCAATAAACAACGTTTCAGTAATTTGTTTGATAATAAAGACTGAGAGAGATTATTTGAAGATTCCTTGGGGTTTTTCTTGCTCTCAAACTGAGGTTGGGCCCTGGGTGGCTCAGTCGGTTAGAGTGATAGTCCCTCAATGCGACACAGGCCTTCCATCAAACTCAAATAAAAATTGAAAAACTTCTTAGTGCTGACCAGATATTCGTGGGACGTTGGGGGTTCCCTCTGGGCAAAGAGCCCAGTTTCCTCCACCACTAAACCTGACAAAGTGAAATACAGCCTTCCACCAATAGGTCGTGGGTTCGAATCCCACTCAGTCCAAAAACATTGGAAAATTTTGACTGGGTTGAACGACCTATTTGGGATGGTTGCCAGTTACCACCAGAAGGTTGTGGGTTTCCTCCGGGCATAGAGCCCGGTTTCCTCCCACAATAAAACTGGCCACGCTGCCATGTTAGTGAAATAATCTTGAGCGCGGCATATAACACCAAACAATAAATCCAAAACTCAAAAAGAATATAACCAGCAAACGTTGCTTGAGTTACACTATAAATTGTTTCATTTTGAAGAGAGTATTTATTTTTGTTTTCCTTTTACAATAATAGTTAGAACAGAAGACAGAGCAGAACCAAATGACCCAGTTTGCGTTGGATGAGAAGCGAAGTGAACTCTTGTCTGCGGAAACACGACTTCGTGACCTGGAGGAAAAGTACTACAACAACACTGTGCAACTAAATGACAAAGCTGCAGCCGACATGAGGGTAAATCATTTAGACCACTTCCTTTTAGCTTAGGTGATGTTTGTTGTAGATCTATGTTTGTAAGCTATTGTTTGATACATTTTTTAAAAAGCGTCTGAGGCAGAAGAGTTGCAATGAACTCGCTGAATGTCTCAACAAAAAGTCTTGTGTCCTCCCCCAACCATACATTCAGGGTGTCCAAATTAGCTATTTTTGCACGTTCTCCACAAAATTGGTGTCCATTATGACCTACTTTTTATATGTTGACTGGATTATTGGGGGTCCAAAGGAAATGAATTTTGACCACTGGATGAACCCTTACCCCCAACTAAACCTTGCAACACGGCAATCTAAGTGAAATAGTCTCGAGTCTGGCATAAAACATCAATCAATCAATCATTTAATCTATCTAAATTTGATATCTACTTCTACACTGTGTATATTTTTTAACTCAAAGGATGAAATCCGATCCCTGAGTCAGAAGTTGAAAGAGATGGAACTCGCTGCCGACCAGGAAAGATATTTACGAACTAAAATAACGGATGACTCAAGTCACATGGTCAGAGAAAACACTCTTCTTAATCAGCAGGTGCTCGAACTTCAAAAACAACTTGAACGGGTAAGATTTATTAGGTACGTTTATTATTGCAAGGATTGGGGGGTAGGGGTTTCACTTATTTGTGACATCAAACAACAGTTTAGGGGGCCTCCGTGGCTCAATAGGTAGAGTGTTGGGCAATCACTCCGAACAGCCTTCCACCAATGGGTCGCGGGTTTGAATCCCACTCAGTGCAAAAATAAATTGGAAAATTTTCTGACTGGGTTTTCACTCGAACGACCTATGTGGGATGGTTGCCAGTTGCCAACAAAAGGTCGTGGGTTTCCTCCGGGCATAATAAAACTGGCAACACCGCCATATAAGTGAACGGCGCGGCGTAAAACACCTAACAATCAATCAATCAGTCAAACAGAAATTTAGCATGTCTGAGCTTGACTATAGTGACCAGCCGATCATATGGAGATTCAAATCATATGTAGTTGACTATATATTTATATATAGGTGAAATAATCTTGAGTATGGTGTGATGAGCAAAAATTACAATGAATCAAAACAAGAAATGTTTGTTATCATCTTGAACAGGAGAAGGGTCTTAGGGAGGGGAATGAGCAAAGACGTGCCCAAAATGTGACCGAGTTCGTCACCCTGAAAGACAGAGAAACGTCACTGAAACTGGAGTTAGAACAGACCAAAGATCAACTAAGAAGGGAACAGGAAAGATGTCAGTTCTACTTGGAAAAGGTAATAAACAGGTGATCTTTTTATACTGTTAGCGTGAATGGTTAAAGGGTCTTAGGGAGGGGAACGTTCTCCTTGGTTGAAATCACCCTCTATGAAAATAAAATAAAGATTGAATTGATTCATAGTGTAGCTCCCTTTTTGCAATGCTTGCACGAGTCGCCGTTTGGTTGAAAGTCGATATTGGATGAGACGCCAACAACTGTGACGACTACAATCAATATCCATATTGGATGCGAAGTCATATAATAATCTTTTTATTATACATATGTAATCAAACACCAACAACAATTATTTCAAGTTTAACTTTAAAGGATTTATGAACAGGATTTAAAGCTGGTTTGTGTTTGTTTATGGACTAAATGTATATTTGAAAAACATCAGTTGAAACGAAACAACCTTCGCGTAAGTTCCCTGGTAGTCAAAAGAAGAACAGGGAGGAAATATGCATATATCCGTATCCGTATTTGTCGTAACTACTCGGAAAAATGACGTCATACACGACCTTCGATGTGTACAAACTGCCACGAAGACGTACTGAGACAGCAGAAATTGTTTATTACGTCATCGCTGTGAGGGTACGTACACACCGGAGGTCGTGTTTGACGTCATGAGTCTCTGAGATAATTAATTTTCGTAAACATTGTAGATCGGCAAACGTAGCTTGAATTTTGTATGTGCTTCGACCGAAATTTAATTTTCTTTTTGCTCAGACTTTTAAAGTACATGTTCTACAACACACTTAACGCAAATTAGAAAATATTTCCAAAGGCTGTTCATAAACCCTTTAAACAAGCACAATAATTTATTTAAATATTCAACGTATTCACAATTATGATATGATATGAGGGTTCTGACAAAACGACAGGAGCGAAGCAGACGACTCCGCAGTGACGTCAGATTCGAACGTTACACATATCAAACTGACATAGTTGCTCTTCTCTCTACCGATAGCCGGATGAAAATCCAATAGCACTATCCAATTTTGATTTCGGATCCAATATCGACTGATGTAAGATAGACACGTGGTACAAATGCTAGTCTTTCATTGGTTAATGAATCCTGGTTGTATAATAACAATGTCTATTCGGACATCGTTTTCAAGCATATATGATCAACATAGTAGGATATTTGTAATCCTACCTTAAACATTGCGCCTAAATATAACAGAAGTTGTAAATCCAGAAAGAGTTGGTTTAAGATCCACATATATGTTGAATTACAGGTACATGTACTTGTCTGAATTCAGAATCATACTTGTAAAAAAAAATATGGAGGGTTTCCATTGGCAAATTTTCCACCCGTACGTAAAATAATCTTGATTTCAGCCTATAACAAGCATTAATCAATCCGTTACGTCCCACACAGACCTTCCATCGATTTCAATCCCTGTTCGTGCAAGAGCTGCCAGGTACTCGATGAAGGTCTGGGGTTTCCTTCCCCACTAAACCTGGCACTTGCGCCATAAAAGTGAAATAATCTGGAGTACGGCGTGAAAACTTCCATCAATCAATCAATTTAACTTGCCTCTCTAAATTATATTTATATGTTTGTTGTTTGTGTTTATTCTTCAGCTAACCAATGAGGAGAATTTACTGTCGACCCACGAATCTCAGTTGACACATGCCCGATCACGACAGTCAGAACTGGAAGGCCAATATTCCATGATTGACAAAGAAAACGCTCAGCTTAGAAAAGACAAAATGTTATTGGTGGACCATGTGGCTGACCTCCAAAGAAAGGTCAGTTTAAACCAATCATATCAGCTGTTTTATACTCCTTGGGTTGGTCTGGTGAAATTGATGGGCATAATCCTACAGTATGGACCAGTTGTGGCCAGGGTGTAAGTTCCTGTGACACAGATTTACTTCTGATGTAACTTACGCCAGCTTTGATTGATTGATTGGTGTTTTACGCTGCGCTCAAGATTATTTCACTTATATGATGGCTTCATTGGGTGTGTGTGTATTGGGTGTGTGTGTGGGCTCTTTGGATACCCCTGACTTTCGGCAATTGCCTGGCAACTCTCCCACATATGGCGTTCAAGTAAAAAATCCAGTCAGAAATTTTTTAATGTTTATTTGGTCTAAGTGTGATTTGAACTTGAGCCTACGGCAGCTTTGTAAGACAGGGTCCAGTTGTATTTGATGGGTGGTAGCTTGATATTTTGAGGATGGATTTGGTGTTCTACTTCCAAATAGTCATAATGGATCATTTTTTTCCCCCTGTGAAGTTGATATTTTTAGATTCTCTGCAAATCATCAAATTCTGCACTTTTTTTGTTATCTGATAATTTGAAGAAAACACTCAATATCTTGTTGTGGCACTCAGTCACTTTTCTTATGCGAAATTATGGAGCGTTCATCACTTTTACAAATATATAATCTTGTATAAATTGGTGAGAAGTGTGCTTTTTTTTCTTTTATTTTAATCTATTAACTTTATTTGAATATCTACGATAAATATCTGTTTTCAGCTTGAAGAGAGTGAGAGTGCTTCCTTACAGTTAGGTGGTGAAATCCAATCCTTACAGAAACGTCTCTCCAGTCTGGAACACTTGAAAGATCTTGAGCGAACGTTACAGAGTCAACGATGGGAGGAGTTTGGCCAACTTGCGGAAAACATGCGGACGTTATCCAGCACAATGGCAAGTCGTAAAAATGCCTCCCTCAATTTGTCGTAGTCGAGAAACGTCACCAGCCTATGGATGGCACTTGCTTTATTTTTTTAAAAGCAAAATGGCTGAAGTTAAAGAAAAATGATTGGGTCCAGAATGGGTTTGGTATTTCTGATAACACTCCGTCCCATTTTTTGTTAATCTGAATGGCACTGGTTCATATTAAAAATCAGCTTTCGGTTTAACCACTTTGCTAAATTCAATCTTTTTTTTGTACGACAAAACAACGAATATAGTGTTTGACTGATATTAAACTGCTTGTTAAAGGATTTATGAACAGCTTTTGGAAATATTCTCTAATTTGCGGTAGGTGTGTTGTAGAACATGTACTTTAAAAGTCTGACCAAAAAGAAAATTAAATTTCGGTCGCAGCACATACAAAATTCAAGCTACGTTTACCGATCTACAATACTTACGAAAGTTAATTATCTCAGAGACTTATGACGTCAAACACGACCTCCGTTGTGTACGTACCCTCAGAGCAATGACGTAATAAACGATTTCTGTTGTCTCAGTACGTCTTCGTGGCAGTTTGTACACATCGAAGGTCGTGTATGACGTCATTTTTCCGAGCAGTTACGAAAAATACGGAAAATATGCATATTTCCTCCCCGTTTGTTTTTTGACTACCAGGGAACTAACGCGAAGGTTGTTTCGTTTCAACTGATAATTTTCAAATATATATTTAGTCAATAAACAAGCACAAACCAGCTTTAAATCTTGTTCATATCTCCTTTAATATATTATACTGCAATGCAATTTTTGTTTAAGTAACATGTTTTATACTTTTTGGAAGCGGCAGTTTTACCATTTTTTGAATTATTTAATTGAGAAATTTATCTTCTAGGGTTATAAATTGATTTTTAAAAATGTTTAATGGTTTGTTAGATTTTATTTATTTTAATATTTGTTAAAACATCTGTCAAAAAGCATTCCAATTGTAGTTGAACTACTTGTAATGCATCAAAAAATCAAGGAATAAAAAAAATTGTTAAAAATTTAATTTTATTATAATGAATGTCTGGATTCATGGTGCAAAAATAAAGTATGGTTTTGACAGAAAGTGGAAAAATAAGTAATTCTTTTATGAAAACATGTTAAAGAATTATGTTAGTGTTAAAAAGAAATACCCCCAAAAATTAGGAAATGTAAATATTTCTACTTTAAAAAAGAATTATGCAACTGTTGAAAAAAAAAGGCCAAAGTAATAAACAGAAACATCAACAATAACATTTTTTCTTCAGAATTTTGATTAAGTTATTGTGGGAATCATGGTCTATACGTTTATTAATGAGAAATGATTAAGGCATCGTCATGAAGTTAGTTGTTGGTGATATTTAAATTACCGGGTATTTAACTGCTCACAAATAACTAACTTCATGGTGATGCCTTAATCATTTCTCATTAGTATGGAACCCACCTTTGAAGAGAGTTTCAAATATTTCTTATATGTCTAAAGTTGACTGACTACTTGAAAATGTTTCACTACACATTTAATATAACCTGGATATGATTAAGAAATTTTAGAACTTATTTGCTTTTTAGAAAATATACATTCTTATTATAAGTATTACTTTTTAGTTATATTAATGCGAAATTTTAATTATTTACATACTTAGCTTCTTTAGTATACGATATCAAAGTCATTACTATTTTAAAATAGTTATATAATTGTTTATTCCGACTTTTTCACTTCCATGTTTTTTGTCATCAGTTAACATTATAATATACATGTAGTGGTTTTTATTCTGTGATATTTAGATATTAGAACATAATCATTTGTGCGTTACCAAAAACAGTTTTTGTTTGCATTAGTATAAATAATGTAGTTGTTTATATTCTGTGATATTTAGATGTTATATTTTAGAACATAATCATTGGTATGTTTATACCAGAAACAGTTTTTTGTTTGTTTGATATTTTCCGTCCATATTTTTCATATCTGCGTTCAGATTATAAAGGAGTGTTGTGAAGCAATAAAGAAACTTTATACATACATTTATATACTGAGGAATTTAAAAATTTTGACTTGAATTTAAATTTTTCAAGTTTGATTCCCAATCAAACCAAAGAAAATTTAGAAATTGTCTAAGTAGATTTTTTTAAGTACAGTAATTGCCAGGTACTCACCGAAGGTCTAGGGGCCGTTTCACGAATCCGTCGCAAAGTGCGATCAATCGCAGTTGCCATGACGTCGTATCTCTTCAATATGGTATCCATTGGCAACTAGGCCTCGTTTGTGATGCAATTGCTTTGTGAAATGAGCCCCAGGGGGTTTGCTGAGGGCAATGGGCCTTGTTTCCTCCGCAACTAAATCTGGCAGCGCTGACACATAAGTGAAATAATCTTGAGTATGCCGTATAACATCAGTCAACAGTTTCTTAAATTGTTAAACCAAGTTTTTGTTACTTGTTGGTTGATGAAGTATAAATTATTATTCAGCCAAATATAATTTGCCCAAAAATGTTACTCGAATGAAAGATATGTTTCCTGAGCCCTTTAAAGGGTTGGGGTTTTTTTTCCGTTAAATTTATTATCTTTTGGGCAAAGTTGGCGGTCACCCATTGATATGCGACACATAATGTCGGGAATTGCAGTGTTCACATCACCATACAATGGGTTGAGAAATGTAGTTTGTTTGTGAAACTGTGAGGTCACATTTGTTATACATCTTCTGGTAGTATTTTAATAAACTATTTTCAGAAACAAAAATGGTATTCTATTCTCATAGTTTATGATTGACAGATTGTTTGTCGGGTATCGTTATACTTCATATTTCAAAGGATATATTAATCAGCATTGTTAACATATGTCATCATACTTACATTATATTTTACACCCCACTCAAGATTATTTATCTTACATTTTATAGGACATATTTCATCATACTTGCATTATATTTTACACCCCACTCAAGACTATTTCACTTAAATTTTATAGGGCATATTTCATCATACTTGCATTATATTTTACACCCCACTCAAGACTATTTCACTTAAATTTTATAGGGCATATTTCATCATACTTGCATTATATTTTACACCCCACTCAAGACTATTTCACTTAAATTTTATAGGGCATATTTCATCATACTTGCATTATATTTTACACCCCACTTAAGACTATTTCACTTATATTGTATAGGGCATATGTCATCATACTTGCATTATATTTTACACCCCAACTCAAGACTATTTCACTTACATTTTATAGGGCAGATTTCATCATGCATTATATTTTACACCCCACTGAAGACTATTTCACTTATATTGTATAGGGCATATGTCATCATACTTGCATTATATTTTACACCCCACTCAAGACTATTTCACTTACATTATATAGGGCATATGTCATCATACTTGCATCATATTTTACACCCCACTCAAGACAATTTCACTTACATTATATAGGGCATTTGTCATCATACTTGCATTATATTTTACACCCCACTCAAGACTATTTCACTTATATTCTATAGGGCATATTTCATCATACTTGCATTATATTTTACACCCCACTCAAGACTATTTCACTTACATTTTATAGGGCATATTTCATCATACTTGCATTATATTTTACACCCCACTCAAGATTATTTCACTTAAATTATATAGGGCATATGTCATCATACTTGCATTATATTTTACACCCCACTCAAGACAATTTCACTTACATTATATAGGGCATTTTTCATCATACTTGCATTATATTTTACACCCCACTCAAGACAATTTCACTTACAATTTATAGGTCATATTTCATCATACTTGCATTATATTTTACACCCCACTCAAGACAATTTCACTTACATTATATAGGGCATATTTCATCATACTTGCATTATATTTTACACCCCACTCAAGACAATTTCACTTACATTTTATAGGTCATATTTCATCATACTTGCATTATATTTTACACCCCACTCAAGACAATTTCACTTACATTATATAGGGCATATTTTATCATACTTGCATTATATTTTACACCCCACTCAAGACAATTTCACTTACATTTTATATGGCAGCGTTGCCAGCGAGGAAGGAAACCCAGTTCTGCATGGAGGGTATTTTTCTTAAAAACATTTACACCTGGTTTACATTTGGTGTAATGTTTTAAGAAATGGACCCCTGGATTGATTGATTGTTTGGTGTTTTACGTCGCGCTCAAGATTATTTCACTTATATAGGGGCGTTGCCAGTTTTATTGTGAGAGGAAACCGAGCTCAGTGCCCGGAGGAAACCCATGACCTTCCGCTGGTAACTGGCAACCATCCCACATAGGAGTTCAGATTGATAGGCTATCCATCGTCAATTTCAATATGTTTTGTATAACCCGTAAAAATCTTTATTAATCTCAGAAAAAGATTAACACAACTTAATTTCATTTGCACCAGCAAATTGGAACATAATAGACAATAGTGCATCAGTGAAAAAAAAACTATCTAAAAATTTAAAGCATTTTCGCAAAGCATCTATTTGACTTGCGTCCCTTAGCAGAATATGTATATCCATAAGGATATACCTCTTTTTTTAACACAATTAGAAACTTGTCTCCATTGTTTTTTAAGTCAAGATTTTCCCTGTGACTGTGTTTTAGTGTTCATAAATATATCCATAAGGACTAAATGACATACACCCCTTTTTAACACAATAAGAAATGTGTCCCCATGGCTTTTTAGTCAAGAGTTTCTCTATGCCTGTGTGTTTTACTGTTCATAAATATATCCTTCAAAACACAGTTTTATCCAATCAGGGAACAGTTTATCAGTCATGTGACCAAGTTGGCTTTCTCTTTTCGATAAATGCAGCTATTCCCTCTTTCCCATCTGTATATGCTAAATTGTCAACCATTATCTTCTCCGCAAATCTGAAAAAACAAAAAAATAACAGTATGAAGCCAGATGGATGAGTACATAGAAAAAACACTAAAAAAACCCAACAATTTAACTCTTTTTTACAGTTACAGTTGTCAGACATTTGCCAAAGAATGAGGGGTTTCTACTAGTCTAGTTAGCCCCCCCCCCCCCTCCTCTCCCCACCTCCAGAGTATCTTATACATTTGTAGGCAGCCAGCCTCCTCTAAACAAGGACTGATTGACTGATGTTTTACACTGCACTCACAATTAGTTCGCATATATGGCGGTTACAAAAAGGTGAAGAATTACTTATGGATAACAATTTTTGGGTTTATTGGGTGACAATGTTCCGATGTAATTCTTAAATCGTCATCAAAATCACCGAAGCATCAAAACTATGTTGTTTCCCAATAAACCAAGAAGTTGTTGTACATTAGTTATTCTCGACCTTACTGTAACCATTCAACTTCTAAATGCAATTGAAAGATTTTATATCGGGTTTTAACTGGGCTCTTTGCCCGGAGGTAACCCCGACCTTTTGTGAGTACCTGGCAACTATTCCACATACAGCGATCAACTCAGATATTTTTCAATTTTTATTTGGTCTGAGTGGGATTTGATGGAAGGCCTGTGTTGGACTGAGGGACTAGCATCTAATTGACAACCTGCGGCAGTCGCTAAACCTGAAAGGAAGCAAAGGATTGGATGGTTGTTTGGAAGATCAGTATGGCACTCTAACTTGGTTAGAGTCACCGAGGCCCCCACTAAACAGACCACTAAACAGACTTGAAGATACAAACAAATGAGACTGACTTACTTGTACGCAGATTGTGTATCCATTCTCAGTTGGGTGTAATAACTTCTCTTTCCTAAGGCCACCACTGATTTACTGGTCTCACAGATTTTCTCAGCAACCTTCATTGTCTACAATAAAATGGAATGGGTGTACTAAAACCACTTAGTCAACTCTCATTGGGCCTGGGGGGGGGGGGGGGGGGGTGGGGTGGGGGGGGTTAAAGTGATAGTCCCTAAGCCCATTGATTGGTGTTTACGTTTCATTCAACATTATTAGGCTTATATGGTGACGTTGCAATGCTTAATGTGGGAGGACATCAGGCTCTGCCCAGAGGAAACCCTTGACCTGTGAAAGACCAGTCAGAAATGGGGGTTTGGAGGGCAGAGTGTGATTTGAACCACTGATGTGTTGAAATGAAATGGTTAGCATTTAATACTGGCCTTGAAAATTTTCCTAATTGAGTAAAATATCTACACATGATTCATTTCCCAGGCTTCCAATTAAATACAGCAATTCATTTCATTGATTCTACTCTCCAGGACCCTGTCTTACGAAGCTGGCGTAAAGTTGTGCATAGGCCTACAACATAGACCAGTTGCGACTAGGGCGTAAGTTCCTATAGTTTTAACACCGATTTACAGCTGTACCTCCGACGTAACTTACGCCTGCTTTGTAAGACAGGGCCCTGGAACAATTTGTTTCATTTGAAGAGGAAGTGACATGTTGGTAATGTCCGTGGTTCAGTAAGTAGGGTGCTAGTCTCACAAGAATTACAATTTCGAATTCCACTCAGTGTAATTAGATAAACTGACCTCTCACATGCACCAATGGTCAGACAAAAACATCCAAAATTTCTTATACATTCAACAAAACAGCATTTAATGTAATGACTAATGTAATATCACAAAGGGTCACGTTGGATTTGTAGACCTTTTCTAACTTTTTGACCTGGCCGCATCATGCTAGCAGAAAGGTCAATCAATAAAGTCATGTGTTCAATTAACAATGTTTTGACTATCTACGTTCTTAATTTAAAGACAAAAGAAAATACCTCTTCTTCCAGTTTCTCTTCCGGCACAACTTTACTAACGAGGCCGTGTAATAAAGCATCTGAAAAAAAAGTAATTAAAAAATATCTGATTAAATTTTTCTCACAATCCAATTAAGGTTAGAGTGATCGTCGCTCAGTCCCACACAGACCTTCCATGGGTGTGGCGCAGCTTCAAATCAGACCAAATAAAAATTGAAAAATTTCTGAGTTGATTTTTCACTCGGTCGTCGTATGTGGAAGAGCTGCCAGGTACTCGCCAAAGGTCGGGGGTTTTCTCCGGGCAATAAGCCTGGTTTTCTATTTTGAAGAGTTGATCTACCGTTAGCCCATTTAGACAACATAACTGTTATTTGTTTGAGTGGCATTCGAAGCTGATAAAGATGTTAGTATCTACATCGAAACGTTGCAACCCAATAAAACCAGAAGTTGTAATCCATATAGCCTCCATTGTTTTTAACATTACTGTTGTTTAAATCATTTCAAGTTTTTGACATAACCACGAGTACAAATCATATTTTCAATTTAAAATACCAAAAAAAAAAACAAATGTTTCCTCTGAGCAATAAGCCCAGTTTCCTCCGCCACTAAACCTGGTAACGCCACCATATAAGTGAAATAACCTTGAGTGCAGCGGAAAACATCAATCAATCCATCAATTAAGGCTTGATTATTTTTCAGTGTTTTTCATATTATTTTATTGATATAGTGAGGGGAGCGAGTGGAGTGGAGTGAAGTCCTCCATCATGGGGTCACGAATATGATTTCTAGTCAGTCCAAACAGTTTTTCAATCCGATTGTCCAAATGTGGAAAGGTTGCTGGATACCCTAGATTGATTGATTGATTGTTTGGTGTTTTACACCGCGCTCAAGATTATTTCACTTATATGGCGGGGTTGCCAGTTTTATTGTGGGAGGAAACCAGGCTCAGTGCCCTCAGGAAACCCACGACCTTTCGCTGGTATGATACCCTAGAAGAGGAATCTTGAGTGTAGCATAAAACATCAATCAATCTACTACAGTCCAGTAGCCTGTTTCACAAAACGGTATAGGTGTATTTTTTGCGTAACTTTCATACTAACGTATCTCTACAGTATGGGTTGCTATGGAAGTTACGTAAAAACTTACGCTACGCCGCTTTGTGAAACAGGCCCCAGGTACCTGGCAGTAAATGTTGCACTGGTAAGGCAGAGAAGGGAGGTAAGCGTGAATGTGGCATCAAAGACAAAACAATAAGTGATAATGAAGCATTCAATTTTGTGTGGTTTGAATAAAGAACTGTCTCTAGGGATGACGTTAAATTTAGCATCCTTTAATACCTTGGGCAGAAATGGGATGTCCCGTAAACAGCATTTCTAAGGCAACTTTTGAAGGGACAGATCGTGCCACTGCTACTCCAGGGGTTGTACAGAACAGTCCAACATTTACACTGAAAATAAACATAAACACATGAACAGGGGCTGGTAACACAAACATGTATTTAAGTCAGGCTTAAATGCATCGGGTCACAAAGGAATTTGATTGTGACGTTACCTAGGTATGTCAAACAAGTTTAATACAACTTTGTGCAACCGGCCCAACATCCCACTGCCAAAAATTTCCACCAACACGCTACAAGTAACACTAAAGCCTAGCGCACACGAGAGGCGCCGGCTGAGCTGCTGGCCACGCGTAGCTGGGAGCTAAGCTGTTTCCCCCGTGTGCGCTTAAATTTTGGTTAGATTTTCGCCTCTCAAGGAATTATCTAGCATGTTTGATATTTTCTGCCTCTCGTGGCAAGAATCTCACCATGTGCGCACTACGTGAGCTGCCAGCTGAGCTGAGAGGAGGGATAGTCCAATTGCGTGTGCCTATAAAATCATGTGACCACTTATAATATTACGTAACACGGGTAGTGACACTTGTGTAGGTCAGTGAACTTGGGTGACCAAGAACTTGCCTCAGCCGAGAGCTCATCGTCTGCGCTGAAACTTATAGCTGCGCCTTCAGCCGGCGCCTCTCGTGTGCGCTAGGCTTTAGTCTCAAGAATGTTACTGTTTCAAATAGCATGAGCTGCCAAATATATGGATAAATTCATTGAACTGGATAAACTATTTTTTTCTCATTTTTATCAAGCAGTGCAAAATCAGAGCTTTCTATTGATACTTGGGCCTCGATGGTCCAGTGTGTCAGAGTGATCGTCTCTCAGTCACAGACCTTCGATCGCTGTGGTGCAAATTAGAATCACACTCAGGCCAAATAAATATTGACAAATTTCTAAGTGGATTTTTCACTCTGTCGCTGTATGTTGAAGAGTTGCCAGGTACTTGCCGAAGGTCGGGGGTTTCCTCTGGGCAATGAGCCTGGTTTTCCTTTCCCCACTAAACCTGGCAATGCCGCCATATAAGTGAAATAATCACGAGTGCAGCGTAAAACATCAATCAATCAATCTATTGATACCTATCTCGGGGATATTGATGGGGATTTTGAGCAACAATTGCCCATATTCAAATTTTGTCCGTTATTTGCTTACATATTTGGTTGTACGCGTTACTGTCTTTTAAAAATACCCAATATTTTTATGTCCACCCTTCACGTTTTGTTGAAAATGCTTAACTTCTCCTGATAATTGTTATGTCAAGGTTTTTATTATTATTAAAAATGACATTAAAAAATAGTATACTCAATTTGTTTTAAAGTCGGATTTTAGTTGACTTAAGTTTTGAAAATGGTCTCACCCAGGGGTGGCAAATCTTGAGGTTTCTGTAACTATGGCGATATCACAGCTAGCAACTAATTGACAACCTGCGGCAGTGGCTAAACCTGAAAGGAAGCAATGGATTGGTTAGTTGTTTGGAACATCAGTATGACACTTAAAAATATCAGACTGTCAATAAAAAGATATTTGTTCATTTTTTTTTATATATTAATGAAACAATATGCCATTTTTATGGCCCTGTGTACGGGTTGCACAGCAGCAATGCCTTTTGTTAAGAGGATGAGAAGCTCCAGAAAGTGGGTGTTCAAAGGAGAAAAGGCTAAAAATGCTATTTTTCAGTGATTTTTTACCCTCTAAATCAGTCTCCTCGCAGTAGATTGAGGGTTTCTTTTCTTTATTTTGTTCTTGTCTCTGACAATCTAGTCAGCTGTTTTTGCATTTTGCATTCAATCTATTGCATTTAAACACAAATCACATTATACAATGTAAATTGTTCCAAATCCTTCTACAGATACATGTATATTACCATTAACTTGAGCAATGACTGGTACAGGAAGTTCCTGGAAAAATAAAAATGGAAAACATCAGAAAACCCCCAAAAATTAAAGACAAAAGATTTCAAAACTATGTTTTTGCTGGGATGAATATGAAAGGGTTATGAAACGCCTTTGTATAGTAGTCAGTCTACTAGCAGAACGTTTGGCTCGCTATTGTTGTTTCAGACACCCCGAACATCCCATGTTTTTGTGACCCACTGGTTGATTGATTGCTGCTTTACATCACTGAACATTTATACGCCGCCATTGCCAGGTTTAGTGGGGGAGGAAACCGGGTTCTTTGTCTGGTAACTCTTCCATATGACCCATTGGTGCACATTTTTTTCAAAGAAAAACTTCGAACTTTAATCCAAGAACTTGTAAGATCTACACTGACCTGCAGCTTAGACATAACTGTGGTACAAGTGTTGAAGACTTTGGCATGGTAATCGGAGCCTCGTTCAGTCGTCTGAAAAAAGGAGAAAAAAAAATGCATTAGAACTTAAGTAAACTCCTAGGTCCTGTTTCACAAAGCGGCGTAGCGTAAGTTTTTACGTAAATGTCCTAGCAACCCATACTGTAGAGATACGTTAGTAAGAAAGTTACGCAAAAAATACATCTACGCCGCTTTGTGAAACAGGCTCCCGGCTTGGTTTCAACGCTAATTTAACTCATTGGTTTACTGACACTTCTACTTTATTCAAATCTGAAATAAGACAGGAAATGGCCGAGATCTTGAACAGACTCCTGACGGTTCAATCTCTGTGATCACTGAACTTTTAATTGTTTGTTATTTGTCGACAAAGGCATGGAAAACGTATTGGATAGTCGTTTTAGACGCTGGGAAACACTGCTCTTTCAAGGCTAATATATCCGTCTTGTCTTGGTATGTATAATTAAAGACTACATCTGGCACGATCCTCCGTTTGATGAACAAGGTTAAAATTCTACCTAGCAGAATTCAGGTAAACATGCTTTTAACAATTGTTTATTGACCCATCAAGGGTTTCTGAAAGTCAGGGTTTGAGGTCGAATATCTGCTTCAAAATTACCATAAAACTCAACTCACTCCATAAAAAGTTGAATTGCAGTTAATTTTGCATGCAAATATGCAGTTTCTCGTAGCTAAAATACTCAATTGGACTTGAAATTAAAGATTAAATGTTAAAAGGTTCATTGTTTTAAAAAATGGTTTAGAGGGTTAACATGATAGGAGCACAAAAATTAAGTTTTACTGATAATTAAATTTTTTATTGAATTCCGAAAAACAGCCAACGTTAAGCCGAAAATTGCTCCTCATCAACTGACAAGAACGATTTTCACACCCGTATGATAGGGTACATGTATGAGTCGACTGCCAGCCAATATGTTCAATTTTGAGTTGGAATAAATTCGTTACAGATTTCAACGAAATATTTACATTTAACCTTTAACTCAAACTTTAGGTCTACATGTATGACCTCCAAAATTTGAACTTCTATGAAACCCTGCCCATATACCTACTTATATATTGCACATACCAGTTCTTTAAGGTCATGACCTGCAGAGAATACTGGGCCCTTCGCTGATAGGATGATTACTCTTAGGGCGTCATCTGGGTGGGTCAGGTCGGAGTACAGCTGTTCCAACATCGCCAGTGAAAGGGCGTTTCTGAAATGTCAGGTGATATTGATTGATTGATGTTTCATGTTGCTAAAAAGATTATTTTGCAGAGATATATGGCAAAATCACCAGGTTTAGTGTGGGAGGGATTGAATTTGATTGACTGATTTTTTTGTTGTACTCAAGATTATTTCACTGTCTAATATAGCTATGCTGTCAGGTTAAATGGGGAGAAAACTTTGCTCTTTGCTCAGAGGAAACCCATGACCTTTAGTGAGCACCTGGCAACCCTATCATAAAGGTTGATTGAATACAAACTCTCACACAAATTTACATTTTTTCTTTGGGCATACTGATAGAAGATTTGTGGCAGGGTGAGAAACTATGCTCCACAAGCCAGGGCTTTCAAGATTTGATGTTAATAATCAACATTGTTAAATTTTTAGTTTATTTTTGTGTGAGGAGGTTTCTTTGGTTGAGCAACAGCAAAAGAGGGTTCAACAATAAAATGTTTAAGTTTATCACAGACAAGTTTAGGAACCAAGATATGGGCTTGGTTAAATTTCGGCCACAAAATTATGACGAAGGAATACAAATTTTGTTCTATTATGCATCAAACCATAGATAACTTTATTAAAGTCTGCGTCTCACCTTCTTTTTGGGTCGTCCAAACAAATGGTTCGGATTCCATTTTTATCTGACCGTGTTGTCAACGACACAGCTGAGGAAGAGGAAAGTCTACTAGAGGCTTTTAACAACCCAGCAGAAACATTCTAAAAAAGATAAAAAAGATACCATCAGATTATCAGAAGCATTTACAAATTACTAAAGACGGGCGTGTCAGAAAACTGAAATCCACTCAAAATATTGCGGACTATTAAAGGTCGCTTCACCTTCTGCTAGTGACACTGATGCAGTGACGGCTAGACTGAGTGTAGTTGAAGATCTCCAAACTCTGTAGCCCAAATATATTGATGATGGGTGACCAACAGAGTTGGGGGACCGGACGTGCCATATTGAAACAAGTACATTCGGAGAAATAACACATTTTCTCTCAATTTCTCCTAATTTAAGCAACACAACTGGCCCAAACTTTACACATATTTAATTCAATCTTTTAGTTCGCCGTTTAACCAAAAAAAAAAGCGTTGAAACACTCACATTTGTGTTGCATCCTCGTCGTTTTTCCAAGGATAGCCTGAATCTACTACCCGCTGCTTTCAAAATGAACTTGGGAAATGTACGAACACAAGTTGACCTCTGAACCTCGCTTTCGGATTTTCTTGATAAACATAGTTGTTTAATCCGAAAGCGAGGCTCAGAGGTCAACATGTGTTCGTATATTTCCCAATGTGTTGTTTCTCCGAATGTACATGTTTCAATTAGTTCAATTTACCGAACTGATGGTGATATTACATATACCAACGTTCAGTCTACGAATTCTGAAATGCTGGTCGGTAAAGTCCGACGACTTTTGTCGGAAATTACAAGCCATGAAAATAATATTGTAACTGCTCTGTATGGAAAATTCCTACCCCAGACTTCTTTAGAACCCATAAAAGATTATTCTTGTCCTCTTTTATTTATTTTTATTTATTTAGCATGCACCGTTTGACCCAGTTCAAACGTCATGCAAAATGGCGGCAAAGTCTCCAAGAAATGACAGCTTGTTGTTGTTTAAGACCAGGTGTACGCCCTTTGGCTACATGGAATAAAAGCGGACAAGAATAATCTTTTAAGTTTTATGAGTTTTAAAGAAGTCTGAAGTAGGAATCGTCCATACCGAGGAGTTACAATAATATTTTCATGGCTTGTAATTTAACCAGGTCAGGGAAAGTAGCCGAAAACAGGTATAATAGCTGTAAACAGGTATAATAGCTAAAAAGAGCTACCGACCGGTAGCTGAATTCAGCTATACAAGCATATCAATGCATGAAAAAACGCTCTTATTTAATCTAAATATTTGTTTTTCTTCAATCCGGTAGCTCACTTTTATTTTTACTGAATGTATTAGAGCCCTGATTACAAGTATTCTGGAAAAAATTATGTAACGAAAGACTACTACCTCCTGCAAAACACCACTACCAAATGTACACAAATAGACTCAAAATTCAATGCTGTCTCTTTATTAAAATTTCATCGCAATTAACTCATGCTTGCTCTTGTAAGCAGTTACTTCCTGTGTGTGTGTTATGCATATTATTAGGTTGCCTTTTATAATGAGTTTCCGTGTGTTTTGAAGAAAAAAAAGGTCAACTGAAAAATCTATGGATGCCTAGAATAACCATTATTTTATTTTTTTACTCACTTCAAAGCATGTTGTTTGTCTTAAATAAACCAAAACAAGCTTACAAACAATATAAGTTAAAATTACAGTAATTTTAATTCTTAAATAAAGACAATTTTGGGAAAAATAATAAATTATGGCATTACTGGATATTCATAGTTTTCAATATTGTTTCTGTGAAACGCACCATAACTGGTTATTAATGCCAACTTTCTGCCTTCCTCATGCACACACATATAGGTTAAGGCTTAGAAAAGTAAGTATGAATGAAATTAGACAGAAGTTTGACAGATAATTTTCATTGAATGGGAAGTTTTACTTGTGTACATTTGGTAGTGGTGTTTTTCAAATGGTAGCAGTCTTTTGTTACATATTTTTTTCCGGCATACTTGTAATCAAGGCTCCAATACATCTGTTAAAAATAATATTAAGCTACCGAATTGCAGAAGAACAGTTGTTTAGAACCTGTTAACTTAAGCATCATTTCGACCTAAGTTGTATTTCAAATTCGTATACTGAATGTTGGTATATGTAATAATATCACCAAAAGTTCGGTAAATTGAACTAATGTTTCAATATGCCAGGTCCTCCAACTCTGTTGGCCACCCATCATCAATATACTTTGGCCAGAGTTTGGAGATCTCCAACTACACCCGAAGTAAAATTGAACGCTACATACCACTGCCAGCCGACGGACTGCGTTTCACTTTCAAGGAATTATATTACGTTTTCGTACAGTACTAATACATTAAAACTATTTTAGACAGTTCAATGTTTTGTTGTTGTTGTAATGTATATACGACTGCAGTGACAGATGCACGATTTTTTAATATTAACAAAATGGCAACTATCTCTTAGATGACTGATAGTTTTCCTTTAACCCTTACATAACAATGAAAAAGTTCCAGTCTAAATACACCAAAATGTTTACATGTTTATTACCACATGCCGAATCAATCCAACACTTCGAGCGAGCACTTTCGCCATTTCCGCCCCCTTGAACCAAACTCCAACTGAATTCGACCAATCAAAATGCGCGATGCATTTACAGTAGGCGTGACCAAAGCTTTTCAATCAGTGCTTATACCACGCCCCTAAGTAACATGTTGTTTACCGGTATCTATATCGATGTCGTTTCCTGCTGTGAAAAATGTCAAGTGTGAAATGCTATGTTTGATGTTATAGTCGGATTATCGTTAATTTAGCCCAGAAGAAAAGTATTTCAAAGACAATAAGACTAACTAGTGTGGTTTTCTATCTCTTTACATTAATGATTACCTGTGATCTTAATTGGGAAATTTACCTGTGACGCGAGGATGAAAGGCACCGCCGTGATTTCCACCTGGCTGTTTGTTACTCTGGGCTGTTTGATTGTCCGCCATACAGGTGTGTATGAAATATTAGATAGAGCCTCAAAGGATAATGGGAAAGTAAACGGATGGGGCTATAAACTTATAGAGTTTTGTCGAAGCACAAATATGTTCATAGTAAATGGGCGGTTTGGTGATGACAAAGGAGTGGGTAAAGTCACTTCTAAACAAACTAGCTTAATTGACTATGCCCTTGTAAGTCCAGGTTTGTTCCAATCTGTTGTGGGTTTTAGTGTGTTAGACTTCTGTGACTTGCTATCTGATATACACTGCCCAATAAGCCTCACCCTGAGGCTCAACCATTCAATCAAGCCCAGTGACAACAAAAGGCAGTATGTATTACGTAGATGGGTACCTGATTGCAGTGACACTTTTGTAAATAATATTGACATTAATTCCGTTGAGTCAATTTATAGTGATCTAGATAAAACAATGTCAGATTCTCTGTCACCCGACGATCACATGGCCTTGTTAAACAATGCTGTAAACAATATTGCTACATGTTTTAATGACTCCTGCCAAAAATCGTTTGGTTATAAATGTTTAGCTCCTCAATCAAAGTCTGCTACAAAGAAACCATGGTTTAACGCAGAATGTATTAAAGTTAGGAAGGAACTTATGGTAGTAAAAAACAAAAATAGAAAATTTAAAAGCAGAGAAAATAAATTATTGTTAAAAGTATGCAGTAAAAAATACAAAAAGGCACTTAAGAAGGCTTACGCAGGTTATGTCGAACGATTTGTCAATGAGTTACGTCAGCTGTAGTCCGAAATATCTGCGATGATGATGTAAGACATTTTCTGACAGATAGGCCATCATCATCGTCAGAACGCATTTGATCAATTTACTGGGAATTTCTTGCCACCCTTCGAGGTGGCAAGACCACCTCTCGTTTCTCATCAAAAATATCGAGATTCTCTTCATAACTTTCAAAAAATAAAATTGCTAACCCGTACTTTAATGATTTCCCTTTCTCCTCGCACCAATCTTAAGTCTGTACGTCGACAAAAGCCATAAATCTGCCCGGTTAAATTTCAAACTGTACCAAACCTTTAGTTTACAAAAGTCGCCATCTGCATAATCTCATTGATACGTCACTATATGCGCGAAAGGTCAATCTGTCACATGACTACCCCACTAGCAGGCGATTGTTCATTGGTCGTGTTGCTTTTTTGCTGAAGTCACGTGAACCAACACGACCAATGAACTATATCGCCTGCTAGTGGGTAATCATGTGATAAGTTGACCTTTCGCGCGTATATTGACGTAGTATGCAAATGGCGACTTTTCTAAATTAAAGGTTTGGTACAGTTTGAAATTTAATCGGGCAGATCTATGGCTGGTGTCGACGTACAGACTTCAGATTGGTGCAAGGAGAAAGGGAAATCATTAAAGTACGGGTTAGCAATTTTATTTTTTAAAAGTTATGAAGAGAATCTTGATATTTTTGATGAGAAACGAGAGGTGGTCTTGCCACCTCGAAGGGTGGCAAGAAATTCCCAGAAAATTGATCAAATGCGTTCTGACGCTGATGATGGCCTATCTGTCAAAAAATGTCTTACATCATCAGCGCAGATATTTCGGACTACGTCAGCTGGAAAGGGGTTCTCCCAAAGAGTATTGGAAAATATTAAATAGAGTTGGCCAAAGGCCTCAAAGGTTTAACATAGACATTGATGTTCTGTACAATTACTATAAAAAATTAAATTCATTAGAAATACACGATGTGAAAAAATCTGATGCTACTCATAACTGGAGCCCGTTGCCCCACACAGACCTTGATGTGCCTATCAGTGCGTGTGAAATTGAAGCCGTCATTTGTAAACTCAAAAATAGTAAGGCGGCCGGTAACGACCATATTTTAAATGAACATTTGAAAGCAAGTTTACCTGTCATGCTCCCAATTTACCAAAAATTGTTTAATATAGTGTTTGACACTGGATGTGTGCCAGAAAGCTGGCTAGTTGGTGTAATTTGTCCAATTTACAAGAACAAAGGGGAGATAACTGACCCAGACAATTATAGACCAATTACTATTTTAAGTTGCTTGGGCAAAGTTTTTACCGCTGTTATTAATAACAGACTTACTAGCTACTGTGAAAATAACAAGAAAATTCAGGAATCACAAGCGGGTTTTAGGAAAGGTTATTCGACCATAGATCATATTTTTTCCCTCCATTTGCTGATTAATTATATGTTAAAAACTAAAAGAAAATTGTACTGTGCATTTGTTGACTTCTCGAAAGCTTTTGATAGCGTATGGAGAGGTGCCTTGTGGTACAAACTTGTGATAAGTGGTATTGATGGAAAATGCATTAAACTTATTAAGAATATGTACAAAAATATCAAATCATGTGTTGCCCAGGGTAACATAAAAAGTGATTACTTTGTTAGCGAAGTTGGAGTTAGACAAGGGGAGAATCTATCTCCCCTGCTTTTCACATTGTACCTAAATGATTTGGAAGAATTTTTAACCGGCTGTAATGTAATTGGTTTAGAATCCTTGTCAAAGGAGATGGCAGAAAAAGCTAATATTTACTTACGTTTGTCTGTATTATTATATGCTGATGATACGGTGATTCTGTCAGAAACTGCTGAGCATCTACAACATGCCCTGTCATCCTTTGAAAGCTATTGTAACTTGTGGGAACTAACTGTAAATGTCCGTAAAACAAAAGTCCTTATTTTTTGTAATAGAAAACCTAACTCTATTCCCAACTTTACTTTTGGTGATAATGTTTTGGAGGTTGTGTATGATTACTGCTACCTTGGTGTAGTGTTTAAACATACTAATAACTTCAACATGGCAATGTCTCATTTAATTAACCAAACAAAGAAAGCCATGTTTGGTGTATCGAGGAAAATACACAACCTACGCTTACCCATAGACTGTCAAATGAAACTGTTTGATAAAATGCTCCTTCCTATAATTGAATATGGTTGTGAGGTATGGGGATATAGTAAACTAAACCTTATAGAATCATTGTATTTGCAATTTTGTAAAAGATGTCTTGGTGTTAAAAAAAGTACACCTAACTATATGGTGTACGGAGAACTCGGCACTTACCCGTTAGAAATTAAAATAAAAGTTAAAATCGTGTCATTCTGGTGCAGACTGATAACCGGGAAGTCCTCCAAGATATCCTTATTGTTGTATAATTATTTTGTCAAATCCAACAATGTAAATGATTTTCCATGGTTCCGAAATGTAAAGCAATCTTGTACAGTGTAGGCTTAAACTTTGTTTGGGATATGCAGTATGTAAATAACAGTTCATCATTGTGTAAAATAGTTGAGCAAACACTCATTGATCAGTTTAAGGCTAAATGGAACGCGGATATTCTACTATCATCAAAAGGTGCTTTTTACTCAATTATTAAAACCGATCTCTGTCTAGAAAACTACTTGTTAGTCCTCGATAAGAAAAGTAGAAACCTTTTGTGTAGATTTCGAACGAGTAACCATAGGTTACCCGTTGAAACTGGCAGGTGGGCCGGTGTGCCCAAAGCAGAGAGATTATGTACAGTGTGTAATAATGGTAACGTGGGTGATGAATATCACTTTCTTTTTGAATGTCCACAATTGTCTAATTTTAGAAAGTTGTATTTACCCAGATACGTTTACTCCAAACCATCTGCTTTCAAAACAAGAGAGCTGTTTCACTCTCGTGAACAAATTATTCTAAAAAACATTGTAAATTACTTTAAGGTAACAAAAGAAATCTATTGTATATTCTAAGTGAAAAATCCCAGTATGTATGCATATTAATTTACATTTCTGTTATTTACATGAAGTAGCTAAATGTAGCTGTGATCCGCCATTATAAATCAATGTAAATGATGTACCTCTTGTGCCACCCTGAGTGGATTTTGAGTGAAATAAATAATGATGGTAATGATGAAATATTGAACTCTTCTTAGAATCACTAGGCCCTATAGGCCCATAAAATAATAGACCTATGCCTACAGTTTTAAGGTGTCAGCATGGGTGTCTAACACATTTATTTTTTTTTACGTTTGAGTTGTCTTACCGGAATATGATATCATAACAATTATGTAGGCTATAGCCATAGTATATAAGCATATCAGTTCGCCCTTACTTTCACAAAAGAGTCGAAAGAAATCTAAATTCGTGAGAAGGATGGGGTGATATATATGTCACATTTGTTGGCTGCGAGGGTGGGTGGAATTGGTGGTGGTGGTGGGGGGGGGGGGGGGGGGGGGGGGGGGGCTCTAACTAGCGACCCGTTCATAATTGATTCAAGTTATAGACATAGCCAGCATTTGGGAGCTATATGGGTTTATGGAATTTGGATGCTTATGTCTTTATCTGGAGGGTGGGGTGGCTTCGGAGTTGGATGGGGCGATATGGGGGTGGGTGGGAGTCGGCTTCCCACTAAACCGTGCAATAAAAGAGACTCCTCTAACTGGACACTGGACATTCATTGGTTAAGCATATTTGAATTTAAATCATCGTAGTTAGAGTTCAATTGAGATTTTGCTAACCATGCAGATTCCGAATGTTTGATCTAAAAAAAGGGGACCTAACTCTTCCAAAAAATGGGGTGTCAATTAGTAGCCTTCCCTCCCTTTGCCCATTCCCAAAGAAAGGGAAAGGAGGTGATACATATTTAAATAAGGAACCCATATGTTTGATATTAGGTTTTCAAAATGCTAATTTCAGATGTAATGCTGTTAAAGTTGGAATGCCTGTAAGTTATGGTTACAGGGACGCTTTTACATAGACCCACATAGGGCCTACTTACCTTTCAGCATTAGTGATTGACTGGATGATTGATGTTTTACGCTGCACTCAAGAGTATTTCACTTACACTTACAGTTTTTTGGGGGGAGGAAACCGGGCATATTGCCCAGAGGAAACCCCCGACCTTCACCTAGTACCTGGTAACTCTTCCCCATATGGCGACCGAGTGAAAAATCCACTCAGCCATTTTTCAATTTTATTTGGTCGGAGTTTGATTCGAACCCGCGCCGCATCGATGGTAGGTCTGTGTGGGAGTGAGGGACGATCACTCTAACCCAATGGACCACCAAGGCCCCTTCAATTTAGTGAATAAGGGATAATTACTGCTATTAGCATATTTATCGTCTAAATACCGTGTTATTTTTTTTTTTTTAAAGTCACTTTACGTTTTCTCTTTATTACTGCAGATGCACAGACAGTGAAATTGACATTTTATTACATGGACTTGGATTCATGGAATGAAAAATCGGGCACGGCTACTTTGAAATCGACATTGCTGGAAAATACAATCACATATTGTTCGACCTATCCCAGTGAGTGTGGGCTGAGAACATGGCAACCAAACGCGTAAGTTTAAACATAATGGTAAAAAAAAATATTACTAATTGTTAATACCTAGCTCACCGCTAGCGTCACATGACCAGATTAGGGGCCAGGGGCTCGTTTCACAAAGCAGTCGCATCGGAAACGCCGCATAGTTGCCACTGGATACCATAGTGAAAAGATCCGACGTCTTGGGTTTTGTGAAACGACCCCCTGAGTGTGAGTGTAATCCCAAAGATAGGAAATATTTTTTTTTCTATCTGTAGCGCTCGAATATTATACGACACTCAAATATAGATGTTCAAATAAAAACGCTTCAATATATATATATTTACGAACACTAAAACACACAGGCCCAGGGAAAATCTTCTTGTCTAAAATAACCACGGAGACAAGTTTCTAATTGTGTTAAAAAGAGGTATCATTTAGACCTTTATACCCCATCATAAATTGTTGTAATAAAGTAAACCTATGATATTTCATTAGGTTGACGACTGACAGGAGCTTGGCCTTAGTCAGTAGAATTTTCTGGAGCAGTGCTTAGTTACGCATCTTAAGCTATGGTAAGAATATCGTGAGACTATATATTATAGGGTCTGAACACTTCAAATGAAACCTAGACATTTCTTCTCTATTTAACAGTGCACCTTTCGTTGTGACAATACTTGATGGCTATCCGGCTAATGTGAAATCTAACCTTGAGATTGAACTCAGCATTGAGATAAATCCAGTTTTGAACCTAACAAACCCATTGCAGACTCTCCTTCCAAAACTGGCTTTGACAGGTAAGATCATGCAAGTTTAGTTTCAGCTGAGGCGAGCTGCTGTATGTAGTGTAGTGAGGCCTGGGTCTCGTTCTACTAAGGTGGCGTAAGTTACGCATGTCGCACAAGCATGTCAAATGATAATAACTTACACACGGTCGCAAAAAAGTCGCAAAATGTTTTAGAAGTAGGGTGTTTAAGGAAGACACGTTTAAGTGCATCGATTGTATCAACGTCACATTTTTCCATCAGTCATTTGTTTTTAATAAACATGTTTACATTTTATAAACATTGATTCCAATAAAGGAAGATATATAGCAATGGTGATGTGATTCTTGGTTGGTAAGATTATTCAAGGGGGATAACTCTAAAGGTAAAAGTACTTTATGTACCTCCCTTAAAATCCGAGGCTCGCTTTTTCAGCATGTCGTATTCACCACAACCAATTGCCTTGGATTCATTAAGGTTTTCAGATAAGGACTATCTATTCCTTGATGCTTAGAAAATAACAAAAAGGCATGTTATATGTTGGTGTTATTTAGACATACACTTCTGCTATAAAAACTCTATACAATTCATTTTTAAGAGCCAGACTTGAGTATGCATCTGTTATTTGTTCCCCCTTTGAAAAATCTGTCATCTCAAGATTAGAGGAAATTCAAAGAAAGTTTTAAAATTTTTTATATTTTAAATCGTCTACTGATTACAACGCTTTTAAAGGGGCATGAGCTGCCAAAATGTTGATATTTTGACTTTAAAATAGAATGTTGAAATTATTGGCTATTTTTCTCAGGACATATAATTCAGAGGCATTTTAGTGCTTCTAGTCTCGAAAATTTACGATAAAGTATTGTTTTGAACTAACTTTGACTTAGAATGAATGAATGGTCGTCCCGGTTATTTAGATTTTGTTTACTTTTCGAACACGTTTTCGGTTCGTATAGGCCACATGCTGTATGGATTTTCCTCATTCCAACGCCAATCATTTAGTTTTTCGAAGGCCTTCAAAGCCTCTTAATGTCGTGACGATCAGAAATTATGAAAAAAGTGTGAATTTCGGCAACTCATGCCACTTTAATTATGTATCTTTGTGTAATCATTTCAAAATCCTCCTATCAAAACTCTGTCATCTCAAGATTAGACGGAATGACAAAGAAAGTTTTTAAAATTTTTATATTTTAAATCGTCTACTGATTACAATGCTTTTAATTATGTATCTTTGTGCAATCATTTAAAAATCCCCACCTTGGTAGAGAGTATTTTATGATCTTACCTTTTTAATCAAATGTATTAACGGACATTTCAACTATACATATCTTACAGACCGATTATCACTACGGGTACCTGGAATTAACTCTTGACTTAAGACCACATTTTATCCTTGTACTTCACGAGTGGCTATCCGAAATAATTCTGTTTTAATTCGCATTCAAAGGGCCTTTAATGAAGTTGAATTAAAATCGGACATCAACATTTTTACACCTATATAAACGCTTTTAAATCTAGGTGCAAAGCTGTTCTGTTTTAATGTCATAATTTTTTTAATGTTTTGTTGTGCTTATGTCTCTTATTTGTACAGTTACATATTTACCATTTATTCTATATCAAATTTTTTAAAATTGAATTCATTTTTATTTATGTTTTTTTATTATTTATTAATCTTATTTCAACGAATTCTGTTTGTCTTATTCTATTTTCGATATATAAGCACATTTTTGTATTAGCTTTTTATTACATGTATATACTTGTTTTTCTTCGCCTATTTACATATTTATTCTGTTTTATTGTCCGATTGTTTATATGCATGTGTTGTTATCGTCTCTTTTACTGGGTCCATTTGATTTGAAATAAACTAAAAATACAATGTATTCAGACATTTCTCACAGATTGGAAAAACACGCGTATGTAGATGAAAATAAAGTTGTCTAATCCCAGATTGAGGGATTGATTGAATTAACGATTGAACTATAAGAAAGGGTTTAAAATAAGTATATTTTGTACCAGAGGCCTTGTCGGAGATAAATATATACCTTGTACCGACGGAACGTGGTTGTAAGGGCCTTGTATCCGCAGTAGGTCGCGAATAAGCGTCTTGTATCCATGGAAAGGCGGGCATAAGTCCATTGTATTGAGGGAAGGTCGCGGACAAGTGTCTTGTATCGACGGAAGGGCGAGAATAAGTGCCTTGTATCGACTGATTGTTGCACGGGATAAGTGCCTTGTATCGACGGAATGTTGGGATTAAGTGCCTTGTATTGGCGGATTGCTGCACGGGATAAGTGCCTTGTATTGACGGATTGTTGCACGGGATAAGTGCCTTGTATTGGCGGATTGTTGCACGGGATAAGTGCCTTGTATTGTCGGATTGTTGCACGGGATAAGTGCCTTGTATTGACGGATTGTTGCACGGGATAAGTACCTTGTATTGACTGTCTGTTGGGAATAAGTGCCTTGTATTGACGGATTGTTGCACGGGATAAGTGCCTTGTATCGACGAAATGTTGGGATTAAGTGCCTTGCATTGACGGATTGTTGCACGGAATAAGTGCCTTGTATTGACGGATTGTTGCACGGGATAAGTGCCTTGTATTGGCGGACTGTTGCACGGGATAAGTGCCTTGTATCGACGAAATGTTTGGATTAAGTGCCTTGTATTGGCGGATTGTTGCACGAAATAAGTGCCTCGTATTGACGGATTGTTGCACGAGATAAGTGCCTCGTATTGACGGATTGTTGGACGGGATAAGTGCCTTGTATTGAAGGATTGTTGCACGGGATAAGTGCCTTGTATTGACGAAATGTTAGGAATAAGTGCCTTGTATTGAAGGATTGTTGGAAATAAGTGCCTAATTGTATCGATTGAAAGTCCGCGATAAACTGTGCCTTTTATAGATCCGTATTTAAGTCTGGAACGCACGTGAAAACATTCAATCGATTATTAGCCCTGCATATTATCTATCAATCAAATGTGTGTCACTCTATCACTAAATCATTCATAGTCACTCACAAATTCACCCAATTAATCTGTATTCTATTTCAGAAGTGGTTTTGGAGTCACGAAGCTCTTTAAAAACGGCCTTAGATACGTGGCTTATTTACGTTGACGACGAACATCTCGGTCGTCCTCCTCCTGTTCGCGCTAACGAAGTCATCATCCCAATAGCATTTGCAGTGGTTGTTATGCTGATTATTCTAGCGATTGCTCTTCATTGCTGGAGGTAGGCTCTATATGGTTATTTTCCAGCGAATGTTTTTTTTTCCTCTAGCTGCATGGTGGTCGATGTTTTATCAAAATAATTTTATTCTGAGCCCCGATACTCTAGCTATTTCTGCATTGGTTGTGGTGTGTCACCTTAAAATAGACTTGGCGCCTAATGACGTCCCTCGAAAAATTATAGGGGCCTAGGTGGTCAAGTGGTTTAGAGTGATCGGCCCTCAGTCCCATACAGACCTTCCATCGATGCGGCACGGGTTCGAATCACACTCAGACCAAATACAAATTTAAACATATCTGTGTGGATTTTTCGCTCGGTCGCCGTTTGTGGGAGAGTTGCCAGGTACTTATCAAAGGTCGGGGGTTTCCTCCGGGCAACGAGCCTGCCCCCCCCCCCCCCCCCCTACTAAACCACGCCGCCATATAAGTGAAATAATCTTGAGTCAGGCGTAAAACGCTAATCAATCAAATCAAAAATTATAGAATAGGCTATAATAGGGATTTTGTTTTGAAGTGTCCGAATCGTTACAAGCCATTGAAGTGTCTCGTTTCTCTGCACACATGATATACCTATTTTTAACACAATTAGAAACTTGTCTCCATGGTTACTTTTGACAAGACGATTTTCCCTGTGTCCCTGTGTTTTAGTGTACATAAATATATACAATTTTTCCCTCGGCCATATTGGTCCTTCAATACGTGCCCCAATGACGCCATTAACGATCGTCAACGGGCTTTTGACGTCTAGATAGACGCCTTCTTACTTATAGTTTGTACGTTGAAGTAAAGTCTGGAGGTAATTAATGAGGCCGAAAATAAATGGACGGTTGTCCCTTTTATTTAAATTGTGTTTACCTTTTCAGCACAATTTCTGTTCTCGCCGTTTTCGGACCCAAGGCATTTATTTTTGTTTAATTTCAACCACATTAAATCAGTCTTTCCCTAAACGTTCATTCCTTATATTTTATAAAAAATATTAAAAATGGGAATTTTTGCAGTGCATACCAGAAAGACTTCTCGAAATACGCCATAACATTATGCTATTTACTTTTTCCCAGGAAAAACAAAGATTCTGAAGAGCGCAGAACCACAGACATATCTCTTCACGGAAAGAGCCGAGTAAGCCCGAGTCACCAATCATCGCCTTACCCGCAAAAGAAAACAGGCATGCCACTGGAGTAAGTAATACATGTGATCCAAACAATATGTGACGACCAAAATTAAACAAAATTGGCGTCATCATATTAATGGTTGAACACGTATACATGTTAAACGTACTGCAGTTACTGTTAGTTTGTGCTACCTGCTGGCAAAACAAAAATGTCAATTCCACGCTACAAGTGGAAAAATCTCCAAAAAAGCCTTAAAACAGCACCTATCAGTCAAAGAACCATTGATGGCTTACTTCTGGTTTTCTTTTTAGGACCGTTATTTACCCTCCAAGCAGAAAGCAGAATACGCTTTCGAACGGCATGAGTGACGTCACAGCAACGCCCTCCAGTATCACCATGGTTACCGACGAAGTTGATGAAAGCAAAAAACGTCACAAGAGGCGTCACAGAAAAAAGAAGAGGGAGACTGTGGAGGAGGAGACGGATTCTCACGACGCTCAGATGTACCGTAGATTTGAAGGAGACGAGAAACATGATGGTGGTCGCATGAGAAACATGGACCTTATGTAGGAAGAATAAACTTAGGGCCTACACGGACTTGCCAAAATTTCTTCCATAAAAACAATGGCATGTGCTACATATAGAGGACAATAGAAACGTCAAAATGAAGTAAATTAGACATTTCATATAATAATATATTGACTATTTGTTTTTACACACTCAAGAATAATATACCCAGCGACCGGGAGGGGGGGGGGGGTCTCAACATACTTTCGCCCGTCGTAACTTTGCGTATGGTTGTAACGTAATGTTGAAGATATATGTTGCCATCAAAGTCAGGCCTTGCATTGGACTTACGTCGGGCGTAAATGTTTTGAGACACAGCCCCCCCCCCCCCACCCTCCTTGTCTCTCTCGACCGTTGATTAAACCAAATTATAGTGGTACAAGTAAGCTATAGTATAACAGCACTTTGAGCAGCACCTTTGAATTTGACAAAGCATTATTCCCATACTAATTTTTCTTGCGAAGACGTTCACTTTCAGGCGGATGTATTTTCAGTTGGCTGTTTGAATATGTAGGCCTATGGCCACTTGGAGCTCGAAGTAGATCGTCGGTTCTCAGGACCTCTCTACACTAATGTTGTTAAAATGTCTCCCCATTTTGGACACATTAAAGGTGGCACGAGATGTCAAAATTGAGATTTTCGAGAGAAGTAGAGCGTTTCGAGAACCTAAAAAAACTAAAGGATTGACGTTGAAATAAAAAAATATAAAGTGAGTTACATATGTACAAACAGAAGATATCTGCCTATAACAGACGAACTTCAAATAGCCGGGATGTATGAGAATATTTTGCTTCTAAAAACCACCTTCACGTACACCTCCAAGATTGGCATCCGCAGATAGTTCTTATTTTGTACTGCTTGATATAAATAACGACGATTACCTAATTCTGTTTGGTTGGAAAAAAAAGCAAACCCCTGCAAAATAAACTGTATAATGTACACGCTACTGATCTTTTGCCAAGGTGTCAATACAACAGAAGTTGGCTAATCATTTTGAAATTGTCTGATTTTTTTATTTTCTAATTTATCCAGTGATCTGATAGTTAATAAATATGAGACTTATTTAAATTCCTAAACTATTTAGTGGGTCTAGAGTTGTTATGCAATTAATATAATATATCTAATAGAATATACGTTTTCTTTGAATGGGTCAATACCTAAAAAGTCATATAATAGTTAGCTAAATTGAAAATTTTAGATAAATCTCAAGCGTTTTCTAAAAAGCTTTGTCAATCAACCTAACCATCGACTTTAAAGCCTTGATAAGCGGTTGAGCGGGCGAGCCAAGATGGGGTCAATGTGAATTAGCGAGCATGCGCACAGTCAAGGCATTTTTTAGCCAATCAAAGCTGATCAGTGGTGTATTGTTCACAGTGTCACATGTATCACATTGGAATGGACACAGACTAAACTGGGACGACAACAAGCACCCTCATGTGTGTTGACCAATGAACTATATGCGTGGAATGGACACGTCTCATTGGCTGGTTTGGATCTGTGCCGCCATTGATAGTTGAAGCGCACGTGCATAACAGACCTGGATCGAAGTCGCCTCATCTCCTAGTAATGGCCGCATTCGATGCATATCAAATACCACGTGACCTCCATTCCACGCATACAGTTCATGTGTGTTACCTGGAAATTTACATTTCAATATTGTCGATAGGATGTTTGGATTTGAAAAATACGCAAATGTTTTTAATTAGAATTTTGTCAGAACCAAAAGTAAAAAATGCCCCTCCAAACGAGTAAATATTGATTTAAAAATGTTTTTTATTTTACATGTATCTCAAACTGTGCCTTTATTTTCCAAAATGTTTTAAGCAGAAAAAATGCTCAAAGCGGAAGTTTAAAAAAAGTTATGATGAGAATAGAATGATGTTGGCTAAATTAGCAAACCAGTGGTGTTTGTTTCTTTAAATCTGTGAATGTATGTATTTAGATATATCATGTATATACCGCTGTTTGTTTATATCTATTTGTTGTAAAACACGCCTGTAATTAATGTGTATTTATAGCCAAACTAAAATGATATCCATAGATTGTTGGGTTTCAGTGTCTATTTTTTTTGTATTTTATCCCGATAGAACAAGAACAAGACATTTCTTTTTTGTCAGAATTCAAAAGTTTTTAATTTGAAATTACAAATTTGATTTGCAAGGTAAATACAATGTCCATAAAGACGAGCCTGCGCATGCGTGAAAACGTCGGTTTGAGGCACACTTACGTCATCTAAAAAAAAAACTATTGATTGACCATGACCTGTTTTATGGATTTAATCCAAAAATTACAGACGAAGAAGCTGCTTTGAGCTGCGTTTGAAGTAAAGATTGAGGAAGAAATAAAAAATATCACTAACATCTGTAGCCTATGGTGGCTGATTAGTGCCATTTCGCGTTCTCGCGTTTTCGCCTCCTAATTATCGCAGCGATAATTAGGAGGCGAAAACGCGAGAATACGAAATTAAACTAAAATCTCGCCCGGAGAATGCGAAATAAAATTAAAATCTCGCCGCGAGAATGCGAAATAAAATTAAAATCTCGCCGCGAGAATGCGAAATAAAATTAAAATCTCGCCGCGAGAATGCGAAAACACGATAAAAAATATAATCTCGCCGCCAGAAATGCGAAAACTCGAAAATGAGCCAAAAGTGCTTTATTTGTGTCATTTCGCGTTCTGGAGTTTTGGCCGCGAGAACGCGAAATCATTTTTTAAAGGGGCATGAGCTGCCAAAATGTTGATATTTTGACGTAAACACAGAATGTTGAAATTATCGGCTATTTTTCTCAAAACGTATAATTCAGAAGCTTTTTAGTGCTTCTAGTCTCGAAAATGTACGATAAAGTATTGTTTTAAACTAACTTTGGCTTAGAATGAATGAATGGTCGTCCCGGTTATTTAAATTTTGCTACTTTTCGAACACGTTTTCGGTTCGTACAGGGAACCTACAGTATGGATTTTTCTCATTCCAACGCCAATCATTTAGTTTTTCGATGGCCTTCAAAGTCTCTTACTGTCGCGACGATCAGAAAGTATGAAAAAAGTGGGAATTTCGGCAGCTCATGCCCCTTTAAATCTCCCTGCGAGAATGCGAAAACAAGAAAAAAAATTAAAATTCACCCAATTAATCTGTATTCTTGTTCAGAAGTGGCTTTGGAGTCACGCCAGAATGCGAAAACTAGAAATAAGCAAATAGCGCTTTTTTGTGCCACTGCTTTTTTTTGTGCCACTATAATCTCGCCGCGACAACGCGAAAACTCGAAAACAAGAAAACGAAAGTAACTTGCAAGTGGATTGCACCCATACTGTCTACACTTCCGCCTGAAAAGTCTGCTTTCGCTTTCGAAATACAGATTCAGAGTCATATGAGTAAAAGTCAAACTCTCCCATTGTCATACTGGCGATATATGTGTGGGAATGGTTTTAGTATTCCTACTCCCCCCTCACCCCTCGCATTCTCGCATTCTCACGGCGAGATTTTAAATTTATTACGAGTTTTCGCGTCGAGAACGCGAAATGGCACAAATAAAGCACTTTTGGCTCATTTTCGAGTTTTCGCCTTCTCGCGGCGAGATTAATTTTTTATCGTGTTTTCACATTCTCGAGGCGAGATTTTAGTTTTATTTCGCGTTCTCGCAATATCGCATCGAGATTTTAGTTTAATTTCGTATTCTCGCCTCCTAATTCTCGCAGCGAAAACGCGAGAACGCGAAATGGCACAAATCAGCCACCATAGTAGCCCGTGTAAACCGAAGATGTGTACTATAATAACGGACGAAATTCAAATAGCTGGGATGTATGAGTACGTTGTACGGGTTTTATTTTTCTTTGATAAGATTTATTCCATAAAAAAACTTGATACATCCTATATCTCGAGTGTAAACTTTTCACATATTTAAGGTATACATAGTCAGTATTTAACAAACATTGTTAAACTTTGTCACAGCATGTTAAACCTCTATTTCTTTCACATCGAAATATGGAGGAGAAAACAGAGGTGTCTGTCCTTAAGGGATAATGCCTTGAGGGTCAGTGTAGAGCCCCACCTCCAATCTTGAGAGGGTGAATCCTCTCAAGGATGGACGAAGCGTACCTTACCACTAATCAGAAAGAAATGATCATAACGTTTGACATAGTTGACATTCAAAGTAGGCTACTAAAATTTAAACCAAATACACATTTTTTTTTTAATATTAAATATTAATGTTTCGTATCTGACACTCTCTATTGAACATACTTTTTAAATTAGGATGCTTCCCATACTTAAATTTACTAATACATAGTTTTCCAATTATGATAATTTTGTTAATAAGAATGAAAGATGTGCCATAGAGGCTGTCTGTAATTCCTAACATTACATCAATGACAGACAGAACAATGTTTTTTTGTGTACATATAGTTAGTGCTCGTGAAATTTCATTCCAGAAACGGTTAACCTCTTCACATTCAAAGAAGAAATGTTCTATCAGAAGTCTATGAACAGGGAAGTGTGAAATGTCGCATTACCCCATGTTCAGGGCACTGGCGCTTTCCAAGGAGTATAGATGGACTGGAGAGGGCACGACAGCCACTCAGCGCACAACGTTTTGAAGCCGGTGGGCGGAGCTTATCCGCCATCTTTGTCTACGCAAAACATTGACTCACAGTACACAGATCGCAACTGGTAGACGCTTCGGTTTTTACTCATTTTCTTTGATAAGAGGCATTGTCAACCGTTGCACCAAAGAGGGATTTTAACCATTTCATGAAAGAAAGCCTTAGACATGAATATTTTAATTCATAACATTTGTAAAATGTTATATTTAGTTGAAGTTGGACATGCTCACAGGAGACAGACGACGGTTGACAGGAAGTAAAGACAACAATGTAGAACTGTAGATTCTAATTTTTCTTCGCTAGTCAGCGTTCCATACACATAATAGGAGCTGAATCACGGTGAGTAGATGGAAATCTTACACCAAAAATTTAACAAGTCACATTGAAATGATTGAAAACCAAATTGATTTATTTTGACACTCTTTGAGTTTGACATTTCTCTTCTGACAGCTATACTATAGCACAGGCACTTCCATCAGATGATATTAGTAATAGTATATAGATATAATATTATATATACTAGTGGACCTACAAATATCATCTGATGAAAGTGCCTGTGAGCTATAGTATATCGAATATCGTCGACATGGTCAGGTCAGAGCTAATAATTATAGCACTTAGAAATACAATTTGCATTTAATAGAGTTATAAGTCAACAGTAGTGGCGTAGACTTTGTAGCATTCCCATCCCATATTTTTCAGACAAAACAAGCTCATTGTAGAATCCAGTTACACTATCAATACAGAGTAAAAGCCTTAAAAATCCAGTCTTTCTATTTCCTAACAAAATTGATTGGCCATTTATGGATTCTTTTAATGACAGAATATATCTTTTTGTTTCAGGAGTTCAGAATATCAAAAAGCTTGTCAAATACTCGAATGAATTGAATGGTGGATTGGCATTTGACAAACTCTGGAAACTCCTCGTTTAAACAGAATTCCAGGGAAGTTGCCATTGACTCGCTCAAAACCTGAGCAGCTAGTTTAACGGACATTTTTTTTTTGAACCAATCAATGTGAGCTGGACGAAGTTTATTCCCTAGATGTAAACCTTCTCATTGTTGTAATTTGTGGAGGGAAAGAATATATTCCTATTTGATAAGGTCTTGGTCAATACATAAGGAACTTTTATCTGCTAAAGTGTTCCGCACAAACTTAAGCATATGACAAGGATCAAGCAAAGTGTGATATGCATGATGATTGATGTTTTGGTTTTGAAAAAGTATTAATGTTCATAGCTGTTTTTGTTTAAAAAAATGTTTTTATTTAAAGTGGCATGAGCTGCCAAATTTCACACTTTTTTCATAATTTTTGATTGTCACGACAGTAGGAGGCTTTGAAGACGGACCATCGAAAAACTAAATGATTGGCGTTGGAATAAGGAAAATATATATAGTATGTGTCCTGTACAAACCGAAAACGTGTTCGAAATGTAAACAAAATTTAAATAACCGGGACGACCATTCATTCGTTCATTCTAAGCCAAAGTTAGTTAAAAAACAATACTTTTATCGTACATTTTCGAGACTAGAAGTACTAAAAAGCTTCTGAATTATACTTCTTGAGAAAAATAGCCAATAATTTCAACATTCTGTTTTAACGTCAAAATATCAACATTTTGGCAGCTCATGCCACTTTTAAAAAAAAATTGCTGTAATTCTTTGAAATTAATGGTTTGTGCAGTTTTTCTACTGTTGCTATAAAAAAAGTTATGATTGTTTTGTTGGTTTTGAGAAAGTATTCATGTTCACAGCTGTTTTTGTTTTAAGAAAAAATTAGAGTAGTAAAACACGAATAACACCACCTTGGCTTCACCACGTTGTAGAAAATTGGAAACATTGGAAAAGCTTGTGTTTCCAATTTTCTACAACGTGGTGAAGCCTTTGTTATTTGTGTTTTAACTTTTACTAAATTATGGAACCCACGTTTAAAGAGTATTTAAAAATTAGAAGTTTTGGAAAAAAAAAGTGTTGATTTAAAAATTTGCTGTAATTCTTGTGCAGTTTTGATTGTTTTGAAAAAAAAATTGTTCATTGAAAAAAGATAAAAAAATAATGTCAAATTCTTTGAAAAAAAAAATGAATGAAAAAGACAGTTCTGAAAGCAGTGTTGTATACTTGTTATGTTGTTGTTTCTTTTTAATTCAACTTTTAATGTAGGCATAGACCCTTAGACTTAATTTAAATTAAGTATCCTGGTTTTTTTCTGCCATAAAGTCTACATATAACCTAAGGACAGGTTGTCTGGAAATTCTGTATTAGAATCATTTTTTTTTCTATTGATAATTAATGCCTTATATTGGGTTTACGCGCCCCATACTGTGAATGCTGTTTGTATTTTAATTGGTAATAAAAAATGGATTTTTTAATTATATGCCAAACTTTGACTTTATATTTACCGATGGAAGGTAACAGCATGCTTTTTCTTACTGCCTGGCCTATTTGTACAGCCATATGCTGCACACGAAGGCATTATTTTGAAAAATAACGAACCGTGTTATACACGTTAAGTGAACTTGGCTACGGTTTGTTTTGCGTAGACAAAGATGGCGGACACCTTCGCGACCGGCATCTGAATTGTGACGTCATGCCCTCTCCAGTCCATCTATACTCCTTGGCGCTTTCAGCCTGCTTATACTACACTATGTGACGTTTATGCGCGGTAGATTTTGAAATTGTAAACGGTTGCGCAATTTCAAATCAGAAAATAAATTCATTCTCCACTTACTGCATCTATCGGCAATTCCAGTAACCGCAGTTCGGAGAGTGCATTGGTTCTTATAAAAGCTTTACCGAACACGCGACTCTGATATCTCCATTTCGACTCAAATCGTTCCAAACAAGTCTTCTTGTCTCATTATCAACTTTATGGAGCTCTTCGGAAACTTTAACTTTTGCTCCATCAAATACTGTTGTCATATCTAAAACGTTCGCCATGTTTTTTCGTATGCATCCCATAATAGTACATAGGAGAAAGTGAAGGAAAGCCACGGTTTCTGACTAACCGAGAGAGGGCTCTGTGTATGGTGATCTCTGGGTCAAAAGGCGCCAATGCCCTGAATACTATGTAATGGGACGCTTCACACTTCCACATTCATAGACTTCTGGTTCTATATATTCCACGATCCCGCACCATTTACATTTGTCTGTATTGGATAGTGACATTTTCTTCAGCAATACGCTGGTAGGATATATTTTGTGCATAATTTTCCAATGCAGTTCTCGCAGTTTTGTTTCGTCTGTTACATTTACAGTTACAGACCATTTTTCCTTCCAATTGAAAGTTTTTTTCAAATTTTTGTTGTACGGGTTGTACGGGTTTTGTTGCTTATAAAACCACCAACGGAAAACTCTTATTTTGTACTCCTTGGTTAAAAGGACGAACAGTAGCTAATTCTGTTTCAACGAAGTTTTCCCTATATTTGGCAGTTTATGGCACTTTGAGGAAGGCATAAAATCTATTTTGCATACGCGGCTAGTTGAACGCGCGAGTCATCAAAAGTGTCCGTAATTAAATTTTCACGACCTTACCCAGAAACACCCTGTGTAAATATCTGGTTGTGTTACTCATTTTTGCTAGTAACGTTTGGACAACGTTTCAAGAACTAACAATGGAGCCGTGATGATTCGGTGCAAAGTGAATGTAGGACAATCCTTAAATAGAACACAAAACTACATACATTATTCTTCGTTGTGGTTTTGTCTCTAAATTACGTGTTCGCCATGTTTACTTATAGAGTCCTTCATTTTGTTTAAAGTGGCATGAGCTGCCAAAATGGAGATATTTGGCAATTATAACTGAATGTTAAATATATCGACTGTTTTTCTCAAGACGTACGATTCAGAAGCTTTTTAGTACTTATAGTCTCGAGAATGTACGATAAAGTATTGTTTTCAACTAACTTTGGATGAATGGTCGTCCGGAATATTTAAATTTTGCTTATTTTTCGAACACTGTTTCGGTTCGTACAGGCCACATACTGTATGGATTGTCCTCATTCCAACGCCAATCATTTAGTTTTTCGATGACCTTCAAATCCTCTTACTCTCGTGATCATCAGAATCTATGAAAAAGTGTGAATTTTGGCAGCTCATGCCACTTTAAAGGGGCATTAGATGCCAACATTCTTAGATATTTCAGAAACTCTCATTGTCAAGACATGATAGAGTTTGAAGGTCAACACAAATGATATGATTGACGTCGAAGTGAGAAAAATCTTTAGAGGTTGTGGCCTGAGAGACACAAAAAACAAAAAAAAAAACTTTCACCTAATGGATTTGAATACATTTGGTAATTCTAATGTTTTTTGGCCGTTTTTTTCTTGGTTTGGAGACGCTAGCTTCTGTATGGTGTGGAGCATCAAGGTCGCATCCAGTCGGAACTACCTTCGGCTATCTTCGCTCGCTACCGATCGGCTTTGACACGCGGGTATTTCACGCACGTAAATCCCCGAAGTTATCAGACTGGGTCGCATCATGAAACAGCACCTTGAACCAAAACGATTTGAACTGAAATCAGAAAACCGCATGTAAACTGTCAAATCACAACGAAAACATTTCCATCGCGGTGGAAATGTCTCCACTGCAGCTGGGACATTTTCTTCACAGAGGAAATGTTTACACCGCAGAGAAAAGGTTCTCATGGCGATGTCAACATTTTAATTTTTCTGGCGATTTGGAATTTGTTTGCAAATCGTTTTACTTTTATTGATTCATGCCGGATTTTCTTCTACAAATATAACCTCTCGCTTTCCGACAAAAAAAAACAAAACACTGAAAATGCCAAAGTTCGCGCCATGGCACTAATTGGACTCTGTAGAATTGAGTACAAAAATCTTGATATTGGAATTGTAATACACAAAGTCAGTAAAACTTTCATCAAAATATTTTAACAAATGACTAATATGATAATGGCAGAAATATAATATAAACAGATCTGACGTGAGTGGACTACGGAAAATATCACGATTTTCGGCCAAGTGTTTACTATGATGAGGCAGAATTTCTCCAAGTGGCCTATTTACCATACGAGCAAAACTACTAAAAGCAAGCAGTAAGCATGTAAGATATTTACATATATTTGTATGCAAGGCCCGTAAAGCGTTGAATTACATTCTCCGCGCCGGAGTCACACAAAAGACTTAAGTATTCACTTAGTGTGTCCCTGAAGAGTACATGGCAAACAGGTCAAAATCTGTGCCTGTAAACACGATAGAAGTACCACTGAAGCCGATCAAAGATACTAATATATACCGTTCCTTGGATACGCAGGTCACATGTTAGACACACCCCCGCCACGCCCACGACACACCCATAGTCATGCACAGATCCAACTGTTAGAAACTGGTTTGTTTTGGTTCGTTGTGAGGGTCATTGGTGTTGCGAAATATTTCATCCACTTAAATGAAATGAACTGTCAAAATTGGGACTTATTTCATGTATTCAGATTGTTAAAAAATTGTGTGTGTTTGGAGTTATTTGAGAAAAATAAACCCGCGTTTAAATGCAAAAAATATATCTCTAGGCTATTTCTGGTAGGAACCCCAAGAAATGTACAAAAAGCTGACACACAAAGAAAAAAAAAAGCAAAAAAAAAAAGCAATGTTAGTGAAGTTAGCTAAGCTAACAAGCGGCATCGATCGAAGGTCTGTGTGGGACTGAGGGACGATCACTCTAACCCACTGTACCATCGAGGCCCCCCATCCCCTTTGAAGCGCGGAGTTTGGTTTTCCACCCTTTTTGAACCACCGATCACCTAACTCCAATCATCGACCAGTAATGACAGGCCACGAACTAACGAACAAGCAGCCGACCACCAAAACAGACCACCAGCAATCGACCACCAAAAACAGACCACTAACCACAGACTACCTACCACAGGCCACAATTCACAGACAAAAAGCCACTGGCAATCCCCAAACACTGACTTACTGCAGCAATTTTGCAGCCATCCTGGAATAAGAATCAACAAGAATCAATATAAAATGTTTTCATATTATTTGGATATTGTGCTTCGAGGTACCGGTAGGGATGCATTGTCGAAAGACTTGTTACTTAAAGTGGCATGAGCTGCCAAAATTCACACTTCATAAAATTCATAATTTCTGATCGTCACGACAGTAAGAGTCTTTGAAGGGCATCCAAAAACTAAATGTTTGGCGTTGGAAGGAGGCAAATCCATACAGCATGTGGCCTATACGAACCGGAATAGTGTTCGAAAAGTAAACAAAATTTAAATAACCGGGACGACAATTCATTCATTCTAAGCCAAAGTTAGTTCAAAACAATACTTTATCGTACATTTTCGAGACTAGAAGCACTTAAACGCTTCTGAATTAAACGTCTTGAGAAAAATAGCCAATACTTTCAATATTCTGTTTCAACCTCAAAATATCAACATTCTTGCAGCTCATGCCACTTTAAGGAATCAAAACTTTTCTAAAACAAGTATAACAAAATGTTACTGAATGGTTTGTCGACGAAATGTTGGGAGGTAGAGGGGGTATGTTGCAGACGATTACCTTCACACAAAAGAACGCCACGTAAGTGAAATGATCTTGCAAAATATCAATGACTCAAGCAACAAGGGTAGTTCAAAGCAAACTATGACTGTGGAATCTAAGGACATGATGTGAGTCAGTGGCTTTGAATTGTCTATTTAGATATTTGCACTCACATCACGAAAAGATATACTGTAAATTGAATCCAAGGTCTTGGTGTCATATTATTTTTAGACGCAGCCTCAACTTATAGAAGCACATTGCAGGGTTCAGTTCTCCGATGCCTGTCATTCAAAAATGTGTCACACCTGTGCGTAAAAAAGGGAGATCTTCAAAGCAAATTCTTAGAGTTATACAAACACCAAATATATCTTTTCAACTGTTGTATGACTATCGGTCAACAATAAAGACTTCTAATGCTGAAACATACTCAGTTGACCTCGATTTTAAGTATTTTTTTTATTAATTCCAGAAAATGAATATTTATGACTCGATCCGTCAAAAGTACGCCTACTGCCGCAGACTACAAGAGAGCACGCCTCCTATGGGTTTTAGTTCAATCGAACATGGGATTGAAGTCGAATATGTTGGCCATTGCCGCTTGGCGGTTAATCTTACTCTTACCAGGTAAGCTAATTAGTTTTTAATTAAGAAAATATAATTTGTATAGTTAGAATTGTACAGTTGTCATACCTGTTTTCTTTCTGTGCGTTTATATCAAGCCCCAATCAATGCAAATACAAATTCCTTTTGCCTTCTAACTAGATTGGCTAATAGAAAGGGGTGACCCGGTTTCAATGCCAAGTCGGAACTTTCTTTGGATCTTACGGGCGTCGGTGGTCCAGTGGGATAGAGTGATCGTCCCTTGGTCCCATACAAAACTTCCATCGATGTTGCGCGGGTTCGAATCAAACGCAGACCAAACAAAAATTGAAAACTTTCTGAGTGGATTTTCACTCGGTTGCCGTATTTGGAAGTGTTGCCAAATCCTCGCAGAAGCCCCCCCCCCCCCCCAAAAAAAAAGCCAAAAAACAACAACATTGCAACGCCGCCATATAAGTGAAATATTCTTGAGTGCGGCGTAAAACATTGATTGCACAATGTAGAAGAGTTGCCAAGTACTCATTCTATGTCCCGGGGTTCCTTCCAGCAAAGAGGGTCACGGGTTCGAATCCCACTCAGTCCAAAAATTGGAAAATTTTTTAACTGGGTTTTCACTCGAACGACCTATGTGGGATGGTTGCCAGTTACCAGCGGAAGGTCGTGGGTTTCCTCCGGGCACAGAGCCCGGTTTCCTCCCACAATAAAACTGGCAACGCCGCCATATAAGTGAAATACTCTTGAGCGCGGCGTAAAACACCAAACAATCAATCAATCAATCCAGCAAAGAGCTCCCCCCTTTCAACTTCCCACTAAACCTGGCAACGCCTTGTAAGCAAAATAGCCTTGAGGGATGTCTATAACATCAATCAATCAACACCAGGATGTCTTTCCCGTTGAGCCGATGATTGACTGTAGTCATGCATAAAATCCGTCTCCGTGGCCTTCCACCAACGTTTGTTTTCAGATGTTTATTAAATACCAATTTTTACATTTGGTTGTGTTTCAGTTTTATCTCAGAGCCAGGTACCGAGAAACAATCCTCTGATTCCCGCGAGTTTCGCTAACTCCGCCAATGTGGGATTAACTTACCGATCGGGGAAAGATGTCACCGAGGAATTCTGCGATCAAGAGTTCGATCTCGAGTGAGTACAACTGTACTTTATTGTAGGATTTTGTAGTCCATAAATGCGGCACATATTGGAGTCTCATTTGGTTTAAAGTGGCATGAGCTGCCAAAATGTTGATATTTTGACGTTGATACAGAATGCTTAAATTATCGGCTATTTTTTCTAAGACCTATATTTCAAAGACTTTTTGGTGCTTCTAGTCTCGGGAATGTACGTTAAAGTATTGTTTTGAGCTAACTTTTGCTTAGAATGAATGAATGGTCGTCCCGGTTATTTAAATTTTGTTTACTTTTCGAACACGTTTTCGGTTCGCACAGGCCACATATTGTATGGATTTTCCTCATTCCAACGCCAATGATTGAGTTTTTCGATGGCCTTCAAAGCCTCTTACTGTCGGGACGATCAGAAATTATGAAAAAAGTGTAAATTTCGGCAGCTCATGCCACTTTAAATACTGTTCAAAAATCAAATATTAAAGAATTATTCATCTAATGCAACGTCAATATACATTTCTAATGAACTTCTTTTTGACATGTGGTCGTTTTACAGGTAACAACGGGTTCGTAATAGGAAAGCTTCTTTTACAATACGCCGCCAAATAAGTGAAATAATCTTGAGTGCGGCGTAAACATCAATCAATCTTTTAAAATAATTTTGGGCGTCCATAGTATATGAAATATAAGCTTAAGTGAATGAAAAAGACATTTAAGTGAAGACTTAAGATATACATCATATTTTAGAGATAACAACCTAGACGAGATTCTTGCACTTTTGGGATCAGAATTTGCCAACGTCACGGATAGAATGCGTCGTCATGCTCATCTCCTGGATTAGGGGATACGAGTATCTTGCGACTTCAATATGATATCATGTAAGTGGTAATGTGTCGCCTTTTATGACGAATATGGAGACAAAATCGGCAGAATCCAGATTTCTCGGCTAACAGAGGCCCAAAAAACCTGAACAGTGTTGTATTTGTGTTAATGGCCGGGCTGATCAAATAACTGGCAATTGTTCATTTCAGGGCAAGCTCTGTCGTGATAAATTTCTCGGACGCTGATTTGGAAGTAACAGCATCAGCTGTTCGCAATGCACCTACAGTTCAAGTATCTGGAACAACATCCAGTAAGTATAATCAAATATTTTTTTAAAGACAACGATTCAAGTGATATAGATTTCATTATGAAATAAAGTCTTTTGATTGCACCATTTTGAGCCATAAACGCTTAACTTAACTTTATTCACAATGTCACAAAAGTAATATTGGTTGCACGAGTAATAAAGAATGCTCATCGTATCTTGACTTTATTCACAGTGTCACAAAGTAATAAAGGTTGCACGTGTAATAAAGAATGCCCATCGTATCTTGATTTTATTCACAGTGTCACAAAGTAATTTTGGTTGCACGTGTAATAAAGAATGCCCATCGTATCTTGATTTTATTCACAGTGTCACAAAGTAATATTGGTTACACGGGTATTATGGAAAGTGCATCTGTAACTCAATTCATTGGCGATTAGAACAAATGTTTCTCTTCAAAAATGTTCTAAATTTCCGCGAATTTTGAATAGAATGCCGGGGAAAAAATAGAGGCACAAACTATGTTCTGAATTTAGGCAAACATACCTTCAAGTGGCATAATGACTGTCATCACAGTTAGAGCCAATCGAACGAGATAATTGAAAAACTAAATGATTGACGATGAAATGAGAAAAGTCCATTGTGTTTGTGGCCTATACTAAATAAAAGAAAGAAAACAAAACTCAAATAATTACCAGGACTAACGATCATTCATTCTAAACCCAAATAAGTGTAAAACAATACTTTATCGTACATTCTCCAAGCTAGGAGCACTAAAAAGGGTTTGGATTGTACGTGTTCAGAAATATAGCCGATAATTTCAACCTTCTGCTTGAACGGCAAAAAAAATATAATTTTGGCAATTCAAGTAAAATGAATAAAAAATCGGAATTTGGGATGCGTAAGTTTAGACCTTGTTCCGTCGGTTGGGGGCGATTTGTCTATGAGACAATAAGTCAATGATTTAATTAATCATTAATCAATCAACTAATCAACCATCCAACGACAATTGAGGGGCCTCGGTGGTCCAGTGGGTTAAAGTGATCGTCCCTCAGCCCCACACAGACCTTCCGTCCGTGTGGCGTGGGTTCGAATCACACTCAGATCAAATGAAAAAAAAATGATAACTTTCTGAGTGGATTTTTCACTCGATCGCCGTATGTGGAAGAGTTGATAATAAAATGCAGAATTTAATATACCGATCACTTTTTCTGCCCTTCCAGATGCGTTATTCACGTACATGGTGCTAAACCAAGGCGAGAGGCTGGCCCAACATGGGACCCGGGAGAGGCCCTCGATTCAAGAGTTAAGAATGAATATAAGAGGCAATGCGTTTGATACTGGTGAAGTTGTCATCCCTTATATGCCGGTTGTTCCCGATGTTCGTGGAAGCACAGAACTCCTTGTGTTGTTATTTAGACAGGATGATGGGGAACTGGACACTAGTATCAAGAATTACGTGAACGCAGACTGTCGAGGTGCCGGTCTAAGGTAAGTACCTTTGTTGGGATGTATAGACCAATGAACTATATGCGTGGAATGGACACGTCTCATTGGCTGGCTTGGGTCTGACTTTGTAAAATGTGCCGCCATTGATAGTTGAAGCGCGCCTGCATAACAGACCTGGATAGACATTGCATCATCTCCTAGTAATGGCGAGATTCGATGCACATCAAATGTCATGTGACCTCCATTCCATGCATATGGTTCATTGGTTTAGATTACCTCACTTGTCACTAGATTGTGCACCTAAATGTAAACCCTTTGAACATGCTTTTGTCCAGTCTTTATCTGATTGGCTAAGAGGTTACCATCATTGGCTTACCTATTTTTTTTTTACGCTTGACAGCTAATAAAAGACCACAATGCTCAAAACAAATTGATCAACTTTCAAAATCTTACATTTAAGCCTAGGTTAAATTCATCCTCTTCAAGGCCTTCGTAACTCAGCAATATGACCAGTTTTTTGCTAGCCTCTCTGTCCTCAAAGCCTCCTTTGTAATCCAAAGAGATAAGAAGACTTTGAAGAGAAAGTATCATGGGTTTGAAGTGAGATTTTTGTGTAACATAATACTGTATTTTATAAACGTCATCATGGCCCATGGAAAAATCGCAAAAATATATGTGTGGTACCGTTGGAAAGGAAAAATAAGTATTTTTTGTTTTCAATGTTTTAGTTTTTTTGTTAAAAAACACGAATTGTTATCTAATATCTCACTTTCCAATGGTCACTTTTTGAAATTAAGTCCCGTTTCATAAAATCAACTTACTAAATTTTTAACGCTGTTCAAGATACCTTTAAACATACCGACGACGGTAGATTGTTTACAAAGGGAAATAAAAAACAACAACTTTGAATCAAGAGTCACAATGATTAAACCATTTGAGTAATTGCCTCCATTGACCCCATTGGATGAGCTAGGAAAGTATATAGTATCAGTGTAATCCTGTAATAATTTGCTTAAATTCATAATGCCGCTTTTCTTGTTTCAACACTATCTTCATTTTGAAAAATGAATGAGAATGAGTTCCGATTTTTTTCCATTCAGATGTGCCTTTGATGTTAAGCGGTTTGTCGAAAGACAGAATTTGACTCTACAGTTCGCCGGAGGTTTCACCGTAAAGGAAGACGAATTTTCACTATCTAAGTTGGCAACACGCGAACCAAAAGCCGCTTGTCATCGTCTATGGCTTCGTCAAATCGAAGGTAAATTTCTTTGAATGTCTTCTCTATAGAAGGCATCGAAAGACATTCAATCATTAATGACTCAGCATTGAGTTGCGGTTGCGTCTTTCACACAGTGGTGTGTAATGTAGTTAAAGTCTGCTACTTCTCTGTGCCTCTGAATAGGTCCGGGAGCCATTCGATTTTAGGTAGTGTTTCGCACTTGGAATTTACGTTAATGGAGTGATACAAAACTGCGTTATAACAAGATCAATTAAAAACAAAAATCTTTATAAAGTTCAATTCAACACAGCTACTTTGACAATGTGAATATTTTACCAAGGTTTCTTTTGATTGGAAAATCCTGTCAGGAAAATTATTTTCAATAGATGCTTTAGGGATTTTTCTACTGTTATAATTAGAAAACTAGAAATTCTTGTAAAAATGTAGGTAGATTTATTATTTGGGTAAAAAATTGTCCAACATTTCGGGAATTGCTTGAGTTTTTATATTACGTTTTTATTGTTTGACTTGCTTTAAAGGAAGCATTGATTTTGGGAAAAGTTTACTCTAAGCTTATATGATTGCGTTGTATTCTTTTTCCATATGTGCATATTTGTCTTCGAAACGGTTATTTTGATTCGTTTTTTCTCTCTCCAGACAATCCATTAATTGGACGGGCTAACTTGAAAGTCGGTATCCGAGCTCAATTTAAAACAGAAGAAGAGGTAACACAACCGCTGTGTGGTCGAGTATTTCATTACATGTAAGTTTTCTATATTTCTTATCGGGAGGGAAATCTCAAAGCATGCGAAGTACCTAGTCTTGGGACGTCGAGAGATCTGAAACCTAAGAATCACGGAATAGATACAGATGGATGTTTTTTTATGTTAGACAAATTTTATAACTTCTCTGTAATATATATACACTGTCAGACAAATAGATTAATTGATTGTTTGGCGTTTTACGCCGCACTCAAAATTATTTCACTTATATGGCGGCGTTGCCAGTTTCAGTGTGGGAGGAAACCGCGCTCTATGCCCGGAGGAAACCCACGATCTTCTGGTGGTAACTGGCAACCATCTCACAATGGTCGTTCGAGTGAAAACCCAGTCAGAGAATTTTCAATTTTTTTTCGGCTGTGGGATTTGAACCCGCGACCCATAGGTGGAAGGCTGAACGCATTTAGCGTCAACGGTCTACCTACTGAGACACGGAGACCCCGCCGGACAAATAGAATAACAAAGGCTAATTGGTTCAAGCAAAAGTTGATAAACATACATGTAGGTGAACAAAGAAATCCACATAATATCGACGTAATAAGATCTTTTGCTTCCGTAAAGAAATAAACCAAATATTTATACATATATATATCTTCTTCATGACGTTAACTTCTAGATAACCACAAATATGTATAATGTTTGTAGTTTAAGGTTAATTAAATAATAATAATAATATAATTTTATTTCAGACACATAATATGTCCATACGAGTGGAAAAAAACAATAGTAAATAAATTTGTAAATAGATTCCTGGATTGGTTAATTTACAGTAATTTAGAAGTTATAATACATATAGTAATGCATTCCCCTTTGCTGTCAAAGTAGAATAGAAAGAACAATCAGTATTTAGTGATTTCAATTTATGATTTCATGGTAAAAAACCTACACCGAGGAGTCCTGGGAGAAATCCAGGCCCGGGTGAGACTGCGAATGGTTAACGCAACTCTGGGAAGCCGTTCCACCCGCATGCTCTTCCAGCTGAGCTACAAGGCTTTGTTGGGAACCTGGGGCTCGTTTCACAAAGCAGTCGCATCGCAAACGAAGCCTAGTTGCCTATGGATACCATATTGAAGAGATACGACGTCATGGCAACTGTGATTGATGGCACTTTGCGACGGCTTCGTGAAACGTCCCCCAGCTTGCTTGCTATATTCTTTTATATTGGTTGATTGTTGTACCCCGCACTCATTTTTTATCTATACACGTTGAGCGTAAGTCAAGCTTATCATTTATTAATAACGATAACTAATGAAGGTAGTGTTTCGTATACAATGACTGAATTAGTTTTACTAGAATACGTTGCAATCTAAATCATAATTAACCACTGTCGAATGTCTCTGTTTATAAGGAACGACGATGTCACCATCGCGTGGAACATCACCGATCCGGTCCCGAGCAGGAAAGTTCGTTCTTTACCACACGTTACTTTCAATGATTTGATGATGGGAGACGACGACGAAGAACAAAATAACGGTTCTATGGGTGGGGGCCCACATGCCACGAACAACCAAACAAAAGGTAAGCCATGTATTGCCATAAGCTACTTTTTAAAAGCTTAACTTATTTGTGTCTTGGTAACAACCAAACAAAAGGTAAGCCATGTATTGCCATAAGCTACTTTTTAAAAGCTTAACTTATTTATGTCTTGTAAAAATGGGCGTGCCAGTATTATCTTTGTTTTTGGATTTACTCTTTCCTAAAAAAAAACGGCAAAAATTCTTTTTACATATTTTTTTTCTAAGCAGGGATGAGGACACGGATAAAAACAGATTGAATGATTGATGTTTCACGATTATCCACTTACTTGCTAATGCCGGTTTTTTGTCGGAAGGAGATCTCAGACCCTAGACATGGAAGAGTGGATCCATCCAGAACGATTGTACTCCTATATTGAGGAATAAATAAAAAAGCTAGCTACGACTACAGGTGTCAGTTAAGGGTTTCTAAAGACCCTTCACCCCCTCAAAAATTAAAATAAAACAAAAGAAAACCATACAAACAAACAACAAGAAAAATAGAAGAGGATTGAGTGGGTTTTCAGAGTAAGGCACGAGGATCTGAATATAGGCTGCGTTAACCAGTAAATGCTTTGATGCTTGCAATATGACGCCATTAAGCATTGGTTGGATTCATAATAGACCATTTGCCAGTTTTGCGCGCAACAATGAAATGACGTCGCGGCATCAATCTTACACCGGACAAGCCCAGTAGTCATCTTGACTTTTGCCATATTCGGTGAAAAACCCTTTTCATTCACAACGTTTTCAGATTTCTAGATTCATTCGGATATAAACTGTGCTAATAAAGGTTTTCATTTCTTATATCTGTTGTAAACTACCGAAAATTTGAAGTTAAAAACAGCCGGATCCTTTGTCCGGCCTACTACTTGGGGCAGTCATTGTGACGTCGCTAAATTACGTCATGTGAAAGTAATTGGCAAATCACCTATTAATAACACTTTTGCCTAGGTTGTAATTTGAATTTCTTTTCCAGAGAATGAGGGGCCGCCTATGTATACGTTGCTTCTTGTTCACTCACGTTATATGGCCCCTAGAATGTCAGATAAGCCCTTCGTAAATTGGGTGGTCTCGAACATTGAAAACAAGCAAGTGAACACCGGGGATTGCAGCGTCCCGTACTATCCGAATGTAGTACCGAGGAGTAAGAGCCTCACGGCTTTCCTTCTGTACAAGCAGCGTGGCCGGGTGGATATTGACCCCACTGAATATCCCACAGTCAGTGAATGTATACTTCAATATAGGTAAGACAAATAGAAATCGTCTTATATATACTGTAAATGTTTTGGTCGTTGACCCTTAGACAGAGTTTAATAAATTCAAACTTTGCGCCTTTTATAATTTCTAAAATTGTACCCTGCATTCGGAAATTTCTGAGCAGCTTCTCACCAATACAGTCAAAAACCACATGTAGAAAGCTTTTTTTTAAAAAATATCGTTGCTTATAGTGACGTCACCGATCGCCTATCGGTTTGATATAGTAATAGTCTATTTACTATATGCAATTACCATCGAGTCTAATGACGTCACATAGATTTTCGCAAAGCTTTCTGGGTAAATTATGTGCCTCAGTTTGCCATTTTGTTTACCAGAACTTGGCAAGACGTCACGTTTTTGGAAAACATTGTTGACATAACGTGTTTTTATCCACGCATTTTTCTGGTGACTTGGCGCCTTTTACGTCTTCTTCTCAATACAGTATTATTCCTTCCGCCATTTTGTAAAATTATGTAAACATATCTCAATCCCCCGAAAGGCTTTGTGCGTAAACTCCAAGTGACGTCTTCAAGCAATCGGCCAATTAACAAATAGTACAATTTAATTGGTATCAATGACCAGGACGAAACGAAAATGTGTGTTATTAACGGACAAAATGTCAATAGCCAGAGGAGTACATTTGCAAGTTTTGTCGCTCATAAAAACTACGTGAGATTGGCATAAGCTGCCAAAATACGGATTTGAAGTACGTTGAAAAACTAAAGGATTGGCGTTGAAATAAAAAATATCAGTGCAGCCAGTAACCCGTACCCGTGCTATTTATTTAAAAAATTCAAATAGCCGGGATGTATGAGTATATTTTGGGTTTTTTTGCATATAAAAAGTACCTTAACCTACATCCTCGAGGTTAGTATCAAACTGAAGTTCTTATTTTGTAATTTTTGATAAAAATACGATTCTGTTTCAAAGAAATTTTCCCAATCTTTGGCGGCTCATGTACGTTTAACGTACTAAGATTTGTACTACCGGAGGCTCATATTTCGCTCTTCTTGCTGACGAATAATTAGCTAATACTGCGTCAACGAAAATTTGTCTATATTTGGTAGCTCATGCCATAATAATGTATAAATATCCCCTCCTATCCCCTCCTAGCTTGTCCACTTGTCGTTTCTATGTTTAAATTTTCATACGTGTATATTTTTTTGTTTCCAGGTGCAGCTGGGACATGGCTAAACTCGTCAAAGACAACGATTTGGAGTTGGTTGGAGCTCTACCTTTTTCTGTAGCTGCTGACCCTCATGCCGTCATCTATTGGGTAGAGAATAAAGCCATGTCTTCCGAAGATGGGTGCCGAGAATTGGCAACATTCAAACACGAAGGTAAAACGTTTGCACTTAACTTGTACCCTTCGTTTAAGCAACGTGTATTTCTGCCTTGTCAAACATCTCCGCCGCTTCAGTCTTCAACAGTTAGTGTCGCTGGCCAATTACGTGATCAACCAATCAAAGTAGAGATTTCTGCGTTCCTACTAAAAAGCTTCATACCAGTTTTCATAGGCTATAAGTACCATCAACACTCTTAAAATAGGAAACGCTTCCTGTATATACGAACATAAGAGATTTTTATTTTATTTTTCTCTTTCAAAAGAATTATTTAGTTTGGTATGAACGGGGTTAAGCTCATGTCAGTTATCTTATTCGTGTTCATCATGGCGTCCAAATCCACCATCTTAAATTACGACTTGGTCAAGGTGATCAAATCTGAAAACAAATTGTCTTATTTATACCGGCTTTATGTTACGAGATCTCGCGAGAATATATGACTAATGTCGTGTTTTTATTACAGGGCGCATGCTCGGCGAATGTCTCCCTAAATTCGATGCTTGGAAAGCCTTGAAAAAGGAACTTGAAGAATGTGTAGTGGAATATCGAAGGAAAATGATAATGATGAAAATGGCGAACATGTGCCCTGAACTTGGCTCCCATTGTAAGTTATATTGATTGATTTTTTAATTGATTTTTTTAATACACGAGAACAAAGTACAATTGATACAACTGTGCGAGAACAGAGGCCCTATAGGGCTTATTTTATCCCGTAGATAAATATACAGTTTTCATGAGAGGGGAAAATATAAGAATAACTATAATACTTTATCACGGTCAATTACAACGGTAGCTTGTTCACATGATACGGTTGCCAAATTTATAACTCATATTTGTGGCGGATCACTGAATGCAAAAAACTATTGATTAGATTATCATTCCTTAAACTTTTTAACTTCACAGTTTTATCAACTTTTCTAAGATTGTGATGAATTAATACCCTGCAATCAATCAAATACAATCGACCGACCGACTGAATAAATCAATCGATCAATAAATAAATCAATCAACAAATTTATTAATGGTATTGAAATTTCTTTAAAACAGTCTCTGAAGAAATGAAGAAGATGGTTATGGAGAAAGAGGGTAAGCAGATTAGATTTAAAAAGTTTTAATAATCAGATTTACTAAATAAAATACAGTTTACTAGATTTTTAAGATCATGGCTGGTTTATTTCAAACAGTTTCTGTGCTGTTTGTCAGAGGGCTAGGTGGATTGATACAGATGTAACACTTACATTTTTTTTGTAGGGTTTTCTATCTTTAAATATCTTCTTCGTGTATGAAAGTGACATGGACCACCTGAATTTGTCCTGTAGGCTACCTATAAATTTAAATCAAAACGGAGTCCATCCCAAAATAAACACAATCATTAAGACTGTTGCCTATGCGAAGCAAATTTGTTTGTAGTGCTATGAGCTGCCAAATATAGGGTCAAACAGCTAATGTTTGGTCATCTTTATCAAAAAATACAAAGTAAGAACATTCTGTTGATACCAATATTAGAGATGTACGTTTAGGTAGTTCTATAAACACCCCCCCCCCCCCCCAGATGGAATCATTCATCCCGGTTACTGACTTAACCTATTTTTCGTTTTATGTCAGATAATTGAACATACTTTTCCTTAAATTTCAGACAAAATGAGCAAGGAAGAAACACAAGAGCTTGTCCAAAAATTCTTGATGGATGGTAAGGCTTTTTACAAATATTATGCTCACTAAACCAATGGTCCCAGGTTCGATTGGCTTTTTGACTAAAGCACTAATTCTATATAATGCTGATGTAGAAAAGACAGGTTTCTATCAATGAATTTTATACGTGGACGTGGTTTTTGATTTGCATCGAATGCCGCCATTATTAGGAGATGGTGCAATATTGATCCAGATCGGTCATGCACGCGCTCGTCACTCAGCAATGGCGATGTTTTATCAAAGTCAAATCCAAACCAGCAAATGAGACGTGTCCATTCCAAGTATATAGTTCATTGGTTTCTATGGGTAGAAGATATTCTCGAGTTTACCCAGTAAAGGTGTGAAAAAAAAATACATTATGGATTGCTACCATGAGATTTTTGAGATTCCAAATAAAAATTAAAAAAAATGCTGTGAGTTTTTCCACTCGATCGTCATATGTGGAAGAAATGCCTGATACTCGTCCAGCTTCTTCCGTCCTCTCCCTTTAATCTCGAAACGCCGTCCTCTCCCTTTAATCTCGAAACGCCGTCCTCTCCCTTTAATCTCGAAACGCCGTCCTCTCCCCTTAATCTCGAAACGCCGTCCTCTCCCTTTAATCTCGAAACGCCGTCCTCTCCCTTTAATCTCGAAACGCCGTCCTCTCCCTTTAATCTCGAAACGCCGTCCTCTCCCCTTAATCTCGAAACGCCGTCCTCTCCCTTTAATCTCGAAACGCCGTCCTCTCCCTTTAATCTCGAAACGCCGTCCTCTCCCTTTAATCTCGAAACGCCGTCCTCTCCCTTTAATCTCGAAACGCCGTCCTCTCCCCTTAATCTCGAAACGCCGTCCTCTCCCTTAATCTCGAAACGCCGTCCTCTCCCTTTAATCTCGAAACGCCGTCCTCTCCCCTTAATCTCGAAACGCCGTCCTCTCCCCTTAATCTCGAAACGCCGTCCTCTCCCCTTAATCTCGAAACGCCGTCCTCTCCCTTTAATCTCGAAACGCCGTCCTCTCCCTTTAATCTCGAAACGCCGTCCTCTCCCCTTAATCTCGAAACGCCGTCCTCTCCCCTTAATCTCGAAACGCCGTCCTCTCCCCTTAATCTCGAAACGCCGTCCTCTCCCTTTAATCTCGAAACGCCGTCCTCTCCCTTTAATCTCGAAACGCCGTCCTCTCCTTTAGTCTCGAAACGCCGCCATATCATTGAAATTCTCTTGACTACTGTGTAAAACATCAATCAATACATTTTCACCATCAATAAAAAAATTATGACAATTAACGGACTGTTTAGTGTTTAACAACACACTCAAAATGTCGTTGACCTCTAGGATTGGAGTAAATTGTGACCTCGCTCGTTTTGTTGATGGAAAACCGTAATTAATCATGTTAGTAATATCAATTGGAAATTTGGACCAAACTTAGTTTGTTACAATGAACGAATTAAAGAAAAAGAGATTTCCTGTAAAGCCAAAATTTTTTTCCAAATTTGCGATGGCATTTGATTTGGTTTTTGATTGGCTTCGCAAATAATAATCCCGATATCATCATATCAGCCTATTAATCCACTCTGATTGAACTACAGTTGGCCTCGTTCGCCTTAGCACACCTTTCTATATTCCAATTCTATAATCTTCTAATCTAGCAACATTTATTGGATATAACTTTGACATATATTTGATGTTTATATATATTTCTTAAGTTGTGCTGACCAATCCTAACTCATATAAGCCTTGGATTGATTGGTTGATTGATTGATTATTGGTATCTAACGCCACATCCAGGCTCCAGGCTCATGTGGTCGTTTGTTGGCCAGGTAGTCTTTCGTTTGAGTGGGATTCGACGCATTGGCGAAAGACTTTCAAGCCGCTGAATTATATTGCGTCTGAATAGGTTGAAACAAAACTAAAGGCCCGCTATAAACACGGTGCGATGTGTCGTACCGACTTGTAGCATGCAATAAAAATGGATGTATTTGATTGGTTGACAAATCGTATCAACTAATTAAAAGCATCCATGTGAACGGACCTTAACGTCATTTTTACATGTCTTATTTTGGTCGGTTTCAGCAATGAGCCAAATGAACAAAATGAATCATCAAAATGCCAGTGATGGGGCTATGATGAAACCGAATGAAATGATGATGCAAGCTCCTTGCGCTAAGGCAGTGATGAAGTATTTGATGAAGATGCGAATGAAAATGATGAATGGGGATGAAGAAATGGGCGAAGAAGACGACGATGAGGAAAAAGGTGAATGTATGGAAGCGGCGAAGAAATTTGTCGAAGAACAGTGGGGTAAATATCAAGAAAAGAAGAAAATGGATGAGAAAAAACAGCAAATGGAAAAAGATTGGGAAGCCTGGGAAAGTTGGAACAAATGGGGAAATAAGGAAGGGGAAAAGAAAGAAGATGGAGAAATGAAAGATAAATTGAAACAAATGATGGAAGAAATGATGAAGAAAATGGCTAAAAAAATGAAAGACGGTAAAGAGGGGGAGGACAACTGGGCTGAAAAATGGGCCAACTGGAACAAATGGGGGAACAAGGAAGGGGAAAAGAAAGAAGATGGAGAAATGAAAGACAAATTGAAACAAATGATGGAAGAAATGATGAAGAAAATGGCTGAAAAAATGAAAGACGGTAAAGAGGGCGAGGACAACTGGGCTGAAAAATGGGCCAACTGGAACAAATGGGGAAATAAGGAAGGGGAAAAGAAAGAAGACGGAGAAATGAAAGACAAATTGAAACAAATGATGGAAGAAATGATGAAGAAAATGGCTGAAAAAATGAAAGACGGTAAAGAGGGCGAGGAAAACTGGGCTGAAAAATGGGCCAACTGGAACAAATGGGGGAACAAGGAAGGGGAAAAGAAAGAAGATGGAGAAATGAAAGACAAATTGAAACAAATGATGGAAGAAATGATGAAGAAAATGGCTGAAAAAATGAAAGACGGTAAAGAGGGCGAGGACAACTGGGCTGAAAAATGGGCCAACTGGAACAAATGGGGAAATAAGGAAGGGGAAAAGAAAGAAGACGGAGAAATGAAAGACAAATTGAAACAAATGATGGAAGAAATGATGAAGAAAATGGCTGAAAAAATGAAAGACGGTAAAGAGGGCGAGGACAACTGGGCTGAAAAATGGGCCAACTGGAACAAATGGGGAAATAAGGAAGGGGACAAAAAAGAGGGCGAGGACAACTGGGCTGAAAAATGGGCCAGTTGGAATAAATGGGGAGATAAGGAAGGGGAAAAGAAAGAAGATGGAGAAATGAAAGACAAATTGAAACAAGTGATGGAAGAAATGATGAAGAAAATGGCTGAAAAAATGAAAGACGGTAAAGAGGGGGAGGACAACTGGGCTGAAAAATGGGAGAATTGGAACAAATGGGGAAATAAGGAAGGGGAAAAGAAAGAAGATGGAGAAATGAAAGACAAATTGAAACAAATGATGGAAGAAATGATGAAGAAAATGGCTGAAAAAATGAAAGACGGTAAAGAGGGGGATGGCAGCTGGGCTGAAAAATGGGAGAATTGGAACAAATGGGGAAACAAGGAAGGGGAAAAGGAAAAAGATGGAGAAATGAAAGACAAATTGAAACAAATGGTGGAAGAAATGATGAAGAAAATGGCTGAAAAAATGAAAGACGGTAAAGAGGGGGAGGGCAGCTGGGCTGAAAAATGGGACAATTGGAACAAATCGGGAAACAAGGAAGGGGAAAAGGAAAAAGATGGAGAAATGAAAGACAAATTGAAACAAATGGTGGAAGAAATGATGAAGAAAATGGCCGAAAAAATGAAAGAGGGTGATGACAGTTGGGCTGAAAAATGGGCCAGCTGGAAAAAATGGGGAAATAAAGGGGAAGAAATGAAAGGTAAACTAATGGAACAGATGAAGGAAAAAATAATGGAAAAAATGAAAATGGAGATCAAAAAGAAAGTCATGATGGAATTTTGGGAAAATTTAAAGAAATGTAAAGATGATAGAGACAAGGCTGAATTGATGAAAGAAATGAAAGAGAAAATGGAAGAAAAACTGAAGGAGAAAGTTATGAAAGAAATGAAAGAGAAAATGATGGAAAAAATGCTGATGGAAATGAAAGAAAAAGTAATGATGAAAATGAAGGAAAACATGATGAAAGAAATGAAAGAAAAAATGATGAATGAAACGAAAAAGAAAATGATGACACATCTGTATGAAAAGATGCAAGATGCGAAAGATGAAAAAGAGTCGAAAGACAAGTGGAGTAAAATGATGGAGGAAATGGAGAAGAAGTGGGACGAAGGTCAAGAGGAAAAGAAAGAAGACAAAATGGACGAGGAAGGTAAGTGGGCTTAACATTAGTTCTTTGTCTTTGTAACATGCTGACGTGTATAAAACGGTGATATTTGGTTGATTCACAAAACTATGTGCATCGCTCTTTGTTGAGATTTTGACTCCAAAAATCTTGCCATGTTCTTTTCGGGAATTGTGCCATGTTGCTTGACATTTTCTTTACTTTTATGCCCCCTAAATTTAACATAAATCTCTCTACGAGAGCGATCGCCGTATCTGGGAGAGTTGTCATGAGCTTGTTTCACAAAGCGGCGTCGAGTAAGTTTTTACGTACCTGTCATAGCAACATATCTCTACAGTATGGGCTGTTATGGCAGTTAAGTAAAAACCTACGCTACACCGCTTTGTGAAAAGGCTCCGGGTACTTGCAGAAGGTCGGTGTTTTCTCTAGACAAAGAGTCCGGTTTCTTCCCCCACTAAACAATGCAACGCCGCCATATTAGTGAAATAACATTGGATACGGCGTAAAACACCAGCCAATCTATCAATCGGAGATAGCCGCAAAATTTGAGGCACAAAAATAGGACTTAACAACCAGAGCGAATTTTTTTTTAGCTCTCTCAATGTCAAATTGAGTATTTTTGGGTTTTAATTCATTCAAATCAAACGAACGTCTTTTTATTTACTCACACTCCAAATAGTCATACCTGGCACTTTAAGTAGGCCTACCTGTATAACTCTTTGAATGCGTGTCAACAGCCGAAGAAAGGAAACAAAAAGCTTTGAGAGTATTTTCAGAAAATAGCTCACGAAGGCTTCGTAACATGTTTTCACATTTCTGTAATGAAGGCATTACAGTTGTTAAGCGGCCTGTATGTTTTTATGACAGTGCGAAAATGTGAAGGAATCCGAATGGAGAACATTAACGAAATATTTCCGTTCTTAGAATTTGTGCATTACAGTATAGGGTCAGTAGTATTCATCGAAAACAGCACTAAATATTCGTTTAAAACCTCTCTCCGTTTTTGGTCCGTACATCATTCTAGCCAGTTACGTGGAGTTGTTTATTTATAGTAGTCAGTAATTAACCATGGTTTTGTGCTTTTTGTTTATTTAGATGGATTTTTAGACTATGAATGAAAAAAGTGTAGGCCTATTTTTATTTTTTGTTAGCGAGCACTTACACATGTTCTTACTTTTATTTCTAACATGGATGTTAAGTTAGTGGATATATGACTAATTAACAGTCTTAGGAATCGAACATACCAAAAACTAAAATGAACTAAACTGAACGATCTCAAGAAGAAGAAAAAATGAAAAGTTTATAGCCACAGCCCGAGAAAAGCGATTTAAATTGTGACACTTTATTGTTCATTTGGCCTATAGGAATTGTTTGTCTATGTTCGGATTTCATATTCACGGTCAATATTTTAATATGTTTATTGCTTGTATTCCGACCGATTGTGATTGATTGACTGTTTACTGCTCGCTCAAGAATATTTCACTTTCATGGTGACGTTGCCATGTAGGTTATGTCGGGAGAGAGGACTGGTCTCTTTATCTAGCAATGACCTCTGACCTTCAAAAGGTGTACCAGCTCCGATAGCTCAGTCGGTAGAGCGTCCGAATCAGGGCTGGGAGATCCAGGTTCAAGCCTGGGTCGAGTCAGACCAAAGACTTTAACAGTGGGAGCTGCTGCTGCTTCGCTTGACGCTCAGCAATAGGAGTTAGAGCAGCGACTGGTTGGCCCGGTGTCGGTATAATGTGACTGGGTGTCTTCGTCAAGTCAGTGGAAATCTGCCCTGCCACAAGGAGACAACGTCTTCATATGACTGAAATACTGTTAAGCAGGACGTGAAACCCAAATCATTCACTCACTCAAAAGGTGTACTTAATAACCGAGTGAAAATAACAAATATTTGTTTGTGACTGAGTGGGAACAGAACTCGCGGCCCATCGTTGGAAGGCTTGTGTCAACGTTAGACTATTGTTCTGAGTTAATCTGTATTCAGAGCGATTTTCATTTGCATTTCAGATAAGGCCATGTTAATGAAAAAGATGGTTTCCGGTATTATGGAAGGAATGCATGATAAATACTCCGGCATGCGAGACGAGATGTAGTCATATGGATAACCTAAAAACACGAATTCCTTAAAATATATTTTTTATTTTTTTTATATGGAAATCAGCCTTCTAAATTTCTGTTAATTTTTTCTTATTTTACTTGCAAATGTGCTTAGTTTTAAGAGCAGTGCAAACAATACACGAAACTGTTAGTGAAACATGGTAAAGAATTATGATAAAATTGTACTAAGATTGTTTTAAGAGCTGTTTCATCCTCGAAAATTTGAAGATGTTGAAATAGTCTGGCGAGTGTTTTTTTTTCGAATACAAAAGAAATTCATCAGGAGAAAGCAAATTTATCATTTTTCACGATCTGTTTTAATTCTGGTTGTCTTTTATATACTTTCCATGAGCGAATTTACTTCGGGCTTTATAAATCTCTGTACCGATCTCTTTACTTTAAATTTGTGTGAAATCTATATTTTTATAAAATAAATATTTTTCAGTTCAATGACAACATTTTTGCATTCTCTCTCTCTATAATACACTGCTGGCGAATGACTTGGTACTGAAGATTTGTTTCACCTTGCCATGGTCGTCGAGGGAACGTTGGATTATGCCCAGAGAATCCTTCCACTCCTCGGTGATTACCAATCAACCATCACACTTGAACCCAATGAGAAGCAAAGTAAAAAAAAGATAAGCGGATTTGTTCACCGAGTGGGTTTGGAACCCGTTGTTTACTTGGTTGCTCGGTTGCTTAGTGTTTAAAACCACACTAAATGAATATCTCTTAACTTATTCTTATTTTTTCCACCAGGCAAAAAAGTAACAAGGTAGTTACCGAAGGTTGGGGGTTTACCTCCTGGCAAATAGCCCGGTTTCCTTTCCAACTAAACCTGGCAACGAAGCCATATAATTGAAATAATCTTGTCGCAATTTATGTTCAGCCCCAAAACATTGAGATTGGCTATACAGAGAGCGCAGACTGTCCCAGGCATGTCAAAACCGGAAGAGAGCGAAGACTACCGAAGATAGTTCCCAATACGCACTCGGAACTCCGTTCGGCTATCTTCGCTCGCTACCGGTCGGCTTTGGTATTTGGAGTCCGAAAATCCCCGAGGATAGCCGAGTGCCCAATATTTTGACATGCCTCGGTCAGATTAGAAGCAAACCTGGAAATCTGCGCTCGTTTCCGACTGGCTTTGGTATTTGTCGTACGTAAATACTTAAATTTAACCTAGTGACTGTCAGCATCACCCGGATAACTCGGATATATACGTTCGTCAAAAACTCTCACAGGTTGAAGGTCATTTTGAATATTGTTTTACATTGGCGGAATACTTCACCTCAACCTGTGAATCGAACAGCGCATTTTGATTGGATGCGAGTAAAACTCGCTTCGAATGTGCCAGTACCATGTTTCGCTTTCTTCCGGTCGACTTCAAAGGACGCGGGGACGCTCAATCCGAACAGCCTTCCACCGCGGGTTCGAATCCCACTCAGTCCAAAAAAAAGATGGAAAATAATTTTCTGACTGGGTTTTAACTTGAACGACCTATGTGGGATGGTTGCCAGTTACATGTACCAACGGAAGGTTTCTTCGTGGGTTTCTTCCGGGCATAGAGCCCGGTTTCCTCCCACAATAAAACTGGCAACGCCGCCATATAAATGAAATAATCTTGAGCGCGGCGTAAAACACCAAACAATCAATCAATCAAAGGACGCGGGTAGGGGTCGTATGATATAAACTTCGGAACTCCAATGAAGAAGTAAGAGCAAGAAATTACCTGATATTAGCGCTTAGCTGAGATGCCCAAGTGATCTGCACCGCGAAATGTTTCAGATGCTAGTGATCATTTTTGAAATTGAATGGGGTGTTCAAATGATATTCTCTATCTCACATGCATTTAAGAAGAGAAGAGAAGTTCTCTATGTTAGATCATAAGACGAAGGCCCAGCAGCTCCTCGGTGACAAACTATGCATGGAATATGCGTTCTTTGGGCATAGAGCTCGGTTTCCTCCACCACTAAACCTGGCCACGTCCGACTATGGGCTAAATGAGATTATCTTGTATGTGGCGAAAAACACGAATCAACCAATCAAATCAAGCTATATGGAGACCTTGTGGCTCGCACGCTCTTGTACCTCGCTCTGCAGCTATTTGTAACCGGGATTCAAATATACCTAAAGCTTAATGACGTCACTTTAAAATTATGGGATATTAAACGTTACGCTTCTTCACAACCCCTTGGAACAACACGGATGACTGCATGCCCATGTACTTTTCTACGCACAAAACTTTCTGTTGGCAATTTTGATCCCTCGACCTCTTGAATGGATTCTTGTCCATGTGTTTTTTCCGCCATGCCCGTGCATTATAATTGACTGCCCGGCATAACTTTGCCCCTGGTGGTAACGTCATGTTGAAGGTACTTGTATATGTTGTCATTGCATTATACTTACTTCGGCCGTAAAAATTTGGAGAAAAGCCCCTTGGTACCCGTGTGAAAGATTTCAAATATTACAAACGTTACAAAACCTGGTTAAAGCATAACACGCATTTGATTGATTTATTGATTGATTGTTTTATGCCGCACTCAAGATTATCTCACTTATATGAAAGCGTTGCCAGATCTAGTGGGCGAGTAAACCGTGCTAATTGCCCGGAGGAAAACCTCCGAAGAGTACCTGACAACAGGGTGAAAAATCAACTCAGAAATTTGTCGGTTTTATTTGGTCTATGTGTGATTCGAACCCGCGTGGCATCGATGGAAGGTCTGTGTGGGACTGAGTGACGATCACTTTAACCCACTGGACCACCGAGATCCGAACAGCATTTCTGATGCCGATTCATGTTCTGCTTCTTTAGGCTGACAAGACTTATCTTGTGAGCGGAAATAACAATAATCTTTAGAGTTGACCGAATAAGGCTGCGGCAATTATTGTGAAACCTTCATTCAAATCATTAACTGCCTGAATTGAGCAGTAACAGAAGCAGGTTGGCTTTCATGATGACGAACCAATGGTTGCTTAAGTACCAAAGTGGCATGCTATGATTCGGAGAGAGAAAGTGGGCTCTGTCCGGAGCCACCATCGGATACTGATATTGCGATTTGTTTCAATACAAAAAGACCATGGCTGCCTATTGAAGTGTTTCTTTATGATAGCCATTTGGAACATTCTATTGTACCTCAGGTAACAATTTTGGACAGTTATTATTATTGGACACCCATTAACATTATTGGACACCAATTAACATTACCAATTTTGAAGCCTTTCGTGGCCATTTTGGACTTGAATCGCCTAATTTTGCATTGGACTGCCTCCTGCCTTATATTTCTTTAGGGAAAGCGATAGTATATTTCCCAAACAAAAACCGGACAAAAAATGAAGATGTGTTTTCAATCAATAGCCATATTTGCAAGAGTGCCAATAAAGGTTGGAGGTTTTCTCTGGACAAAGAGTCCCTGTAACCCCGCACCTGCATATCAAAACCACCTAATAAAAGTGACAATTTTAAGTGGACTTACAATGTCCCAGCTCTCCGTATAACAGAACATTTGCCGAAGCTTCAAAAACAAGTTGGCCTCATTTTTGGTGACCTTGCCTGCAATCGTTGCGGTTTTTAAAAAGGCAGACGAATTAATCACAATAACTCGGCCTCGATCACTCTTCACTAACACGCATGAACTTCCACCTTTTCATCGGAAGCATTTCTGTCAGTACTTTTCAAACAAGGTAAATCACGATTTCTATTCAACGCGAGCGAGTTGTCTGAGTCAGGTACAAAGGAAACGTTTCAATGGTCAACAGAGATGACTTGGCAAACTTTACGATTCATACTGTGCCCATTAGTTCAGTCAGTTAACTATAATGGTATTTACGTACACGAGGGTTATATGTAACTCACAAAAACGTGAATCACAACTGTCCTATTTGTTCAACATGTGTTAGGTTTTCATAGGTTTCAAAATAATAAAAAAGACGCATACCAACTTGCTGACTGTGTCTTACTTTGTTTAACTGAACTGCGGCGATTTTAAAGATAAAGCAAATATTAACCTATTATTTGTACATCGGGCAATATGCTCTTTCATAGCACAATTTACTTTGAACATTAAATCTTTCTACAGTGCTATGTGTTATTGTTGAACCGAGTCCAAAACATTCCTCCAAAGCCGCTGTTCTATATATGTATGCATGGCGATTTTGACCATGTGAACGGGATTTAAAAATATAAATATGGCTGCGATAAAGATTGTTTGATTGATTGATTGATGCATGTGTAGAACCACACTCAAGATTACTTCAATGGTGGCGTTGTCAGGCTTAATGCCGGAGGAATCTGGGGTCACTCATCTTCGCAAGCCAAGTTAAAATCTGCATGTTCCCATTCCGTGTTTTACCTTGGCGGACTACCCCAATCAAACCGGTAAATTGAACAGCGCCCACTGGTGGGAATGTAAGAGTTGTCTTTCTTATACTTCTTGGCCCATCAGCACTCGTTAAACCAAAGTTCAAGGTTTCAGCAGAAGTGCCCGAGGTTTTGATTAGCTGCAAGAAGTTTTACTCGCATCCAATCAAAACAAGCTGTTCAATTTACGGGTTAGAGTGGAGTAGTCCGCCAAGGTAAAACACGGAATGGGGACGTGCAGATTTTAACTTGGCTAGAGAAGATGGGGGTCACCCGACCTCCAGTGACTCTTCCGAAGAGGACAATAGAGTGAACAAGAAAATCAGAATTGTTTTTGAATTTTGATTCGAGCCCTACCTGGAATTAAAAAAATACAAACGTGAATCACACACCAAAAAACCCATCGTTGTTCACTTATAGACCTATTTTAGAACTGAGTGAACGTGAACCTGCGACATCACGTCAGTAGGGCTTACACACACACGCTTATATTAACCGTTAAGGATGATAGGCGTTTTGGTTGAAATCAATTTTGATCGTCGGCTATTTAGCTTAGGCCTAAAATGTGTACGTTCATCACATTCTAATACCAAGTACAAAACTTAACACGCAGCATTTTTGTGACTCGCTATGTCCTCCACAGGAATCCCCCATGTGGTTTTAAATCTTTTTTGTAACACTTGTAAAAAGCTGCGAGAATCTTATGGCATTTAATTCTTTCTAACACATAAGATTTAGAAGAATTTGAAAAAAAAATAGTCAACATTGCCGAAATCGAGGTCGTAGGAGTCTCGCCCCCTCCTTTGATTCAAGCGCTAACGCACTCTACTGATACATCTGTGTATGGATGTGAGTGTAAGTGGAACCGCATAACAACAAAAAGAAGCACACTTTTCGACCCTAAGCTATTTGTTCGGAAAATGGAAGGTCACTGTGTGCAGGGTTATAAAAGTAGATCAAAAAGAAGGCGTAAGGAATAACCCGGGTTATTCGTCATCGGGCAAATGAACAAGTATCTTGTTATGGATGGACTAAGATTTGAAGGATCAAGTTATGCGTGGTGAATACGCAATATGCTTCAAATTCAAAATAACATATTTGAGTGCCTGAGACAGTTCACGAATTTGAATTTTTCTGGGGTTTTTTTCGATATTGACACGGAACCATAAGCGTCTGGATTAACTGACCAACGTAATAGCACTTTCCATCGTATAGGTTGACGTTTAATATTTTTTAACGTAAAAAAAAATTCTTAAAATCCAAAAATTCTAGAATATAGAAACGGATCTAATTAATAGTGTTAAACAAAAGCAGGTATTGAAAGTTTGAGATTAATTTCACTGGATCTGGATGGAAATCGCCCCATCTTCTGGTAATGGCGGCGTTCGCTGGAGAACAAATGTCACATGACCATTCCACGTATATTTTTCGATGGGTGACGGCCATCGGGTGCCTTTAAGGGTGACAAGATCAACATCTTGCTGATAATCATCCCACATAGGATAATCCAATAAAACCGAGTCATTTCATCAGAATGATTGGGATTCGAACCCGTTACTAAAGAAAGGACGCATCGTGTCTTATATTACTTTAGGGAAAGCGATAGTATCTTTTGCAGGCAAAAGATTGCAATCGATGTTATCAAAGACAAAAAATGAAGATGGGCGTTTTCATTCAATATCCATATTTGGAAGAGTGCCAGTGAATGTCGGAGGTTTCCTCTGGACAAAGAGTCCCATATAACCCCGCACTAAACCTGAATACCAAAACCACCTAATAAAAGTGACAATTTTAAGTGGACTTACAATGCTCCACCTCTCCGTATAACAGAACACTTGTTGAAGCTTCAAAAACATGTTGGCCTCATTTTTTGTGACCTTGCCTGCAATCGTTGTGATTTTTTAAAAGGCAGACGAATTAATCACAATAACTCGGCCTCGATCACACTTCGCTTACACGCATGAACTTCCACCTTTTCATCGGAAGCATTTCTGTCAGTACTTTTCAAACAAGGTAAATCACGATTTCTATTCAGAGCGAGCGAGTTGTCTGAGCCAGGTACAAAGGAAACGTTTCAATGGTCAAACAGAGATGACTTGGCAAACTTTGCGATTTAGACTGTGCCCATTAGTTCAGTCAGTTTACTATAAAGGGGTTTGCCAACACGAGGGTTATATGTAACTCACAAAAACGTGAATCACAACTGTCCTATTTGCTCAACATATGTTAGGTTTTCAAAAATAATAAAAAAGACGCATACCAACTTACTGACTGTGTCTTACTTTGTTAAACTGAACTGCGGCGATTTTAAAGAAAAAGCAAATATCAACCTATATTTTTACATCTGGAAATATGCTTTCATTGCACAATTTTTTTTTTGAACATTAAATCATTCTATCGTGATATGTGTTATTGTTGAACAGTCAAAAACGTTCCTCCAAAGCCACTGTTCTATATATGCATCGCGATTTTGACCATGTAAATGGGATTTAAAAATATATATGGCTGCGAGAAGGATTGCTTGATTGCTTGATGTGTAAAGCCGCACTCCAGATTATTTCACTTCTATGGTGGCGTTGTCAGGCTTACGGCTGGAAGAATCCGGGGCCCCTAGACCCCCACTGAGTCTTCCAAAGAGGGCGATCGAGTGAATAACACATTTAGATTTTTTTTTTTACAAATTTTGATTAGAGTCCTACCCGGAATTAAGCAAAAAAGAAAAGTGAATCAAACAAAAAAAACACACAGTTAGACAAGTTGTACGGTGATAGACCCACTTTGGAACTGAGTGAAATTAGAACCTATGCCATCACGTTGTTAGGGCTAACACACACGCGCGCGCACGCAAAAAAATCAACAACATATATTAACCGCTGCTGATGATAGGCGTTTTGGTTGGAATCAATTTTGACCGTCGGCTATTAAGCTTATTAAGTACAAAACTATACACGCAGTTTTTTGTGGCTCGCTATGTCCTGCACAGGAATCCGCCATGGATGTTGTTTACATTTTTTTTCGGGTTTTTTAAATATATATAATTGTAACACTTGTAAAACGCCGAGAGAATCTTATGGCATTTTATTCTAACATATACGATGAAAAAGAATTTAAAAAATAGACAATATTGAGGACATGGAGGCCGCAGGAGTCTCGCCTCCCTTTGTGCATCTGTGTATGGGTGTGAGTGTAATTGGACTCGCCAATCATAACAACCAAAAGAAGCACACTTTTCGACCCAAAGCTATTTATTCTGAGAATTAAAGAACCACGCGCGATGGAAGGTCACTGTGTGCCAGGTTATAAAAGTACATGTAGATCAAAAAGAAGGCGTAAGGAATAACCCGGGTTATTCGTCATCGAGCAAATGAACAAGTATCTTGTTACGGATGGACTAACATTTAAAGGCTCAAGTTATGCGTGGTGAATGCGCAATATGCTTTAAATTCAAAATAACATATTTGAGTGCCTGGGACAGCTTACGAATTTGAGAAATTGTTCTCTTGATCTATGTAGACGGAACCATAAGCATTAAAATTAACTTACCAACGTACTAGAATTTTCCATCGTATAGGTTGACGTTTGATATTTTTTTTTTCGTTAAAGGGGCATGAGCTGCCAAAATGTTGATATTTTGACGTTGATACAGAATGTTTAAATTATCGGCTATTTTTCCTAAGACGTATAATTCAAAGACTTTTTAGTGCGCCTAGTCTCGGGAATGTACGTTAAAGTATTGTTTTGAGCTAACTTTTCCTTAGAATGAATGAATGGTCGTCCCGGTTATTTAAATTTTGTTTACTTTTCGAACACGTTTTCGGTTCGTACAGGCCACATACTCTATGGATTTTCCTCATTCCAACGCAAATCATTGAGTTTTTCAATGGCCTGTAAAGTCTCTTACTGTCGGGACGATCAAAAATTATGAAAAAAGTGTGAATTTCGGCAGCTCATGCCACTTTAAAGGTTAAATGTAAATATTTCATTGAAATCTGGAACGAATTGCTCATACATTACCTTCATGCACGTGGCTGTTAGCCAGGCACAAGCTTTTGTCGCGTATTAGGCCATTTTTGTATTTTTTTAATTAAATAAATCAAGCCTGTAAATTCTTGAAATCCGAGAATCGAAATGAATACATGAGTTATCTTCCTTTGATCTTTGGCGTCACTAGAGATTTGTTTCCGGCGCGCTTTCACTTCCTAATGTATGGCTATGAGTACTAACGAGTTTTAAAAGCAACGACTCTTTACACTTTCGTTCGGAGATACCCTGCACTGCCCTAAACAAACTGCAGGAATACTTACCGAGTCGGACTCAGCTTCCATCATTTTCCGAAAGATGAAGAGCTCAGGAAAAAATCGTTAGTGAAGATGAAGTGAGCGAATTTTATCCTAACTCAATATTCCACCGTCTGCTTCGCGTGATGCGTTATTGGCAGTGGGCTCATACATATACGGGCGTGGAAAATCGTCGTTGTCAGTTGATGAGGAGCAATTTTCGGCCTCCACGGAATTTGTTTTTAAAAACTTCACCATTGTCCATGGACAAACAACATGAAACCGATAGACTCCTTGAATGACAATATAAACAACTCTAATTACGTCACCAAAGATTGCTAACAGCGCCAAATTCAGGAAAGATAAGTCATGTATGGCTTTTAACATTGTTTTTGTGAGGCTCAAAATACCATGTCTTTTGGAGTTCAATAAAAAAAATTAAATTATCCATAAAACTTCATTGTTGTACTCGTAAGTTATTAACAGGAACCCTCTAAATCATTTTTTTAAACAATAAACCCGGTTTTAACCCCATTGCATTTAATCTTTACATCAAAAGTTCTAGAATATAGAAATGGATTTAAATAATATTGTTAAAAAAGCAGGAATTGAACATTTTACGAAAAAAAACTGTGCTGCAATTTAAAATAAGTTTCTAAGATTTTCACGTCACAGGCCTTCTTGTTAAAAATTTCTTGTCCCTTCAAATTAAAAAAACCCTCTTTGCATACTCTTCAGAGGACTAAATAAAAGATGTGTGTGCCATTCCAGGAAAACTGCATAGAAGCTGTTTGAATTTAAAAGATGGTTCTATTTTCATTTTCAACATTTAAATCACAGTGTAGTGAAATATTTTTAGCTGCGTTTTTTTTCTAAACATTTTTATTTCGGATTAAATGGCTGTTCACTTAAGCCGTAGGCTTATACTGTGTACCATATAAGGGGAAAAGTTACAATGAACATATTTACAGTGGTTTGGTCCTTTTAGAAGGAAGTTCAATAATTTTGCAAATAATTGCAAACAAATAACATATATATCACATACACATATATTATGGAATTCGGATTAAGTAATAATATAACATGACTTTGTACATGAAGATGATGTAATTGAAGAAAAATTGACGCACTGGGCAGGGTGTGAAGGGGACCCCATGGATATGGTTATGCAAATCTTTTTGTGGCTGTAATATATTTGCAGACTGATGCCATGATTAATTTGCTTTGTGGAACTGTTAAATCGGTAGATCCATACAACAATAGCGTTGTGCTGATATCATCCATATAACCCCCATTTCGTATATCTTCAATTAAATTATTATATAGAGAACACTCAATGAAATAATGGTAGGCTGTTTCAGTTGATAATCGACAGAGGCAATTTGGTGAATCGGTTTTAAAAGTGTTGAACAAATCATCCTTGAGAGAGCTCAAGCGACAGAGGATGATGTTCGGTAGACGGTCGCCTACGTAGTACCAGAGGTAGCTGCTTTTAATCTGTTCGGGCTATTAAATGGGTGATCAAATTAAGTAGTTCCACTCTCCCATTACAATAATGCTGATGGTTTTTGTTGGTATTGTTGTCTTTTAAAAAAATCCCCCAGCAAACATTCGTGGTCGATGGGAATAAACTGAGATAGTATTTTATTTATTTAATTATGTTGACAATAAGCCCTAACTCAGCCTATACTATCAAGTATACCATTATATATTGTACATATTATAGATTGTTTATTTTATGAAGAACAAAAAGCATCCCGATTATTAGCACTCTGTTCGTTGTAAGCACGTACTTTCGACGCATAAGGGTGTCCGGCTTTACCGTATTTTTTTTGTTTCAACGAGAATCGTTAAGTTTTTCATGTCATTTCAAACACTCAAATGTTCATTACAATCTGATTTCATGAGATTTATCCCGAATTTTGACAGCTCACCTAAAACGGAGAAAAGCGACAACCTGTCTGTTTTTTTGCCTAGTAAAATGTATGCATCCATCTGTACGAATCCAATCTGATACTAAATTTGCTCTTTACATAATGTTATAGAGACGACTTGGCATTCAAGGAATCCGTGACTTCTTGAATACGGTACAGATAGAAAATCAGACGGTTGTATCAGCGAGTGACAATACCGAATAACCTACGCTTAAATAACAATGTTTGCTCAGTCAAATGCAATAGTTTGAGTATTTTTAACAAGGCCATCAAAATAGCCCTACATTGACAATGTATGGTGGGTCATTATCGACATAGTCATGTTTTACTTCTAAAAAAAAATGCAAATACCGTTTTGAGAGCGTGGTATTTAGGACAATCCTACAGAAAACTGGTATGTTTTTTAATTGTTTCTTCTGTCCGAAAGGCAGCCATTTCATTTAATACACTTGCTGTTTAAACATTGATTTGGTTTGGACGAGGGCGTAAGTAGTTAATTAAACACGTGGCACCTATGTACAAATTGCCACGCGTTACCATCTACATAGGGAAAGAAACGGCCAAAAAGAAAACTGGTAGAATCAAGTGCAAGTACTGTAAAGGCTTCACACCACATGGAACATTTATATCAAACGGTAAAACTTTTTGGGGGGTCGGTATGCCCCAAATCATGTCTGCGAATTCTGTATGTGAATAGAAATTGTGCCAGAAACCAAGAAGTCGTCGGTAATAATCCTGTTAACGTTTCACTGGCAAAATATGAACAATAGCATGCAGTTGCCATGACGTCGTATCTCTTCACTATGGCTTCTTTTGCGAAGCAAATGGATTGTGAAACAAGCCCCTGGTACTGCAAGAATTATTAGAGAAGGGGAAGCGGGGGGGGGGGGGGGGGGATGGAGGGCACTACACCTGAATCTTAACAATCCAAATTTTCATTTTTATTTTTCAATTTTGTCTTTTCCGCCCTAACATTAACCTGAATCTGGTATCCGAGATATAAATATGAGACATTCATTCTTAATGTTGAATATGAATATCGCAAATACGGCAGGACAGAAATTAAAAACCATAACCTTTCTAAATTAAACGAATAGTGCACATGGTTTATTGCATGAAAAAAAACAACAACTTTAGCTTGCACTCGTAAACCTCCAGCGATACTCTTTTAAGGCTCTTGCTCTTTTTGTAATATTTCCTAAACACCTTAGGCTTAACATTATAGGAACTAATAATACACAAGCCTTTCATTAGGTTAAATAGGCTAAATCCTTTATGTGCTTTTCTATTTACAGTCTTCAGATAGTTTTGTGACAGGAATTTAAAGCACTGACCGGAAAAAAAACCCAGAGATTGTCCGCGTCAGTCAAATTATTGCATATTCATGAGAGGCGTGGCCAAACGAAGTAGGCGGTTTTAGAGGTTGTCTTTTTAAAATATTGACATGACCATGATTGTTGAGTTTGCTTGGCGTTTTCAACGCTGTTTAAAACTGGTTATGCATATTCATAAGGGGCGTGGTCAAATTAAGTAGGATGTTCTCAGGATCATCAGAGTAACAAACTGCAGTATGACCATGACCCCATTTACCCGTGTATCATATAGTTTCTAAAAGAGGCGTGGTCAAGTAAGGAGGTATGCTTTCGATATTTTTAATTGTAAGCAGTAAGGTTTTCAAGATTAAGTTTGTAACTGATGTACGATCGGCTTATCGGTTATAATCATGGCGCATTTTACCCTTGTAGGTACGGTTGCCATATGGGCAACCTATTTCTTCACGGTTGCCAGGAGTCAAATACCGGGGCCGGGTGAGTTAAACACACCAGTTAAATTGCGCGTAATCCCCTGTTAGTAACTTATCCTTGTCCCAACTTCAATCATTTATTTATACGATGAACGTCATGTCCTTTTATTGCCTCGACAATTAGAACTACAGTTTTTTAAGGGAGTACAATCTCGCAAACATTTGATAGGCATTAGATCGGTATACTGTCAGGCTCAAGTGCCTTATAAACACGGTGCAGATTTGATTACAGGGGCTTCAGTGGCCAAAATTCTCTTTTTTTTAAAAATAAATTCTGATTATTACGAGAGTAAGGGGCTTTGAAGGTCATCGAAAAACTAAATGATTGCCGTTGGAATGAGGAAAATCTATACAGTGTGCGGCCTATACATGTACGAGCATAATGTTCGAATGTAGGCTTAAACATAATTTAAATAACCGGGACGTATGTTCATTGATTCCAGGCCTAGGTTAGTTGAAAATTGTGTTTGCATTTTGTCAACACTTTTGTTCTGTACGTTCATAACCTACGTCAATCTTTCCAATTGTTTGGACAATCAAGATTTAGTTACAGTATCCTCGTTATTGATGTCATTATTCTCGCTAAATAGAGTGATCGTCCCTCAGTCCCACACAAACTTTTCCTCGATGTGGCGCACAAACTCACATTGATAAAAATTGAACATTTTCTGAGTGAATTTTTCACTCGTTTGTCGTACACATGTGGAAGAGTTGTCAGGTACTCGCCGAAGGGGGGGGGGGGGGAGGGGGCGAGGGGGGGGGGGGGGTTGGGTCCTCAGGGCAATGAGCCCGGTTTCCTCTCCCACTAAACCTGGCAACGCCGCCATTTACGTGACATAAGCTAGAGTGCGGCGTAAAACATCAATCAATCAATTTGGAGACTGTACATGACCTCTAGTTTAGTGAAATAGAATCATACATGTATATTACTACAGTGTAAATCAAATAATGTTGAATGCAGCGTAAAACACCAAACAACCAAGCTATCAGTTCTAGCCTAGAAAATAATCTTCGGTAACCTCTGTATTTTTCAGGTCCTGTTCTCATCTCCAACCCTATACCATTTGATGGAAACAACCCTCTTATTCAAGGCGGCCCGTTCCAACTGAATGTCCGGCTCACATATCGGGCCGCCACTGAAGTGGTGGGGCCTGTTTGTAACCGTCACATCCCAATACCGTAAGTTAGAAACGGAGTTTATATATATACAAATGAAGCAAAAAGTCAAGCAAAAAATATGGCACAATCAGCTTATTGACGAAAAAGCAAACTGACCGAGGGATTCGGAAACGTCCTGCGGAGACCATCCTACGATTTTTACTAATTAACCTCCGTGGCTCAGTAGGTAGAGCGTTGGACGCATAATCCGAACAGCCTTCCACCAATGGGCGGCGGGTTCGAATCCCGCTCAGTCTAAAAAAAAAGTTGGTAAATTTTCTGGCTGGGTTTTCACTCGAACGACCTATGTGGAATGGTTGCCAATTACCACCCGAAGGTCGTGGGTTTCCTCCGGCCCGGTTTTCTCCCACAATAAAACTGGCAACGCCGCCATATAAGTGAATAAACTTGAGTGCTGGGTAAAACACCAAACAATCACTCAATCAACCAATCCTAATTGACCTGGGGTTCGGTTCGCTAATTCTCTCTCGTAATATTTGCAACGCTGCCCAAAGGGAACTCAGAAATCAAAGCGGCGTGTCATTGTAGGCCTATAGTTTATTATTTAGAATTTATTATTTAATGATCAATACGCCTCTACCAAACAAAACAAAAAACACAAAGGCAAGAGAATTTGAAGCTATCATAACCCATGACAAACTCAAAGGCCCTTACTTTGAATTTTGACTGTAAAATATTCGGTCAGAAATTTTGTTTCATTCTTCCTGAACAGGGCCACTGAGTACACTGTGGACGTAAAGAAGAGCCCAGAGGTTCCGGCAGCCCAAGTCAGAGTCCAACCACAAGTGGAAATTGTTGGTCCGAAGACGGGTAAGTTTTAGTAATGGTCGCGGATAATTCAAAGTCGAATATTTTGTCGTTATCTAAATGAAGTATTGGATAAGCAATGTTGTTAATATGGCAACAGTTTCATTTTCTTCATTTCTCATTTGCGGTAATGTTAATGTCTGCTCTCACAGCACCTTCCCCAACTTTCGTTGAACCAAATCCCTTCGGTGGGGGCCTTGAACAGCTAGCCCTTTGGCAGTATTTTAAGCACAATTTTTTCATAGGTTGAAGGTAGAATTTTTTCACTATCATTACAAACAGCTGATAGGGGCCCCTTTACACACAGTCCACCGGATGTAAACAGACCAAAGCACGCCTAACTACCCGATCTCCATCCACCTGAACTAGTCCCATTCCACTTCTAAAATCATTTCGAGACAGTAACTCAACCCCTGTCCTTTTATAAAAACTAAAACTAAAAAACAAAAAAAAAACACACACACAAAAATCTGGAACTTCTTTCGTCCTAGGAAAATCCGGAAGTCAGAAACTGTGACCTGTATCCATACTGGAGGACTTCTGTGGCTCAGTCTGTTAGAGTGATATAGTCTCTCAGACACTGGCCTTCTATCGATGCGACGCGGGTTTGAATCCCAATCAGACCAAATAACACATGAACAATTTTTCAGTGGATTTTTCACTCGATCGTCGTATGTGGAAGTTTTGCCTGGTGGTCACTGAAGGTCGGGATTTCCTCAGGGCAAAGAGCCCGACTGCCTCTCTCACTGAACCTGGCAACGCCGCCATATATGTGAAATCTAGACTGCGGCGTAAAACAATCAATCTATCAATCCATCAATCCATCAATCAAATAATCGACCGATCAACCAATAGATCAATTAATCAATCAATCAATCAATCAATCAGTCAATCAGTCAGTCAATCAATCGATCGATCCATCCATCCATCAATCATTTAAATATTGAGTTGATAGGCCTATGCCCTTTTTGGGTTACTGACTACTAAATAGGCACGACGTACCAAAAATGGATGACCAGTTGTGATCAAAACACACTTTCTAAGGTTGTTAGAAGTGCAAAAACTGTTTGTAAAAGCTTTATTCTTTTTTAATTCAACATGTACCATGTATGCTACTGAAATGAACTATGTTGCCTTTTCTAAGGATTTTGGCTGATAAACGTCTTTTTTATTTACATTCAGCTGGAACTTACTACACATTGGTTCTGGCTGGTCAGCCTGAAGATTCATCCGACTTCGCCACTCCGACCAAACCAATTGTACACTGGATTCAGTCGGATATAGAGGTAAACGAACATCTAAGATCTCAGTGCAAACTTAACCAAATTCGCTGATTCATTTCTATTTCATGTGACGCACAATATGGGATTTCAAATTATCAAAGTGTCACGAGCTTGCCAAATTAGCATTTTTTTCACGAGTTCTAATTGTCGAGGCAATAAAAGGACATGAAGTTCATCGTAAAATAAGGGATTGAAGTTGTCACAAGGATAATCCATCCAGCCTGTGGAACAGAAATTGTGGTCGAAAAGTAAACCAAAATATAACTAACCGTGACGAACTTTCATTTTAGCTCACTTTACTTTACGAAAGAAATCAACCAAATAATAATTCAGTCAATCAATCAATCAATCAAAGTCAGTGAATCAGACAATTAATTGACGGACCCACCGACCAACCTACAACAAATCAGTCCATCGACAAATCGGTCCATCGACAAATCGGCCCATCGACAAATCGGCCCATCGACAAATCGGCCCATCGACAAATCGAGCCATCGACAAATCGGTCCATCGACAAATCGGTCCATCGACAAATCGGTCCATCGACAAATCGGTCCATCGACAAATCGGTCCATCGACAAATCAGTCCATCGGCTAATAGGTCCATCGAAAAATCGGTCCATCGTCAAAACGAGCCATCGAAAAATCAATCCATCGACAAATCAGTCCATCGGCTAATAGGTCCATCGACAAATCGGTCCATCGGCTAATCGGTCCATCGACAAATCGGTCCATCGACAAATCGAGCCATCGACAAATCGAGCCATCGACAGATCGAGCCTTCGACAAATCGAGCCATCGACAGAGCGAGCCATCGACAAATCGGTCCATCGACAAATCGTTCCATCGGCTAATCGGTCCATCGACAAATCGAGCCATCGACAAATCGGTCCATCGGCTAATCGGTCCATCGACAAATCGGTCCATCACAAGTCGGTCCATCGACAAATCAATCCATCGACAAATCGATCCATCACAAGTCGGTCCATCGACAAATCAATTCATCGACAAATCGGTCCATCGGCTAATCGGTCCATCGACAAATCGAGCCATCGACAAATTGGTCCATCGACAAATCGGTCCATCGACAAATCAATCCATCGACAAATCGGTCCATTGATATTTCAATCAACCAACCAATCGACCAAGCTATTAATCAATCAATCAACCAACCAACCAATCAATCTATTAATTATTTACTGATTTCCCTCAGGGACCATCCGGTGCTTTGACTGTAGCCCCTTTCCTTCCATTTATGCCGATGATGGTCCGAGGTGGCATTGCTCTTGTTCTGCTGTATCGCCAACCTAATGCTGCCCCAAACGATATTTCGGTGGCCGAGTTTGTTGATAACAAGTGTGAATTAGGATCTGGCAGGTAAATTATTTTCTCATAGTGTCTATTTTTCAGATAAAATGGGATTCAGCTTCCTCAAAAGTTGATTGATTGATGTTTTACGCCGCGTTCAAGATTATTTTACTTATATTGCCGCGTTGCCAGGTTTAGTGGGGAGGAAACCGGGCTCATTGGCCAGAGGAAACCCTCGAACTATAGAGAGTACCTCTCAACTCTCCAACATACGGCAACCTAGCGAAAAATTCTAAGCAGATAAACTTGAATAAAGGAAAAATCTTTTAATTGTGAATGGATATTTATATACATCTGCAGGTGTATGTTTGACGTCGAGAAATTTGCAACAGATTTTTCGTTAACGCTCGATTTCGCCGGTTATTTCACAGTTCTGACCGACCAGTATTCTACAGCGTTAAGCGCAACGTTACCCTTCGTACGCAATGGCTGTTTCTTTTTGGACAAGTTTGACCTTGAAGGTGGGTTTCTGAGCTACTGGCGCTATCCTTTTTTGCAAGAGAGCCATACAACAACTTCCAAAATCGGGAAGTTATTCAACGCTTAAGCCCCGCCCACTCTCTGTCCACTGGGTATCGGATTTGTCGAAGACTGCTCATCAACAGAAAAACGCCGCAACCATGATACAAATTCTAATTACAAAACTCATTGTGAAGGAATAACATTCTCCAATAGAGTGGTATTTGATGGATTGTATATAGCTCCGGCCAAAACAAATATGACTACTCGTACTATATTGTACATGATGGTGTATATTTATGAGCTTCATGTATCATCAGATAAATCACGTACAATACGAGTTGTCCTATGTGTTCTGGCTTAAGTAAAACCCATAGTTGAATTTATGATTATAGCTCCTTTTTAAATTATCCAATAAAATTGAAATTTGAATGCTTTTTTAAAATTGTTGTGTTGAAAGGGAAGTATACTGTGTCCTTTTTCAAGTTGAACAATCGGGCAAAATTATATATTTGTGCCAACAGAATCCAGAAATTGTTCACAAAAAGTTCAAGAGGTGTATTACTCTTTTCGGTTTTATGCAACTTAGCCTAAATCTCCTTTTATTGGGACAAAAGAGGTCTGACCGAATAAAGATATGGGGGGAAATCTACCATAAAATGGGCTTAACTGAATATGGCTGAAGTAAAAATGTTTAAATTGGTATTACCTGCCAAATTTCACACTTTTTTCATAATTTCTGATCGTCACCACAGTAAAAGACTTTGAAGGTCATCTAAAAACTAAATGATTGGCGTTGGAATGAGGAAAATCTATACAGTATGTGGCCTGTACGAACCGAAAACGTGTTCGAAAAGTACACAAAATTTATATAACCATTCATTCATTCTAAGTCAAAGTTAGTTCAAAACAATACTGTATCGTACATTTTCGAAACTAGAAGCACTAAAAAGCCTCTGAATTATACGTCTAGAGAAAAATAGCCAATAATTTCAACATTCTGTTTTAACATCAAAATATCAACATTTTGGCAGCCCCTTTAATTGATGCCAGTTCTTAGGAAATGGGCCAATAATGACTGGTTTCTTTCAGCTAATACACTTATCGGTACGAAGGCACGTGACTTTCAGCTGGGTGTAATGGCTCGGTTTTCCACGCCATCAGAAACTTTGGGACCAGTTTGTGGACTAGTGTTCTCATACAAGTATGTCATCTTATCCTTGCCCTGAGCGTCAGCGTGACAATTACGTATCGTTTTAAATTTTTTCTCGCTATAAATATAAACTTATAAATCTCAACTAGGCCTAGTTAAATTTCAAATGTTTGTATCCATGCTCAGCGCACACTTATGCATCTACAACCCCCAAATGTTTGTATTCATGCTCAACACACACTTCTGCATCTACAACCTCCAAATGTTTGTATTCATGCTCAGCACACACTTCTGCATCTACAACCTCCAAATGTTTGTATTTATGCTCAGCACAAACTTCTGCATCTACAACTTCCAAATGTGTGTATTTATGCTCAGCACACACTTCTGCATCTACAACCCCCAAATGTTTGTATTCATGCTCAACACACACTTCTGCATCTACAACCTCCAAATGTTTGTATTTATGCTAAGCACACACTTCTGCATCTACAACCTCCAAATGTTTGTATTCATGCTCAACACACACTTCTGCATCTACAACCTCCAAATGTGTGTATTTATGCTCAGCACAAACTTCTGCATCTACAACCTCCAAATGTTTGTATTCATGCTAAGCACACACTTCGGCATCTACAACCTTCAAATGTTTGTATTCATGCTCAACACACACTTCTGCATCTACAACCTCCAAATGTTTGTATTCATGCACAGTACACATTTCTGCATCTACAACCTCCAAATGTTTGTATTCATGCTCAACACACACTTCTGCATCTACAACCTCCAAATGTTTGTATTCATGCACAGTACACATTTCTGCATCTACAACCTCCAAATGTTTGTATTTATGCTCCACACACACTTCTACATCTACAACCTTCAAATGTTTGTATTCATGCTCAGCACAAACTTCTGCATCTACAACCTCCAAATGTTTGTATTTATGCTCAGCACACATTTCTGCATCTACAACCTCCAAATGTTTGTATTCATGCTCAGCACACACGTCTGCATCTACAACCTCCAAATGTTTGTATTCATGCTCAGTACACACTTCTGCATCTACAACCTTCAAATGTTTGTACTCATGCTCCGCACACTTCTGCATCTACAACCTCCAAATGTTTGTATTCATGCTCAGCACACACATCTGCATCTACAACCTCCAAATGTTTGTATTCATGCTCAGCACACACTTCTGCATCTACAACCCCCAAATGTTTGTATTCATGCTCAGCACACACTTCTGCATCTACAACCTCCAAATTTTTGTATTCATGCTCAGCACACACTTCTTCACCTACAACCCCCAAATGTTTGTATTTATGCTCAGCACACATTTCTGCATCTACAACCTTCAAATGTTTGTATTCATGCTCAGTACACACTTCTGCATCTACAACCTCCAAATGTTTGTATTCATGCTCAGCACACACTTCTGCATCTACAACCTCCAAATGTTTGTATTCATGCTCAGCACACACTTCTGCATCTACAACCCCCAAATGTTTGTATTCATGCTCAGCACAAACTTCTGCATCTACAACCTCCAAATGTTTGTATTCATGCTCAGCACACACTTCTGCATCTACAACCCCCATGTTTGTATTCATGCTCAGCACAAACTTCTGCATCTACAAAATGCTTCGTTGGCCGGGACCTGCTAGTGACTTATCTTCTTTTTCTGTTCAAAGGGAAGAGACGATTGAGATAACTGCGGGTACCGGCAAGCCCGTGCCCTCAAGGACAACCCGATCAATTCCATGGGTCTGGTATCACAGAATGGACGATGATGAATCATGGAAAGGTTAGTATGCGTTTAAGTGAAGTGTAGCGGGTTCGAATCAGGATTATTAAGGTAAATGAATCAGTTAGCTGTAAAATTCGACCAGTAGATAGTGTTATAGGTTTGACTTTGGCTTGATTCACTCGTTGAGCTATTTTTGGGTTAACTTTCCATCCATAGGATTTTATTATAAATGTACGGTACGCTTATGTTCTTTCAGAGGAGTGGTTCACGTTGGCCTACGTTTCCCAGGTAACCAATTGGCCGGCAGCCGGCAGTCCAGAAAAACCTCTGCTTCTTTGGTTGGTAACGAACATCAAAGGTGGTGACATCAGCAACGGAATGTGTGACGTACCATATCACCCCACCATGCCAATGCCGGGAGACCAAGAGGTTATGTTCATTCTTTATCGTCAACTCGAAAAAGTGGAAATAAACCCTGCGGATTATTCCGAGTCAGAATGCCAGCTTCAGTATAGGTAGGCCTATTAACTTCAGTATAGGTAGGCCTATTAACTTCAGTATAGGTAGGCCTATTAACTTCAGTATAGGTAGGCCTATTGACTTCAGTATAGGTAGGCCTATTGACTTCAGTATAGGTAGGCCTATTAACTTCAGTATAGGTAGGCCTATTAACTTCGGTATAGGCAGGCCTATCAACTTCAGTATAGGTAGGCCTATCAACTTCAGTATAGGTAGGCCCATTAACTTCAGTATAGGTAGGCCTATTAACTTCAGTATAGGTAGGCCTATTAACTTCAGTATAGGTAGGCCTATCAACTTCAGTAAAGGTAGGCCTATCAACTTCAGTACAGGTAGGCCTATTAACTTCAGTAAAGGTAGGCCTATCAACTTAAGTACAGGTAGGCCTATTAACTTCAGTATATGTAGGCCTATTAACTTCAGTATAGGTAGGCCTATTAGCTTCAGTATAGGTAGGCCCATTAACTTCAGTATAGGTAGGCCTATTAACTTCAGTATAGGTAGGCCTATTAACTTCAGTATAGGTAGGCCTATCAACTTCAGTAAAGGTAGGCCTATCAACTTCAGTAAAGGTAGGCCTATCAACTTAAGTACAGGTAGGCCTATTAACTTCAGTAAAGGTAGGCCTATCAACTTAAGTACAGGTAGGCCTATTAACTTCAGTATATGTAGGCCTATTAACTTCAGTATATGTAGGCCTATTAACTTCAGTATAGGTAGGCCTATTAACTTCAGTATAGGTAGGCCTATTAACTTCAGTATATGTAGGCCTATTAACTTCAGTATAGGTAGGCCTATCAACTTCAGTATAGGTAGGCCTATCAACTTCAGTATAGGTAGGCATATCAACTTCAGTATAGGTAGGCCTATCAACTTCAGTAAAGGTAGGCCTATCAACTTCAGTAAAGGTAGGCCTATCAACTTAAGTATAGGTAGGCCTATTAACTTCAGTATAGGTAGGCCTATTGACTTCAGTATAGGTAGGCCTATTAACTTCAGTATAGGTAGGCCGAATAACTTCAGTATAGGTAGGCCCAATAACTTCAGTATAGGTAGGCCCATTAACTTCAGTATAGGTAGGCCTATTAGCTTAAGTATAGGTAGGCCTATTAACTTCGGTATAGGTAGGCCTATTGACTTCGGTATAGGTAGGCCTATTGACTACGGTGTAGGTAGGCCTATTAACTTCAGTATAGGTAGGCCTATTAACTTCAGTATAGGTAGGCCTATCAACTTCAGTATAGGTAGGCCTATTAACTTCAGTATAGGTAGGCCTATCAACTTCAGTATAGGTAGGCCTATTAACTTCGGTATATGTAGGCCTATTAACTTCAGTATAGGTAGGCCCATTAACTTCAGTATAGGTAGGCCTATTAACTTCAGTATAGGTAGGCCCAATAACTTCAGTATAGGTAGGTCCAATAACTTCAGTATAGGTAGGCCTATTAACTTCAGTATAGGTAGGCCTATTAACTTCAGTATAGGTAGGCCCATTAACTTCAGTATAGGTAGGCATATTAACTTCAGTATAGGTAGGCCTATTAACTTCGGTATAGGTAGGTCCAATAACTTCAGTATAGGTAGGCCCATTAACTTCAGTATAGGTAGGCCCATTAAGTTCAGTATAGGTAGGCTTATTAACTTCGGTATAAGTAGGCTTATTAACTTCAGTATAGGTAGGCCTATTAACTTCAGTATAGGTAGGCCTATTAGCTTCAGTATAGGTAGGCCTATTAACTTCAGTATAGGTAGGCCTATTGACTTCAGTATAGGCAGGCCTATTAACTTCAGTATAGGCAGGCCTATTAACTTCAGTATAGGTAGGCCTATTAACTTCAGTATAGGTAGGCCTATTAACTTCAGTATAGGTAGGCCTATTTACTTCAGTATAGGTAGGCCCATTAACTTCAGTATAGGTAGGCATATTAACTTCAGTATAGGTAGGCCTATTAACTTCAGTATAGGTAGGCCCATTAACTTCAGTATAGGTAGGCATATTAACTTCAGTATATGTAGGCCTATTAACTTCAGTATAGACAGGCCTATTAACTTCAGTATAGGCAGGCCTATTAACTTCAGTATAGGTAGGCCCATTAACTTCAGTATAGGTAGGCCCATTAACTTCAGTATAGGTAGGCCTATTATCTTCAGTATAGGTAGGCCTATTAACTTCAGTATAGGTAGGCCTATTATCTTCAGTATAGGTAGGCCTATTAACTTCAGTATAGGTAGGCCCATTAACTTCAGTATAGGTAGGCCTATAAACTTCAGTATAGGCAGGCCTATTAACTTCAGTATAGGTAGGTATATTGACTTCAGTATAGGCAGGCCTATTAACTTCAGTATAGGTAGGCCTATTGACTTCAGTATAGGTAGGCCCATTAACTTCAGTATAGGTAGGCCTATTAACTTCAGTATAGGTAGGCCTATTAACTTCAGTATAGGTAGGCCTATTAACTTCAGTATAGGTAGGCCCATTGACTTCAGTATAGGTAGGCCTATTAACTTCAGTATAGGCAGGCCTATTAACTTCAGTATAGGTAGGCCTATTAACTTCAGTATAGGTAGGCCTATTAACTTCAGTATAGGCAGGCCTATTAACTTCAGTATAGGCAGGCCTATTAACTTCAGTATAGGCAGGCCTATTAACTTCAGTATAGGTACATGTAGGCCTATTGACTTCTGTTAGCAGCTTCTGCTATCACTCAGTCCTTTTTTTAGATTGTTGAGAACTTCTGATATCACTAAGCCCTGTTGTTCAAGGTTTGACGGGGGCCTCCGTGGCTCGTGGATCATTCCCATCACTTGTTGATTATCCTATCTTAAAGGATAAATGACAAGTTTAAGTCAATGCCTACTATTTGGTAATCAATTTGTTTAAAAACATGCACCGTCTAGACCTACGAACTCAGCCAAAAACAGTCTTGAATTAGCTTTAGCATCAATACGTCATAGTTGATATGATATGTATATTATTGTTGTTATGACGTCATACCCAGACGTTGAGTCAGGGTGTCTTCGTGGTTGGTGGAAATGACATCGAACGTGTTTAAATGTCAACTCTGACGTCAAATACGAAGATATTTCCCATTGGTGACTGAAGATATGCATACTTTCAAACGCGGTTTCTTTGACACGCTGGGGCCTTAAAGGAAGTTCGTTTTGCTTCAGCATTTTGTTTTAAGATACATATTTAGTCAATTTACAATAACAGATCACCGATACCGATTATCCCGGTGATACAGATTATCTGTCGGTAATTGTAGAAAACAATGGTCTAACAAGCTGGGAGCGGTGACCATTGTAGTTGAGACGCCATTTTGTCGTAGTTACAGTCCGATGATTTTTTAGCTCCGGCCCCTATTTTCCTACGAAAAAATTCTTTACCGATGCAATAAATGCCTTAAAATGAATGACCAACCTTTTCTGTCTTAGTATCCATTCCCCTTTTGTCGAACTATAGGCTTGGGTTGTTGCATTCCATCGATATCGAAAGTGGGTTGGAACATTTTCCCGCGAACAAGGCGGCCATATTGCCTTTGGAATCATGGTTAATTTCGCAAATTTAAAAATGGCTTCCTCCCGTAGCGTTCCGCCCTTCGGGCGTCACAATAACGCTACATACCGGAGCTAATCTGTCGGATGCTGGAGTTGAATGCAACACAGTGGAGTTACCCAAAATATGTTCCATGCGCTTGCATTCACCTAAAGGAACAAATCTATTATTCGACCTATTTCACCACTGATGACGCTCACAGCATATTAGAATTAAAATAAATAATATATGTTGATATTTATATTTTCAGATGTTCGTTTAATCTTGAGAAAATGGCGGAGGAGAACAAACTGATGATGGTTGGCGCTCAAAATTTCTGGGTGTCTGCCGACCCACACTCTGTGATCACCAACTTTAAGGCAAATCATAGCACCGAGATGGAAGCATGTGGGGACTTAATACCCTTCAAACACGAAGGTAGATGAATTATTTGTACAGAATATTAAAACCATTGAATGGATATGATAAAAAAATACATCTTAAACCAGTGTCTATGGAAGGGTATAGAGGTTATCTCCCAATTTCGTCTTTTAGTGCAATTTTAGATGGCGATATTGATTTTGGCGTCTTCCATAATTCTCTTACATTTTATCGATCACAAATTTCTTGAAATATTTACTAATAACCACTTTTGGTAGATCAAACTTATTGAATATTTACTGCGCTTTATTGCAGGGAAAATGCTCGGCCAATGTTTGCCGAAGTTCACCTCATGGCAAGAACTGAAAGAAAGGGTCGACAAAACAAAAGACAAAGACGAACGAACGAAGCTTATCAAACAGATGCGCGAGATGTGTCCGGAAATGGCCGAAGAACGTAAGACTCTACAAACGATAAAACTAATTTTTCAAACGGGCTGCTCCTTTGATTGATTGCATATTGTAGCACACAAAATTCACGACAATCAGCACAACGAATGCTCAGAAAACGCAACATTTTAACTACTTGCTAAGCTGGTTTCTAGCAAACTAGTACTTCCACACGGTGACCGTTAGATGACATTGGATTCTTGCTTCGGGAGTCTTTTGTCAAGGCCTGATCAACCTGATCAATTTGATCGTCGTTCTGACGTTTGGCTAGCTATTGATCTGGTGTTATTAAGAGTAGCATGAGCTGCCAAAATGTTGATATTTTGACGTTGACACAGAATGTTGAAATTATCGGCTATTTTTTCTCAAGATGTATAATTCAAAAGCTTTTTAGTGCTTCTAGTCTCAAGAATGTACGATAAAGTATTGTTTTAAACTAACTTTGGCTTAGAATGAATGAATGGTCGTCCCGCTTATTCAAATTTTGTTTACATTTTGAACACTATTCCGCTTTGGATAGGCCACATACTGTATGGATTTTCCTCATTCCAACGCCAATCATTTAGTTTTTCGATGACCTTCAAAGCCTCTTAGTGTCGTGACGATTAGAAATTATGAAAAAAAGTGTGAATTTCGGCAGCTCATGCCACTTTAATAACTTGCCTTAAATTGGGTTAGCCAAAATTGGCAAGTTGACAAAAAACCCACTATATAATGATCAACTTTGAAGACATTTTTTCCGCGTTGAACTAAGGGCGACGGCGATATTGATCATCAGCAAAATATGCCAACTTATGGCCGAAGTGTTTGTGCTGCAAATGTAGCAAACATGGCCACAAACACATTTTGGCTCCAGTCCTCTATCAGACCAAACAATGCGTCTCTTCAACTTGTAAAGTTAGGAGGAGATTCTTGCCCAAACGGTTTATCCTACGAATGTATTTTCTTTCGGTTTACAACAATGTGTAAGAAAATATATATCAAAGCGATCCCTACTTGCAATTTCTTCTTAATTTTAGTACAGCCCTCCGAGGCACAGTTAAAGTAATATTCCATATGTTGAAAGAAGGCAGATCTATTTTGGACGATTGAGCGTTGTGTTGATTTATAATAATTCTTTTGAATTAACCAATATAAATAAAATACAAATAATGGTTTTGCAGACAAGGTCGATAAGTCTGGTGAAAACGACGAGAAAAAGGACGAAGCAGAAGAAATGGAAAAGATGAAAGAATGGATGATGAAAGAAATAACAAAAAGACACGATGAAATGCAAAAGGAGAAAGAAATGGAAGAAAAGAAAAATTTTATGCAGATGTTGATGGAGAAGATGCTTGGAGAGAAAATGGAAGATAAGACAAAAAATACAGCAGAAATGGAAAAGAAAGGTAGGTTCAAATCCGTTCTAGAGTCATATTTTTGATTTTCACAAATATTTGTATTCCATGCATCCAGTTTTGCTTTTTCTTATTTGGTCGGCCGTTTCTAGAAAAAAAAAATCATGCTTCCGATCCCAAACTCGAAGAAACATTTCGCCGCCACCCCTTTTGGGGCCACTGGGGTGGTAAATGCGTCTGCCTATCACTCAAGCCAGTTGACCACTTGGCAAACAACATCGGAACAGTTTTTTTCTCGCTCGTACCGCTGACTTCAGTTCGTCGCGTGCCGGACGTAGCAGTATGTGTACCGTTCAACGGTGCGACGCAACTCAAGGTGACTAAATACTGAGTCGTCTCTGTCACCTCGTGTTGAAATGGCTTGTGCAAAACGGGCTTTAGGGCCTTTTTTCCTTTTACATACAATAAAGCCCCATTTTTATAAAATTTAGTTTTGGGCCCCTGATCGTTTAGGCGTTCTCCGAAGCAAAACGACCATAGATATAGGCCTACCTGTTTTTTTTGCATCTGGCGACGCTTTATCGGTTCACATCAAGGTGAAAGAAATTAGAAAGAAACAAAATAGATGTGCTAGACTGGAAAAGAAAGATATGTCGACTTTGAAGTGCAAAATCAGATACATGTAAGACTATATTCATTTTGTAACACACGAATAAACACGTCACAAAAAGGCGAACGCAGACAAATTCGTTGTTGTTGTTGTTAGATTGTGGAGAAGAGATGATGGAAATGATGCTGAAGATGAAGAACGGAATGGATTTGAAGGGAGATAACTGGGATGATCAGGAACGACAACTCGGCCCTTGCATGATGGCGCTTGTGTCACATTTAAAGGAACAGCATGACAAATACGTTGCAAAGAAAGAGATGACTGGTATGTATCATTATCAATAAGGTGAAGAATTACTTATGGATAACAACTTCTTGGTTAATTGGATGACGACGTTTGTGGAATACAACAATTAGCACCAGGAGGGAATATAGACTATCTAAGACACCAAATTACAGCCATCATAAATAATGCTAAACCCCAAACACCGAATCTAAGTAAAGAAGAGAGGAAAGCTATCAATGAACTCAAACAGGATAAATCTATTGTGATTGCACCAGCAGATAAAGGTAAAGCAACAGCTATTCTAGACACACCCCATTTTGACCAACTAGTACATAATCTTCTCGACGACAAAACCACATACAAAACACTTACAAGAGACCCAACCAACAAATATGACAAACAACATAGAGCTATCCTTAGTGAACTGAAAACCAACGGAGAAATCAACCAAGACAAATACAAACAACTTATCATCCAACACCCAAGACCCCCATACGCTAGAGCTACAATCAAACTACATAAGAACCCGGTCAAAGCTAGGATATTAGTCTGTTCACAAGGCACAGTATTTTACACCTCCAAACTTATAGCTAAACCCCTATATACATGGTCCAACACAGCCAAATCATACATCAAAGACTCCAGACACTTTTGCGATAGACTAGCAGAATTTAGCCAACCTTGCCATAATGTCAGTTATGACAACGTAGATTTATTCACAAATATACCAACACCTGAAGCCATGCAAGTAATCAAATCCAAACTTGAATCATCTCCACACATCTCTAACCTAACAACTGCTAGCATACTTAAACGTTTACATATCTGCATCTCTTCTACATACTTCACCTGGCAAAACAATACATATGAACAAATCCACGGACTACCCATGGGATCACCTCTTTCACCTATAATTTCTGAAATTTACATCACAGAACTTGAAAATTCAGCATTGGCATCCTCTCCCATTCAACCCTTATTCTGGATTAGGAAAGTCGATGACACATTTGTAGCTCTCAAAGACACACACTCTGCTAAACACTCTTAGATCACCTAAACACACAACACCCTAGGATAAAATTCACCATGGAAGAAGAACAGAATCATCAACTCCCCTTTTTAGATGTACTTATCCAGCAAACTGAACATGGACCACAGACTACAGTTTATCGCAAACCCACTCACTCAGATCAGTACATTCACTACAAATCTAATCATCCACCACACATTAAGACAGGTACCATAGCTACACTAACAAGAAGAGCTAAAGCCATTTGCAGCACATACCTTGACAAAGAAATCCATCACATCAAAACTGTCTTCACCACCCAAAATGGCTATCCAACCAAGTTAGTTGACTCAATCATCAAACAAACACTTAATAACACTTCAGATAAACAGCCCAGGCCAAGAGAAGAAGGCCCTAATATTAGAATTAGCATACCATACATTGGACCCGCCAGTCATAAAATTGTTCGTCTGATTAAAACTAAAACAGGTATTAATACTACATTTAAATCAACCAAAACACTTAAAACCCACATGCAAGCCACAGGAAGAGGAATTTCATCAACAGGAACAGAACCTAAAGGAGTAGTGTACAGAATTAATTGTAGTTGTAATGCTCATTACATTGGAGAAACATGTAGACCCCTCAACATTAGACTAAAAGAACACCAAACATCTGTTAATAAACTTGATTACAAATCTGCCATTTCTGAACACATAATTTCCAACCCTACTCACCACATCAAATGGGAAACCACTACAACACTATCTGTCAACCAGCACCATTGGAAGAAGAGGAAACTACAGGAAGCCATCCAGATCAGGAAGACCAAGCCCAGCATGAACAGAGACCAAGGATTATATTTCCCCAATTGCTATGACCTTTTGATACTCCAAGACAACCTTCAGCGATCTTAACTCACCATACCTAATTCTATTGTTACTTTTCTTAATTAATTTATACTATTACATACCTGCCCCAACTTGTAATTCTCCCATCTGCTATATTAATGAATAAATTTTGTTGTTTGTCATTGACTTTGATAACGATGTAAGAACTACATCGAAACGTCGTCACCCAATTAACCAAGATGTTGTTATCCATAAGTAATTACCTTATATTGCTTATTTCCTTATTTTGTTTATTACCTTGTTTTGGTCATTACCTTATATTGCTTATTTTGTTTATTACCTTGTTTTGGTCATTACCTTATATTGTTTATTACTTTATTTTGTTTATTACCTTGTTTTGTTTATTACCTTGTTTTGTTTATTACCTTGTTTTGTTTATTACCTTATTTTGTTTATTACCTTGTTTTGTTTATTACCTTGTTTTGTTTATTACCTTGTTTTGTTTATAACCTTATATTGCTTATTACCTTGTTTTGCTTATTACCTTGTTTTGCTTATTACCTTATTTTGTTAATTGCTTTGTTAATATCATGGTTTAGCATACATTTTGAAGGTTAAGGGGAGGTCATCCTTGGCCTCGCAAATTGCAGGCGGTATTTTACCAAAGGCAGGCCAATAAATATCAAGAATTTTCATTGGCTTTATATTGAAAAGATACACATAATATAAATCATTTTCCACCTCGACATTGCCAAGGTTAAAGTGGCATGAGCTGCCAAAATGTTTATATTTTGACGTTGAAATCAAATATTTGAAATCCAATCATCCAATCGATGTACAAGCTTGCTAAATCAGAGGTATCCGATAAATGAATAAATATGTTACCAATAGAAGAATGAAAATGAGGGTTTCAACGATTGTTATTGAACATGTCCCTCTTTATCTACAACAGAAACGTTTGGCAAGTTTATGCAAGAGCGGATGACGCAGTTCCTACGTCATATGGTTATGAACAAAATGGCCGAACATCTTGGTAAGTGGAAAATCATAAAAGTTTCTTTCACTCACTTAATGACGTTGAGCCTCTAGGATTTAAATAAATTATGACATCACTCGTCTTCATAGCATTTAGCGTGGTGAAACGCTAAAAGCACTCTCCAATTATTCGTGTTTATCAAAGTTGAAATTTGAACCATATTTCAAACCTAAAGAAAAATAGGTTCTGAATAATTTATAAACATAAACAAATTAAATGAGACGGAGGATAGACAACATCTCTTGTTCACGCTTTCCTTACTGGGACTAAGACCATGGCGCTTAGGGAATTTACTATTTACTTCCTTTAATGGCACGATTTTCACCGCACACTAAATCGTTATTGTATCCACTAATTACGATGGCCGAGAAGGCACATCGCCTTACAATCGCGTTTTACTTTCAAATCAGCGTTTAATCTTTCTCACAAATACGATAAAGATGCGACGGTAACGCGATGGTTAATATTTACCAACGCTTCAGCATCGCTTAGTATAAACATTCTACTACATTATATTTTTTCAGTTCAAGAACACATTCTTTGTCGGAACGGTTACCAATGACTCAACCCTTTTTACAACTAGTTTTTCGTACCAGTGCGGGATGTATGCGTAAAAAATACTATTCTTGATATTTATCCGTTGAAACAAAATTTAAATTATCGGGAATTGTTTTCAAGACGTTAAAATTAGAAACTTACGCTTGCATATAGGTAATGTTTAAAACTAAACTCAGTCTTAAATGCAGAAACGTTCCTTCCATTTTTTTGCCACAGACCGTATGGATTTTCCTTGAGCCAACGTCAAACATTTAGTTTTTGTTTTGCCACAGACTGTATGGATTTTCCTTGAGCCAACGTCAAACATTTAGTTTTTGTTTTGCCACAGACTGTATGGATTTTCCTTGAGCCAACGTCAAACATTTAGTTTTTCGACATTTTCAGTTTCCTGACAATCGTTATATATGAAAAAAAGTGAGAATTTTGGCCTGCATCTCAATGTCACTTAATTAACCTATAAGTGCGTTATGAAAATAAATTCACACTGGCAAAGGAACATTAATACATGTAGCTATGATCTTTTGACTGGACGATTTTACCTAATTCTTTTGTACGTTTCACAGGTCTCGTAAAATGTGATGAAGACGGCGCTGGTGTAAAGCCTTGTGCTGATCCGGAAAATATGAGGATGCTATTGTGGAAAAGATACGTCATGATGAAAGGCGAAAAACAGGGTAAGATGTGTTTATATTGGCACCAAATTGTCGTCTTATTATAAAGGAAAAATTAACATAATTCAAGTGGCATGAGCAAATGTTGACATTTTTCAGTTAAAGCAGAATGTGAAAATTACCGGCTATTTTTATCAAGGCGTGCAATTCAGAATCTTTCCAATGTTATTAGTCTCGAGAATGTTAAAGTATTTTTTAAGCTAACTCGGTCCCTCTTATTTCAATTTTGTTTATCGTATGTACAGATTGTATGGATTTTCCTCATTCCAACGTCAGCCATTTAGTTACTCGATGACTTTCAAAGCCTCTTATTGTCGCAACAATCCGAATTTATGAACGTAGTTCGAATTTTGGCAGCTAATGTCACTATAAGTTACTTTCTTTTATAAGCAATTGTAGGCTTTTGTATGTAGATGTAGGATATCAGTGTGCTTCTGGCCGGATTGACGTTGAATGCAAACCATTAACCCGTACGAAAGAGAAATGTGTGCTAATAACAGACACAAGGCAAATAGCCACGATATAGATAAAATTAGGCCTACGTTACCAGAGGGGTACTAAATGTCCACTGTCGTATCTACCAGTCAACTACCTCCTTTTTTAGAGGATGCCGGTTGGCTGAATGGATAAGGCAGCCGGCATTTAGTGCTGGCGATAGGTGCCATAGTCTGGGACCAGGGTTCGATTCCCGTTTCGGACGTCACCCAAAAATCGTTAGAAGAATTTCTGCCATATTTGTAATCCCAAAATAACGAGAATACGATCTATATAAGTACATTTACGGGTCTTTGTTGTTTATAAAAGCTGCCTTAACGTACATCCTCGAGAATGATATCAGCAGAAAGCTCTCATTTTGTACTTCTTCATATAAATTATGAACAATTGCCGAATATTACCTATATTTGGCAGCCATCTTAAAGGCATCATCATATATTTACTATATGTGGTGATGTCTTAATCATTTCTCGTAATAAAAGTTTTTGTTAACAAATTCCAATGCTCCACGTAAACATTATTTTAAATTGGATAATCGATAATCGATTTTTAGATGCAGTGAAGAAAATGGAAAAGAAGTCCGATAACAAAATGGATTACTTGAAGAAGCAAATGAAAGAACTGATGTTTCTGAAATCCGTTTTGTCCATGATGGGGGAACAAAAAGGTAAATTCTGAACCATACAGTTTCCATGCGATTTACATTGTGAAATACGATGTCATAGCAATTGCCCTATCCCTTTTGGCAGGTTTCGGGGAAATCGAGTTTTGGGGTTGAATATGTGCCTGCAAATAACTATAAAAACTGAATGACCCTTAAGGTGGAATAAGCTGCCAAAATATTGGTATTTTTGACTTGAAACAAAATGTTGAAATTATTGGCTATTTTTCTCAAAACGTGTAGTTCAGAAGGTTTTCAGTACTTCTAGTCTCGAAATTGTGCGATAAAGTATTGTTTTTAACTAACTTTGGCTTAGAATGAATGAATGGTCGTCCCGGTTATTTAAATTTTTGTTTACTTTTCGAACACTATTCCGGTTCGTACAGGCAACATAGTGAATAGATTTTCCTCATTCTAACCCCAATCTTTTAGTTTTTCGATTGCCTTGAAGCCTCTTACTGTCGTGACGATCAGAAATAATGAAAAAAGTGTGAACTTTGGCAGCTTATACCACTTTGAAAAACTGAATTGCAGTTAATTTAGCAAGGAAATCTTCAATTCATGGCTACTAAAATAATTGGAATTAACTCAGCACTCAATTTTACGGCTTAAAATATTTGGATATTTATGAAACCCTGCTGTATGCCTACAGTATGTCGAGAATAGACGATAGGTATATTATGCAGGGAATAAAATAAGCACAGGCTGAAGAAAAATACATGATTTGACAGGTTTTCTTTAATGCAAATTAGGGCCCAGAGATTCAGTAGTTGGAGCCATAGTTTCTCCCGTCAAAACAACCCTTCCATAGATCAGTCGCAGGTCTGAATCTCACTCAATGCAGAGGAAATAATTCTTGTTTTTTATGTCACTCACGTTGAAGCTCAGTGGTTTTCTACTGGGGAAAAAGGGCCTTTTTTGAGTGTAGTGCAACGGTTTTCCAAATATAATGACGCATTTTCCTTTTAACTTTGTTATTTTGAAATTGCAAAAACACTGAAATCCCCGGAAGCAAATGTTTATAGATCTTGATACTCTCATGTTGTAGGTACGTTCGACAAAAGTTATGATTCAATGCCAGCACTCAAGGATTTTGTGAAGAGTAAGTATAGAGATAAAAGATAATTGAGATGTTGCAAGACAAAATAATAATAAAACTATGTAACAACAGGCCTGCAGATTACATGAACAAATTTTGATTTATATTTAAAAACAGAGTAACTTGTTTACAGGCAAATATTATACAAACATTGGAAAGATTACATATATCAAAATAACTTACTTACATGTATACAAGTTACAAATCTTCAATTCCGAAAAATCTGTAATCCTGATAACTTCACAAAGTTCATCGGTCGTAGTTTAAATCCGATAATCACGAAATATTAATCCACAAAATGAAATCTTGAAAACAAACTGCTAAATCCACAGTTAAATAAATGACTGTGTCACTCTCAAGTTATTATAGCAAGCATAAAATACTGCCGAAATACAAAAAAACGTCTTAAAATAGATTTTCAGAAATTCCATAACACTCCAGCTAAATACATTAGAATAAATTTGCATATCTAAAGAAAGTTGTTGATATTCAAGCTTCGAGAACAATTGAAGTTTCCCAGTAAAAACTTGGCTAAAGGTCTAGGTCAACTTAACTAATTTGTAAACGGGGTGAGCCGGTGATCAAACAATAGGCGAACAGACAATAGGGATCGAGAAAGATATGCAGACCTCAATATGAAACACAAACAAACTAGAAAATAGAGGTTTACAACCTTGCCGTACGTAATAGAGATGCCATTTGGGGCTTGAAGTCATGTTCACACTTCTGCGGGCTCGGGTATTTAAAAATGCCACATGCATGCCGGGGTTCGGCATCTTCGGCTACCATTTGTGGTGCTAATTACCTTTAAAATGAATTACCTATAAAATAATTAAAAAAATCAAGCAATCCGTGAATTATGTCAAGAGTATTGAGCCCTCTTTCAAATGTCTGTTCCAAACTTTAGGGTGGGACCTCCGTGGCTCCGTAGGTAGAGCGTTGGACGCTCAATCCGAACAGCCTTCCACTAATCGGTCGCGGGTTCGAATCCCACTCATTCAGAAAAAAGGGAACATTTTCTGACTGGGTTTTCACTCGAACGACCCATGTGGGATGTTTGTCAGTTACCAACGGAAGGTCGTGGGTTTCCTTCGGGCATAGAGCCCGGTTTCCTCCCACAATAAAACTGGCAACGCCGCCATATGTGCTCAAGTTTATTTCCCTTATATAACTGAAATCAATCCATCAATCAATCAATCAATCAACCAAAATTTAGACAACTCTTGACGATATATGCATGATTCTAAAAAGATAAACTAAGAGTTGGACATTTTGAAGGATTACTTCTCTTTTCAGACATTTCTGTAGAGAACATTGGAATCATCGATTTTCGTCAAATTGTATATGATTATTGCTTTGGGAATCCATTTTGACAACCTTTTTTATTATTATTGCAGGTGATCCGAATTGGAAGAGATTCTGTGACGATTTGTAAAACTGCATGTTATCCATCAGCCTTAATGCTCATTTTCTAAGCTGCAAATCGTCGAACATTCCTTGAGAGAAGTGACTTCATAACTACCTCCATCTTGGTTCGGACGACCTATCCTTAAACATACGCTATAGACAAATATCGTATCTTGTCTCCATTTTGTTTTGGTTTAGTGATTTTTTTGATGATTCTCTTTAGTCTTTTGGATGCGTTTAACTAATATACTTATCACTATTATAAAATACAATGTACTCCATTAGAGCGCTAATTGTTAATTGGTGTACTTTGCCAATCGCCAAACAATAGCGCTTAGATACAATATGTATGTCCATGTTGTATCATACGTCAGCGGCCTTTCTTTAAAACCAAGATAATTAGTTGACGTGGTGATTACCATTTCTGCTCTTGTTGAAAATAACCAAGACTTCCTCAATCATATTTGTTTGTGACATCATGTACGGGTATGCGATTGATTGTAAAGGCATTACTATTATTTTTTTTTATGTTTAAATACAATTTATATTTGAATTTAAGTATTCTGTGTAACTACACTGTAAAAATGTGGCTGTATTTTTACAGCAAAGTTCGCGGGCAATCGTAGGACAAGTAAAGTTTGCTGTAGATTTACATCTGTGTGAATATGTCAATTTACAGTGGTGTGTTAGTAGATTTACAGTGAAGCAGTATATTTACTGGACTTCGTGTTTTCCTCTGTCCTTAAATACAAGTATCTTCTCCGTTAATCTACCAAGATTGTTTGTATATTTACCAAAAAGAGTAAAATTACCAAAATGTGTTACAGAGTGACATGTAAAACAACAACAACCGCCATCCATTCATCTGGCATTATACTTAGACATGTTTATACCCCAGGACCCTGTCTTACGAAGCTGGCGTAAAGTTGCGCATAGGCCTACAACATAGACCAGTTGCGACTAAGGCGTAAGTTCCTATAGTTTTAACACCGATTTACGTCCGACGTAACTTACGCCTGCTTTGTAAGACAGAGCCCAGGTCAATCGGTCAATTACCAATTCGAAGTCATGCCCACTGAAGAAATTTTATTTCTCACTTCCTATGTAGATACGAAACACAAACGTTTGGGAGGGGGGGAATTCGGATTTAAACGTTACAAACTGTGTACCGTTTGGGTTTGAACCTGGACCCGGGAAGACGTCGTGAAAAAAATATGAAACACGTACCATTTGTATTTCAGTATAATAAGGCCAGCATGAATCAAATGGCTCAATATACTAGTCAGGACAACGCTCGGCTGGTTGGTCATTTAAGACGACGCTAAAATTAATGTCTCTATATAGTGTCGACATCAATATATGAACATTAAATTTAACGTCGTCTTACATGACCGACTCGCCCAAAACTCCCTTGACTGTCTACTACCTATGGACCCAATACAGTATTTTTATACAAACTTTCTTTTCCCATCAGCACATTTTGTTTAATCCCAGTTTACCCGACTTTTTGCCATAGCTGAAGATCGGGGGGGGGGGGGGGGGGAGGGGATTTGTTTGTATTGGCGCTTTCCATCAAAATGATGATTTGCGCCAAAAAATGGATGCAAGTGGCTTAAATCAATCTAGAGTTGAATAGAAGTGGGACAATTATATAAACATCAGAAGCGATGGCACCGTCGCAGATAAGTGGCTAAGGCTTGGAAAACTTTATTATGTTTTCTTGCGGGGGTCAAAATGTTGTCCATTGTTGGGTTAAAAATGCCAGCTTTGACCAAATCCTGAAAAAATAACACTCTTGCATCATTATGACGAAAACAACGAAATATAAGCTGGAAAATGGTATCGACTTCATAACATTCTGTGCATAAGTCAGAGGAGCTTAGGTTAACTTTGTACAGGTAGGAATTAGTTGGCAATCTGTCTGCAAAAATTTTAAACATTCTTACTTCATCAGTTCGACTAGCAAGAGACAAACAAAAGGGTAATGTCACACAAGGATAATGGTTATAAAAAACCTGCCAGTGTCACTTTCATCCCAATGTTCTTGCCACATGGAAATAAATTTTGGTTTTATAATACAGTAAATATCAGCTAAAGACAAGGGTAAGGTCACGGATACAGTGCTTAGGTCAAGAGCCCGCTTAGCGAGCGTGTCTGCTAGCTCATTTCCTGGTAATCCAATATGAGCAGGAACCCACTCAAACGCCAGAGCAACTCCTTGAGATTTCAGAGCGGTACACAGGTGCATGATTTCATATACCAGAGGCGAGGACTTCGGAGCAGAGAATTTAAGTAAAGCTTGAAGTGAACTTAAGGAGTCGGTAAAGATGACAGCGCTCCGGGGATTGAGATCGAGCAAAAACTGCAAAGCAAGTATTATAGCATACAATTCAGAGGTGAACACAGAAATATAGTCAGATAGACGATAGAACTTTTCATAATTGAAAGATGGCACACAAAATGAGCAGCCTACTTTACCTGAATCCGGGCATTTAGATCCGTCTGTAAAGATATGTAAATGATTTAGCCAATTAGTATTAATGTGATCAATAGTACATGCCAGTGAAATATGAGGTTGTCATATTTTTTAATTTTAATATGTAAATCAGTAGATATGTATGGGAGAGTAAGTTCCCATGGGGGTAGAGGTGGAATAAAATCCCCCTAGATTAGCAGGTTATCGATACCTAATAAGCTACAAATCTCCTTAGATCGCATACTGAAAGGAATAGATGTTACCTTATTTAAAAAAAAAACGTCATAGTAAGAAGGATTCAATACATTGCCCGCAGAAATGTTTATGCTACCTTTTAATCGAATTGTGTACAAAGCAGTGCGCAGGCGTCTGCGAATGTATAAAGGCCATTCAGAGCAAAATACTTGCATGACACTAAGTGGCGTGGAACGGACACTCCCAGTACACACACGCAAGGCCGCGCATTGGATGGAGTCCAGACGCTTCTTAACACTATCACTTGCTGAATCCAGGGCCTCGGCACAATATTCCAGACGAGACCGCATGAGGGATCTGTACAATAAAATCAAGCTTTGCCTATCAGCTCCCCAGTGACGACCAGAAACACATTTCATTAGATTAAGTATTTTACGACATTTAATAACAGTGTAGTCAATATGCGCTGACCAAGTAAGCAGTTTGTCAAAAATGACGCCTAAATATTTAAAGTCAGACGATATTTTGATTGAAAGATTGTTCAGTAAAATAGAGTTTGTGGCAGTGGATGTTTTCCTTGTGAAAATTACAGCTTCTGACTTAACTGGAGAGAATCTAAAGCCCCATTTCATACTCCATTCTACGATACTATCTAGTCCCGCTTGGATGCATTTAAAAGAAGATTAAATATTCCTAGAAATGAACCATATAGCCATGTCATCTGCAAATAGACAAGAGTTTAATTTGGGAGGAAGAATAGACGGTAAAACATTGATTGCAATATTGAAAAGAGTAGGAGATATGACGCTCCCCTGAGGTACGCCGTTCTCCACTGGAACTGATCTGGAGAGAACGCGACCAATACGAACCCGGATAGATCGCCCAGTGAGGAAGTCCCTTACCCATCCCAACATCTTCCCACCGATGCCAATGTCGGACATTTTTATTAAGACCCCAGTGCGCCATACCATGTCGTACGCTCTCTCAATATCAAGGAACACTGCAAAGAGATAGGATTTGGAAACGAGTGCATGCCGAATAGAATTTTCCAAAGAAACAACGTGATCAACAGTGGACCTCCGGGTTCTGAAACCACTTTGTGCTGGTGATAGAATATTGTTTTTTAATAGAAACCAATTAAGTCTAGAATTGATCATGCGTTCCATTACTTTGCATAGGGTAGAAGTTAGCGCTATAGGTCTATAGGAGGATGGACTTCATGGGTCTTTTCCAGGTTTAAGTACAGGGACAATAACAGCACGTTTCCAGCTTAAAGGTAATTAAATTTTATTCCACACAGTATTATACAAAAGCAAGATCACCTGTAAGCACTGCTCAGGGAGGCGAGATATAAGGTTGTAAGGTATAGCGTCTTCCCCAGGTGAAGAATCTTTCGAGACTGCTAGTGCCTGTTTTAACTCGGACATAGTAAAGTCACAATTTATGGGCATTTCATCAAAAGCTGTATTGACAAAAGGATCAGAATTTTCCACAGCTTTTTTATGAGTTATAAATTCGGGTGCATAATTATCTGAACTAGAAACAAAAGAGAAAGTAGACGCAAGTAAATTAGACTTATCCGCATTGGTAACACTATCGGTGCTACGTGATATTAGAGTAGGTATAGCTCTATTGGTACTTTTGCCCCGGATGGAATTAACACTGTTCCATACGGTTTTAATAGAAGTATTGCTATTAATGTTTGTGCAAAAATCACGCCAGTGATTTCTCTGTGTTTGGCGAATAATACGCGAAGCGTTTGCTTTCGCTCTTTTAAATAACAAAATATCTTCAAAAAGACGAGTGCGGCGTGCACGATTTTTTAATCGTTGTCGAAATTTAATTGCTACCGAACATTCATCTGACCACCAGGGAACCGGCATTTTATTAGGACGGTTACCTTTGGAGATTGGTATGGCAACCATAGCAGCAGCATTGATGGCGTCTACAACATTAGAATTGAAAATATCCACGTCATTATCAAATATTTCAGCGTTAAGACATTTAATACATTCAGACTCACAGAGAGGCCAATTACTTTTTTTAATACACCATTTAGGAGGGGTCGGTTATCATTAGTTTCCAAGGTTGATGAAAAAGAAACAGTTACTGGGAAGTATTGGGAAGTGATCACTACCACAGGGAGAGTTCTGGTCAACAGCCCAATTAGCAGGTAAGCTGATATCAGGGGTACAAATGGAAAGATCTAGATGGGACAGATGGCCCGTGTGTGGATCCATTCGGGGTCCGCTTCCATCGTTCAAAATACATAAATCATTATCATCAATAAATCCCATAAGAATTTTACCGTTATGGTTACGAATAGGGCTGCCCCATAATTGACTGTGTGCATTGAAATCACCACACCAAATACTTGGACCTTGAATACAAGACATTATAGAGTTGAAATCACTAGCCTGAAGCTGGTTACATGGGTTATAAACGTTGACAATTTTGATAAATTTGCCATTTTTAAAAGCCACATTGAAGCATTGCACCTCAAGGTGTTCAAGTGGGGGGAGCTGGTTTGCAGAGTACGATAATCCATCTCTAAAACAAACAGCAATGCCCCCCCCCCATTACCAGAGGACCTATCGGCTCTATTTATAGTATATCCATGGATTTTAAAATCTAGTGATGGTTTTAGTCTAGTTTCCTGCAGGCATATGATATCAGGCAGTATATTTAAGGTAGATATATAAAACTTAAATTCTTGACCATGGGTTCTAATTCCATTGATGTTATGATGTAATAAATTGAAAACTAAAAGGATTGACAGAGTGGCATATATACAATATTCGGCGTACTTATACATTTAACAGGTCACTTACAAAGTCTGGGGTAGGTAAAAGAGAGGATCGGAGCTGATCGAAGTTGACAACATCGGACCCAAAGAATTTAATAGCGGAATGAAATATCTGGGCTGAGAAATCGTCGGTATTGTGCATTGAAAAATTGTCAATTAGAATTTTACTGAAAAGGGCAATTAACTTAGTCACAACAGTAATAGAAATATCCTCGGTCTGGGAATAGAACGAATGTGAGTAGCTACCGACTTCATTACTGGCTTTAATAATGGGGTTTCGGGTATTACCGTATCTGAGAAGGAGGTTCGTTGTCTTTGAGTCAAATGAGAGGGCACTGGTGGGTGGTACTGAGACTGAGTTGGAGTTACACTGGACAAGGGAGCATTCTGACATATGAGTTGCCTATGTTGCCATTATCATTGCATTCATTACGAACATTGCGCAAAGCCTCAGAGAATGAAATCTTTTCGTTTACTCTAATAAACTGGGCTCGGCTCACCTGTTTTCTGTAGGGGCATCCAAGATATGCCGAGGAGTGGCTTTCGGACCCACAATTTACACACCTTGGTTGATGAAGGCGATCACAATTCTCGAAGGCATGGTCCCCAGCACACCTAGGGCAAGACTGCTTTCCCCTACATTCAGAGGCAAAATGTCCAAAATGCTGGCATTTAAAACAACGAATTACAGGTGGAACATAAGGTCTTACATTAAATATTTTAAATCCAAGGGTTATTTATGTGGGTAAGGTTTCGGATTCGAAATGCAGCAACATGCATGTGGTTGGAACCTTATCTCTTCCCTTAACCATTCGTTCGACTTTAGTACATTTTTTACTTGTAAGAGCTTCTAATACATCATGTAAAGTTAATTCATCTCCAACCCTGGATATTACACCCTTAACTACGGTTTGGTTAATTGGTTTACTGCATTTAGTATCTTTTCCTAAAAGAGTTTTTAATTTAAGAAGCTTAATTACTTGACTGTTATCTGAGCAGGTTATAAGAAATTCATGATTGTACCGGCGCTTGGCGAACAGGACCGTCCCGACTGCATGTTGCAATGCTTCGCCAAACTTAATATTGTTCCATTTAGTAATAGGGAGTCCACCAGCTGAAGACATAATTACCTGGTTGTTCAGATTGTTGCTATAACCGTTATTATTGGGTAAGTGTGCGGATCTGGGGGGGGGGGGGGGGGCAGACCCTGACGCTACTTGCCGCGACTTCTTTCCGTCAGAAACATTGGAATCCACAGTATCACGACCACGCTTAGTTGAACCCCGTACTTCAATAAAATCCATAATATCTTCTTCGGGGTCAGCCATTTTGGCTCCGAAAAGTGAACCGTTCTTAGGAGAGGTTTTAAAATTTGATCTAAGCTAAGTATAGGTTAATTTATAGACTGTTAATAAAATACAGTAGGAGAGTGCCTAGGGGCTGCTCTAGGCAAAAGGGTTGAAAAGGTGCCCAAGTTAGTGTCAGAGTCACAACATTGATACAAAGCTTACTATTCTAGTAGAATACTATACAGCACCTAGTGTGCAGTAGTCTTTACTCTATCTACTCTACCACTTCCCCCGCCCCGGAAAAAAAACAAAAAAACTCTACTTTCGAACGAACAACGATTAACGATGAGATTAATACTAGTGATGTACAGATAGGTTATTCAAGGAGTGGAATAAATGTCACAAATACACAAAAAAGGGTGTATTAGCTTCAGGAATGAGGAACGGTAGGATTTGAAAACATTGGTTACCGATATATAACAGAGAACAAAATTTTCAATATCTGCTTCAGTCTGAACTCCAGAACTCACAAAGTGAAGATCTCTGAGCTCAACCCAGAATGCTTCGTCTGTCGACTCGGTTTCAGTATCACTGCCATTCTTTCACTGACTCAAAAAGCCTGTTTATCCTTCCGGTTTCCATAGCTGAAGATCCGTACAACTTTTTCAATATATACTGAACCGTAAAATAAACGTCACCCTATTCAAATATTGCTAAATGCATATATTATCATAATTTTCAATAATTTTTCTCTTTTAATAACCTTGCAAGACCTGGTTTGAAGCCAATGGCCAGGATCAGGTTACTAATATGCAAAACACGTCGTCAAAGCACTGTTACTAAAGTAATGATGGGGTGCTTTTTCGGTTCGTTTTGCATGAAGGTCACAATGCACATGTGTTCGAAGGTGTCATCTCTATAAAAAGCCAACGGGCATGTACGAAATCATTTACAGTTTGACAGTAGTGACATGCCACGACTGTCGCGGGAGCAGAGAGACCAAGCCTTGGGAAGACTTCATGCTGGCCAGACTGCAAGAGCTGTGGCAAACCACTTCAATGTTCATGTCCAAACAATATACCACCTGCAGCAACGAGTTCAAGCCAATAGGAAGTACAGCAGACCGTCCTCGTAGTGGAACACCACCCGTAACAACGTTGAGGCAAGATCGACAGATTGTCCGTCAACACCTGCAAAACCGCTTCGCTCAGAAACGACACTGTGCACAGGCGGTTGAGTCAGGCAAATGTCCGATGTCACAGGCTTTACAGGGGTCCGATCCTCACTGCTCAACATCGCCGCGCTCGTCTGCAATGGGCCACACAGCATCGGAATTGGCGTGGAGAACTCTAGTCTTCTCCGATGAAAGCCGGTACTGCAAATCGACAGTTGATGGGCGAATGAGAGTGTGACGTAGACCAGGGGAGCGTTTTGCAGATGAGTGTGTTTTGGAAAGAGACGCGTGGGGAGGTCACAACATTATGGTATGGGGTGCTATAGCACTGAATCAAAAACGAGCCCCTATGGTGTTCCAGAGTGTTGGTCCTGGCAAAGAAAATTGTGTAACAGCTGCCCGCTACACCGATCAGGCGCTGAGACCTTCATCGTGCCCCATTTTGCTCGTCATGGAAATCATGTCTTCCAGCAGGACAACGCTTGAGCCCATACGCTAAATGATGCTTAATATATTATAGCTTTACAGAATCTCTATATTGACGCATGTAGAGTATATATTTATAGATTTAATAATAGCAACACTATCAACGCTAATAATTACCACTAATTGTCCTAAAGTGGCGGTCGAAACTGTTCTCCTAACGTCATGGGAAATCCTCATTTCATAGCGGTGGTACAATGAGGCTTGCCTGGGTTTTACGTGGGGAATCCCCGTTTAAATACGAATCGCCGCGTTATTTAGTACCCAAGGGAGGTAACTCTTCCAATACCTCAAAGTGTTCTAGCCTCGGATTATCTCCCTTTGACCGTATCCATACTTCTCAACAGATATATTATTTCTTATCTGTAGATTTATACAGACTGTTATTTTTAAAAACCTATCCATACTGTCCTAAAGTGACGGCCGAAACTGTCCTAAAGTGACGGCCGAAACTGTCCTAAAGTGACGGCCGAAACTGTCCTAAAGTGACGGCCGAAACTGTCCTAAAGTGACGGCCGAAACTGTCCTAAAGTGACGGCCGAAACTGTCCTAAAGTGACGGCCGAAACTGTGCTAAAGCGACGGCCGAAACTGTGCTAAAGCGACGGCCGAAACTGTCCTAAAGCGACGGCCGCAACTGTCCTAAAGCGACGGCCGAAACTGTCCTAAAGCGACGGCCGAAACTGTCCTAAAGCGACGGCCGAAACTGTCCTAAAGCGACGGTCGAAACTGTCCTAAAGCGACGGCCTAAACTGTCCTAAAGCGACGGCCGAAACTGTCCTAAGGCGACGGCCGAAACTGTCCTAAAATGACGGCCGAAACTGTCCTAAAGTGACGGCCGAAACTGTCCTAAAGTGACGGCCGAAACTGTCCTAAAATGACGGCCGAAACTGTCCTAAAGTGACGGCCGAAACTGTCCTAAAGTGACGGCCGAAACTGTCCTAAAGTGACGACCGAAACTGTCCGAAAGTGACGGCCGAAACTGTCCTAAAGTGACGGCCGAAACTGCCCTAAAGTGACGGCCGAAACTGCCCTGAAGTGACGTCCGAAACTGCCCTGAAGTGACGGCCGAAACTGTCCTAAAGTGACGGCCGAAACTGTCCTAAAGTGACGGCCGAAACTGTCCTAAAGTGACGGCCGAAACTGTCCTAAAGTGACGGCCGAAACTGCCCTAAAGTGACGGCCGAAACTGCCCTAAAGTGACGGCCGAAACTGCCCTAAAGTGACGGCCGAAACTGCCCTAAAGTGACGGCCGAAACTGCCCTAAAGTGACGGCCGAAACTGTGCTAAAGTGACGGCCGAAACTGTCCTGAAGTGACGGCCGAAACTGTCCTAAAGTGACGGCCGAAACTGTCGTAGGTCGTAGGTTTACTTTATTACAACAATTTTTGGTGGGGTCTAAATGTCTAAATGATATATCCCTTTTTAACACAATTAGAAACTTGTCTCCGTGGTTATTTTATGTAAGAAGATTTTCCCTGTGCCCGTGTGTTTTAGTGCTCATATTTATATATAGTATGCCAAAATGAAAGCAATTATCAAAATGAAGTTGGCACAACGTTAGGTCGACAGTATATCTGTCTGAGCTCAATGTCAAGTCGACAGTCGTCCAGCTATTAACCGACGTTGAAATAAAGGGCTAAGCCATGAGAGAAGGACGTTTACTAAAAGGAGAAAGTGGATTCTGACAGACCGTTTACCGACAACATGCCAACCATAGATTCACCGGCACATTACCAACAATTGTACAACATTGAACCCACCATTCGCCAATTGGGCCACCAAATTGCCAAAATCAAACCATCGGTTTGGTTAACGCTAGAGGTAAGAACGATGAGCTAAGTGATGGAAACCCAATGTTAAAAGCCGACCGTGGGAACAACCGTTAGCTTCATGTAGCATGGCACATTGTGGTTGTGCTGTCTTGGCCAACTTATCTTATGCCTACTCCAATTAAGCTTGGAAACCCTTTTGACAAAACTAGCTGCTGGTGATATACATTTTAAGCGCTTTTTGGTTGAACTAACTATTTCACTTAAATAGGGAGGAAAACATAAGGGGAGGAAAACGGACTTTTTTGCACGGATGAAATCCCAGATCGAGTCAAGCGCTTTTTCTAGCCTTATCCTAACGTTTGTGCCATTTTTGTAAACCGCTAGCGCCCTTTGTGGGTGTATTCATACACAACTTCGGTTACACGCACTAGTAGACTTTCTTGGAATAAAGATTAATTGATGTTTTATGCTGCACTCATGATTATTTCCCCTTATTTGGCGGCTATAACAGGATAGTCGGGGAAGGGAAACTGTGTTTGTTGCCCGGAGGAAACCCTCCACTTTCGGCGAGTACCTGGCAACTTTCCCACATACGCCGTCGAGTGTTAAACTCACTCAGAAGTTTGTATTTTGTACTATGTAACACAGCGGACACCCCAAGACATTTCTGAAGAAGATAACCTGGATGATGTTTTACGCCGCATTCAAGATTATTTCACTTACGTGGCGGCGTTGCCAGGTTTAGTGGGAAGTGTGCGTGTGTGTGTGGGGGGGGGGGGCATTGCCCCAAGGAAACCCCCGACCTTCGACAAGTAACTCTTCCACATACGGCGACCATGAAGATCCACTCAGAAATTTGTCAATTTTTATTAGGTCTGAGTGGGATTCGAACCCGCGTCGCACCAATGGAAGGTTTGTGTGGGACTGACGGACGATCACTCTAGCCCACTGCACCACCGAGCACCACCACCTCGATCGCCGTATGTGGGAGAGTTGAAAAGTATTTGCCAAAGGTTGGCGGTTTCCTGTGGGCAATGAGACCGATTTCCTCCCCATTTAACCTCGCAACACCGGCATATAAGTGGAATAATCCTGAGTGCTGCGTAAAACATCAAGTATTGCTATGTGGTACTAAACAAGACAATTATCAACAGATGAAAAACGAATTGATGTAAAATATTATTTCAGCAGAATTTACAAAAAATATCTCCAAAATATTAAATATATTATAGCTAGAACTCATTTGTAGAGTGGGACAAAACGTTACTCGATTACATACATATACATGTACATATAAAAGGGGAGCAGGCCACGGTTCAATTTCGAGGGCAAAAGTTTTTGACTGATAAAGTTTATCTCTTCATGTGCACCAAAACAGCTGTGAGAAATCCTCGTTAAATAAATAAAGAATTAAAATCAAATTAAATATTTTTAAAGGCACACTTGCCGCGAAAATCAGGAATATTGTTTACATAAAAAAAGAAAGACCGTTTTCTGTATTTTTCCCAGACAATATAAGTTAGGAACTTTCTATTTATACCAAAATTTAAAAGTTTGGACGTCACTTTGTGTGATTGAATCTCAGGGTTCTCTCCCCCATAGAGCTGCTAATCAAATCACTCGTCAGAAAGCGACGGTCGAAACTGTCCTAAAGCGACGGCCGAAACTGTCCTAAAGCGACGGCCGAAACTGTCCTAAGGCGACGGCCGAAACTGTCCTAAAATGACGGCCGAAACTGTCCTAAAGTGACGGCCGAAACTGTCCTAAAGTGACGGCCGAAACTGTCCTAAAATGACGGCCGAAACTGTCCTAAAGTGACGGCCGAAACTGTCCTAAAGTGACGGCCGAAACTGTCCTAAAGTGACGACCGAAACTGTCCGAAAGTGACGGCCGAAACTGTCCTAAAGTGACGGCCGAAACTGCCCTAAAGTGACGGCCGAAACTGCCCTGAAGTGACGTCCGAAACTGCCCTGAAGTGACGGCCGAAACTGTCCTAAAGTGACGGCCGAAACTGTCCTAAAGTGACGGCCGAAACTGTCCTAAAGTGACGGCCGAAACTGTCCTAAAGTGACGGCCGAAACTGCCCTAAAGTGACGGCCGAAACTGCCCTAAAGTGACGGCCGAAACTGCCCTAAAGTGACGGCCGAAACTGCCCTAAAGTGACGGCCGAAACTGCCCTAAAGTGACGGCCGAAACTGTGCTAAAGTGACGGCCGAAACTGTCCTGAAGTGACGGCCGAAACTGTCCTAAAGTGACGGCCGAAACTGTGCTAAAGTGACGGCCGAAACTGTGCTAAAGTGACGGCCGAAACTGTGCTAAAGTGACGGCCGAAACTGTGCTAAAGTGACGGCCGAAACTGTGCTAAAGTGACGGCCGAAACTGTGCTAAAGTGACGGCCGAAACCGGGTCAAATTACTATCTACTATGGACAGTTGTTAACCTAATGAAATGTCGTAGGTTTACTTTATTACAACAATTTTTGGTGGGGTCTAAATGTCTAAATGATATATCCCTTTTTAACACAATTAGAAACTTGTCTCCGTGGTTATTTTATGTAAGAAGATTTTCCCTGTGCCCGTGTGTTTTAGTGCTCATATTTATATATAGTATGCCAAAATGAAAGCAATTATCAAAATGAAGTTGGCACAACGTTAGGTCGACAGTATATCTGTCTGAGCTCAATGTCAAGTCGACAGTCGTCCAGCTATTAACCGACGTTGAAATAAAGGGCTAAGCCATGAGAGAAGGACGTTTACTAAAAGGAGAAAGTGGATTCTGACAGACCGTTTACCGACAACATGCCAACCATAGATTCACCGGCACATTACCAACAATTGTACAACATTGAACCCACCATTCGCCAATTGGGCCACCAAATTGCCAAAATCAAACCATCGGTTTGGTTAACGCTAGAGGTAAGAACGATGAGCTAAGTGATGGAAACCCAATGTTAAAAGCCGACCGTGGGAACAACCGTTAGCTTCATGTAGCATGGCACATTGTGGTTGTGCTGTCTTGGCCAACTTATCTTATGCCTACTCCAATTAAGCTTGGAAACCCTTTTGACAAAACTAGCTGCTGGTGATATACATTTTAAGCGCTTTTTGGTTGAACTAACTATTTCACTTAAATAGGGAGGAAAACATAAGGGGAGGAAAACGGACTTTTTTGCACGGATGAAATCCCAGATCGAGTCAAGCGCTTTTTCTAGCCTTATCCTAACGTTTGTGCCATTTTTGTAAACCGCTAGCGCCCTTTGTGGGTGTATTCATACACAACTTCGGTTACACGCACTAGTAGACTTTCTTGGAATAAAGATTAATTGATGTTTTATGCTGCACTCATGATTATTTCCCCTTATTTGGCGGCTATAACAGGATAGTCGGGGAAGGGAAACTGTGTTTGTTGCCCGGAGGAAACCCTCCACTTTCGGCGAGTACCTGGCAACTTTCCCACATACGCCGTCGAGTGTTAAACTCACTCAGAAGTTTGTATTTTGTACTATGTAACACAGCGGACACCCCAAGACATTTCTGAAGAAGATAACCTGGATGATGTTTTACGCCGCATTCAAGATTATTTCACTTACGTGGCGGCGTTGCCAGGTTTAGTGGGAAGTGTGCGTGTGTGTGTGTGGGGGGGGGGGGGGGGGCATTGCCCCAAGGAAACCCCCGACCTTCGACAAGTAACTCTTCCACATACGGCGACCATGAAGATCCACTCAGAAATTTGTCAATTTTTATTAGGTCTGAGTGGGATTCGAACCCGCGTCGCACCAATGGAAGGTTTGTGTGGGACTGACGGACGATCACTCTAGCCCACTGCACCACCGAGCACCACCACCTCGATCGCCGTATGTGGGAGAGTTGAAAAGTATTTGCCAAAGGTTGGCGGTTTCCTGTGGGCAATGAGACCGATTTCCTCCCCATTTAACCTCGCAACACCGGCATATAAGTGGAATAATCCTGAGTGCTGCGTAAAACATCAAGTATTGCTATGTGGTACTAAACAAGACAATTATCAACAGATGAAAAACGAATTGATGTAAAATATTATTTCAGCAGAATTTACAAAAAATATCTCCAAAATATTAAATATATTATAGCTAGAACTCATTTGTAGAGTGGGACAAAACGTTACTCGATTACATACATATACATGTACATATAAAAGGGGAGCAGGCCACGGTTCAATTTCGAGGGCAAAAGTTTTTGACTGATAAAGTTTATCTCTTCATGTGCACCAAAACAGCTGTGAGAAATCCTCGTTAAATAAATAAAGAATTAAAATCAAATTAAATATTTTTAAAGGCACACTTGCCGCGAAAATCAGGAATATTGTTTACATAAAAAAAGAAAGACCGTTTTCTGTATTTTTCCCAGACAATATAAGTTAGGAACTTTCTATTTATACCAAAATTTAAAAGTTTGGACGTCACTTTGTGTGATTGAATCTCAGGGTTCTCTCCCCCATAGAGCTGCTAATCAAATCACTCGTCAGACAGTCGTTTCAAACTGGGACTAATATATACTGAATACGTTTAATATATATTAGTTAATATATTAGTCCCAGATTCAAACATTCAGTAGCAATCGCTGAATATTTCTCCTACCCTGATTATTCTCTTAAAGATGATTTTGAAATTAAGCTTCAAAGATTGGCTGAGAGAACCCTATTGGATTCACACTCGATACCAGTTTGGATTTAACGTTGAATTTGGTAGACGTAAGCAGAGGAGCAAACATTCTAAATTTTGTTTAAATCCCTTTAAATAATATTTTTATTGGTTATCAAGTGCTTTAAGGTGCACTGTAGATTATTTTTCTTCGATGGCGACGTTTTCAGTTTGTTAACAGTAAATCTAACTTTTAATATTTCTGAACATCCATTGGAACCTGGCAGCCCAACTGCATCAACGAACCACCTAAACTTGGAACTCAATGCTGTCTAAATGTATTTGAAATGACTGTGTTTGGTATTTATAGTTTTTTTCCGCTTCATGAGGTGCTGACATTTTTTGTCTCTCACGGGGAACCCTTCGGACAACGATGTCATATCAAATCGCAGTTCGGTCCTGTACCCATGGCAAGAGAGATGGCATAAAACATGTCAAGAGATATTTTAAAAACGCTTTACTATACAAATGATAAATATAGAAATCTGATATTTTAATTCGAACCCGGTATCGATCAATCAACATTGAATTTGAAATTCAAAACCTCAGCATTGAAGTTCGCATCCCGAGTGATTATTCTGAGTTTTCAGTTTGAGTCAATCAAAACTTTATTATTCGAAGCAGAGATCTTTCATAACACAAAATTCCAGGTTGACATCCAAATGGACATTGGCTTATTTCGCAATAACCATTCTGCCAAAACTATAAATGAGATTGAAAAAAAAATGGCGAACCGATTCGGATAGATGATGGAAATTGAATTAACAATATTGAATTAACAAAAGGAATCCTTATTTATTTAAGCGTGAATAATTGTCTATGGTATTTATAATCACATGATTGCCTAATTGATTTATTGATGTTTTGCGCCGAACTCCACAGTATTTCCTTTATATAGCAGCGTTTCCAGGTTTAGTGGGGGCGGGGGGGGGGGGTCATTGTTTGGAGGCCTTCGACGAGTACCTGATAACTCTTCCTCGTGCGACGATCGAGATAAAAAAAACTCAGAAATTTTTCAAATTTTATTTGGCCTGAATGGGAATGAATCCGCTTCGATGGAAAGCCTGTGTCGGACTGAGGGACTATCCACTCTGCCGACTGAGCCACCGAGACCTGTGTCGGACTGAGGGACTATCCACTCTGCCGACTGAGCCACCAAGGCCTGTATCGGACTGAGGGACTATCCACTCTGCCGACTGAGCCACCAATGCCTGTGTCGGACTGAGGGACTATCCACTCTGCCGACTGAGCCACCAAGGTCTGTGTCGGACTGAGGGACTATTCACTCTGCCGACTGAACCACCGAGATCTCCGGCCTTCGTACAAAAGTGTTTAATCTGGTTAAATTAAATTTCACCCATTTATTTACTGTTGTGAAGTGTTTGACTCAGCTAGTACTTCATTAAAACCACCCCGGTAGTAGCTAGTAAAATCTAAAGAGAGAGAGAGAGAGGGGGGGGGGGGGGGGGCAATGCTTCACTCGACTGTGCGATGGTCTCTCGGATCGACAGAAGCCTTCCAACGTTGTGTCAAGGGTTTATATCTCACTTAGTTCGAATAATAAACTTCTGTTAGTCCGTCGTCGCCTTAGGTTGAAGTATTGCCAGGTACTCGCCGAAACACGGAATGGGTCCCATGAAGATTTTAACTTGGCTCCAGAAGATGCACTTAACCTAGTAGCGCCACCATATAAGAGAAATAATCTTCAGTACGGCGTTAAACACCAATCGATCAATCCCAGTTGCGAACCAGACTAAACGAGACAGAAGCTTGCCCAGATGTGTTCTGTAAGCAGTGGGGATTGGCAATCGTCGCTATGTCATTTCAACGACGAGAAGAGGGCGGAAGATGCAGGTACTGGGTGGAAAGAAACATGCGAATTATTGTTTTCTTGAGAAATGCAGCCCCAAGAATGAGTTTGTATTCCAACAAAAGTTGTTCCATGATATTCCATTAGGTTGACGACAGACAGGAATTCTACTTAATCTATTTAATTTTCCATGACGTTTCATTATTTATGTTTGTTATTTGTGATAAACCGTTGTGTATTTTATGTGTAAGTTTCGTATATTGTTTAGAATATAATTCACTATTGGTAGTCTAGCTGCGCCGATAATGGGTAATTAAAAGGATTTCGTTCAGAAATGAAAATAAGCTAAAAATTGATTTTTTTTTCTGAGAGAACACCGAAGACGCATTCTTAGCCATTTTGAAACTCAAAAATGCTCGTTGGACAAACAGAAGCCAATTTGAAAAAAAAAGAAAAGAAAAAAGAAAGAAAACCTAGCTCATAGTAGATTGACTGTTTTGAAAGATATGACTTTTATCGCAACATATATAGGTGTCCAGTCAAGTTGGGGCTAATTGGGGTCGCAGATTACTATGATTTCTTCAGACAGGGATGCGTCCGGAAACCGAGAGGCCAGTTGGTCCGACAGAATGAGTTTGTATTCCAACAACTTTTTTCATAAGTTTTTGGAATAAACCAAAACCTATGATACTCCGGTAGGTTGAACTCAGACACGAGGAAATTTATTTTACATATATGTTTTGTGTCTTTCCTCAATGGCCATGTAATTACGTTTCATAATTATTAGTAGCTGGAGATATCCAAACTCTCTGGCCAAAGTTTGGCCAGACATCATCAATATATACACAAATAAAGAAGTTAAACACCCCCCTGGAAAGTCTGCACACTGTAAAATGTAACCCGTGAATTTTACGGTAGAATACTGGCAGCTGGGCTGCCAACTTTCTACCGTAAAAATAAGGGTAGACCGTAAAATCAACTAGCCACATTCCTAATCAGTGAATGTGAAAAAACATTATGAAATCAGCAGGCTAAGAAATACAGGACTTTAAATCGTCAACCCCAGCATGGATCTGTTAATGTAGATTTTCAAATGTTATGTACCCCCAACGAAATAGTAAAACTGACTATTTCTGCAAGTTGACAAACATATATTTATTTGAAAAAATTTGAAAAAATGCTGATGAAAATTCTCCCTTAGGGCAGGTATCTCAATCTACGATTTCAAATACAGCTATGTTAAATTAACTATCTCAGCCTACAATGACAAATTTTTCTTATATTAAATCGCCTTCGGCGGGATTCGAACCTCTAACCTCCTATACAGGAGCTGCGCAGAACTATATGCGCCCTAGCCATAACCGTAGCCTTTAACCACTACACTAACTACAAATAAGAAGGGATGGTGGCCACATTTCCATGCCTTACTAGCGCTTCGGTGTGCGCATGCGCACTTCCGTTTTTTTCGCACCCTTTGATTTGCAATGACGTATTTTGGACGAATCCTTCACGGAAACAACCGAGGAGATCAGATCTCGTTAGCTCGGAAACGACAACTCTGTCTCAAAGTTATTTTACGGTACACGACCGTAAAGCTTCCACTGAAGTATAAAACGGCAATTTACCGTTAATTTTAAAATATTCTACTGTAGAATTGACGGTAAACGGTTACAGTGCACCGACCGATAAAATCATTGATGTAGGGAGATTGCTGACAAACTGATATTGCAGAAAAGATAGTGATCATAAAGGGCAACATTCTGGCGATAAAAAATCACCATTATAATGGCAATAACCTATACAATTTATTCAGGATATCGTTAGCCAAATCAAAATTGTATATCAATCTGGTTTCACAGCGCGAACATATTGAAGTAAAAATGTCACTTTGAGTGTGTAAAACACACCCCGAGAGCATAAGGTCAATAGCGCGTATAGCCTCCATTAGATCTCCACCTGCGTCTCAACCCTCCAGTGAGACGTCGGATATGTTGAAGGGTAACTGTGCGGATTTGAATCCTTTAGAGCACATTTGGGATAGGATGGGCAGAAACATTCAAGCCCTAGAGCCTCCTGTACAAAATCTGCAAGAATTAGAAGTCGCATTATATCGGTATTGACGACAGTTAGCCCTTCAACAGATCCGACATCTCACTGCAGGGATATGAAACGTAGGCTGAAAGCTAATAGAGGCTATACGCGCTATTGACCTTCTGCTCTAGGGACATGTTTTACACACTCAGAGTGACATTTTTACTTCAATATGTTCGCCCTGTGAAGCCAGATGGACTCTGAAGTTTCATACTTCCAAGCATCTTTCTATTTTGTTAAAATACGTTTTTGGTTTGGCTAATGATATCCTGAATAAATTGTATAGCTTATTGCCATTAATGGTGATTTCTTATCGCCAGAATGTTGCCGTTTATGATCACAATCGTTTCTGCAACATCAGTTTGCCAACAATCTCCCTACACAAATGATTTTATCGGTCGGTGCAGACTTTCCAGAGGGGTGCTTAAAGGGGCATGAGCTGCCAAAATGTTGATATTTTGACGTTAAAACAGAATGCTGAAATTATTGGCTATTTTTCCCAAGAGGTAGAATTCAGAAGCTTTTTATTGCTTCTAGTCTCGAAAATGTACGATAAAGTACTGTTTTGAACTAACTTTGGCTTAGAATGAATGAATGGTCGTCCCGGTTATTTAAATTTTGTTTACTTTTGAACACGTTTTCGGTTCATACAGGCCACATACTGTATGGATTTTCCTCATTCCAACGCCAATCATTTAGTTTTTCGATAGCCTTCAACGCCTCTTACTGTCGTGACGATCAGAAGTTTTAAAAAAAAACTACAAATTTTGGCAGCTCATGCCACTTTAACTTTTTTTTCTTTGTGTCTACTTTGACCACAGAGTTTTGGACATCTCCAGCTAGTTTATAAATTAGACATTAGATTGCGTATATTGTGATAGAATTCTGTTTATAATATAATTCATTATTGGTAGTCTAGCCGCCGATAATCTGTTAAAAGGATTCTGTTCAAAAAATGAAAATAAGCCAAAAATTGTAAGAAATGTTTAAAACTCTCTCTAAACGTGGGTTCTATACTAATGAGACATGTTCCACTTGATAATGACACCGGTGTAGGTGTCGAAAGCTCGTCTTGTTCAACTAACTTCGTGTTAATGCCTTAATCATTTTTCATTTATTCGAGCCACCCGTCATATATGGACAGTTTCTTGAATATAATCTAACAGACAATGCTTAAAACTTCGTCAGGATTTTCACCTAGCTGTGGTATTTGAATTCGTTTAATCTAAAATTTACAGAAAAAAAAAATGATTGATTGGTGTTGAATGTATGCCGCACCCAGGGTTTTGGTAGGGAATTGAACCAAGCACCTTGCAGGTACCTTGCAAATGAAACCAGCAATATGTTTTCAGACTGAAAAATAAAAAGGAAAAGAATTTAACTTGTTGAACACACTTATTAAGGCCTGTTCTCACGGTGCGATTTGTCTTACAAACATGTAGCATGCGATTAAAATAGATACATTTGATTGATTGACAAATCGTACCGACCAATTAAAATCGTTTATTTCAATCGCATGCTACAAGTCGATACGACAAATCACACCGTGGTAACGGGCCGGGCTGCTAAGGGAGAAAACTCTTCGAAACAAACAAAAAAAAAGAATCTAACCAGAGTTACCTTCCCTGAATAAAGGTCCATAAATTAGCCTTTAATTTTTGAAAGGCTTTTAAATTTTACTGGAATAAATCAACTTCTTACAGAAAATCGAACATATATTATTATTAGCACTTTCTTAAATAAATAAATGATATGATATTTGAATTGAAAGCGCTCGCCTTAGTCAAGACTATGGTTATCTCAGTGAAAGTGTGGCGGTGATCATAGAGATCTAAAAATAACATCTCGATGGCGGTGATCGATTGCGTTGTTGTTGAAATCTAACACGGAAGTAAATAATTGTTTTTGTACACAGTGGTAGTTTTCTCAATATTTCTAACGTTTGTCAAGTTTTCACACTGCATTAATTGGAATTACGTTGATTTAATGCGAGGTCGTGACACTTTTGTACCACAGAATGTAAGCCGATTAATTCTTTTCAGGTTTTTGTCAGAATTTCGTCTGTCGGAATTTGTGAATTTTTACTGCAACAACAACACATGTTAAAGTGACACTGACGTTCTCACTGACAGCGACAGTCTTTGGTTTACCGAGAACACTGTGGACTTAAATTAAGTAATGGGTAAGTTGATCCTATTTTCTAACTTTAATTCTTCAATAAGTTGAAATAAAATGTTGCTTGTATGCTTCCTATCACTGATGGCAGTGATCCTTCTAAAAACCTTTGGTGCCCAGTGTTGTGCACTTGCCAGAAGACTGGAAAGACTAGGAATACCCACACTTGAATACGGTCGTTCGCGAGGAGATATGAGCCAGGTTTTTAAGATTCTTAATAATTTTGACATTGTAAATCCCAACTTTTTATGCAAGTAAATCCATCACCGTACACAGAGTCATAGTCTTTCTCTGTACAAAAATAGATACGGACTGAACTTATTGAGGCAACTCATTCGCATTGAGGGTAACGGACAACTGGAACTCCTTACCAGAGGATGTTGTTAATGCTAAAAATTTAAACACTGGGGCAGGTCGAAAGATAAATTTTGGTACACGGCAGGCTGGTGACACCAGTGAGGATAATATATACATTTAAAAGTCAGGAGGGGCTTAATAGTCAAGGACTTCAGCTGAAACTCCATGTATCCAGGTATAAGCCTAGATGCGAACGCGATGAATGTTTTAGGTTATAGCCATCTTAATGTTTTTGCCCTACCTGTGATGATGTCACCTTCCTGTCAGTCGATTTCAAGCGCCATCGCCATTGTTGCGGCTATGTATGTGTGGATAGCTTTTTAAAGTGAGAAAACTACCAACCTGAACTTTAAATTCTCTGTGTGTGAATTTCCACACCAGGTGTAACACTGTTGGCAGACTCCAGTTAATGATTCAGATTTAATGTTTCTATTTGTTTATCTAACTTTAAATTCATTCCGCGTTACAGCACTAGTCTATAGCAAATTCTCATGCCAGCCTCCATAATAAAAAACGTAAATCTGAGACCGACAAGTCTTTTTCGATCCTATGATAGAGTGCTCAAAATCTCATTTTGTCAATTTTATACTCGCGTTAGTCTAAGAATGCGAATGCTTAGTGTTGACATGTTAATTGGTCACCTGTGGTATAGTATAGAAAATATTGCACTTTTGCTCATCTTTGCGGTTTCTTGAAAGACATGAACTCGATGAAACAACCTTACACATAAGAGTCTGCAAGGTGAGATGATTTTGACTGTCTTTTAGTTTTATTTCTAGTAAATCTGAAAATGTCATGGTGGTATGGTCTCATGTAGAAGTTACCTGAACTGTGCAAAAAAAATTACATAGACATCGCACAACAATCAAACTGGGCAGACCAATTTAAATATTTAAAAATGCAAACGCTTGCAACAATAGAATTTTTTGCATAAGATCAAAATAATTGAAACGTTATATTTTGAAATATGTTTATAGTATCATGCAAGGCCCATGCATGTATGATACATGTATGCATTTTATTTTGGCCATTGTTCACGGCATTTTGCTGTGTGGTATGCACCCCCCCCCCCCCCTCCCCCCCCCAAAAAAAACAACAAAAAAAAACAACATTAAATTGTATCAAACAGGCTCCTAAATAACATCACATTCATGTGTGTGAATCGTGCATGTGGCTTACAATGTGAAAAATAAACTTAAAATGAGCTGTTGTTCGATCGTCAATTGAGCGTGCCATTTATTTATTTTTTAGGTAGAGGTGTTTATTAGATAATTATTGTGGTTTTACAGCATGCGCCGCAAATGTACTTACCCACATGATCAGGGTGTACATGTACATGGCTATTTTGTCACATTTAAATTGACAGGAAGAAGTATTAATGAATTACTTCCCTTGCAAGCTTATTGTATAACTATTTTGTTTGACTATAACCTGCCATATCAACTGCAAGACTACCTTGTCTGAAATTTCTATGACACCCAATGTAGACTTACAAGCCAAGATATACATGTATTTCAGTTGATTGATTGATTGATTGGGGCTTAACGTCGCACTCAACAACTAAGGCTATATGGTGACAAAAGTACCAACCGACCAAAAGATCTTACCCACCCCCATCCCACCTAAATTTTAACAGTAAAACCTCCACAGACCATGACGTCAGGAAGGCTAATGTATTTGGCATACTTAATTTTCCTCCATGCTAGGTAGGCGAAAATGGCTATGGCAAAAAACACTCCGCCCCCAGCCCAAGGGCCATGTATTTCAGAGTAAGTGATTAGAGTGTTCGTCTCTTCTCCCTTGAACTGATTGAAATTAACCTGGGTTTCAATGGCAGACTTTCAGAGTTGAACAATTTCTCTTGCGCGAGTGCAGTTACTGGTAAGGCATATATATATGCTGATTGGCAGTACAGGGACACACAGCTACATGTAAGTCTTGCTTTGAAGATGGCTGCTGAGTCAGTAAGACGTTCTCTGATAATGCCTCACAATTTTTTTCTTTTAAGACAGTTTGGTAGAGATACTTGTCGGTATAGTCGTTATAGTTTTGGTATTGTGGAGAGGAAAATTTACTTCTTTCTTTCCTTTTCCTCTCCTTTTATGTAAAAGATTTTGAACTCCACATTGGAACCCTATGTCAAATTGTTATGTACACACTGCATGGATTAGTGAAAACAATATTTAACTTAAATTTGATTTTTAATCAGGTTCCAAACATGCTATAAATAAAATTTATGATATGAAACAAATAAATATGCAAATTTGAAAAAATTGCAACGTTCAACCCTACAATGTACGTCAAATTGGTTTTGTTACACTGCATGGATTAATGAAAATAATATTTCACTTAAATTTGATTTTTAATCATTTTACAAACATGCCATATATAAAATTTATGATCAAAATGAAATACATGTATTAATGAATATGCAAATTTTCAAAATTTGTAAGCAAGACTACATTTGTTATGTTATGTTGAATCCCAAAATAATTCTTGAATTGCCTAGCTCTTTAGACTGAATGTGTAGATTTCCTTGAGTTGTTACTTACATATACAACTTATGTGGTTGACAAAACAACAGACTAATTACAATGCATGAGGCTCCCTTTAACTAAGCCAGTCTTCTCCGATGACAGAACGCGTTGATCACAATCACTTTGAAAACTGACTCCCGTAGACTTTCTAAGAACTTGCTAATGTGGTTTATGTTCTGAACGAGCTGACATTTCCAGATCAGCGGTCTGAAGACGCCGGTCAAATTAGCTTGCCTTGGAAGAAAATCATTTTACACAGTTACCAGACGTTTTTCCCCAATGGCCAAGAAAAATCAATGTCTTTGCATTGTAACTGTCTTATTTTCTCCTTTTGGCTTGACCTGAAGGCTTTAGAATATATAGATGTTTGGACTGTCGATCCATCCTTGTACCTTGTATTTCAGAACCTTTTACTCATGCAGTGTTTCGTACAAGTTACAAGGTGTATTCAATGTTACTTGGCTTTGCATAGTTACGTTAAGTTAACCTTTGCTCCTTTGTGTAGATCATTTATTTATAATCAAAATGTCCCTTTTAGGGAACTGATGCATATACCTTGAAGAGCAATCCAGATATACATGTATGCTATACATATGATGCAGGAATAATACGGTAATTTATTTGACCTGCAGCTTTTAGTGTAATAGTATTGTTTCATACAGCTTGTATTGTTGATCGATTTTTATACGCCCGCTCTTAAATATATATTTGTCTACCTTTGTCCGTCTGTCCGTCTGTCCATCCCGGATTCGTGTCCGCTCTTTAACTTAAAACATATTGCCTGAATATATTTTTTTTCTTCCGATACATGTACAGTAGCTTATGGGTAGACGGTGTGTCTCGTACCAAAATTAAATACATGTATACCAATATTTTTGGTGACCAAAACAGCCACCTAGCCTTTTGGCATTTAAAAACTCAAGAACTATTCAATGGATTTAATTTTTTTTCAGATATAACTAACTTATGGGTAGATAGTGTGCCCTGTACCAAAATTAAATTGGGGCCTTGATATTTTCAGCAACCAAAACAGTCACTGTCAGCCTTTTGCCATTGAGTTACTTGGTACTTATTGCATGAATTATCTTTTTTTTTCAGTTATAACTAGGTTATGAGTAAATGGTGTGTCCTGTACCAAAATTAAATTGGGGTGTTGCTATTTGTGGCGACCAAAGCAGTCACCAGCCTTTTTTCATTGAGTTACTTAGTACTTATTGCATGGATTATCAATTTTTTTCAGTTATAACTAGCTCATGAGTAAATGGTGTGTCCCGTACCAAAATTAAATTGGGGTCTTGATACTGTATTTGCGGCGACCAAAACCACCCTTTTGGCATTCAGTAACTTTGGAGCTATTGCATGGATTAAAATTTTTTTTTTCAGTTATAACTAGCTTATTAATAGACGATATGTCCCGTACTAAAAGTAAATTGTGGTCTCGCTATATGTGTTGACCAAAAACAGTCACCCAGCCTTTTGGCATTCAGTAATTGAAGAAATGGCTATTAATCTGTCTGTGGTTTCACAGTAGAGCGTAATTGTATCCAAACATCTTTTTGATAACCATGATTTTATCTGTAATTAAATAAAATTACTGTTGTATGCCCATATGTAGTGTAGACACTTTTGCAAGTATAGCTTTGGCAGCTGATAATTGTAGGTGATGTGTCAAATACTATAATTCACCAAGCCCCAGTCTTTTTTAGGTGACTGAAAGTTTCTACCAGCCAAAATTCTGTTCAAAGCATAATGTCTTAAATATTGAAGATGAAGATAGTGTGCTACAATGAATTTACCCTTGCAGGCGTATTATGAGTTTCTTAAACTCTTGTTAGCACATATCTTTGGTTTGTGCGATTAACTGGCTTTACTAAAATGAATATTTTTTTATTTCAACATTCTTGACTATCAGAATTTATGACAAAAGTCAAAATTTCGGCAGCTCATGTCACTGTATGTTTTCAATTTCTCTGAACAGACATCTGTGTAATATTTCAGCTGCAAAATATGTGATAAAATCTTTATTAAACGATGATTGTATTTTTTACTCGGTCGCCGTATGCTTAAGATTACTCTCCGAAGGTCAAGGATTTCCTCTGAGCAATGACCCGGCTTTTTCCCCACTAAACCTGGCACAGCCGCCATATAATTGAAACAATCTTGAGTGTGATGTAAAACATCAATCAATTAATTCCGTAAACTGGGGATACATGTTTGTTCTCAAATCCATCCATAGGCTGTGTACAATGTACAATGTATAAAGTAGTTCTTTTAATTCACAAGAAAACCAGTTCATACTTGTAAATTGTTTGTTTTAATGTTTAAAACGAGTCATACTTTACATGTAATACTATACATGCAGATCGGACCCTTGTTCAAATTGAGTTGTCACTGGAGATAAAACTATTTTTCTGAGTTGAAAGGGGGTTCCCCTAAGCTGTGGTCCATAGTTTGAGGTCAAGTAGATAATCTATATTTTTTTAAATTTCATTTTTTACATGATGAAAACGTTTTCAGTATATTCATTTGCTTTCAAGATCTAAATTTAGATCATTTGCTTTCAAGATCTAAATTTAGATCTTTTATATATTTTTACTGACTTGAGAATTTAAGTATTTTAGTCACTCAATAAAGTATTTCTTCCCTGTGCCAGTGTGTTTTAGATCAGCCCTACATGTACATGTACAGTATTTTTATTTTTTGGAAAAATCTCTGAGTGGATTTTTGACTCAATCACTACAAGTGGAAGAGTTGGCAGGTACTCTACAAAGATCTGGGGTTTCCTCAGGGGATAGAGCCTGGTTTCCTCCCCCACTAAACCTAACAACATCATATTTTCTAAAAGACACCTATTATACTGAATATATATATTATACTGACACATACCTATATGATATACCTCTTTTTAACACAATTAGAAACTTGTCTCCATGGTTATTCTAGACAAGAAGATTTTCCCTGTGTCCGTGTGTTTTAGTGTTCATAAATATATCTACATGCAGGAGTTTGCACTTTCAGTAAGTTACATTTAGTCTACAGTCAAAATAATCATTATCCATGTCAAGATTGGGCTGATTTTAGTTTTTTATGGAGCCCCTTCTCCAGACCCTCTCACTACGTAATAAATGTTATTGTAACATAACGAATGCTCAATAAGGCGTGACTATATTCATCAGTTGAGCTCCTAGTATTGCTGTATGGGTAGATATGACTCACCTGGTCTGAGGTGAATGGATTTAACGATGGGCAGGTAAGCAGGATTATAGGGCGACAGGTGTGCAGGGATTTAGGGTTATAAAGCATTCTATGAACTTGGATTAAAAAGGTAGAAATTATACTGATCTTCTTGTCACATGTAGCCTGTTTGACATTATTAAAGGCAACTGACTTTCATGCAACCTTGATGGCATAGAATCTACTGGACATGTTGTTTTCTACCTTGACCTAGTTAATAAATAGGGTACTATATATCTAGCCTAAGGGTTGTCAGTGCACAATATGTGTACATCATTTTTACAATATTCAAAACTAGTTAACCATACGGTTTTTCAACCGGTTTCTATACAGTATTATTGATTCTTTTGAGTAGGTTACTTTTACAAGAAATGTGCATTTGCTGTGTCATTTTCTGTCTAGACTTGGCTTAAGCCTAAGGGGCGTCAATGGCCGTAATGTACGTGTTACAGATACCTGTCTATCAAAAACCAATTCCATCCAACAGTATAATTACATTGTAGTTGACTTAACTCTTGTCTGTTGTTAACCTAATGAAATACATGTATCATAGTTTTTGGTTTATAACTACAACTTATGATGGGGTATAAAGGTCTAAATGGTATACCTCTTTTTAACACAATTCACCAAGCTCCTGTCAGTCGTCAACCTATTAAATGAAATATCATAGGTTTTAGTTCATTACAACAACTTAATATGATTGGGTATAAACGTCTAAATGATATACCCCTTTTTAACATAATTAGAAACTTGTCTCCCATGGTTATTTTAGACAAGAAGATTTTCCCTTTGCCTGTGTGATTTAGCGTTCACAAATAATATATATACCATATGTAAAATAATTCTTAATTCTTAAGATTTGCTTTTTTTAGAATTTTTTTTTTAATTTTTGCTTAAATTGTATGCTTGTTCATGTATCTCTGATACATAATGGTTGGAATTAGGCCCACAGCATGTTATAGTTGTTGAATGGCTTCCTGGGTAAAGGGAAGATATTTGGGAGAGGAATGGACGAGTGCAAGCCTCTCAAAGGAGCCAATCAACAACGTGCTTGTATCATGGTATAAAAGATTGGCGTTGTCAATCAAATAATTGGTATGGCGTTCACCCCTGACAAATGAAATTTTGTTTTGACAGACAACAGATAAAAGTGGCATGAGCTGCCAAAATGTTGATATTTTTAGGTTGAAACAGATTGTTGAAATTATTGGCTATTTTTCTCAAGACGTACAATTCAAAAGCATTTTAGTGCATCTAATCTCGAAAATGTACGATAAAGTATTGTTTCGAACTAACTTTGGCTTAGAATGAATGAATGGTCGTCCCGGTTATTTAAATTTTGTTAACTTTTCGAACACGTTTTCGGTTTGTATAGGCCACATATTGTGTGGATTTTCCTCATTCCAAGACCAATCATTTAGTTTTTCGATGGCCTTTAAAGCCTCTCACTGTCGTGACGATCAGAAATTATGAAAAAAATGTGAATTTTGGCAGCTCATGTCACTTTAAAGAGATAGTTTGATTGACCCATCTTTTATAGTCGTCCAAGAAAGCCGGCGTTTGCAATGTGCATCATTTATCTAGACATCACATGCCTACATACCCAGCAACATTGGGCGCAAAACTGTGAAATAGATCTGACCATATTCCCTGCACCATGGTGTTTGAAATTAAAAGTAATTGCAATTTTCTTTGTACCGGTTCTTTCTAGTATTGGGCGGTGTGTTTTTTGCCATAACCATTTTCACCTACCTAGCATGGAGGAAAATTAAGTATGCCAAATACATTAGCCTTCATGACGTTTATATGGTCTGTGGAGGTTTTAATGTTAAAATTTAGGTGGGATGGGGCCGGGGGTGGGTAAGATCTTTTGGTCAGTTGGTACTTTTGCCGCCATATAACCTTAGCTGTTGAGTGTGACTTTAAGCCTAAAATCAATCAACCAATCAATCAATCTAGTATAAATTTATTATTTTGTTAACTTACATCATACAAGTTGTGCGCTATGGCTTCTTAATTTTAGGGGAGCTTCTTGTTCTTGTACGCAAACTATATGTATACAGTTATATATTTACTTGAATTTCAAGCAGTTCCCAAAGAATTGCCCACAATTTTAGGATTGGGGAAGGGATGTGGGTTCAAATCTTTGAATTCAAATTAAAGAAAAGTTAAAAAAAAAATTAAGTTTTAATTTTAGGATTGGGAAAGTTGTGTGTGGGTTCAAATTTTTCATCAAAGAAAAGTTAAGAAAGAAATTCTGAATGTGTGTTTACTGGAATACGTCGAATGGTTGTTCAGTACCGGCTGAATGTTGAAGTGGCATCAGCTGCCAAAATTCACACTTTTTTCGTAATTTCTGATCATCACGACAGTAAGAGGCTTTGGCAATGATTGGATGAGGAAAATCCATATAGTATGTGGCCTGTACGAACCGAAAACGTGTTCGAAAAGTGAACAAAATTTAAATAACCGGGACGACCATTCATTCATTCTAAGCCAAAGTTAGTTCAAAACAATACTTTATCGTACATTTTCGAGACTAGAAGCACTAAAAAGCTTCTGAATAATACGAAAAATAGCCAATGATTTCAACATTCTGTTTTAACGTAAAATATCAACATTTTGGCAGCTCATGCCCCTTTAAGGGTTTACCTGGGGCAAAGTGCTGTTTTTCCTCCCCTAAAGGTGTAGTTTGAGCCACTGAGAACTGTTCGTAAATTTATGGATACCACCAGTTTAAATCCTTATGTAGTGGTCATTTTACATGCAGATTGATTGGTTGGTTGATTTATGTTTTACTCCGCACTCAAGATTATTTCACTTATATGGCCGCGTTACCAAGTTTCGTGGGGGAGGAAACAGGGCTCATTGCCTGGAGGAAACCCTCGACCTTCATAGAGTGCCTTGCCTGGCAACTCTTTTCCCATACGGCGATCAAGAAAAGATTTAGAAAAGTTAGTAATAAGTTAAGTGGAAATGTGGAATTTTAGAGGAAATACTGTACTTCATTGTTTCCTTAAGACCATGTGGGAGTGATCATACATGTATTGTACATGTGTAATACAGACATGTTTTGTTTTACTGTCAGTCATTGTTGATGAATAACTAGGGAAGTAGGTCAAGTCTTAATTACATTTTGTTAATGAGGAAATTTTAACCTCCTGTGGCCGTTGACTTCTCCAGCCTTCCATGTGGCTCCGTGAATCCAACGTGTGCTGAAACTTTACTGAATAATTGGATTTTTTACCCCACAATGACTCCGTTGATAGGGTGACAACAGGCCATAGGATTTCACGATAACAATCGGTTTTGGTAGCCTGTTGTTACTTTTGCTCTAAAACTATGGAAACGGAAAACTGTTACCCATCATGAAAGCCAGTATATGGTATGATATAAAACAAAACTAGCATCGGTACCGGTTGGTTCCCAGCATTTCCATGTACGAAACCAATTCAATGTTTCTGACGGACACCAAAATTATATGGCATGTGACAATCTCTCACTCCGGCGCTATTCATGGGTATTGCTTTTGAATCAGACTCTCAAAAACAGAATCGAGGGCCTCCATGGCTCAGTAGGTAGAGCGTTGGACGCTCAATCCGAACAGCCTTCCACCAATGGGTCGCGGGTTCCGTTTCAAATCCCACTCAGTCCAAAAATTGAAAATAATTTCTGACTGGGTTTTCACTCGAAATACCTATGTGGGATGGTTGCCAGTTACCAGCGGAAGGTCGTGGGTTTCCTCCGGGCACAGAGCCCGGTTTCCTCCCACAATAAAACCGCCATATAAGTGAAATACATGTAATCGCATTTAATTGCCCTCGATGTGGAATTGTTACCCAGTACCTGCTCAAAAGTCCTGGGTACATAGTCCAGTTTGCTCCCCCTCAAAACCTGGCAACACAGTTATATCTGACAGTACGGCATAAACTTTTAATCATTCAATCCAGATCTTTTGTGTAAATTGAACATATGTACAGTGAAATATATTTATATACCGATCTGTCTCGAAGACAGAAAATAATGTTGGTTTAAACAGATGACAGTTTATCAAGGTGACTTGTAAGGTTATTATTAAACATGCCACTTTCACTACAAACGCTATACAACTTTAAAATGTAAGGAATGTTTGAAACACTCTTTAAACGTTGGTTCCATACTAATTATAAAAAATTAAGACATCACCACGTCGTCAGTTGTTTTTTAACAACACGAGCTTTGGACACCTGTGCCGGTGTCTTCGTCAAGTGTACCAATTCTTCAGTTACACTTGACGAATACACCGGCACAGGTGTCGAAAGCTTGTGTTGTTCTAAAACAACTGACGACATGGTGATGTCTTAATTTTTTATCATTAACTTTAAAATGTATATTACATTTAAATTTGCCTGTACATGATTGGAACAAATTTATTGTAGCAGCTGTATTAGGTGCTGAATATGTATGCATTTACAGTTGAGTGAAATTAATAAACATTTGGACGTGTACAATGTACATATATGTATTTATTTTTTTATGTTAATTCTACCTAAAATACATGTAGGCCCTACATATAATATAAATTTAATTTAGATAATTTATTGAATTATGTACATGTATGGAAAATTCTTGCAGCTATAATTTAACATCCTGTTTTTTTAAAGTTCTTTACCTCCTTTGTTTTCAGACCCCATGTAGATGAATTCGAGGCAGCCATGGACTGAAATCGGATTGAAAATGTGAAAAAGTGGTATTTTTAAACTCAGCTATGTCTTCTATACCAGATCGTTAGGTAAGCCTGATTTCAAATTTTCTTTGTTTAGACTTTATTATTTATCAAACTATACCTATTATAGGTTTTCATGTTTGCAAGTGGTGGGAAAGTGTTCAATGTAATAGGCGAAAATTTAATGTCACTCAAAAAAATTATGGTATAGAGGAGGGATATTGTTTGAAATGAGTATAGGTTTTAGTCAATTACATCAACTTATGATTGGGCCGGTATAAAAGGTCTAAATCATATGCATCTTTTTAATACAATTAGCATTTGTCTCCATGGTTATTTTAGAGATAGAAGAAGAATAGAAGATTTTCCCTGTGCCCATGTGTTTTAGTGTTCATAAATGTACATATTTAAACTCTAAGTTACAGTGAAACCTCTATATACAATCCTTTAATGAGCTACATGTACATGCAGGAGCTTGGGGAAACTTGTCTCCATCTCTCCATAGTTATTTTAGACAAGAAGATTTTCCCTTTTGCCCAAGTGGTTTAGTTTTGATAGTTTTTTGTGCGTATTAATTATGTGCTATTCTATGACATCATTAGGGAATCAACCTATTGGGTTCCCTCAAAATTTCACAAAAAGTCAACCGGGCTTGTAGTTGTATTTTATAACCTGTTTAACTATGTTTTTGTAGGTGGCGTCACACAATCACCATGGATGTAGCCGTGCGGGGTGGGGTGGGTCGCTCCCTTCTCGGGCTCACGGATAACATCCCTATGTCACCTGACATGACCTTAAACGGGACCGCCCTCATCGTTACAGCTGTTGCCATGATTGTCGTTATTGTCGCCGTGGTTGCCATGTGCGTATGTAACCAAAAGTGAGTAATATTTCTTTAGAAACTGTATACATGATGTTAAGCCATATAATTTCAGTGTCAGTCAGAAACATTGAATCGTTTCCGTATATTGAAATGCTGGGAACCAACCGATACCGATGCTAGTTTCGATATACATCATACCATATATTGGCTATCATGAAGGGTAACAGATTTTTGTTTCCGTAGTATTAGAACAACTGTAACAACAGGCTACCGGAACCTATCATTACCGTGAAATCCGATGACCTGTACTTATAGGGCAGTCATTCCAGAAGGCCAAAACTATATGTAAACCCTTGGTTTTAAAGTGTGCAGATATGAGGGACTATAGGGAGCGGGAGTAACGTGACCATTCCACAAATTTCCTGTCACCGGCGTTGTCATTACGCATGTGAGGAGCCTTTATCGTTCGAATATGACGCTCATTTATGACGTTTTAGAACAAAAAACGTCAATCGAACTGATAACGTCATGAAAAAACGTCATCTGTCACCAGATATTGCGAAATCTCTCGGTAGACTCCCAGGCCCTATTTAGGGGGACTGAACTTAAGCCTGATAGGTTGCTTTGTTATGCCGTGTGGATAAAACACTGAACGCTCTAACTGACAAGAGTCCATTTATAACAAACATATTTCAATCCGACTTGGTCAAAATAAAAATATTGTCAAAGTATTGTATTTTATCACCTGGTTGACCTATGATGATATTATTTGAAAAGATTTAAATGGAAAAAAAACCTAAAGAATTTATAAAAAACAAACTATGTGTACTGTTATCATGGACACAGTTTTAGCCAGTGGCTTTAAGCGTTCAATGAGTTCTTATAAACTTGTATACAAAAAAGAAGTACAATTTATCAAGAAGTATAATTTATGAGAAGTACAATTTGTCGAGAAGTACAATTTATAAACAAAAAAATGTATTTCTTCTGTTTTCTGTTTTGACTAACAGTTCAAGCCCGCAGTTGACAACAATCAGTCCTCGGAAACCGACAGTTGATGGAATAGCGAATGAAACCACACCACCACAAGCTAGAAACCCAGTACGTCTTAAACTTATTTCTTTTGATTAGTGTAAAATGTATACATATATATACCTTATTTTATACCGTATGTTTGTTTTTACGTTGTTTAATACGAGTATGTACCTCTTGCCAGTCGAGCAGGTGTCTGTCAACGATTTTTGCCCAAGCTACGTATATCTCAGTTACTATTCAACTGATAGCTTTGATACAGTGAATATCCCAGAGGTGTGAACTGCCATGTTTATTTCGTGTTAGATCATTTTGTTGCAGAGTTATGGCCCTTTGAAATTTGACGTAAATGTTTTGACATTTCAGTTACTATTCAACTGACAGCTTTTTGATAATCACAGTAAATGCACCTAGTTTAATATGTCAATTACATACCAATTACATAATAAACTAAAAAGAAATGGACACACGGAAAGTCTTCTTGTCTAAAAAAAACCATGGAGACAAATTTATGTGTGTGAAGTTAGCATCCCATCCCTTTCCCCTTTCCCTATTCGATTCAGGGCGAGTCCATTCACAAAAGAACAGGGGTGCACGAGTATCAGCCATAAATTGATGGTATGGATGGAATATAGACGAATGGGAGTCTGGCCGAATGGGATTATGAACGAATGGGATGTGAATGGGAGTATGACTGAATGGGATTATGAACGAATGGGATTATGAATCGAATGGGAGTCTGGCCGAATGGGATTATGAAACGAATGGGATTATGAGGCGAATGGGATTATGAAGTGAATGGGAGTCTGGCCGAATGGGATTATAATTTAATATAAAGCGAATGGGAGTCTGGCCGAATGGGATTATGAACGAATGGGATTATGAGGCGAATGGGATTATGAAGCGAATGGGAGTCTGGCCGAATGGGATTATGAAGCGAATGGGACTCTGGCCGAATGGGATTATGAAGCGAATGGGATTATGAAGCGAATCGGAGTCTAGCCAAATGGGATTATGAAACGAATGGGATTATGAGCCGAATGGGATTATGAACGAATGGGATTATGAAGCGAATGGGAGCCTGGCCGAATGGGATTATGAGGCGAATGGGATTATGAAGCGAATGGGATTATGAAGCTAATGGGAGTCTGGCCGAATGGGATTATGAAGCGAATGGGAGTCTAGCCGAATGGGATTATGAAACGAATGGGATTATGAGGCGAATGGGATTATGAAGTGAATGGGAGTCTGGCCGAATGGGATTATAATTTAATATAAAGCGAATGGGAGTCTGGCCGAATGGGATTATGAACGAATGGGATTATGAGGCGAATGGGATTATGAAGCGAATGGGAGTCTGGCCGAATGGGATTATGAAGCGAATGGGAGTCTGGCCGAATGGGATTATGAAGCGAATGGGATTATGAAGCGAATGGGAGTCTGGCCGAATGGGATTATGAACGAATGGGATTATGAAGGGAATGGGAGTCTAGCCGAATGGGATTATGAAACGAATGGGATTATGAGCCGAATGGGATTATGAACGAATGGGATTATGAAGCGAATGGGAGTCTGGCCGAATGGGATTATGAAGCGAATGGGAGTCTGGCCGAATGGGATTATGAACGAATGGGATTATGAAGCGAATGGGAGTCTAGCCGAATGGGATTATGAAACGAATGGGATTATGAGCCGAATGGGATTATGAACGAATGGGATTATGAAGCGAATGGGAGCCTGGCCGAATGGGATTATGAGGCGAATGGGATAATGAAGTGAATGGGAGTCTGGCCGAATTGGAGTCTCGCCGAATCGGATTATGGGGCGCTAACAGGCCACTTACAGTAACAGTAACAGATCTTTGTTTTGAAAACTGAGGTAATCCACTTAAATAGTGATCATGTAAATTGCCAAATTAAACGATCATGTAACTAGCCTTTAAAATCGTCAACTGAGCACAAATACACTCTACTTTTTCATCTGCAAAAGTAGGCCATCCTTACAGTGATGTCAAGCTGTGACGTCATTTCATTTCTTACAGTCCACTTCTATTAATAGGTGCTTGACCTAGTTGACTCCAGCCGCCAGAATCTAACTTCAACCTGTCATTTGACACAAAGATAAATAGAGCGGAGTTTACACTTTACTGAGAGTTCTTGCGTAACAATACTATAAGGTTCGTGAAAACTAACCTTTTCTTTTAATAATAAAGTCGTTAAAACAGAAACATTATCACATAGTGAGGAAAGAAACGTTATAAAACAAATGATGCATTTACGAAATCTGGACCTTTCCTAACTTCGCCGGTTACCACAATACTATCCGGCCCAAGGAGGTCCTTGATTTGGCCAGACTCCCATTCGTTTCATAATCACTGATAATCCCATTCGGCCAGACTCCCATTCGCTTCATAATCCCATTCGCCTCATAATCCCATTCGTTCATAATCCCATTCGGTTCACAATCCCATTCGCCTCATAATCCCATTCGTTTCATAATCCCATTCGGCCAGACTCCCATTCGCTTCATAATCCCATTCGCCTCATAATCCCATTCGTTTCATAATCCCATTCGGCCAGACTCCCATTCGCTTTATAATCCCATTCGTTTCATAATCCCATTCGGCCAGACTCCCATTCGCTTCATAATCCCATGCGGCCAGACTCCCATTCGCTTCATAATCCCATTCGCCTCATAATCCCATTCGTTCGTAATCCCATTCGGCCAGACTCCCATTCGCTTTATAATCCCATTCGTTCATAATCCCATTCGGCCAGACTCCCATTCGCTTTATAATCCCATTCGTTCGTAATCCCATTCGACCAGACTCCCATTCGCTTTATAATCCCATTCGTTCATAATCCCATTCGGCCAGACTCCCATTCTCTTCATAATCCCATTCGTTCATAATCCCATTCGGCCAGACTCCCATTCGCTTCATAATCCCATTCGTTCATAATCCCATTCGGCCAGACTCCCATTCGCTTTATAATCCCATTCATTCGTAATCCCATTCGGCCAGACTCCCATTCGCTTTATAATCCCATTCGTTCATAATCCCATTCAGCCAGACTCCCATTCGCTTTAAAATCCCATTCGTTCGTAATCCCATTCGTTCGTAATCCCATTCGACCAGACTCCCATTCGCTTTATAATCCCATTCGTTCATAATCCCATTCGGCCAGACTCCCATTCGCTTCATAATCCCATTCGTTCATAATCCCATTCGGCCAGACTCCCATTCGCTTTATAATCCCATTCGTTCGTAATCCCATTCGGCCAGACTCCCATTCGCTTCATAATCCCATTCGTTCTTAATCCCATTCGTCCATAATCCCATTCGCTTCATAATCCCATTTGTTCATAATCCCATTCGGCCAGACCCATTCGCTTCATAATCCCATTCGCTTTATAATCCCATTCGGTTCATAATCCCATTCGTCCATAATCCCATTCGCTTCATAATCCCATTCGCTTCATAATCCCATTCGGCCAGACTTCCATTCAGCCAGACTCCCATTCGCTTCATAATCCCATTCGTTCATAATCCCATTCGCTTTATAATCCCATTCGTTCATACTCCCATTCACCTCATAATCCCATTCAGTCATACTCCCATTCACATCCCATTCGTTCATAATCCCATTCGGCCAGACTCCCATTCGTCTATATTCCATCCATACCATCAATTTATGGCTGATACTCCTGCACCCCTATTCTTTTGTGAATGGACTCGCCCTGAATCGAATAGGGAAAGGGGAAAGGGGAATGGGATGCTAACTTCACACACATGACAAATTTCTAATTGTGTTAAAAAGAGGTGTATCATTTAGACCTTTACACCCAATCATACATGTAAGTTGTTGGAATAAACTAAAACCCATGATATAATAATAATAATAAGCTTTATTTTCTGGGGGTACAATGTAAATACAAAAAAACTCAGTCAGTCTCAGGACTGATCTACCCTGAGGCCCTCTCATGTGGTAGTGAAATAAAATAAAAGTTAAAAAAAATTATGGGAAGCAAACAAGGATAAGGAAAAAATAAGGAAATCAAAAGGAAAAACTAGAACTACTGTAGTTGATGACAGTAATATAACACAAGTGCATTAAGACAAATGAGTAAAGAAAAACAAAAGAAAACAATATCATAATAAATTCTATACCTCTAATATGTACATAGATAAAGATGGAAAGGAAAACATATTTATTTTAAAGAAATTATATCTATTTAGAAAAAAACAAAGAAACAAAAAAAACCCCATACATATTGACATAAGGTTGACGACAGACAGGAATTACATAAATATGGACTTTGTTTTTATTTTCAAGGTGGCGTGTAATGATATCAGTGTTGAGATACCTGATGCCGTTCTTGTGGACTCTCAGTTGAAATCACCTCCCTTGTCTCCGGATTCCCTCGGTGAAGTCAATAAAAGGTACGCAATCGTAAAAGAGAAAATTTAATAATAAATATTGTCTTTTTAACATTTCAAATTGCACATTTTAGATTCATTGGGCACAAGAGTGCAGTGTAAGAGATCAGTCAATCTATCAATCAAATTGATCTTGCAATTGTACCTAAATGTTTTTAGTATGAAGATTAAAATGTCGAACTTTAAGTTATCTACAAAGCAACATATGGCAAAGTGATAATAAACATCTAATGATTGAAATAAAACTATATCAAAAGTGGTTTGCAAAGCAGTTTAGATGAAAGGACAGAATCCCAGGTCTCGAGTTAAAGGAAGGGCATACAGTAGTGACCAGCGGCCTTGTTGCCCTTTTGGCTTTTGTGCCTTGTTTTTTTGTGATACCACCAAAGAGAGTAGATTGACAAGAGTGGTCACTTTGTCCGCGCCATGTTGAATTTGAACTGACACGATTCGATTATTAGGAACCTCCTTTCTGTAGGGGGCGCCCTACAGTCGAATCGTGTACAGTCGGAACACCCTTCCAATAGGGGGCCAGAAAAACATGCCGGCAAAGCTGATTGGACGAAGTGACCACTCTTGTCAATCTACTCTCTTTGATACCGGACTGGCCTTGGAAATGGTGCTCCAAAATTGAGTGAAATTATCGCAAAGTCAGGCAGACTGGCTATCAACTCCCTGTGCATGTTGAGTAGCATTTCCTTATTCACTACACTGGACAATAAACTAGCCGCACTCATGTTTCTCTTTTCTGTTTTACTTTCTTGCCTGTCAGGAAAAGGGGCCATACATTAAACTGCCATTATATAGGTGACATAACTATTCTGGAATAGACTTTTCAAAACCCCCTCAGTCGCGCGATATGAGGATTCCATCAGATGATGTCAAATCGTTTAGCCTGTGGGGAAATTCTCGGGCTAACTGTTGATCTCATTGTCGAGTGTTTGAAATTTGTCCGGGCAATTTTTTTACATTATATTTTACGAACGGAATTTGAACATTTTAACTAGTAGAATGAATAGAGGTATGTTTAAATATGTGTTGGAGGTAAAATCTAACAGGCAGGTTTGATTAATAAGCATAATATACATGTAACGAGGTTCAAATCTGAAATTTGAAACCCCTCCAAATAATTTATTTTAAAGACTTAACTATTAATAAAAGAGAGTGCTCTGTAAAAAAATCAATCATTAAATTAAACTACATTGCATTTATTTGTTTTGTAAATCGATAAAATAAACTGTATATGGGTTTTGTTAATTCAGGGAAAGTGGACAAGGAGCGGCACGTACCTCAGCAACATTAAGTCGTCAACTTCCCGATCCCCCTGTAGTAAAGGATGCTGGGCAGGGTGCAAGTCAGCCTGAAGGGCATGCTGTTGCTAAGGGAGACCAGCGCCTTAGCAACACGACCCAGAGCAGCCAAAAAGAGGATGACCTAGAGGATTATGATCGACTTCAGCAAGCGAAAGTTGTGATCGTTGAGGATCCGGGATATGATCATGTTGATCAAGCCCTCATTGCCAGGCAGCGCAGCAGTGTTGCGTCTAACAAGGAGAACATTTATGCAACACCAACAGGAGAATCTTCTGACAGCGGTAGCGGGACTGTCACTGCATCTGCTGCCATGTCAAAGCCTATTAGAGAAAACATTTACGCTGTTCCTAACGGAGAAACTTTTGAAAGTGGTAGCGGAATTGTTGCGCCTCCTGAAAACGCTTATACGGTTCCGTTAGAGGAGGAGGATGCAAATTACTCCACGATACCGAGCAAGAGAAAAACGCTGGTTGAATATAACCAAACTGACTCGGAATATGATCCATACGCTAAAATTGATTCTGGCAACCAAGTTACGACGTCGCCGTTAAACTTCACACATGACACTGATATTTCCGCCGCAGCGTCTGCAAATGCGTCTCCTCCAGCTGTTGCTCCTTCGTCAGACAACGCTGACAACTCGTCACCGGTACTCAACCTGGATGAAATGTACGCCATAGTTAATCGTAACCCCAAGCCTCCTGCACTTCCCCCTCCCCCCGTGTTGACAGACCATCCCTATGATTCGGAAGATGGGGGTATACTTCCAGGAGCCGGAAGCCTGTCCCAAGTTGCAGATCTGTCATCAGACTCTGGTTTAGATAATTCTACAGATACGGGTAAAATATATTTTTTTTTGTGTTCCTGCTTGTTGTATTAGAGTTACATTTGATAAACCAGTAAGGCTTAGTTTTATTTTTAGCAACCTTAATTTTTAGTTTTATTTTTAGTTCCTAAATTTAGGTAAAATTTAAAGTGGCATGAGCTGCCAAAATGTTGATATTTTGACGTTAAAACAGAATGTTGAAATTATTGACTATTTTTCTCAAGACGTATAATTCAGAGGCTTTTTTGTGCTTCTAGTCTCGAGAATGAACGATAAAGTATTGGTTTGAACCAACTTTGGTTTAGAATGAATGAATGGTCGCCCCAGTTAAGTAAATTTTGTTTACTTTTCGAACACTATTCCGGTTCGTATAGGCCACATACTGTATGGATTTTCCTCATTCCAACGCCAATCATTCAGTTTTTTGATGGCCTTCAAAGCCTCTTACTGTCGTGACGATCAGAAATTATGAAAAAAGTGTGCATTTTGGCAGTTCATGTCCCTTTAAGTACCTAGGATTTAAGTTAAGGATCAGAAAAAATAAGATTGTAAAATTTCAGAGTTGACCTTTCACTCAATTGCCTTGAGGAAGATTTGCCACCTACTGGCTTAAGATGATGGGGTTTCTTGCTGACAAAGGTCCCAAATTTCTCTCACACTAATCAGGGCAACCTCACCAAATATTATAAAGTGATATTATGTTGAGTGCGGTATAATACATCAATCAATCATGTTGTATGCGTTGTTTAAATTCACTTCATGTTTATTGGTGAACGTTTGAAATTTTCAAGCCTTCAAGCCTGATTATACTACATGTGTATTTTGTTCCATCAAATTTTTGTCAATTTGGAAGTTTAGTCGTGCTTTATTGACACATGTTTTCAAATTTCTGAGTGGATTTTTCACTCTGTCACCGTATGTTGAAGAGTTGCCAGGTACTTGTCGAAGGTCGGGGCCAGGGGTTCCCTCCGGGCAATGAACCTGGTCCCCCCCACCAAACCTGGCAACGCCACCATATGAGTGAAATAATCTTGAGTGCCGCTTAAAACATCAATCAGTCAATCAAATTTTTATTGTCTTTTTCGCTCAGTTTTAGTAAGGAAGCCGGAACCCTCATACACTGAAGTTACGGCACGAGAGAGTTTAGCCAGCATGCAACTTCGTCAACAGAACCAAGTTCAGTCACTAGGGGGCGCTGCTGCTGCCACTGGCTACGAATCATTCCCTGACATTCCCGAGAACTATTACGCAAGGGTATGTATTAGATATTCACAAATAGCTCTCCCCAAAGTTCACTAAACAATAGCAGAGTTACGTCCCTTTGCAAATCCTGGGCGGTGAAAATTAACATTGGAATAAATGGACAAAAAGCTAATTTTTGACTAAGATAAAACTGGTCCTGAGATTAGAAGTGAAACTCTTGTAAGTCATCGGGAATGAACGTATTGAAGCTGTTAGATGAATGAATTACTGATCAATTCAGGGTTACATCTAGCAATATTTTGGAAAATATCTCAAAACATTATAACCAGAAAAAGGCAATGAACACACAATAGTTTTCTACAATTTCACGCCGTATGTGGTGGGGTTGCCATGCATCTATTCAAAGGTTAGGTGTTTCCTCCTGGTAGACAGTCTGTTTCCCCATCACTAGAGGCAATGTACATTTATGTGAAATAAGTTTGAGTATGGCGTAAAACCTCAATTAATCAATCCACAATTTTTCGAGAGACAAACCAGTGTAGTTATTTTTGAACAGGTTGATGGCAGCTCCGGTGACGGCGCATTCTCAGCCCAGGGAGCTGTAGCTTTAGATGTTCTCTCCAGTAGAAACAGTGATATGTACTCTGAGATCAACGTATCGGGTAAGTCATTGGGACATTGGTCTCTACATCGCTAACGTTCAAGAACCTCAGCTATGTGGGATGGTTGCCAGTTAATGTACCACCGGAAGGTCGTGGGTTTCCTCCGAGCATAGAGGCCGCTTTCCTCCTACAATAAAACTGACAACGCCGCCATACAAGTGAAATAATCTTGAGCGCGGCGTAAAACACCAAACAATCAATCAGTCAAGAACGTCAGATATAGGGCCTTGAATTTTCGAAAAAGGAAGGGCATCCACTTTTAAGGCCACTCTCTTAAATTTGGTTTTGTATACATGTAGATAAAACAACAGGGACAAAACAATTCGACACGGAGGCCAAGGGGGTGGGTATGAAGGCTTGGGTATTGGCCTCTGTGCAATTGGACGGCTGCAACACATGTGGCTTAACCATCTATGACACACATGTAATGGTATTTGCAGTGTTACAAAGCCGCCTCTCCTTTTTGGAATGTTTACTTTGGCTACCTTGTACATGTAGTTCATTGATCTTATACAATTCTCAAACAGCTCGTGACAATAAAAAATGAAGTAATGTTGAAAACAACTTTTAAAAAAGATTTTCGAAATTTTTATCCTGAATAAACCTATGACATGTCCTCCCTCTTTCGTATTTTTCCATTTTGGGGCCCTTTATTGCTCCATAAGAAGAAGGTTGAGAGGTCAGTCCAGAATACAAATGCATCATAAACTGGGAACTTTTTTTCTTACCTGGCATAAAATGTTATTTTCATATTTGATTGAGCTACATTTACTTTCTTTTTAAGGTGGAAGTTATCAAACAATTGCTGCTACAATGATTGCCAATGATTTACCCGCTCCTGCCCCTCCTCCCGTTGATAGACTGCCCCCACTTCGACAGCACCCCAACGGAGACGGAGGACAACAGCCCCAGCGTATCGAACCTGAGCATAATGAACAAGGGTACGCCATTGTCACCCACTCAAGCAAACGCAAGAAAAAACAAAACGTCACAATTCCAAATTCACGTTCTGTTGATGAAAACTTGGGTCTGACTGAAATTCGCCGCGTAACAGGGGCAATAAATCGTCTGGCCGAGAACCGGAAATCGGCACCCCTGGCAACAGTTGAAAGCGACCATGACCTCTCTATTGACTTTGGGTATCATAGCGTCAAGGACGTCCCCGATCTGGAACAGGAATCTGATTTCGACTCGTATTACGAGTCCGTGGATGACATGAAAAAGAAATCACAGAACAAGAAAAAAGTAGTTCCCGTGGTGAATGGCGCAGCGAGTGGTCTGGTGCATCCCAGACGCCAGCATGAGTATGAGGAAGTTAATGACTTAAAAGAACTGCACACTGAAAGCGCTTACGATGTTAAGAAGCGAGTTCTCTTGAGTCATTGTTATGAGGACATATCAGATGTGAAAGAACAGCAACTCAAAAAACATTTGTTGTGAATTTCAAAAATTTGACCTCAGACTTGTTTTACGAGCAACTCAAATAGAATCGGCTGTGGATACAAAGATTGGTAAAATATTTTAGTAATTTTATTCTGACAATTTCAAACACTTGAACCACATCGGAAACTGTATCTCAGAAAGAGTCAGGCTGTACATGATTTTACCGAACTTGGACTATATTGTACAATCTTTGAATGTGATTGGTTGTATAGTTTTGTTTGGTGAATTCCTTGGTGTCACGGCCCGTTGTCATCGTGTGAGATTCATAAGCTTTCATCATCAAATGTTCTTACTTTGCCAATGCGAAATGTTGCCAGCTGATATAAGAAAATGCTTTTAATAATGTCGACTTAACATAATTACGTTATTTCATAGCACAGTTTCAGCACAGTTTCTTCAGCTTTTAGGGCAATTTTGTGAATATTATGCTCTTGTTCAGCTCATAGCGCAATTTTGTGAATATAATGCGGTTGTTCAGCTCATAGCGCAATTAGTATGCTGTTGTTCAGCTCATACATGTAGCACAATTATTATGCTGTTGTTCAGCTCATATCACAATTATTATGCTCTTGTTCAGCCCATAGCACAATTATTATGCTCTTGTTCAGCCTATAGCGCAAATTCGTGAATACTGTGCTGTTGTTCAGCTGCTGCTCATAACCCAATTTCGTGAATACTGTGCTGCTGTGAATATACTGGTAAACATTTGTCTCATTAATATGTTAAATGTGTGTTTCCGCTGTACTGTTAAGATATGTAAATATTACTGTTGTATTGTATTGTTATGTAGATTTAATTTTTAATTCCTCATCTACATGTAAGTCTAACTCATTTTCAGCTATATACCTGAGTCTATTCTTTTAACAGTTCTTTTTAGATTGGTGCAGACAAGCCATTTTATTACAAACTGATGCGTATTGTTTTCTAGAAAATTTGTTAACATGCATGATTGATAGGGTTTGCCAACTCCTAGAGGGCGCTCAGTTTGAAACGAGACCCAGTCCAGAAAATGGAAAACTTACACACCTCTTCAAGGAAATTTTCTCAAATGGAGGGGACCTAAGTAAAGTGCTCATTCCGGGCACATTAATAGTTTCTCGGTCAAACATAGGCCCCTAACGGGTTGCACAGTTGCAACTTGCAGGTTCAAATCTCACGAAGATTTACTTAAAGTGGCATGAGCTGCCAAAATGTTGAAATTTTCACGTTAAAACAGAATGTGAAATTATTGGCTTTTTTTCTCAAGACGTATAATTCAGAAGCTTTTTAGTGCTTCTAGTCTCGAAAATGTACGATAAAGTATTGTCTTGAACTAACTTTGGCTTAGAATGAATAAAATGGTCGTCCCAGTTATTTAAATTTTGTTTACTTTTGGAACACATTGTTGGTTCATACCGGCCACATACTGTATGGTTTTTCCTCATTCCAACGCCAATCATTTAGTTTTTCGATGGCGTTCAAAGCCTCGTACTGTCGTGACGATTAGAAATTATGAACAAAGTGTGAATTTTGGCAGCTCATGCCACTATAATCACCTTCTGTGGGAGAGCTACTAGGTACTCGCTGAAGATCAGGATTTTCTCCAAGCAAAGAGTAGGCTTTTCTACACTATTCTATCAGGCAACGCTGCCATTTAAGTGAAATAATGTTGAGTGCGACATAAAACACCAATCAATTAATCAATCATTCAATCAAAAAGGACAATTATTTTGATATCCTAATCGAAATATCTGGCTAACCGTTCGATAATATACATTTTAGTTTATTAAGGAATCACAAATACTTGTATATTCTCTGTTTATATATTTTGACAATGATTTAGCCAGCTGTCTGCTTACACAGGGACCATATAATTGTATTACTGTAAAGCTGTATTCCTTGCATATTGTTTATTGTTACCTAGATTTTGAAATATTACTAATTCTTATCCGTAAGCTGAATCAAATAATGTATCTTTCATCAGGTGTTCACAAGAATTTAGTTTCAATCAAACAATTTATTTTATTCCATGATATGATTTCATTCGGTCGCCGTATGTGGAAGAGTTGCCAGGTACTCGTCGAAGGTCGGGGGTTTCCTCTGGGCAATGAGTCCGGTTTCTTCCAGCACTAAACCTGACAACACCGCAATATATAAGTGAAATAATCTTGAGTTCGGCGTAAAACATCAATCAATCCATGATACCGCGAAGTGCACGGGTAGATCATTTCTTCTATACTCCCTTTAAAACATTTGCCAACCGTAAGTCGGGAAGGTGTGGTGGTAGCGTGCATGTATCTTCTTAGAAAAGTAGAGCTGTCGAGTCATGCGCGTTGCTACACAAGACCTAACAAAGCGTTCTCTTAAATCACGATCCACCTTCCATACCATATCTTTTTAAGTCTTCAACTTAAATTTGGTGGGAGAAAACAGGAAAAAAACACTTTTTTTAAATCTATCCCCATTCAGATTATGAGAAAAGAAACTTGTAGTTTATTAAAAGTAAAATATGATCCCATGTCGCCTCCCACATACCTCACGTTTATTTTTTATTTTTTGAAGACCAATCTTGATTGAGATTCTAGAAATTTTGCTCAATGAAAAATTTGTTGCTGTTATATTCCCCACAATTCTGTTTCAATTAAATGCTTTGACTTTTCGAGCTAAGACATGCGCTATTGAGTATTGGTGACATGTGCTGCCAAAATTCAGATTTTTTTTATATGAATTCCGATTGTCAAAAGAAGTTGAACGTTTCAAGTACCTTGAAAAAATAAAGGATTGACGTTGCAATAATAAATATCGGTACAGCGGTACAAACCGAAGATTATTGCAAATAACGGACAGAATTTAAATAACCGGCAAGTAAGTAAAACAGGATGCGACACATGTTTGCGGCTACCGGGATGTATGAGTACATTTTTTTTTGTGCTGCTTATACATGTAAAACTACCTATGTGATCATCTGGAAGCTTGGTAACAACAGAAAGCTCTGATTTTGTACTTTTTTTTATAAAAGATGCATAGCAATTAGCTGACTCTGTTTCAACGCAACGTTCACTGTATTGGGCGCTTTAATTTTAAACTTGTAGGAAATAGCATGTATTTCAATTTCATATACACGCGAGGTTTAAAGTAGTTACGGTTTTCAAATAAATTATTTGGAAGGACTTCGGATTTCAGATTTAAGCTAAGTCTTAACTATCCTTAATCTCAACTACCTTTCAGCTATTAGTAATTACCGCCTATTATATCTTTGAAACATTCCTCTTTTCACTGAACCAGTTGATTTCTTCGAAATCCATTGTTAAACTGTTAAATCACTCTGTGTAAAGCATAGCATAAAATTTGGCCTAATGAGGTTACACGAGTTATCTCACCCTTATAATGGCGGTTTAATGTGTGGCTCTACTTGACCGGCAAAGTAAGTAAACCAGGATAGAGACACACGAGTGCGGCTAGGTTTAAAGGTAAAGCTAGCGTCAATTTTATTGTAAACTTGATAAATTTGGTTTGTTTAGATTATGAGACTTTTGATCAACACTTAATTTTCTATTTAGCTGGAGGCAATATTGTTATCCAAATTATTGAAAAATTACTTAAATTTTCTGCCATACCATTTAAAGACTCCTTAAGTTCACTGCCTTGACTGCCTGTAACTTAGAAACAAGTACAAGTACCAGCGGTTGTCTCCCCTCTCAGATTGGATCACTAATAGATCATCAAATTAGACTGATATTTCTTTTTTGTACGAGTTTCTAGCCAATCAGCTGATAGATGTAGTGTCAATGCTCAAACTTTTATTTTGTAAATGAATTGTTGCGTCTCCATGTTTTTTAAAATGAAGGATTGGATTTGAAATTTTATTTAATTTCATAATGAGCTTTATTATTTTATAATCATCCAACAAGCATCCCTATAGCTGTAAAGCAAGTGCAAACACTCTAAGACGACTAACTTTGGTAACAGTTCCAGGATTAGTTTTGGAACTATAAATATCTTGCTCAGCTGTTTATATCAAAATTATAATAATAATTTAATTGTTTTTTTGTTGAAGTACGTGTATTTACTTAAGTTGTAAAATATATATTTTTGCTTGTTTACTTCGATTCATTTCCACTTGCCGATTGCTTTAATGTGCTTGTTTATTATCATGTGCATTGTTATGTGCATTGTTCATTAAATATCAGTTCCCCATTCGTAGAAAATATGTTTCTTTATTGATTTGTACAAGTCTTGGTTGATTGATGGTTTCCGCCGTACTTAAGATCATTTCACTTATATGGCGGCTTATTGGGGGAGAAACCCGGGATCATTGTCTGGAGGAAACCCTCGGCAACTTACATACGGCTATCGATGGAAGGGCTTTGTCAGACTGAGGGATAATCACTCTAGGTCACCAACTGAGCTCCCCAGGCCCGTAGAAGTCCTGGAAACAGTATTTAAAGGCACACTTGCCGCGAAAATCCGGAAGACTGTTAACATTAAAAACAGTGGACGGTTTTCTGTATTTTTCCCAGACAGAAAAAGTTAGGAACTTTCTATTTTTACCAGAAATTGAAAGTTTTGACATCATTTAGTATTTTTAATTTGAAATTGAAAAACAGATTTTTCATGTACCCGCAATGTAAACAAACTTCGAACCTGAGCGTGTGCGCAAGTGCCGTATTGGTTTGAGTCGTGTGGGCGATCTAACGACACAGTATAATTTTACGAACTTTATCTTAGAAATACATACTAACTAACGATCGAGTAAGAGGGACTATAAAAGCCTGCCGAGTGCAAACCACAGACAAAAATGCTTGAATGAGGGTAATCCGACGCTAAGGTTAACCAACACTGATCGGTGTTGTTGTTGTAATCTAGCTTCGATTCTTCGTTTGTTTTTCACCCTCATTTATACATCCTAAACCGAATTGGACATACATTATGTGCGATATGTTTAATTTTAGTGGCTTTAGCTGTAGTAAGCTCGTGCAAATTGGGTTTCTTAACAAATGTCAAACAGCCTACGGCGGCAAGTGGGCCTTTAATGGGAGAAAACCAAATTACAACACTATAATGTAATTTAATAAGCTCAGTTCGTACCAGGACATAACACAGTTGGTAATACCCAAACGCAATCACCTAGTATGTGGAAGAGTTGCCAGGTACTCCCTGAAGGTCGGGGGTTTCCTCTGGGCAAAGAGTCCAGTTTCCCCCCCCCCCCCCCCCTACCCACACCATACACTAAACCTGGCAACGTCACCATATAAGTTAAATAATCTTGACCACGGCGTAAAACATCTATCAATTAATCAACCAAGTGCTATCGCCAAGGTATAATGATTTGGTGCCGTTGAAAATATGAATGCCTTAATCGGTAAAGCGATCGTCACTCGCGTCTTTCAAATCCCATTACAATGGGAATTTATCAATTCTGAGTGGATTTGCACTAACTATGAATTCGTAGGATCTTTCGAAGATCAGACTTTCCTGTAGACAAAAAGCTCCACAGACATTGTTTATATTTTGCGATTTCTTTACACCCGACAGCGAGCCAATAAAACTGGCTGCCGCCATATAAGTGAAATAATCTTGAGCACGGCGTAAAAAACAACCCGACAACGACCTTGATGAAAAGATTGGCCCTCAGTCCGACAAAGGCCTTCCATCGATGCGGTGCGGGTTCGAATCCCACCCAAACCAAATAAAAATTTTAAAAAAATTTAGAGTGGGTTTTTCACTGCAACGCTTTACATGAGAGAGTTGCCCTTGCAGGTACTCGCCGAAGGTCGGGGATTTCCTACGGGTAAAGAACCAATCAATCAACAAACCTTCATGAAACACCACAAGGTTTTGCAAAATTGTTCGTTTAATTTTAAAGAAAAAAGTTTATTTTTTCCAGACTCAAGTGAGACCACATGTATGAAATTCAGAGAAAAGTGACCACAGAAAGCTTTATTTGTTCAGGGAGCCATTATAATTATTGATCAGTCTGTGGGAATTCTTTTTTTGGTCGAAATGACTTGAATCTATGTAGATGTCTTTGATGAAATTGTCTATATACGGTAGGACCTGATTGCGTTTTCAAGTCTTCCATTGAAACCCATGTCAATTTTGCTCACTAATTCTAATTTTGATCATTTTTCGTTGTAGAATAAATAAAACTAAACATAGTTTAGTGGATAGCTATTTCTGTAGAAGCCATATAGCCTAACGCTACCTCAAGCCTAAAACAGAAGTAAAAAAATATTTTTTCTCTGACTAAATTATTATGTGAATCAATACTAGGCAACGAGCGCTCATGTTAATTTACAAATGGTTATTTGTGAAGAAAAACCGTAAATAAATGTCAAACTATAAACCAGCCAAACATCAGGTCAGTTTTATTTCCAGGAAAACCCTTAGTGTTGTAAGCCTATTTCTCGAGCTCTGTTTAGGATTTTTATTAAGTTTTCATCATGTTCACGTTCTGTGGAACCAGTGACGAGAATGTCATCGATGATTATTTCACAAGGATAACCACTAAATAAATAATCCATAGCTTTTTGAAAAATTTCACTTCCTGTTGTTAATCCGTAAGGCAGTCGAAGAAAACGGAAGCGACCAAATGGTGTGTTAAATGTAGTTTTCATCGAAGATTCCTTATCCAGAGGTATTTGCCAAAAACCACTAGAAGCGTCCAGTTTAGTGAAAAATTTAGCATTTGGCATTCTGGAAATCACTTCTTCTATTGTACGTAATGGGTAGTGTTGACGAAGTATGGCTTGGTTGAGATCTTTAGGATCGATGCAAATACGTATTTCATCAGAGTTCTTTTTGGTAGTTGCAACCATAGAGGAGATCCATTCTGATGGTTCATGTACAGGTGTGATGACATCCATATCTGTCATTCTTTTAAGTTCAGCTTGTACTTTGTCATAGTAAGCTACTGGTAGACGACGTGGGGGACGAACTACAGGGGTGTGTGATTGGTCAACTTTCATGTGATATACAACTGGGAGTCTGCCCAAGTTACCATCAAATAAATCACTGTACTCCTGTTTTATGAACTCGAGTGTGATTGGTTGAGTGATGTTTGGTTTTGTTGCCATAGGTTTTTCAATAATGGTTGTTTTCAGCTCATGAATGTCATTAAGTGATATGAGTTTCAGATTTAGACAATCTTGTAAACCAATAATCGGTTTAGAAGTGTTGTTGTCAATTACGTGAAAAGACAATATGTAGTTCTGATTTTTGTATAGGCAGTTGAGTTTGACTTGACCTAATGTTTGCATAATTGTACCCGAATAACCAACTAATGTTACTGGATGTTTGTTTACAATTTCTTCCTTTGTGGCTAGAGTGTTAAGAACAGAAAGAGGTAGTACGTTGCATCTGGCACCTGTATCAACTTTCAGTTTTAAATGTTTTCCATTAACTGTGAAATGTGCATATATTTCATCTGGGTTGATTCCAACTTGAATTTCTTCATCAACTGAATCAATTTGATAAGTAGATTGGGAAGAATGTTCATCTAGTTCATGTATAGGATGTTTGTTACGTTTAGAGTGTTGGCTGTAGGCTCTAATTTTTGAACGACAAACAGATTCTAGATGATTTCTTTTTTGACAGTATGTGCACTCAGTACCATATGCAGGGCATTTTTGTCTTTGTTTTGAATGATATGTTCCACAATTGTTACAATGTTGAGTTGGTGGTGAACAATGTTTCGGTTTAGGCTGAAAGTGTCTTTTATTTTGCTGAGGATTTTTGTATACATTGTTGTAATGTTGTTGGTTTGAAGTTTGCCTTGGCCTTAAAGCGTGTACTTCATTGTTTGAGGTAGCACTTCTGTTGAGATCGTGAATTCTTTGATCAGACAGTTCATTTATTTGACAAATGTCAATAGCTTTTTGAAGAGAAAGGTCAGCTTCTTTCAATAAAAGTCTTCGTACACTCTCATTGTGGATACCAATAACAAGTCTATCCCTAATAAATTCATCAGTCATTGAACCATACCGACATGTACTAGCTTTAATCCGTAATTCACCAACATATGATTGAATAGATTGATCAGGCTTTTGAGAACAGATACCGAATTCATGACGTTCTATGGTAATGTTAGTTTGGGGACAACATATGGACTTAAATTTGGCTTTGAGGACGGATACATTTTCACGAGATTCATTTTCACCATAAACAAATGATCTTTCACGTTCGATAGCTTCACTACCGGCGAGGTTAAGCAGTATGTAGGCTCTAGTTTTCTCGGGTTTCTCACTATGTGCTGCTGCTATGAAAATGTCATATTCTTGTTCAAATTTACGCCAATTTTCAGAGACATTGCCAGTAAATAATATTGGACCAGGCTTGCAGAATGATGAGTCTGACATATTTATGAGAGTTTATGTTCCAATGTACTATTGTAACGAAGTTTGAAAATGTCCGAGGAGTTGTTTTTGACGGTGACCTTGAAGTTGAATCGTTGACGTTGTGCGATTCGAATACGGTTCTTTGAAAACACTTACGAGGGTAGAAATAGAGAGTTCATATTTACCGCTGTTAAAAGTGAGTTCAATTTGCTGAGAAGACGAAGCTGTATCCCGGTTCTGACACCATGTTGTTTAGTGGGTTATTAAAGTAAGTCTTGACTCAGCCATGGTGGATGGAAGAATATATTGAAAGTAGGGTTGTGCACACGTGATATAATCAGTGAGGCTCTACATGTGGGGTACTCATCTACACTTAGAACGCATATCCCGGCTCTAGGTTCCTGGAGCTTCCGGGGCCTTTGCGGCCCCTGGACCCTCGCCTTTAAGGCTGGGATAGTCCCCCCCCCCACCCCCCCCCCCCCCCTTTTCAATATTGCTCCTACGACCTGTTATAAGTTATTTTCTGCGCTCACTTCTAGGCTTTGCCTATTACATATTACTTTTTTCTTCCTATCATTTGTTTTGGATCTAAGGGAGATAAGCGTTTGTGAGATAATTTCGATATGCCGAGAGTGACCACCCCCTGATATTTGTTTTCAACCACCAGAGGGAATTTCAGCGTAAAATTGTGTTGTTGTTGGAAATTTGACGTTTTGAGTTTTGAAGAAATGTTTCGTTGAAGTTATTTTACAGATTTCCAAAAGGCGACGATGTGGAAAAGTGTGTAATTTTGCGCATTTGTACAAGGCATAATTCACATTTCTTTGAAAGACAGTGTTATTTTTAAAGTCGTCGTTTTCGATTCTAATCTAAATTCTGAATTATCTAACCAACCCTTTTCTGAAAAGTTCAGAATCAGAATCGAGTGTCGCTCAACTGTCGCTTGTCAGCCAGTGTCTGTCGGTGTCACCCTGCGTTGTCCTTGTATACTAAAGTAATATCCACAGTTTTAAAGCTACCAGTACCAGTGGCATAATTTGAATGACAGTGACTCGAGCTATCTGAACCTAACCAGCTATTAAAATCATATCTATCAGCTGTCTATAGTACTACTAAGTAGTAAGTACTAGATACACACGCGTGTGGCTTGTGTCTGGTGTGGGACTGTATGGTTAGCCCAGCAACAACACAGATTGACTGTGTACCAACCCCCTAATAAATATGGCTGGTAGAAATGCTGCAGATGTGAATGGGGCTCAAAACATTCAGAATCCTGTCCCTTCAGAAACCAGACAATATAAATCAATTCAAGAATATAGCCGTGTATTACAGCAATGGATTTGGCAATATCATTACATGTCGTCGGCGCAGTCATTCTATTCGATGATGCCGTTTTCCATGCCACCACAGCCCAGTCCAGGGATTCACCACTCTACTCACATCAACCCGTTTTTGAGACACAGAGGTCCCAATGTGAATGCCCCAGGGGGAAGTGTGCCCAATGCTCAAAATGTGCCCACTTTTTCTCAACAACAAGGTGATTATTTGAAACTCTCTTTAAACGTGGGTTCTATTAGTAACTAATGAGAAATAATTACGGCATCACCACAAAGTTAGTTGTTTGTGAACAACACAAGCTTTCGACACCTACCAGTGTCTTCAGCAAGTGGCGTGGAAAGCTCGTGTTGTTCACAAACAACTAACTTCGTGGTGATCCCTCAAATTCTCAATTATTTCTCATTAACAAGATTATTTAATTTTATAGTAAAGGTACAGCTTCAACTGCTGTTTTGCCAATCCATGGCCACTTATATTGCTTTAATACTAAAATTGAATTGAACAATGACCTCAGATCTGAGAGAAAATGGTTTATGTTTATTCAAGATGCTCTAGATACAGAGTTTTTATAGGGACTATGACATACATGTAAGATTTACTTGTAACATGCTTTGGATAGAAATCTACATTTTGAAAAGAAATCTAGACTGAATCTAATTTTATTCGTATTATTCGTGAATCGTGATGTAGTCAAAATATTTCACATTGGTCATTACTATTGAGTATGTAAGTACTGATTATATTTATTCTTTACTGTCATGCATATATGTTTTTGATTTAACTACTTTTGTACTTTTTGTTATTTTTCTCTTCTAAAGATCGGTAATTCTTTTTTTATTTAGGCACAGTGTACATAATTCCTTCTGTATGGAAACGAATGGGGGCTGAGCTTATTGATTTCTTCATTCTATTTTATATTAAATTAATGATCTTCATCAGTGTTTCAAGGCAACTGGGTATTTTGTGAGTAGTCCTTTATTTTCTTATAATCTGGATATGCTTGATCAAAAGATTTTTGCATGAAGGAAACCTAGTTGAAGATCTCCACACTCTGTGGCCAAAGTATATTGATGATGGGTGACCAAGCCGTCAATCATCAATATTATACTTTGGCCACAGAGTTTGGAGATCTTCAACTAGAAGGAAACCCTGACTGATTTATTGATGTTTTATTTGTCTTACATGTCAGCATTACCAGATTTAGTGTCCCATTTCCTTCTGTTAATAGTCTATAGATGGGCCATTTTCAAAAAAATGTACAAATTACGGTAAAGACATTTTTATTGATTTATTTTAGGTTAAACACTTGATAAGCTCAGATTTAGAGGGGAAAATGGTTTAAGTAAGACTAGCTTGTATTTTTTGCACAAGCAAATTACCACAGCTTTAACACTGAGCCACATTCTACAAAGCTAGATACGCTTAAAGTGCTGGTTGTCTTTACCGCTATCAAGTAACTTTTGTTTTCAGAGTCACTTTTTTTAAAAGGCTATTATGATTTTAAAAAACAACCTATTTTATTTGAATTAACTCGTCAATATGAATTAAAATGTAGAATTTCCCTGCTTAGAAACATTTGCAAGCATTAAAATTTTGAGAAAATGTTAGAAAATAAAGATATGTCTTTACCGTAATTTTTATAGTTATCTAACTTTTCTGACTTAAATGCACAGGAGGAAGGGGCGTCTTTAACACTACCTGTAGAATTAGGATGTAGGTAGCCATTTTGAACTATATGGAGTCACAGGAGAGCACATGTTTTTCAGAGATTCTGACTTTTATCAAGTGTCACACAAATTGTCTGTCTTTACCGTTGTTAGGGTATGGTTATCAATTAGTTTATGATTGTACTTAAACAAAGCACAAAGTGTTTTAAATCCATACATGAATAATTTTAGAGAAAAGAAAAAGATTTTATAAGCTCAACTTGTGACCTGGTGGGAAAAGTTTTTCTTTACCGCAATTTGAATGTGTCTTTACCGTATAAAAAAGCAGTGACGGTAAAGACAAGCCATTAACGGAAAAGAAAAAAAGTGTATTCTTTTTCTCATTTAACTTAAAATACTTTAATAAGTTTACACTTTGACAATAATTAAACCACACTGAATTCTTATTATTACAATTAATACCTTAAATTTAATTTTTCAAACGCTTTGATGAGCATTGCACTGGTGTAAGAAACATTATTTATACTTGTACTGTAGAAATGCTGCATTTACAAGTAAAAGAGTAAATTTCTTAAACAAAATTTAAAGAGTATATAATAGCCATCGAACAAAAGCTTGAAGAAACTTGAAGTTTTACAAGCCTCTAGAGGAGGAATCAGTGATCAGTAATGCAGACCAAGACCAGTGTCGAGACCAGTTTGGCTAGGACTTGGTCTTGGTCTCGAGCCTTCAGGTATCGTTTGTTTAGGCCAGGACCAGCACGAGACCAACAATATAAGGTATATGCGCAACGCCTGGACGCCCGTCGCGAGGGGCCGTTAGCTCTACGTATAAATAAAAACCCTCCTGGCAGCTTTCTTATTAAAAACCAAGCCTAGTCCGTAGCTCCCTGCACTCAAAATATAATGCGTTTTTCTTTTAGGTATACGTCACCCTTGTCGATAATACAAGATGAGATTTGATTATATTTGAGAACCAAATCTTATCCCATATTACCCAGCAACAACAACGTAATACAAATTTATTATATTTCAAAGCCAACTATCTATAACTTACTAACTTGTATATAATTTGATCACATTTCGAAGAAAACGTCAAAACTGGCTTGTAATGTTTAGAGCAAATCTACTGTTGATCGTACGACCGAGGCAGATGGTTTTGATATGAAATTTACATGTCTTGAATGCTTCACAAAGCTGATACTGTACAGTTACTACAGGACGATTGACCGCCCGGTGTCTGTCTGATTGACAGACTAGAATGCATGAACAGCCGGTACAATGGATTACGGGAAAGTTAAAAATGTATTTTGTTTCCAGGTGTAAAACAGCTCTTAACCAATAAAATGCATGCGATTTTCTCTGTAATCATGGGATAACCTTCTCTGTCGGCACTATTTGTGTATGCGTGGACAGTGGTGCAACTTGCCACTCCATAAAGTATTTTCTTCGTCATGTCAGTCACATCGACGATAATAAAATTTACCTTTCAAGAATTAGATCACAAAGAGTATGATGATGCCTGTGTGAAAATGGTTATTGTTTAACACAACTCCACGTCTCTGTCGATCGGGCCAGTTGAGCGTGCAATCAGCAGAGGGGGCATCATCATGCAAAACATTCTTCAGCAATGCAACTTTTAATTTTATATCAAAGATCGTTCTCTAGCCTAATGAGGGCAGGTAATCTTTCGGCATTCTTCAATCTTCACCCAAAACATTACAACATCTACTGACTAATGTCATACCATTCATCTCAAATTCATTTATCTTAAGTGGCATGAGCTGCCAAAATTCACATGTTTTTCATAATTTCTGATCGTCACGACAGCAAGAGGCTTTGAAGGCCATCAAAAAAGTAAATGATTGGCGTTGGAATGAGGAAAATCCATACAGTAGGTGGCCTATATGAACCGAAATAGTGATCGAAAAATAAACAAAATTAAAATAACCGGGACGACCATTCGCTCATTCTACGCCTAAGTTGGTTCAAAACAATACTTTATCATACAACTTGAGACTAGAAGCTCTAAAAAGCTTCTGAATTATACATCTTGAGAAAAATAGCCATTAATTACAACGTTCTGTTTTAACGTCAAAATATTAACATTTTGACAGCTCATGCCACTTTAACAAATCTTAAAACAATACATGTATTATGATTGGCCCCAATAGCCAATACACAGAATATTAAACTCAATAATTATCAAAGAAATATATAGTGTTTATTACTTTATTAATGTCAAGTTAACATGTCTTAGTACGCAGTTTACTGGGACTTCGAAAAAGTACTTTAAATCCCGTAACATGTATCATTGGGTTGCCGTTGTTGGATATAACTTCCCGCAATCTTTCATCCCTTGTATGCAATGCAGTGTGAAGGCCTTACAGCTCTGTACTTGGAGATTGAACATTTATAGTTGTTTGTCTTTACCGTTATGTCTTTGCCGTTAACCCGTTAACGGTAAAGACAAAATGCAAAAATTAAAATTTTCAATTTAGCTAATTTAAAAGTAGATTAAGCTTTGCTACTGTCAGGTTAGCCTTTGGCACACACTTGGGGTTCTCAAAATTATTTTAAGAATATTTTGGAGACTTTTTTATTTTTTATCTTTCTTTACCGTAATTTGTACATTTTCTTGAAAATGGCCCAGATACTTGTTAAGTAATCTTGAGTGCGGTGTAAAATATCAATCAATCGATCAAATCAATCAATCAATCCAGAAGGATTGTCACCAAACTGAGATATGAAGTGTTGACTTTAAACTCGATACGGTACTCCATTGTGCAGCCTCCTGAACATGAATAATTCATCCAATTTATATCAACTGTTTATTTTTCTGGTTTCCAGTGAATCAACAGCTATAAGTTTCAATGGTTTACAAGATGGCCTTATTCTTGACTCTGAAGACCTTGAGAAGTTGTTGTCATTAAGTCCGGAGATCATTGCCCTGGAGGTCTTCAACAGAATCTGTATCATTATTGTTGAGGTGAGTACAGATATACAGAATTACGTGTAGTGCAGGAGCGTCAGTGGAGAAAGATACATGTAGGTGCAGGGCATATTCTAGGGCAAAAGTTTGGGCACCCATAGTTTGTTTTCTCATATTACCCTCGTTTGGGCGACCAGACTGCAGAAGCCCAAACCCCATATATGGGGTTCAAAATCAGCCTAGATTTAAGGCCGTTCGGAAAAAAATATGTGTTTCCGGTAACATGTTTGAAAACAATTGGGTAGGTAGGTAGGGAAATATATTTTTTTTTTTTTATATTTTTTTTTTATGTTCTGACTTGCTATTCGATTGATTGGTGTTTAGCATACATTATACATGATCTGATATAATCGCTTGACAAAAATATATGGATTTAGCTTTTCTACAGACTCATGGTATTCATGGTAAAGTGTTTGACGACTATATTTTCTTCTGTAATTAAAAACTTTATATATGGTAACAAACTTTATTTATGTGTAAGGATATATGTTTAACATTTGACAAAAAATGAAACTAAAAAAACTCTATCTGTTCAATGTATTCATTTTCTATACAAACAATTTTTCAGCTATTCTTTTTTGTAGCAATTCTTAAAGATTGTTTTTAATAAAAATCATATGTTTGCTAAATCATTAAACTTAAAACTAAAAACTTTGGATCAGCTCGTCAGTAAGCATGCAATGTCAGAGTTTTATTATTTACAGCTTCAAAATCACTTGTGAAATGAAATAGAGAATAGCTACAATTTCCCCTAAATTTTGCAGCTGCTGTCAAATATTTTTTTCTTTTCTACCCATATATGTAAATATCCAAATAACAAGTTTCGTTTTCCTGTGTTGACATTTTGATTTTGACACGTTGTTGTTGTAATAATCTGATAATGTAAAGCCACGCTTTACCACCACCACCGGTACTTAACAATTTTGTCTGTGTACGAAGGAAAGTCCATGCCAATTGCCAATACAGACCTGTTTTATTTGAGAAAATTCAATGTATCAATGACTGCGTTTTGGCAGTTTTTCCGGAATAAATCACATTGATAGAAAGACTCAGTTTCAATGAAAGTTGAACAGATCAAGCCTACATGTTGACTGACTCTCACATGCAGAGGTGCTTCAGGGAGTACATGTAATTTGCTGTATGTTTTAAGGAGAGTGCCACTGCTAGGAGAGCCAGAACAACTGATGCATCATGGTCAATTTCTTTTAACCCTGTTCTCATAATCCTGGGCTACCGACTCCTCTTACATTGAATAAGATATGCTCACTTATAGACAAATTTGAAACGGATCACTGGAATAGGGTGACATTTCTAAATAACAGCAGGAATGGAGACTCATGTTGCGTTGCAAACGAAGTAAAAATGAACAGATTAAACTTGAAGAAATGTTTGTTTCTTGTCAAGACATTGTATATTTTCCGTCTTAGATGACAAGAATTCAGTATATTTAGGTTTGAATTGAGTTTGTCTATTGATATTCGACCTCAAATACCGGTATCGGCGTGTAGGAAGCCATTGATTTTCCACCACGCACTGATCGAAAAATAATTTTCTTAGATCAGCGGACGCAGTAAAACTTCAGCAATTAACAGCGTGTTTTAATGTTTTCTTTCCTTTAAAGTCGACTTCAATTACATCTGAACAGCAAACAGGATTTTGAATTTCGTTTTTTTTCATTCTTGCAGATATTTGGTAAAAAAAAAAAAAAAAAAAAAAAATCGCCGACTGGCCATTTGCCCATATTTTTACGGTCGGTCGGGTTACCGGAAACACACAATTTTTTCCGAACGGCCGGTCCTGAGGTGGATCTAAGATTATCGTAACATTGCAACCTGTATTGGGCATCACCAACCACTAAAACAATGCACTTTACTACTGGACGATACGCCTACTATTGTTTGATGCTAATTTAATTATTAATTCCAGACGTTATGTTTACGACGTGGAATCGGGATCATAGGTGGCGCCACACCAGGGAAGCGTATTCTCGGAATGTGTGTTGTTCAATGTGATGATGTCATTGACCTGGGAAACGGAAGAGTTAGAGTGCAGCCGGCCACCAATATTGGCATAAAGAGGTAAGCATTATATTAAAGTGACATGAGCTGCCACTTGATAAAGACACTAGTATAGGTGTTGAAAGTTTGTGTTGTTCTCAAACATCTAATTTACATGTAGTGATGATGCCTTTATCATTTCTCATTAGTATGGATCGATTGATTGATTGATGGATGTTTAACGCCGCACTCAACAATATTTCACTTATAAGGCGGCGTTGCCAGGTTTGGGGAGGAAACCGGGCTCAATGCCCGGAGGAAACCCCCGACCTTTGGCGAGTACCTGGCAACTTTTCCATATACGCGAACGAGTGAAAAATCCATTCAGAAATCATAAGTATGAAACCCATGTTTAAATAGTACCTTAGCTGTTGAGTGCGATGTTAAGCCTCAATCAATCCATTTGAGCCAAACACAATTCACTGTAATACATGTAGTTTATATTTATTTGGCGCAATCACCATAATTATTCTTTATTCTATTTCAGAGCCCTTGTACGTTCTATCATCAAGAATTTCACCTTTTCCTTTTTCTTCCCTGCCTGTTTCACTATCTTTATCTTTGAACATTATCGTGCAGCGTATGACGTGGTCGCTGGTACGATAGTGGTACAGCCTCAAAACTTTCAACAACGTCAACAATGAGTGACAGGACTCGCCGTTTGTGAGATTCAAGGATATTTGGATCTCATTTCATTTTTTGAGAACTTTTTTGGTGACTTTCTCGTTAGTTTTGAGGTGTTTACAAATGTATATGTACATTCTACAAAATCAGAATCAACGTTTATATTCAAACTAAAAAAAAAATCGAGCCGCAAAGGCTGTCACAACAACGTAACTTAAGGTATTTGTGAAAATCGGGCGATAGGTCCTAGCAGAGTTTGCTGGCAGAGTTATGCCCCTCTGCAGCAAATGTGGTGAAGAAATTTAAAATGGAGTTAAGTGGACAAAAAAGCACACGTTCCACATTTATATAAAATTGGTATCAACATAAAAGCCCAGTGGTTCAGTCGGCCATAGTGATAGTCTGTCACAGGCCTTCCATTGATGCAGCAGGGGTTCAAAACTCATGTTGTGGATTTTTCAATCGATCACCTTATGTGGAAGTGTGCCAAGTACTCGCCAAGGGTCGGTGGTTTCCTGCGGGCAAAGAGCCTGGTCCTTCTTCAGTAGAGAGATGGTAAGCAAGCTAAAAGTGCTACTATTATATTGAAGATGCAAGAAGTGTTATTTTGTTAAAAATTAATTTCAATTGAATATGTTAATCTATAAATTATCAAAGTGGCATGAGCTGCCAAAATGTTCATATTTTTCGTTTGGACAAAGTTTTTAAAGTGGCATGAGCTGTCAAAATTCAAACTTTTTTCATAATTTCTGATAGTCACGACAGTAATAGGTTTTGAAGGCCATCGAAAAACTAAATGATTGGCGTTGGAATGAGGGAAATCCATACAGTATGTGGCCTATACGAACTGAAAACGTGTGCGAAAAGTAAATAAAATTTAAATAACCGGGACGACCATTCATTCATTCTAAGCTAAAGCTAGTTCAAAACAATACTTTAGCCAATAATTTCAACATTCTGTTTTAACGTCAAAATATCAACATTTTGGCAGCTCATGCCACTTTAAATTCTTATTCTTCAGAGTCTTCAGAAAACAGATTAAAGAAATATAATTTTTTTTTAAAATTCAACCTCAACCATTTATGTTTTTTATAACGACAGTCCTATTGAATTGACAATCAGAATGTATGAAAAATGTGGAGAATTTAGGCAGCTCCTGATACTTGCCCTTGTCAAATGAATTTAAAAAGTAAAAAAAAAAAAACATTTCTTACAAAAAAATTGATATAGAACCTTTAGGTGTTATCAAATTTAATCAAGTTAAAAACTTAAAATTCCAATCATTTTGTAATCATTCAAAACTGCATATTAATAGATGTTTAATGAAATGCATTTAATTTTTTGTAATTAAACTATTTGGCAATCTCTTAATTTGTTTGACTTTTTTTGTGTTCTTTGCATGCTTGGCTTTTATCCAAGTCCAGTGGTCCAGTGGTTTAGAGTGATGGTCCCTCAGTCCCACACAGACCTTCCATCAATGCGACGCGAGTTCGAATCACACTCAGACCAAATGAAAAAAATAGAAAAAATTCTGAGCGGATTTTCCACTCGATCGTCTTGTGGAAGAGTTGCCAGGGTTTCCTCCACTCAATGTGTCCAGTTTCCTCCCCCACTAAACCTGGCAACGCCGCCCTATAAGGGAAATAATCGCATCGATCAATTTATCACAAGGGCCTGTCACAGAAGCCCAGGCTGGTGCCTTAAAACCGCTTTTCTCGGATATAATGCCAACTTTCCTTGTACCTGTGACATATTATGTCGTTGATAAACTATCCCCGCATTACCAGTTAAGTTTGTCACCAAGAAATGTCTTAATACTTTCTTTGATTGCACTAAGTGGGAGAGTTGTTAGGTACTCGACGAAGGTCGGAGGTTTCCTCTCCATTTAAGCCTCATAACGGCTGTTATTGTATTGGTCAACGGAGCCAACAAGATCGGCTGAAACGTTTCTTAAATTTTGCAGTCAGTATTCCGAAATTCTATCCCATGGAAACTCGTCAGAACGCATCTCCGCCTAGCTGGTCTCTGAACTCCCAGGCCTAAGATAGAGAAAAGGTTTCCACCGCGGATAAAACTTTTCTTCGTGGAGTAAACATTTCCACTGCGGTGGTAAATCACATTATATCCAGAAATACTTTGCATTTCAACCGCGGCGGAAACCTTAGCCCGATGGAAAGGTTCCCATCTCGAACAAACGTTTTCTCTGCGGTGGAAATGTTTTATCCGCAGCGAAAATCTTTTCTTCGTGGTGTAAACCTTTTCACCACGTTGGAAATGTTTACTTTTTGATTTGACAGTTTAAATACGCGTTTCGAAGTTCTACGTAAATCCTTTTAGTTAGACGTATCAGGCTACTGGCTGTATCAATATCTTTTATTTCAACGTGAAACCTTTTCAAACGCCAAACTTCTCTTGACAATCAGAAATTATGAAGAAAAAAAATAACCAAATGTTAGCAGGTCATTCCCCTTTAATGCAAACCTATTAGTTTTTCTCCAAATGAAAGTTGCGGGTTCGATTAGACACCTATCGTTTGTGTCTTATTAACGACTTAAATCAGTTGTTACTAAACTTATTATACGAATGTGATGAAAAAAAAATGCCACCGACCGTCTTTCTTTTGTTTTTTTTTAATCGATAATCATAAAATTGTAACTATTTTGTTAACCACGTTCATGGTACACCAAACATTGTTATGAATGCTTCCAGTGTCTTGTTAATTTTGTATTATCATCGTGAGAAATGCTATGACCACCCACGTGCGAATGAAATATAATATTTGATCGTTAAATGTCAAAGATGAGCAGTGTTTAGTTTTAAAAAGTCATGAATTTCTGTATGGTAAAAGTGTTCTAGCGGAGCGACATGTTTGTCCGTATTGCGCACTATAACATGTTCACTTGTAAGTTTTTAGTCATATCAAAGGTCTTCTCTCTAGGGTGTTATTATGTTTCTGTCTTTTTACGACTATTCTTCTGTTGTTGATATGTTAAGTGCGAACGCGAGTCACACGATGCCTTTAGGCTTAGAAGTGTATTCTGCTCAACTTCTAAATGCCACTTAAACTAGAAAAAAAGTCCTAAATTTTCTAAAATTGGTTATTTTTTGTTATATATATCATAGAAATTGGTTACATCGACACTACACTACGACGCCGAATTCAATTGTCGAACTCTTACAACGCGTTACTAAAGCTATGCTCGTGCGGTTATCTCCATCCGACAAATAACGCTAGGAAAACATTTTGTTACAAAGTTAAACGAATTCCATTAAAGGGCCACCAGCCGCCGTAGCTTGTTTGACATTTGTTAAGAAAACCAATTTGCACGAGCTTACTACAGCTAAAACCACTAAAATTAACATAGCACACATAAAACATATCCCATTAGGTTTAGAATGTATACATGAGGGTGAAAAACAAACGAAGAATCGTAGTTCGATTACAACAACAGCACCGATCAGTGTTGGTTAACTGAAGTGTTGGATTACCCCCATTCAAGCGTTTTTGTGTGTGGTTTGCTCTTGGCAGGCTTTTATAGTCCCTCTTTCTCGATCGTTTATAGTATGTATTTCTTAGATAACGTTCGTAAAAATATACTGTGTCGTTAGATCGCCCACACGACTCAAACCATTACGGCACTTGTGCACACGCTCAGGTTCGAAGTTTGTTTACATTGCGGGTACCTGAAAAATCTGTTTTTCAATTTGAAATTAAAAATACTAAATGATGTCAAAACTTTCAATTTCTGGTAAAAATAGAAAGTTCCTAACTTTTTCCGTCTGGGGAAAATACAGAAAACCGTCCACTGTTTTTAATGTAAGCAGTCTTCTGGATTTAAAGTGTGCCTTTAAATATATTTCCGTCATATTAGGGACGGCTATGTTTGCCATTTTGATATTTTCCATTATCAATTTATTAAGATACTTCAAACATAAAATAACCCGATAAAGATACTCCACTTCGTTCTACTAAATAGATCGACTCCGTGTCAAACCCATCAATTTTCCACAGTCAGCCAAAATGTCAGACTTTGCAAGTTGTACTGTACGAGTTGCCAGAAATTGTTTATACAAAAACGCCTCAACGGATAGAATTAATACACGAAATGCAATATATATGGTATAAATTTATTGAAACGCCCAATTATTTGTCAAAAGGTTATGAAAAAGATAGCATATTTGACCTAACGTATAAACATGTATGCAGTTGAAAATATGTGACTATAATACAATTGTTATAAAATAAAGTGATGACGTTTTAAATTAGCAAGCATTTGAACATCAGACATAATTTATGTACAAGCGGGAAGAGCCCAGCGCCGGATCCCACGGGTCATACTCGTTGGGAAATGTGGCGTATAGGACGGCCTCTGCTGCCGCGTTCAGTCGCCCGAGTCCTCCTGATCGGGGCCTTTCCCATAGCGGGTGTTAGGCCTCTACTAGCGACTGGCGCGGTAGGTCTGAGCGTCCTCAGAGTCGGGTTGTTTGGGAATGCAGCCCAAAGCGGGTGGTAAACTCCATCTAAGGCTAAATAGAGACACGAGTCTGATAGCAGACAAGTACAGTAAGGGAAAGTTGAAAAGAACTTGGAGGAGAGAGTTCAAGAGTGCGTGAAACCGCCTGGAGGCAAACGGGTGGATCCGCAGATTCGGCCCGAGGAATTCAACTCGCCGAGGCAGTGCGGTGCGGGGCGTCCGGAACCTTGTGACCGGCCCTCGTCTCTGGCACTGCCCGACGGGTGCACTTTCCCCGGGCATAGCACCGCGACCGTTTGTACGGCCGCCAGAATTCCGTCAGGTAGTTCGCGTTGTTCCTAATTCGTGTTCGACGTTGAAGCCCTTCGGCCCACGGCCCACCGGGCGATCGAGGCTCGACCGTGCCAGCCCTCAGGCTCGGGCGCGCCTCCTTCGGTGGGGCGTCCAAATTGCCTGGACTGCTCGCAGTGCTAGCTAACCGCGCCTTGCCGAGCGGAGGCGTCACTCCCGAGCGCAGCACATTGGGTCGGCAACGTTCGGTCGACTCCCCACCCGACCCGCCTTGAAACACGGACCAAGAATTTTAATACACCTTCAACTCGTTTAACATTACAGAGATAGGGAAACCAGGGACCCATTTTCTGATAAAGTAAAGGGTTCCAGCTGGTTTCAACCACTTTCCGCAAATACGCAGGGGGGGGGGGGGGGGGGGGGCAGGTCTTTGTTTGTTGACGTAGACCTGCTAAAATTCTATTTAAACAAATGCTTCTCAAAATAAATAACAGTCAACATGGAAGTTAATGGTTTGAGCATATGTTCGTGGTATCATGACAGTAACCGGTCATAGGAACGAGGCCAGTCTACGCATCTATGTGCAGAGGTCTTGGACGGATCGACGACGTTCCCTCAGCATGACGGTGCATTCAGCTGTGACGTCCCAGGCGGCTTCTTCCCCAAACGCTCTCGGTGCTCCAGTCCCTTGGCCGATGATCACAGACACACCGATGTCAACAAATGTCTATCAAACTAACAACTATCAGTCAACTTAATCTCCAGAAATTCCCACAAGGCTTTTTCAAAATACAAACTTATCTGGCGGTACTTTTGATTTTAATTTCCACTGTTAAAGTTAACCTTACTCCGTTGAGGAGTCTTCAAAAGACAAAATGTCATTCAAAAAGTTTTTCATTGAGCGGCAGAATGTCGTTCACGTTGATTGGTTTATACGTTTTGCGTTGTGCATTCTGATTGGCTGAAGCCTTTACCCCCCTTCATGATTTCATCATATATGCTATTCCAGCGCGTGCCGAACTAAATGACTTCGCACAAAATTGCGGGTTGGAAAAGATTGTTTTGTATATGAAACTTTATGTTTTTCTCCTTAAAATTGAGTGAATTTTCCTTTTTTTTCTGTATTAGAATTGAAATAAAGGACGTCCTGGTGACCTGTGCGTTGTTGAATAAAGGGTCAGTTGCGGAATTTACTACTATTAATAGTGGTAGGTCACCAGGACGTCCTTTATTTCTTAAGTCTAACATGTCTAAGCATATGTTTTCATAACAAGTATGTTTGCAAGGAAAGCACCAATGACTGATGCATTCTGGGAAGCTGAATTTCCAGATTAATAGATATGGTGTTGTCCACGTCTGATTCGGAGACAGTGGGCAGTCATATTTGGTCTTTGGGGCACAAGGGGCGCAATGAAGGGGCACAAGGGGCACAGGGGAGGGAGACAGAAGGAGCAGGGCGCTGTGTCCCTCTAAAAACGCCCAGCTAGGGTTCTGTTCTATTGTATATAAAGCAATTAGCACTATTTTATCTGCATAAAATACGCAACTAACAAGAAATAGTTTTACACAAAATATTTGGCAAGAGGGGCAATACTTGTATATAGCCATAGTTTCGCACTTTCTGTATATAGCCATAGTTTCGCACTTTCTGATCATCGATGTTTTGACAAGTGTCTTGGAAATATGCAAACTATTTTCATGAATTTACAACTTCTTCAAAAAATCGAAGTTGTAGCCATTTTTCCAATTCTATTCAGAAACTTTGTCAGTTCGAACATTTTGGCTGGATGATTTGACTTTTTGTCCTTTGGATGTTTTCCCCTTGTTCTCTTTCAGCTGTGAACTTGTTTCATTTTGTTTGCTTTGCTTCGAGGCTTGGTCTTTTTGCTGCTTCCCAGCTAGCCCATTTTTTGCAGGATTGTCTTTGAGAAAAGGGAACATGTATTTATAACGAGGGTCATTTGACAAGTCCCGTTGAAACGGCCGAGGAATTAGATTGAGTTTCCCTGAATTGTTAGGCTTCAGCGTCGAAAAAGAAAAGAGAAAAAAAAAGTTGAAATATAAAATATAAAAAAGCCCATTTTTAAATTTTAGATATCAACATAATTAAGTTACCATTTCTTCCATCCTCATATAATAACGCACAATTATTGAATCCCCACATTTAATTTACAATATATATATTTATCAAATTGTATTGGAAAGAATTTTGTAATTATTTTTCAAAATAGGAATAAGGTTCGATGAGTATTAGTTTCGAAAAGGTATACGATATTCAGAAGTTAAGAAATGTATCGGCCGATTAAGTACATGTGGGTCAATATTTAATGGCATGAGCTGCCAAAATTCACACTTTTTTCATAATTTCTGATCGTTACAACAGTAAGAGGCTTTTGAGGCCATCGAAAAACTAAATGATTGGCGTTGGGATGAGTGACATCCATACAGTATGTGGCCTGTACGAGCCTAAAACGTGTTCGAAAAGTAAACACGATTTAAATAACCGGGACGATCATTCATTCATTCTAAGTCAAAGTTAGTTCAAATCAATACTTTATCGTACGTTTTCGAGAGTAGAAATAGCCAATAATTTTAACATTCTGTTTTAACGTCAAAATATCAACATTTTGGCAGATCATGCCACTTTAAAGGCAAGGTCAGATCAAGGTGGCGTAACATGTTAACATTTTCCGTTAGTTGTCAAAAACTACTAAGCAGTAGCCTTCCGTTGATACCAATATTGCAGATGTTTAGGTATGTTTACGTCCCTTTAAGGTCCGCTCACACGGTGCGATTTGTCGTACCGACTTGTAACATGCGATAAAATGGATGTATTTGATTGGTTGACAAACCGTATCAACCAATTAAAAGCATCTATTTTAATAGAGTCTGTACGATAAATCGCACCGTGTGTGCGGACCTTAAAATTGAACTCATACATCCCAGGTATTGGAACTTAGCGGGTAAGTAGTACATATCTTCAGTATTTGTGAGATATTGACTTGGCCAATATTTTTTATTCAACGCCAATCCTTTAGTTTTTCAAGGTACTTCAATCACTCTCTTACAAATCAGAATTTATGATAAAATCCGAATTTTGGCATCTCATGCTGCTTTAGGTATTAGCCAACCTTCTCTTGCACGATCGAAATGATCTTAAAATCTTATGGAATGGGGCCTCATTTTTGGGGGTTATTGTTACCTATTTTCCAGGCGAATTAACCAGACAACGTCCCATTGGAATTAAACTATCCATAAGTAGGTCTACGAGGCGAACCACCTACCAAGCAATCAATCAATCCATGATTAGAAATTAAAGTTTATTAAATGGACAGTTCTATTGTTCTATAAAATACCTTTTCGTGTTCTTTTGATTTCGTCTGCCGTCTGAGAAAGAGACTGATAGCTAAGGTAATTAAACCCAGTAGTATCACTGCCCCTACACCGACACCAATGTATTCCTCTGAAACATACGATTGAAAACAAGCTATAACTTTGGAATGACATTTAAAAGTAGGATATTGACAACGCATTAATTCCATAAGTATATAAATGTGTATGTCGTTTTATTTATTGAACCACGAACATGGAGAAAATGGAGGTCACGTGGTATTAGTTTTCCATCGAACGCCGCCATTACAAGGAGATGGTGCAATTTCGATCCAGATCGGCCATGCACGCGCTCATCACTCAGCAATGGCGGATCCAAACCAGTCAATGAGACGTGTACATTCCACGTATATATTTCATTGTATGAAATGATAGATTAGTGTTTTTAGTTTGAAATAGGTTTCATGTGTTTAATTATTCATGGGACGGAGAATATTAAAACAAAAAATGGCGGCCATTTTGACGACTAACATGATGCATCAGATTTACAATGTATTATGTGTTATGTTGGATGTTTGCAACTGCAGTACTTTGCTGATATATGGATCTACCCTATTGAACTGTTATATTTTGCATATTATGCATTTATGCCTATACGTATACAACTTTGTAAAATTGCGGGAAAACTAATACAGCGAGGTTGATGTGTTTTCAAAAGACCCATGGGTAATGTTAAGTTTTTGTTGACCATTCGGTATTACAAGTGATCTCTGTCTGCATTGCGTGTGTTTTAGGAAAGTAGTCACGTAAATTTCTGACGCATTCCTGTTTCACCATGACATGAGTAGAATTAGCACACATCTTCATCCCTGGTGTTTCTGACTGGGTTTTCACTCGAACGACCTATGTGGGATGGTTGCCAGTGACCAACGGAAGGTCGTGGGTTTCCTCCGGACATAGAGCCCGGTTTCCTCCCACAATAAAACTGGCAACGCCGCCATATAAGTGAAATAATCTTGAGCGCGGCATAAAACACCAATAAATCAATCAATCAATCAACCAATCATCCCTAGTGAAAAGGACAACAAGAGTCTCCGGATTAAAGAACTGACGTTTGGACTTAATTGTAGAATAAGATGTGTAGACCTTAATGCTTGATTGTTATACGCCACACTCAATATTATTTATCTCATATGTCGGCGTTGCCAGGCTTAGTGGGTTATGAAACCGGGCTCTTTACCCGGAGGAAAGCCTCGACCTTCGGCGAGTACCTGGCATATTTTTCACATAGGCGATCGAATGAAAAATTCACTTTATGTAATTATTTTTCAAAATAGAAATAAGGTCCGAAAAGTACCAGCCGACCAAAATATTACTGTTACACATAGGGCAATCGAATGAAAAATTAACTTTTTAAATTTTTTATTTGATCTTAGTGGAATTCGAACCTACGCCGCATCAATGGAAAACCCGTGTTGGACTGAGGGACTATCACTCTAGCCGACTGAGCAATAGAGCTCACCCCTCCACCCCTGTAGGCTTACAGGTTAGTCACGATCAATGCCCAGAAATGACTTCAACTTGTGGCATGATGGACATCTCTTGTAGCGCCAAGAGAGAATGACATTTATAGTTTGGAAAGGAAGGATGTGGTCAGGGTTAGTGGAACAGAAATAAACATTTGGTGGCCCCTTGCCACTGAAGAAGCCGTCATAGGATAGTACACTTTATATATTATAAATATTGAATATTTTGAGATAAATACCCGTTGACAACCGACTATGAATTGGCTTGGGATCACTTTCATCAGATAAGAGCGGGTTCAGAGTGCCAATTCCCGCCGTATCATCATCCTTAGGTTTTTTGGTAGTTACAGGTTTCTGGGCAGGCATAACTTTTTTGGTTGGGGTAGTCAAAGGTTTGGACGTGGCTGGAGGTTTTGGAGTAGTTATAGGTTTTGCAGCTGTTGTAGGTTTTGGAGTGGTCGGGCTGGAAGTAGTCAAAGGCTTGGAGGTGGTCGTAGGTGTTGGTGTGGTTGTACGTTTTGGAGTGGTGGTAGGGTTTGGAGTGGTGGTAGGTTTTTGAGTGGTGGTAGGGTTTAGTGTGATGGTAGATTTTGGAGTGGTGGTAGGGTTTGGAGTGGTGGTAGGTTTTGGAGTGGTGGTAGGGTTTGGAGTGGTGGTAGGGTTTGGAGTGGTGGTAGGGTTTGGAGTGGTGGTAGGGTTTGGAGTGGTGGTAGGTTTTGGAGTGGTGGTAGGATTTGGAGTGGTGGTAGGGTTTGGAGTGGTGGTAGGTTTTGGGGTGGTGGTAGGGTTTGGAGGGGTGGTAGGTTTTGGAGTGGTGGTAGGGTTTGGAGTGGTAGTAGGTTTTGGAGTGGTGGTAGGTTCTGGAGTGGTGGTAGGGTTTGGAGGGGTGGTAGGTTTTGGAGTGGTGGTAGGGTTTGGAGTGGTGGTAGGGTTTGGAGTGGTGGTAGGATTTGGAGTGGTGGTAGGTTTTGGAGTGGTGGTAGGGTTTGGAGTGGTGGTAGGGTTTGGAGTGGTGGTAGGGTTTGGAGTGGTGGTAGGGTTTGGAGTGGTGGTAGGTTTTGGGGTGGTGGTAGGGTTTGGAGGGGTGGTAGGTTTTGGAGTGGTGGTAGGGTTTGGAGTGGTAGTAGGTTTTGGAGTGGTGGTAGGTTCTGGAGTGGTGGTAGGGTTTGGAGGGGTGGTAGGTTTTGGAGTGGTGGTAGGATTTGGAGTGGTGGTAGGGTTTGGGGTGGTGGTAGGTTTTTGAGTGGTGGTAGGTTTTTGAGTGGTGGTAGGTTTTTGAGTGGTGGTAGGTTTTTGAGTGGTGGTAGGTTTTGGAGGGGTGGTAGGTTTTGGAGTGGTGGTAGGGTTTGGAGGGGTGGTAGGGTTTGGAGTGGTGGTAGGGTTTGGAGTGGTGGTAGGTTTTTGAGTGGTGGTAGGGTTTGGAGTGGTGGTAGGGTTTGGAGTGGTGGTAGGTTTTGGAGGGGTGGTAGGTTTTGGAGTGGTGGTAGGATTTGGAGTGGTGGTAGGGTTTGGGGTGGTGGTAGGTTTTTGAGTGGTGGTAGGTTTTTGAGTGGTGGTAGGTTTTTGAGTGGTGGTAGGTTTTTGAGTGGTGGTAGGTTTTGGAGGGGTGGTAGGTTTTGGAGTGGTGGTAGGGTTTGGAGGGTTGGTAGGGTTTGGAGTGGTGGTAGGGTTTGGAGTGGTGGTAGGTTTTTGGGTGGTGGTAGGGTTTGGAGTGGTGGTAGGGTTTGGAGTGGTGGTAGGTTTTGGAGTGGTGGTAGGATTTGGAGTGGTGGTAGGTTCTGGAGTGGTGGTAGGGTTTGGAGTGGTAGTAGGTTTTGGAGTGGTGGTAGGTTCTGGAGTGGTGGTAGGGTTTGGAGGGGTGGTAGGGTTTGGAGTGGTGGTAGGTTCTGGAGTGGTGGTAGGGTTTGGAGGGGTGGTAGGGTTTGGAGTGGTGGTAGGGTTTGGAGTGGTGGTAGGGTTTGGAGTGGTGGTAGGATTTGGAGTGGTGGTAGGATTTGGAGTGGTCATAGGTTTTGGAGTGGTCGTAGGTTTTGGAGTGGTGGTAGGGGAGTAATTGTAACACGTTCTACAACATTGTTCTCTCATAGATGCATCAAAACAGTTAGAAGCTGAACAACCCTGGATTCTATCCCCATATTCACATCCTGGGAAAAAAAAAGAAAAGCAGAATGAAAACTTCAGATATTGAAGAAGGCGAAGGTAAATCACTTCCATATCGCAGTATTTTGGATGCGTACTGCAAACCTACAGTAATGTTCGTCATTTTACTCAGTACTGCGAAGATGGTTGGATTTTAAAAACTGAAATATTGAGTCAAAATGTGTTACATTGTATTCTTTGAAATCCCATTGTGCTTTATTGTCGCAGAGTTTAAGTTATTAGTGGAAATTCTAGCATTGCATTTTCACCTAACCTGGTTGTGTAGAATCGTAGTGTTTTGGGCATGTATCACAGCATGTGCTGCTGGCCACTGAACCATAACAGACCCCAGGAAATACAGACACAGAGGCACAGGAACTCGGAGCTTTGTCTCCAAATTCACAATCTGGGTAAAGTTTAAAAAAGAAATCATTTTAAAAAGTAATAAATACTTATGAACACTGAAAAACAAAAGCAAAGTGAAAATCTTCTTGTCTCAAATAACCGTGGAGACAAGTTTCTAATTGTGTTAAAAAGTAATAAATACATGTACATGTATACACAGTGTTGTACCCCACTGAAATCTATTGGTACATTACAAAATCTAAATCATTCAAAAATAACTCAGATCCCGTCATTGAATCTGGATCTGGGTTTGAATCCGTTCTGTTTTCACGAGAAACACGATGGCACATGACTTTTGCAATTACAATTTCTTCTTATGGTCAATGTGGCTAAGAAAAATCATTCTCTAACAGCCTTATCCATTTAACGTTTTACGTCTAAAGTCATGTTTGTACTTGGTATTTCATTTGGTGAATTCGAACTAGGCCTACTGAATGTTGTACGCTCCTGTAAGCAATGGATATTCTCCTCTTTGTTCAACACGCCTGTAAAATAGAGGCTCTTTTTCTCCTCGTTCGACACACCGCTGCTTCTGCTTTTAAGGCCCGTTCTCACTGTGCGATTTGTCGTACCGACTTGTAGGATGCGATTAAAATGGATGCTTTTAATAGGTCACAATTATTTATCAGCCAATCAAATGCATCCATTTTAATCGCATCCTACAAGTCGGTACGACAAATCGCACACTGAGAACGGGCCTTTCTCGTTGATGACCAAATACGAGATCGACCAATCGCAGCACAACCATTCGCATTTCCGGTCAACACAACTCATACCGTATGTCATTGGCTAGAAATACCATGAGACCTCAGTCACATTTAAAATAGACTACTCTGTCGTTACTTTGAAAAACACCTAACACCGACAGTGTTAAACTTAGACGGTATTCATCTATTGTTATTTATAAATCGCTCAGTCAACAAAGAAGTGATACAACAGAGATGGCTTGTGTGCTTGACGAAGAGAAAAATCCCCTTTGCTTACCGTATTGCGTGTCGTAGAGAAGACAGCCCAGTTTAGTGATGGATGGTCAACAATTTTTAACATCGACCATCGTTCGTTTTTTTTCTTTTTTTCTTCATCAAACGACATTTTTTTTATATCAGAAAGATGATAGCTTGCAGTAAGACATTTTAGATATTGAATCGATGACATCTTCTTGGTTTCACAAAAACATTATTTTTTCTAGTAGGCCCTACGACCCACAAGTAGAGAAAGGTATGTCAACCATGTTGTTATATATTGGCCTGATCCGAGGATAATGGACTTAAGGCATTCCAAGGCACAGGTGCTCTAATGTACCTTCGATATTCGGTTGCGGTCCGAAGAATAACAGAAAGTTTGAGTGGGATTTTCGCTCAATTGACCTATATGATACTTCCTGTGGGCAAAAAATCTGATTCATATCCCCACTAGTCTAATCCCGGCAATGCTGCCATATAACTAAGTGAAAATAATATGGAGAGCGGCGTAAAACACCAATCAAACAAAAACTCAATACGTTATGCGGCCGAATCCGAACGAATAGATAAAATGTCTGCCATACTAATACAAGAGATACATTAAAGGGATCGTAACGCCCGCCGTCATCTACCCATATTAAAGATTGTTACAGCAGTAGCTGGATATAGGAATTGGGGACGACAGTGCATTTATTGTATATATTATGTGATATTGGGCCTACATAAAAAAATCTTATTCCAGGGAAATAACTATTGTTGAGGACAATTGAATTGTGAATTACAAAGTAAGCTCCCATTGAAATTTTGGTTGAAAACAACATTGTCACCTGGCAGCCATCTTGAATATGCTAATGAGGTGCAAATGTACGATGCACAGCTAGAGCTTAGGGGGATAATGTGTGTCGTGTTTGGTTAAGATCAGGTAAGTAGTTTTCTTGGAATAATGATAAGAAGTTTGATTCAAATTTTGGTTAAAAAACAACATTGCTTCCTGGCGGTCATATTCATTAAGCAAATGAGATGAAAATGTAGGGTGCACAACTAGATTATAGGGGGATAATGTGGGTTAAATTTAGTCAAAATCTGACGGTAGTTTTCTTGGAATAAAGGTAACAAAAAAAGACAATATCGCCCCCCTCCCCCTGGCGGCCATATTGAATATGCAAATGAGATGAAAATCTACGGTGCATAACTAGATCATAGGGCGATAATGTATGTACAGTTTGATTAATATCGGACTGGTAGTTTTCTTCGAATAAAGGTAACAAAGAAAACCAACATCTTCCCCTGGCGGCCATATTGAATATGCAAATGAGTTGAAAATGTACAGTGCACAAAAATACTACAGGGAGATAATGTAAGCCAGGTTTGTTGAATATTGGACTGGTAGCTTTCTTGGAAGAAAGGAAACCCAAAAAAAACTATATCGCCCCTTGGTGGCCATATAGAATATGTAAATAAGATGAAAATGTACGGTGCACAACTAGACCATAGGGTGATGATGTATGATAAGTTTGATTAAGATTGGACAGGTAGTTTTCTTGGAATAAAGGTAACACGCGAAAAGCTAACGGACGGACAACGGACCAAGGAAAAGCGATTTGAATAGCCCTCCATCTCAATAATCTTTTAAAAAAGCAGTTTCACTGGGGTGAAACATATTGATAACTACTCACTTTGGTCGAATTTGACCGTGATTTACGGTATCACATTATCTTACCTGGTATGGTAGGATCTTTAAGAGAATGACATGTCCCACAACATGCTGATGTGATACTGACGTTATAGCAATCATGTTTGGATTCTTTTAGATACACACAGGAACTTGCACTGGCCCGGTCGCCGTATGGACAATCTATAACCAGATTTTAAATTAAATCACCGCCCCAAACAAAACATATGCTAGGCTAGGCTGCTAAAATGTGGATATTTTTTTAATAAAATTGTCAAGTTGTCAGCTATTTCTCTCAAGAAGTAAAAATTAGAAGCTCAGTGCCACAAGCTATGGCAATGTACTTTAAACTAGGTTGAGCCTAAACGGATGGAGATTTGTTCCGGTTATTTCAATTTTGTAGGGGCCTCCGTGGCTCAGTAAGAAGAACGTTGGACGCTCAATCGGAATAGCCTTCCCCCAATAGGTCGAGGGTTCAAATCCCACTCACTCCAAAAAAATTGGAAAATTTTCTGACTGGGTTTTCACTCGAACGACTTATGTGGGATGGTTGCCAGTTACCACCGGAAGGTCTGGAAACGCCGCCATATAAGGGAAATAATCTTGAGCGCGGCGTAAACCACCAATCAATCAATTTTGTACCTTTAAGAACGCTATTTCCGTCTGTGAATAACAGAATAGCAGGCTAGTCACCTAGGGCAGGTAACTTGTAAACCTTATTGTCTTTGCACTGAGATTTTATGGAATTTTGGAGCTCATACGATCGAGAAGTAATTTTCGGGTCTAGGGTTGAGTTTTTGTAATAGAATGAACGTTCTTTCCGGTTATTAAAATCGTTTTTACTTTTCGAGTACTATTTAGGTACGTATATACCAGGCGTGAGAAATATTCAAGCGAGGGTCAGAGGCTTGAACACTACAGAAGGTAAGCTTCGGGAAGCGTTCCATCTTTTGATAACCTGTTTGATTGATTGATTGTTTGGTTTTTTTTACGCCGCGCTCAAGATTATTTCACTTATATGGTGGCGTTGCCAGTTTTATTGTGTGAGGAAACCGGGCGTTTTGCACGGAGGAAACCAACGACCTTCCGTTGGTAACTGGCAACCATCCCACATAGGTCGTTCGAGTGAAAACCCAATCGAATTTGTTTGGACTGAGTGGGATTCGAACCCGCGACCCATTGGTGGAAGGCTGTTCGGATTGAGCGTCAAACGCTCTACCTACTGAGTCACGGAGGCCCCCCCGATAACCTGTTCGAAGAGCGCTCTATGTTGGCGCGGTCTATTTTTTTTTTAAAAAGTCATTAATTAGGGAGAGGGTTCAGATAGAAATCAGTGTCATTTAGCATGTTGTGTCAGCGGGGAAAAGGAAAGCCATTTAAAACAACAACAAAAAACATTACGAAAAGCGATGGCCAAAATGACATTGGCATCCCATCTTCTTTTTTTGTTTACCAGAAAGACAGAGCTCCAGAATCTCAGCAAACGACAAGATCGAAAGATGGTGTCAATGGGTTTCCATACTTACGACTTTCTACCTCATTATTTTTGTCACACGTTGGCTGCTGTGTGTGAGGAAACTGCATTTTCTGTAGGCCAATATTTCTCTCCAAATTCCATCATGTGTTTTCTCTGAATAAGTCTTATAACAACGAATAAGAACATTCACAAAACAAAAGCTATGTAAAGTTTTACCTGCTAAGTTACTTTGAAATTCCTGGCATGTCGAACAGCATGCGTTGAAGTTTAGGTAACACAACTGTTTTTCAATAGATTGACAATCACGAGTTCTGTCACCATATGGACAAATATCTGCAATAAAAAAAAAATTGCCTAAATGCTATGACTGAATTTGTGAAAACAAATATATTATCTGCTAACCCAAACTGGCATTTTTGACACGAGGAATAGGTCAACTAACGGGAAAAGCGTGGTTTCTAATTTGATTTGCATGTAAACTTTGATTGGTTCCGCCACAGTTTTGATGGCGAAAATTTGTCAATTCTATGCAAAAAGCCCTGCTAGAGAAAACAATCTCTGAGCATTTGAAAAGCCTAGACGCCTATATTTACATCTATATTTTTACATCCCCCACTTCCCCAATTAAGACTGTCGGCGAAAGCTGGTAGTTAATGTGGGAGTCGATCAAACATTCCAGGCTGTCGCTTGTTGACGAGTCTCTATCAACGGGCAAGGTTACCTAATCATTAAACCATAGCAAAGCGTCTAATTGGCTTGCCAGTGAATGGGCATTCCTGGTAAAATGACGAAAATCCGTTGAGTTTTCCAAGGGGCAAGTGTGACCTCATTGCGATTTTAACACAGGGGTCCGAGTATGTGCTCAGCTAATGCATTGGTATCAGTCTTCTGGGTCCAGTTTCACAAAGCGATCTTAGCTTAAGGTAATCTTAATTACCAAAGGCAACGTATACCTTTAGCATTCTTTGCCATGGCATTTAAGATCACACTTAGCTAAGATCGCTTTGTGAAACTAGGCCCAGGGTCCTAAACAGAAGCAGTCTCTACCACGGTAAAGGGTTGTAGTTTAAGTTCGGTCAAAACTAAGCACCCTGCACTATCTGCGTCAGACCGGACGTCGGTTCTGGGCTGGAAAAGGACTGAGCCCAAACATCAACGATGGATCAGAGATGAGTTTGTCCCCGATCGGTCTTCCAACGTTTGGTCAGAGACGAGTTTAATTGTAGTAAACTATCCTCTAATGAGCTGGGCGCTCCAGGATTGTAGAAAGGCTGCCATTTTAAACACGTAAGTCTACGGTTGACATATGCATCCGCCGAGCCGGTCCCTTTTTTCGTCCGCAAAAATGCACTCACCCATACAATAAGTGCCTTAAAATGAATGTCTGTCTTGATATTCCTTTCCCTATTGTCCAATTATAGGCCAGAGTCATTGCATTACACCCATATCTAGAGCTGGTTAGAACCGTTTCCGGCAGTTACTAAGAGCTGCGTCCCGTAGCTGTTGTGCCTCACATTTACGCTACATGTCGAAGCTCAGACGAGCTGAGCCTAAACCTGTCAGATAGAAGTATACTAAGCCCAGGCGTAAGTTAGGTTAGTAGGCAGGCTAAGGGGGGGGGGGGGGGGGGGGGGTCAGCGTTACTGTTAGTATCCAATAGAACCGAGATCAATTTCAGCAGGTGATCGGTCGCAGGCTCTCCGAATGTCACTGTACAGAGTGGAAAAGCTGCCAGGTACTCGCCGAAGGTCGGGGGTTTCCCCGGGATTACGTCCCAAAGCGCATACTAAGTATATAAGGCAAATAATCTTGAGTGCGGCGTAAAACACAAATCAATCAATAAATCTTTGAAGGCTGAATAGTTATATCAACAATAATGACCATACATACCGTCCTCTCTAGCTTTGCACTTTTCACAGCAAAGGTCTTTGTGCTCTTTTTCGTAACATGCGTAGAGGGGCAAGTTATCGCATCCTATTCCTCTATTGCCGCATTTACAGCCTACCAAAAATACAGTGAGACATGTGTTACAATATTACTAGTGCTTAAATAAAAATGGATTTAGACTTGACATGGCACAAACTCCCCATGTTCTAACTTATATAGACAGAACCGAAAATGTTCAAATTTTTCGTAATGTTTTTTTTTTCTTCAAATTATCGGACATTTTTCTCAAGGTGTACAAACTAACAGCCATTTCGCCGTTCTACACATAAAGAAAAAAGTTAAGCACCTCCCTGGAAAGTCTGAACCGACCGATACAATCATTGGTGTAGGGAGATTGTTGGAAAACTGATGTTGCAGAAACAATTGTGATCATGAAGGGCAACATTCTGGCGATAAGAAATCACCAGTAATGGCAATAAGCTATACAATTTATTTAGGATATCGTTAGCCAAATCAAAAGTGTATTTTAACAAAATAAAAAAATGCTTGTAAGTATGAAGGGGTAACTGCGCGAAGGGGTAATGGTGGCAGTTATCCCTTCAACAGATCCAACGTCTCACTGGGGGATGTGACGCGGGGTGGAAGCTAAAATTCAGACTAATGGAGGCTATACGCGCTATTGACCTCCTGCTCTAGGGATGTGTTCTACACACTCAAAGTGACAGTTTTACTTCAATATGTTCGCCATGTGAAGCCAGATGGACTCTGAAGTTTCATACTTACAAGCATCTTTTTATTTTGTTAAAATACACTTTTGATTTGGCTAACGATATCCTGAATAAATTGTATAGCTTATTGCCACCAATGGTGATTTCTTATCGCCAGAATGTTGCCCCTTATGATCACAATCGTGTTCTACACACTCAAAGTGACATTTTTACTTCAATATGTTCGCCTTGTAAAGCCGGATGGACTCTGAAGTTTCATACTTACACGTATCTTTTTATTTTGTTAAAATACACTTTGTTGCGAAAAATGCGTAGGGTTGGTAAAACTCTTGGATTGCATGGACGAACAAATTCTTACACCAATGATTCTATCGGTCGGTGGAGACTTTCTAGTAGGGTGCTTAGCCTTTTTCTTTGTGTATAGTTTTGTGAAAATGTCCACTACTCAGCTATATACGGCGTATCTAATTACCTGCGGGTCCAGTGCACAGTTTTCCACACGTCTCACAACAGGTATCTATGTTATCCCCAGCATAACAATCCTGTGTACCCAGTGTTCTACAGCTTGGTTGCCGGTCGCCATAATGACATCCTACAGTTACATATAAACACGAATAGTATTTTATAACCCATGGAGCATATTGTGCTTGTGTGGTTGATTGCAAGGCTCAGCGATGTTTTACGCACCATTCAAGGTGTTTTTTTTTTACATAGCGAGTGCCTAAGTATCCCCCACACAAAGCAAGTAAGCAAAACAGGATATAGGTGCATGTACGTGAGTGCGACTAGTGGATAAGACCCCGGGTTTTTCTTCCAAAAGTAACCTCCGGAGCCTGTTTCACAAAGCGGCGTAGCGTAAGTTTTCACGTAAATGCCAAAGCAAACCCATACTGTAGAGATACGTTGGTATTAAAGTTACGTCCAAAAAAACATCTACGTCGTTTTGTGAAACAGTCCCCCCGACCTTCGGTGGCTATCTGACAACATACACCGTCAGACTGCGGGGTTAATCTCGCAACATGCTCACATTTACCCCTGGGTAAACTAAAGGAAATTTTGTCGTTTTACCAGGAACGCCCATTTACTGACAGACCAATCAGACGCGTTGTTATAAAGCAATAAGCTTAACTTGTCAGTAAACAGAGACTGGTCAACAAGCGACAGCCTGAAATGTTTGCTTGACTTGAGTCAATGCGTTTTGGCATTTTTTTTTAATTGTAGAGATTTGTATGGTGACCGCACTCGTAATTGTCAATCTATTGAAAAACGGTTGTGTTACCTGGTAAAAACTTTGGCGGTACCATTGAAAGTTTACATGCATATATCAAATTAGAGATGACTTTTTTCCTCTAGTTAATTAGTATATTCTGAGCAAATCAAGTTGAGCTAAACAATCTTGCATGAAACAGGAGTTTGAATGAATATGACTGGGGTTGTCCGGTGTCAGAGTTACTAGAGCTCTTCACATTGGAGGCACATTTGGTCGTGTGATTGAGAGAGTCTCGTTTTCGTTCTTATCTACATATTTCGTTGGGTTTTAATGAATTAATTAAAAGTCTTTATTTTCATGTTTACTATCAGATGTAAAATTCGCCCCAAATGTTTTAATCTAATGACCTGTCTACAGTTTTCTGTAAAATTCCTAAGTCATAAAACATTAAACCTTCAATGGAGTTTTGCGGGAGTCGGGCAAGGATTCCTCATTTTACTAGAGAGCACGACAAGGGGGATAACTCTTCCCTAATGGAAATAAAACATATAGGGTATCCTGCTGAATTTATAATCATATTACCTGTAACATTGTATAAAGGGCAACACGTCTCACAACACTGGTTCTCGTTCGAGTAGCAATCATATCGATTAATAGTCGGACAAAAAGGGGCGTGGTCTCCAAATTTACAATCTGAAATATATGTTCAAGAAATAAATAGAATCTCTGACAACCATACGGTTATATATTTTATTTTATTTTTTTGCCAGAGTTTATTTCATGGTAATCTATATTTTAGACAAGAAGATTTTCCCTATGCCCATGTGTTTTAGTGATCATAAATATATAAGTGATTAGAATGAAAGTCTTCATAATTTCTTAATAAAAAGCATAATGTTCATTTAACCGTACATATCCGTAATGTTTAGGGATTAATGAATGAATTAAGATCGATTGATTGATGTTTTACGCCGCACTGAAGATTATTTCACTTGCTGGGTCAGCATACATGGCTAGAGCAAATCCACAAAGCTCTAGCCCGACGGTGCCTACTATTAAAGGATCGTAATTACGAGTAACTTTCAGGCAATTGTTGTATATGTATGTTCCTTATACGCTTTCTTAATACATAATAAAGAACTGTTTTAGAAATATAGTTTGGCTGATATGACGCTTGTCGTTGCTGAAACACTCACCAGGCCAATTGATATTCAACCGAATTTTTTCGTTGATGCATTCCAGGGGTTTTACAAACCCTGTGCATTTTTCGCAACAAATTTCTTCAATATCCTTGACGTAACACTGGTATGGAGAGATCGATTTGCACTGCGGACTTTTATCTCCATATAAACACGCTGAAAGAGTGAAAGCTTCATATTATTGGGCTGTACAGGAAGACAAAATGTTAATACTAATGAGAAATTAATTAAAGTATTTACACGAAGTATAAAGTTTTGGCGAACAACAAATTCTTGAATTTCCCCTGCTTGTCGTTGTGAGATATAGCTTGAATGTTATGCCCAGTTCTGTCGTAAGGTATAGTGTTGTATTCCTGATTATGACCGGCAGTGTCATTGTTTGGTTATGGGTAGCCAAGTCGGAACTCCCTTCGGCTATCTTCGCTCGCTACCGGTCGGGTATTTCACGCCCGTAAATCCCCGAAATTTCAGAGTGTGAGTGGTCTAGACCAATGAACTATATGCGTGGAACGGAGGTCACGTGGTGCTTGATATGCTTCGACTGCCGCCATTACTAGGAGATAGTGGAGCGTCCATCCAGATCTGTTCTGCACGTGCTTATCAACTGTCAATGGCGGCACATTTTACAAAGTCCGATCCAAACCAGCCAATGAGACGTGTCCATTCCACGCATATAGTTCATTGGTCTAGACTATGAGGTGTTTGTGACGTAAGTCGCTCTCCAGTTGGAGAAGGCGGGAAACTGTGGAGAACAGTGAGGAGAGGATTTTATTTTAGTCTTTCTTTGTTTACGTTTGGTTTTGATTCCTACAATATAAAATGTTTTGTAAGTTTTATTTATTGTTGCTGTGTTTTCCTTCAAATACGGACTAAGTATGAAATAATAGCTCAAATGTGATGCTCCGTTCCGTCGTTGTAAGTTATAGCTCAAATGTGACGCCCAGAAGCCTGTTTCACAAAGCGGTGTAGCGTAAGTTTTCACGTAAATCCTATAGTAACCCATACTGTAGAGATACGTTAGTATGAAAGTTACGCAAAAAATACATCTACGCCGCTTTGTGAAACAGGCCCCAGTTCTGCAGTTGTAAGTAATCGATTAAATGTGACGTTAAAGTGGCATGAGCTGCCAAAATTCACACTTGTTTAATAATTTCTGATCCTTACTACAGTAAGAGGCTTTGAAGGTCATCGAAAACTAAATGATTGGCGCTGGAATGAGGAAAATCCATACAGTTGATATGTTGATATATGTAATATAACCAAAAAAAAAAATTAACTACGTTTGAAGTAGCTGGGAAAACTAAAGGATTGACGTTGAAATAAAAGTTATCGGATAAAGCCAGTAACCTGAAGGTACCAAATATAACAAACAAAATTCAAATAACCGGGATGTATGAGTTCAGTTTTCAGTTTTTTTTTTTTGCAGTTTATAAAACTACATAAACGTGCATTTCCGAGAAAGGTTATAATTAACAGCTAATTCTGTAATTGTAGTAAACAATATTCTAATTAGCTAGGAGCTTGAGTATTGTAGAAGGATCGCCATTTTGAAACCGTAAATGTACGACCCAATGATATGTCGGTCCCTTTTCTTTCGAAAAATTCATTCAGCGATACAATAATTGCCTTCAAATGAATAACCAGCCTTTTCTGTCTTGATATTCATTCCCGTTTTGTTTATTTTTTGAATTATAGGCCAGTGTTATCGCATTACATCCATATCTAGTACAGGTTTGGGACATTTTCCCGAGAACATGGCGGCCATGTTTTGTATTCTCCGTCATTCAGGAATCTTCCTATTGTACAAATAGCTGCTCTCTGTAGCGTTCGGCCCTTCGGGCCTCACATTTACGCTACATACCGGAGCTACTAATTCTGCAGCAGAATTCTGTTTAAAGCGAAATATTCCATAGGCCTTAATTTGGCAGCTCATGTAACTTTAAAAGGCATATCATCCTGACAATGGAAGTTGCAAGAAAAAGTGCAAAAAAGACATTTGATAATTTCTACGTTTTAAAGGAAAACCCACTTTTGTTAGGTCGTTGGATATCCTTGCACGATTGACAACACTGGGTTCTGAAGGCTGGGTCATAACAACGGTAGCTCTCTGTAATTATGTCAACACACTTCCTCCCCGGCAGCACAAAGCCCGGTGTATCTCCGAAGGGACACGACTCTGTTGAATCAAGAGAATTGATAAATTGCTTGATGACGTCACTTGGAATTTACTCGCAAAGCATTTTGGGGTATTGAGGGGTGTTCACATAGTTTTAAAATATGGCGGAAGGAATCGAGAAGAAGACGTAAATGACGTACAGTTACAAGAAAAATGTGTGGAGAAAAAAAACGTTATGTCATCAATGTTTTCCAAAATAGTACCAATAAACAAAAGGGCGAACTGAGGTACATAGTTTACCCAGAAAGCTTTGTGTAAATATATATATGACGTCCTCAGGCTTGGCGGTAATTATCGTTATATTCGGGACAATGAATTAAATACGTGGAATGGAGGTCACGTGGTATTTGATGTGCATCGAACGCCGCCATTACTAAGAGATGGTGCAATAGCAATCCAGATCGGTCACACACGCGCTCATCACGCTTTTTATAAAGTCAGATCCAAAGCAGCCGATGAGAAGTGTCCATTCCACGTATATATTTCATGGATTCGGGATTACACTTTCTTGAAAAGGTCAGGAATTGTTTTACTGATATTGTATAATACTGACAATGTCAACAAATTGAGTCAGAGTTTTTTTCCAAAACAACCTGGTCCATTGAGGTGACATTCAACGTTATAAGAATTATAGCGTTTTTAAAATTATAAAAGTTGTAGGAATTCTTTCTCTGTTTTGGTTTTTATCCCAACATTCGTTTTGGGCCAAAGAGGACAAATCTTACTAAGATTTTTTGTACATTTTTCACTTTGGATTGAGTAAATTTCGAACCGAGCCCTCCCTGAAAGTCATTCAAAGAGCAATGCTAAAAATGTCCTACCCAATGAACTATATACGTGAAATGGAGGTCATGTGGTATTGGATTAGCATCGTACGCCGCCATTACTAAGAGATGGTGCAGTATCGATCCAGATCGGTCATGCACGCACTCACCACTCAGCAATGGTGGCGCTTTTCACAAAGTCACATCCAAACCAGTCAATGAGATGCGTCCACTTCACGTATATAGTTCATCGGTCTTACCATCTAATTCTGGAGCTCTTGCGGATTCCACACAGAGGCCCTCCATGCACCACTTAAACGATATACGAAAAATAAATAACCAAAATAATCAGAATAGACGATCGTGAGAGGTCCTAGGACATGGAGCTTTGTATTCTCCCTGACAATACCGTCAGATTAAGTACAGCGTAAAATCACTCAATTATCAATCCAAACCAACATTACTCCTGGCATTAATCTGATATACATGTATAGTTGTGAACACTAAAACACACGGGCACAGGGAAAATCTTCTTGTCTAAAATAACCACGTAGACAAGTTTCTAATTGTATTAAAAAGAGGTATATCATTTAGACCTTTATACCCCATAAATTGTTGCAACAAACCAAACCTATGATATTTCATTAGGTTGACGACTGGCAGGAGCTTAGCCGTGGTCAGTAGAATTTTCTGGAATCCTTTTGTAACACATTGACAATGGTTACTCATTTTAACTATAGCAAGAACATCCGTAGACTGATATTAAACCCCATCCATTTTGACCCCCCCCCCTCCGAGCACAGACAAAACTATGTAACAAACAACAAACAAAACGGCCATAAACTCTGATATATATGTGAAAATTTATTGACTGCCTGTGGAAACATGAATCAATCAATCAATCAGCGGATGAACGTAGGGTTAATTTTTTTAAATAAAGTAGTAGCTTTTGATTTATTCATTTTTTTACTTCAACTAGGAAAAGTTTACAAACATATGATCATTACCTTCTTGTTTCCACAAGACGTTCCTAGTGGAGGCGTCACAGAACGACAAGTATTTTCGGATTCAGAACAGAGTACATTTGTGCAGATTTTACCCAGACTAGTCTCATTATAAGACGTCTGAAAAAAATGAAGTAAAAGTAACAAAAATTGTAGTATTCATACGGATGTCCGAATGACAATACATTTCATTTCAATAGAAACAATCCCCCCCCCCGGAATCTTGTACTGCAGTTTGACGTCTTGTAGCTTGTGTACTCGACACCTGTTTGGTGGATAGGGAAAGTATATTTTAGAGAAATGAAACCTGACCCATTTCTTGTGTAGCGTTCTCTTTAATAGCACATTATTATCCTGCAGATAATCAAAATGACCGACACTAACTGACCTGGAAAAAATTCCAGCCCAGGGTGAGAATCGAACTCCCGACTTACATGTAGTGCCACCGTCCCACCGTTCTACCAACTGGGAACAGTTCGCTTGTTAGATTCTTTTATACACGCAGAGAGCTCATTAAAACATGTACATTTGATTTTTCATACACGATGAAGTTTTTATAGTGTTTCGAAAGCAATCTGCAATCATCATCAGGAGCCGGTTGTTCAAAAGTGTATTAGGCTTAATACCGGTATAACTTTGTAACGTAACAATTTAATTTCTGTGTTACGGGACGTTATTTAGACCGGTATTAAGCTTAATAAACTTTTGTACAACCTGTCCCTGGGGAATTACTGAGTTAGTAATCAAAATGCTATCAATTAAAACATTTATTTAGAAATGCTAATGCTGTGGATCTTATTAAATAAAATAATTGCATCAAAGAAATCCATAAAAACTATCAATGGACATATTTATTGATATATATAGAAAGAGAGAGAGAGAAAGAAAAAAGAAATGGGGATAACCGCTAAAGCTTAGCGCACACGAGAGGCGCCGGCTGAGCTGCCGGCTACGCGTGGCTGAGAGCTAAGCTGTTTCCCCCGTGTGCGCGTAAATTCTGGTGAGATTTTCGCCTCTCGAGGCGGTGAGGAAAGTATTTAGCATGTTTGATATTTTCTGCCTCTCGTGGCAAGAATCTCACCGTGTGCGCACAACGTAAGCTGCCGGCTGAGCTGAGAGGAGGGATAGTCCAATGGCGCGTACGTATTCAATCATGTGACCACATAGAATATTACGTAACTCGGGTAGTGACACTTGTGTAGATCAGTGAACTTGGGTGACCAAGAACTTGCCTCAGCCGAGAGCTCATCGTCTGCGCTGAAATATGTAGCTGCTCCCTTGGCCACGCGTGCCTTGTAGCTCAGCCGGCGCCTCTCGTCTGCGCTAGGCTTTAGTCTGACTTATCTAGGCAACGTCACAATCAAATTCCTTTGTGACGCAACGTATTTAAGCCTGCAGTCGGAATATACAGAAAGTATATATATATATTTAAAAACTATTTATCAATTATCCTACGTACCCTGCACAAGTATGAATTGTACGTGTAATAACACAGATCGTCAACACTGTAAACTTGACCAGGTATTTTCACGGGTGGGTCTACGTAACGAATGGAGTTTCTGACCAGGAGGCAGTTTGTCCCTGACCTGTCGTTATATGAGGAATAATAAGACATAACAAACACAATAATTTCCAAGAAATGACTGATATTTGTAATAAAAAAGTTTTTAAATGCGGCATTTGCTCAGCTGTTCTATACAAAGAAACACAGAAGTTATTGGCACAGTTTTATAACATTTTCTTAATACATAGAGGATATTTGTTAATGATAAACAATTAAGACATCGTCCGTTGTGTTTTTGAACAACACGAGCTTTCGACACCTGTGCCGGTGTCTTCGTCAAGTGTAACTGAATTTAATGTTTCAAAATATTGACATATATACCAAAGAAAAGAACAAATGTGTTAAGTGGCCAATCAGTGAATTGAATGCAACAGTTACTATGTTAGCAATATTCTATATTTAACCCACGTTTAAAGAGAGTTTCAAACATTTCTTACATCGAACCTATGGGCAAGGATATTTGTTGTTTATCGGTAAATCCACCATTTTGATGAGTTGGCTATACTTATCAAGTTTTAAAATGGTACCACAAAGCGTGTTCAAGTTAAAGATCGGATCATCGGACGGACAGACAGACAGACAGACGGAGTCTATCGTTATATCCTTCTGAATTCATACTTATATGGATGACCACGTCTTAATTTATTTCTTGTGACGTTTGGAGGTCGAGTATCAAACCTCTTTATCAAACCTATGATGTTAACTTAGGCACGACATCGAAACGTCACCAGAAATAAATTAGGAATTTGTTATTCATAACCAACTTGTTGACTTGTTATACCACTAACTTATAAATGCCACTCAAAGAAGATACATGAGGTCAGGGTGAACAAAACCAAGGCTTACCGGTTCATCTCGTCAAGTCTTGCCCGGAAACTGCTGATGGAGCAGGGAGAGAAGCGCCAGGGATGTTGAACATTCTCAGCAGTATATGTCGGACTATAGCTAGCTGACATGATAAACCGATCGTCGGCACTGCACGCTTCTGTGTCGTCGTCGTGGATTGCACCAAGGCTGCAATCAAATGCATAGAAACAAAATTGATAAGTACTTGAGCAACGAAATCCTTCGACTGACTGATATATTCTGTATTTGGTGTTTTCCTTCATACTCTAGAATGGGTCGCGGGTTCAAATCCCACTCAGTCCAGCAGACCCCTCGCTAGGCGTTTTTAGAGGGGCGCAGCGCCCTGCCCCTTTTTCTCCCGCCCCTCTGCCCTTTCATTGCGCCCCTTGTGCCCCAAAGACCATGACTACCCACTGTCTCCACATCAGTCCTTCCCTGACCAAAATTTATTTAAAAAATGCTGTCAGAAACGTGTACAACACCAACACGTTACAAACTTCCATTCAGGTCAATTATTCCGGAAATTCAGCTTCCCACAATGCATCAGTCGTTGATGCTCTCCTTGCAGACATACGTGTTATGAAAACTTAGAGAAAAACAGACATATGCTACGGAGAGTCAACCTCATTCCCATGGGCCACTTGTTGTGGCGGGTATTGCATCACTTCAACATGTCTGAAAATAGTGACCTCCTTCAACGTAATAATTTACCAGGGAAAAGTGCCTAACATCAAGCACTGCACAGTCTTCAAATGGTGGATAGAATTCACTCAAATAAAAGAAGTTAATCATGGAATTTAGTCCCCTGCCTTGACACAGAAAGCTGCCATTGCCAAAGGTATTCAGTTCAATCGATTGTACAGCAACAACAACAACAACAACACGATCCTCTTTATCAAATGAAATCGTGTTACAGTTGGAGTTTAAGGCAAACGAAAAAGACACACACAAACACATTAGAAATTGTACAAAATACTAGAAATAGAGGATAGTTTGGGACATTTTGAAAGAAATTTGACAGTTTCATAGCAATTAGTTTTGGATTTTTTTTATTGGATTGTTACACCGCCAAGTTCAGCAAACACTGTCTACAGCCAGTCAATCAGCCAGTCAATGTCACATTCGCAGTGTTAAACTTCATTTAAAACTTGAATTTGTACTAATAATTTGTTAGAGTGTTTTCTGATAAAAACACCCCAAGGCAACTTAGCATTAATGATACATTGCAAAAAATACCCTACTAGAATTATGCCTATAAAAATTAAATAGATTTGAAAAATGGACTTCCCCTGCATTTTTAATTTCATGAAGTGGATTACACAATTTTCCTATCGCCATTCCCTACTCTTGTTATTATCCCAGCAGAAATGGCTTAAAAAGTTTAAGGTATCATAGTTAGACCAAAACATTGAACCAAATGAAAAAACTACTAGTGTAATTTTTTTTCTTTCCTGAAAGTAAAATTGAATAAGAATCAATCTGCATGTAAGTGGCTCTCAGTTTTGTAAATTTCACTACCATATAAATTAAGACGTTCAGTGAGACGCTCAGACCAAATGAAGTAATCGACGATCAGGTGCCCCTTTTTCTCTTAAAGTGCCCTTTTATTTTGGCCAGCACCCTGCCCCTCCCAAATCCTAGCTAGGGGTCTGGTCCACAAATTGGAAAATGTTCTGACTGGGTTTTCACTCGAACGACCTATGTGGGATGGTTGCCAGTTACCAACAGAAGGTCGATGGTTTCCTCCGGGCATAGAGCCCGGTTTCCTCACACAATTAAACTGGCAACGCCGCCAAATAAGTCAAATAATCGTGAGCGCGGCGTAAAACACCAATCAATCAATCAATCATACTCTAGATTATCGGCATTGCTGAGTTGGAAATCTAAAAGTATAAAGTGGGTATAGATACACGAAAAATACCTAAATTCAAAAATACCTAAATTCAAAAATACCTAAAATGTCTTCTAATATTTAACCTTAAGTCTGTGTTTATTTTTAGGCACATCTCAGTTTGTAAAAATCATATTGGTTTTGCCATTTCTTTTGCCTGCGTGGATAAGTGCGAAGTAAAACGTCAATCAATTAGAGTTAGCTTAAACGCTAAAATTCAATGAGTAAAATATTCCCTTTTCAAGAAGGAAACCCTCACAAAATCTAAACCCTGTTATAGAGTTTTTCAACGAAATTTTCCCAATATTTGACAGCTAACGCCACTTTAAAGGCAATAAAATGTTGAATCACCAAGACATGCACAATGACTTACTTATGCCCCAGTTCGTGAGCCGCAGTCATTCCGCTCTGAAAGTCAAACTCATTCGTAGTAATTGATACGGCGTCGTCAGTACATATCCCACCAACGTAAGACAAGCCTGTTTGAGAAAAGAAGAAGAAAAAAAAAAACCCAATACTAATTGGAAAATAATACATACATATCCACTGATAACAATTTTAATATTTCCTATATTTACAGGCCCACTTTCCGCCGTAGCCTGATGAACATTTCCTATATTTACAGGCCTACTTTCCGCCGTAGTCTGACGAACATTTCCTATATTTACAGGCCCACTTTCCGCCGTAGCCTTATAAACATTTCCTATATTAACAGGTCCACTTTCCGCCGTTGCCTGATGAACATTTCCTATATTTACAGGCCCACTTTCCGCCGTAGCCTGATGAACATTTCCTATATTAACAGGTCCACTTTCTGCCGTTGCCTGCATGATGAACATTTCCTATATTTACAGGCTCACTTTCCGCGGTAACCTGATGAACATTTCCTATATTTACAGGCCCACTTTCCGCCGTAGCCTGATGAACATTCCTATATTTACAGGTCCCCTTTCCGCCGTAGCCTGATGAACATTTCCTATATTTACAGGTCCCCTTTCCGCCGTAGCCTGATGAACATTTCCTATATTTACAGGCCCACTTTCCATCGTAGCCTGAGGAACATTTCCTATATTTACAGGTCCACTTTCCGCCGTAGCCTGATGGACATTTCCTATATTTACAGGCCCACTTTCCGCCGTTGCCTGATGAACATTTCCTATATTAACAGGTCCACTTTCCGCCGTAGCCTGATGAACATTTCCTATATTAACAGGTCCACTTTCTGCCGTAGCCTGATGAACATTTCCTATATTTACAGGCCCACTTTCTGCCGTAGCCTGATGAACATTTCCTATATTTACAGGCCCACTTTCCATCGTAGCCTGAGGAACATTTCCTATATTTACAGGTCCACTTTCCGCCGTAGCCTGATGAACATTTCCTATATTTACAGGTCCCCTTTCCGCCGTAGCCTGATGAACATTTCCTATATTTACAGGCCCACTTTCCATCGTAGCCTGAGGAACATTTCCTATATTTACAGGTCCACTTTCCGCCGTAGCCTGATGAACATTTCCTATATTTACAGGCCCACTTTCCGCCGTTGCCTGATGAACATTTCCTATATTAACAGGTCCACTTTCCGCCGTAGCCTGATGAACATTTCCTATATTAACAGGTCCACTTTCTGCCGTAGCCTGATGAACATTTCCTATATTTACAGGCCCACTTTCTGCCGTAGCCTGATGAACATTTCCTATATTTACAGGCCCACTTTCCATCGTAGCCTGAGGAAAATTTCCTATATTTACAGGTCCACTTTCCGCCGTAGCCTGATGAACATTTCCTATATTTACAGGTCCCCTTTCCGCCGTAGCCTGATGAACATTTCCTATATTAACAGGTCCACTTTCTGCCGTAGCCTGACGAACATTTCCTATATTAACAGGTCCACTTTCTGCCGTAGCCTGATGAACATTTCCTATATAAACAGGTCCACTTTCTGCCGTAGCCTGATGAACATTTCCTATATTAACAGGTCCACTTTCCGCCGTTGCCTGATGAACATTTCCTATATTTACAGGCTCACTTTCCGCGGTAACCTGATGAACATTTCCTACATTTACAGGCCCACTTTCCGCCGTAGCCTGATGAACATTCCTATATTTACAGGTCCCCTTTCCGCCGTAGCCTGATGAACATTTCCTATATTTACAGGTCCCCTTTCCGCCGTAGCCTGATGAACATTTCCTATATTTACAGGCCCACTTTCCATCGTAGCCTGAGGAACATTTCCTATATTTACAGGTTCACTTTCCGCCGTAGCCTGATGAACATTTCCTATATTTACAGGCCCACTTTCCGCCGTTGCCTGATGAACATTTCCTATATTAACAGGTCCAATTTCCGCCGTAGCCTGATGAACATTTCCTATATTTACAGGTCCACTTTCTGCCGTAGCCTGACGAACATTTCCTATATTAACAGGTCCACTTTCTGCCGTAGCCTGATGAACATTTCCTATATAAACAGGTCCACTTTCTGCCGTAGCCTGATGAACATTTCCTATATTAACAGGTCCACTTTCTGCCGTAGCCTGACGAACATTTCCTATATTAACAGGTCCACTTTCTGCCGTAGCCTGATGAACATTTCCTATATAAACAGGTCCACTTTCTGCCGTAGCCTGATGAACATTTCCTATATTAACAGGTCCACTTTCCGCCGTTGCCTGATGAACATTTCCTATATTAACAGGTCCACTTTCTGCCGTAGCCTGATGAACATTTCCTATATTAACAGGTCCACTTTCCGCCGTTGCCTGCATGATGAACATTTCCTATATTTACAGGCTCACTTTCCGCGGTAACCTGATGAACATTTCCTATATTTACAGGCCCACTTTCCGCCGTAGCCTGATGAACATTCCTATATTTACAGGTCCCCTTTCCGCCGTAGCCTGATGAACATTTCCTATATTTACAGGTCCCCTTTCCGCCGTAGCCTGTTGAACATTTCCTATATTTACAGGCCCACTTTCCATCGTAGCCTGAGGAACATTTCCTATATTTACAGGTCCACTTTCCGCCGTAGCCTGATGAACATTTCCTATATTTACAGGCCCACTTTCCGCCGTTGCCTGATGAACATTTCCTATATTTACAGGCCCACTTTCCATCGTAGCCTGAGGAACATTTCCTATATTTACAGGTCCACTTTCCGCCGTAGCCTGATGAACATTTCCTATATTTACAGGCCCACTTTCCGCCGTTGCCTGATGAACATTTCCTATATTAACAGGTCCACTTTCCGCCGTAGCCTGATGAACATTTCCTATATTAACAGGTCCACTTTCTGCCGTAGCCTGACGAACATTTCCTATATTAACAGGTCCACTTTCTGCCGTAGCCTGATGAACATTTCCTATATAAACAGGTCCACTTTCTGCCGTAGCCTGATGAACATTTCCTATATTAACAGGTCCACTTTCCGCCGTTGCCTGATGAACATTTCCTATATTAACAGGTCCACTTTCTGCCGTAGCCTGATGAACATTTCCTATATTAACAGGTCCACTTTCCGCCGTTGCCTGCATGATGAACATTTCCTATATTTACAGGCTCACTTTCCGCGGTAACCTGATGAACATTTCCTATATTTACAGGCCCACTTTCCGCCGTAGCCTGATGAACATTCCTATATTTACAGGTCCCCTTTCCGCCGTAGCCTGATGAACATTTCCTATATTTACAGGTCCCCTTTCCGCCGTAGCCTGATGAACATTTCCTATATTTACAGGCCCACTTTCCATCGTAGCCTGAGGAACATTTCCTATATTTACAGGTCCACTTTCCGCCGTAGCCTGATGAACATTTCCTATATTTACAGGCCCACTTTCCGCCGTTGCCTGATGAACATTTCCTATATTAACAGGTCCACTTTCCGCCGTAGCCTGATGAACATTTCCTATATTTACAGGTCCACTTTCTGCCGTAGCCTGACGAACATTTCCTATATTAACAGGTCCACTTTCTGCCGTAGCCTGATGAACATTTCCTATATAAACAGATCCACTTTCTGCCGTAGCCTGATGAACATTTCCTATATTAACAGGTCCACTTTCTGCCGTAGCCTGACGAACATTTCCTATATTAACAGGTCCACTTTCTGCCGTAGCCTGATGAACATTTCCTATATAAACAGGTCCACTTTCTGCCGTAGCCTGATGAACATTTCCTATATTAACAGGTCCACTTTCCGCCGTTGCCTGATGAACATTTCCTATATTAGCAGATCCACTTTCTGCCGTAGCCTGATGAACATTTCCTATATTAACAGGTCCACTTTCCGCCGTTGCCTGCATGATGAACATTTCCTATATTTACAGGCTCACTTTCCGCGGTAACCTGATGAACATTTCCTATATTTACAGGCCCACTTTCCGCCGTAGCCTGATGAACATTCCTATATTTACAGGTCCCCTTTCCACCGTAGCCTGATGAACATTTCCTATATTAACAGGTCCCCTTTCCGCCGTAGCCTGATGAACATTTCCTATATTAACAGGTCCACTTTCCGCCGTAGCCTGATGAACATTTCCTATATTTACAGGTCCACTTTCTGCCGTAGCCTGACGAACATTTCCTATATTAACAGGTCCACTTTCTGCCGTAGCCTGATGAACATTTCCTATATAAACAGGTCCACTTTCTGCCGTAGCCTGATGAACATTTCCTATATTAACAGGTCCACTTTCCGCCGTTGCCTGATGAACATTTCCTATATTAACAGGTCCACTTTCTGCCGTAGCCTGATGAACATTTCCTATATTAACAGGTCCACTTTCCGCCGAAGCCGGATGAACATTCCTATATTTATAGGCCCACTTTCCACCGTAACCTGATGAACATTTCCTATATTTACAGGTCCACTTTCCGCCGAAGCCGGATGAACATTTCCTATATTTATAGGCCCACTTTCCACCGTAACCTGATGAACATTTCCTATATTTACAGGTCCACTTTCCGCCGAAGCCGGATGAACATTTCCTATATTTACAGACCCACTTTCCGCCGTAGCCTGATGAACATTTCCTATATTAACAGGTCCACTTTCTGCCGTAGCCTGATGAACATTTTCAATATTTACAGGTCCACTTTCTGCCGTAGCCTGATGAACATTTCCTATATTAACAGGCCCACTTTCCGCCGTTGCCTGATGAACATTTCCTATATTAACAGACCCACTTTCTGCTGTAGCCTGATGAACATTTCCTATATTAACAGGTCCACTTTCCGCCGTTGCCTGATGAACATTTTCTATATTAACAGACCCACTTTCTGCCGTAGCCTGATGAACATTTCCTATATTAACAGGTCCACTTTCTGCCGTAGCCTGATGAACATTTCCTATATTAACAGGTCCACTTTCCGCCGTTGCCTGATGAACATTTCCTATATTAACAGGCCCACTTTCTGCCGTAGCCTGATGAACATTTCCTATATTAACAGGTCCACTTTCCGCCGTTGCCTGATGAACATTTCCTATATTAACAGGCCCACTTTCCGCCGTAGCCTGATGAACATTTTTTATATTTGAATCATTTAGACATGATACTTTTCCATTTCGCGTAAATCTAAACTCATATCCAACATGTATTGTGGCGGAATTGTTAATGACGAATGCTTCAGCGTTTATACAGTTGTTAACAGGGATTACAGTTGATTGTGATGTCCATCGCTGATAGAATGCCGAAGAAATGTTCTGTTTTATATTAGAATATTTTCCGTTCGCCATGTCATCCCCCCCCTCCCTCCCCCCCCCCTTAAAACCCTTAACACATTTGATCCGAGATCGATGACGTCATTAAGCAATCGGTTTATTGTTTCAAGTCGCGTCTGTTTTTTTTTTTGTTTTTTTGCTAAGGAAACGCCTCTATTATGGCTACTAATTTGTATACTGTAATATAAGAACATGTAAAATATTATTGGAACTGCTCGGTGTGGACAATCCCTACCTTAGACTTCTTTATAACTCATAAAAGATCATTCTTGTCCTCTCCCATTACATGTATAAATGAACATTTCCTGTATTAACAGGTCCACTTTCCGCCGTAGCCTGATGAACATTTCCTATATTAACAGGCCCACTTTCCGCCGTAGCCTGAGGAAATTTCCAATATTTACAGGTCCACTTTCTGCCGTAGCCTGATGAACATTTCCTATATTAACAGGTCCACTTTCTGCCGTAGCCTGATGAACATTTCCTATATAAACAGGTCCACTTTCCGCCGTAGCCTGATGAACATTTCCTATATTTACAGGTTCACTTTCCGCCGTTGCCTGATGAACATTTCCTATATTAACAGACCCACTTTCTGCCGTAGCCTGATGCACATTTCCTATATTAACAGGTCCACTTTCTGCCGTAGCCTGATGAACATTTCCTATATTAACAGGTCCACTTTCCGCCGTTGCCTGATGAACATTTCCTATATTAACAGGTCCACTTTCCGCCGTAGCCTGATGAACATTTCCTATATTAACAGGTCCACTTTCCGCCGTTGCCTGATGAACATTTCCTATATTAACAGGCCCACTTTCCGCCGTAGCCTGATGAACATTTTTTATATTTGAATCATTTAGAAATGACACTTTTCCATTTCGCGTAAATCTAAACTCATATCCAACATGTATTGTGGCGGAATTGTTAATGACGAATGCTTCAGCGTTTATACAGTTGATAACAGGGATTACAGTTGATTGTGATGTCCATCGCTGATAGAATGCCGAAGAAATGTTCTGTATTATATTAGAATATTTTCCGTTCGCCATGTCATCCCGCCCCCCTCCCTCCCCCCCTTAAAACCCTTAACACATTTGATCCGAGATCGATGACGTCATTGAGCAATCGGTTTATTGTTTCAAGTCGCGTCTGTTTTTTTTTGTTTTTTTGCTAAGGAAACGCCTCTATTATGGCTACTAATTTGTATACTGTAATATAAGAACAGAGGTTAATATTTTAACTTACCCGCCAGACTATCCTGTATAAAAGGGTACCTGAAATGTAGACAATACACAAATATTAACGTCTAAAAAGTCCCCGTTATTAAACACAATTATTACAGACGCACGGACAAGCGGACTGACAAACCATCTTGTAAATGTGTAAGGGGATTTTTGTGTGATTCCTCACACCCAGAAATTGCATTTTAAAAAAAATAACCTTGTTTATTATTAGAGTCAGCATGATGCCTACCACTGCAACACGGACTATGACGAAAAAATATTAAAAGAAACCCAGTCCCCATGGCAACCGTCAATCTAAAGGCGATATGAAACTGACAGTCCTTGTACATTTTGATTCTGTATTCGTTCTTTTCTCCGCTCATCCTTCCTCTTTTCTTTTTTGCTCAGAAAAGTGGGGGTCCTGCCCCATTGGACCCCTCCCTTCGGACCCCGCTCCCTGGACCCGCCCCCTGGACCACGCCCTCTGGACCCGCCCATGCATATTACAAGAGTTGCAACTGAGAAATTTGATTCACCAAAAATATCTGAAGATTTAAGCAGCATGGCGTACTTCTTGTTGTCAACACGACTTACATCTCAACAAATAATAATGTATGTGGTTTTGAACCCTGTTTTAGAAAGCCTATGTTTGGTAGACCATACGATTTTTGAAATGCGGGGTGATAAAGTCTGCAGACTTTACGTGGAAATTAGGCTACACGCCAAGAAAATATTATTGGAACTGCTCGGTGTGGACAATCCCTACCTTAGACTTCTTTAGAACTCATAAAAGATCATTCTTGTCCTCTCCCATTACATGTAGCTTTTCCAAAAGGCATTCTTTGTTTAGCATGTACTGTTTGACTCAGATGGCGGCTGAGTCTGGAAGAAATGGCAGTAAGTTGTTGTTTAAGAACAGACAATGCCTTTTGGAAAAGCTAAATGTGTTCTAAAGAATTATGATGGCGCCATGGTCTATATTAATATTTCCATGGCGTGTAATTCCAGCGTCAAGGTGTACAGACTTTACCACCTTGAATTTCCAACTGGTATACAGAACGTTGGTTATATGTAAAAAAAACATAAGTTCGGTAAAATCGAACTAAATGTAGCTTACCCCGTAAAGAGCATCGCATGATCGTAATGTCCCAGGTCCACCAATAGCAGCCAATCTTTGAAAGCCCTCAGAGCATCCGGCGCATCTATCTTGGATGTACCATTCACATCGACCTTATGGTTTTCTGTCCACGGCGACGCTGTCGAACTCTACGTTGATAAATTGTAAAAACCAACCGTACAATTTTATTCGATGGCGGGTTAGACATGCTAACTTAGAGACCAAATGCACGCGTAACAGGTTTGAAGAAACTCACATTATTAAGATAAATATATTTCTTAATTTATTTCTGATTTTTTGGGGGTGAGAGTTAGGAGGTGGAATGGAGGGGTGCCATCAAATTGGAGCAATTTTTTTAACGTTATCTTGTCGTGTACCCATGTTGTTTACTAGTATAATTGTATGTCAGTCATCGGGAGAGGCATTGATATAGGCTTGTCCTGTTTGCCAATCCTAGACCTCAAATAAATATTGTTTAATCTAAATTGGAGCAAATCTATTTAACTTTATAGACCTTTAATTAGAACCAGCGACCATTGTTCGAAGGGTGTTGGGATTTAGCTATGGAGACTAAATGTATTGATACCTGTCCTAACCATTTAGACTACCATTTTCCAGCGTCTAATAATGGATCAAAAATTACCAAAACTCACGTTTGAAATTATTATTTTGGTCAGCAGCACTCGATAGGTGAAGTCATTTTCCTGAATACTTTGATATCGCAAATCGACCTAAAATTAAACAAAAACGGTAAAACAAATAAATAAATAATAAATCATTGACCATGTTCAAGCGTGTTTACATGACCTCGCTACATAAAGTTGGTTGTTTTGGTTGTTTGGGGTTTTGAGCTACACCCAAATAATTAACATGATTTCATGTATTTGGCTGCATGCCAGGTTTGTTGTGAGACACAACTGTGTTATGTGTCCAGAAAATACTCAGATATTTAACAAGAACATCAAGTCCATAATTATATTTCTCTTAGATTAGGGTCTGAAGATATATTTTTTAAAGTCATAAGGCATAGGGGCATTAACGAGAACGGTGTTTTTTACTTGCAATGATATAGTTGCCAATGTTTGTTTTGGATGTACTATATATCCATTATATCGATAGCTTATGCACCAATCAACGGTGAATAAAATTTAGGTGCGTGACTGTTTGGCCATGTGAAGCCTGTGGCTTTGCTGACAGTGACGTAGGTTACTGTCCTCGCCACTGCCGTAAAAATCAACCACTTTTGTTTGTATTGTTGGTCTAAAATAACGTATCATTGACAGGCCAGAAAAAAATTGCAACGCAGATAAGCCTATGTCATGTCACTTCTACGTCGTGACGTCAGTGATCACATTTGAGTTTAAATTCTTTTGGCTCCTGCTTAAGTTAGGACATAGCTATTCCTAAGGACTTCCCCCCTTTTAAATAATAAATACTAAAGCTTACCGAATTTGAGATAAAGGAAAAGTATTCTCTGATATTTCCAATGGCTTCCAGAAATCTGTCATTCAAAGTCAACCCGGGTGTCTTTCGTATCCAACTGTTGATTTGTAAACAAAAGGAAATATATTAATAATCTCGGTTTCGATAATTCGGGCACTGCTGGTCACGAGGTCTCCAAATCCCTAACAACCACAGTTCGTGGTTGAAAACAACTATCTGGGCTCTATTTTGTTCCAGCTGGGCAAGTCATCGCAGAATAGTTGTTTTCAACCACCTTCTGATTAACAGCCTCGTTTTCGCAATCGCGGCGTCACACCGAAATCGAGACTATGATAAAATACACGCACAATTTGAGTCTTTTATAGATCGTTCCCAGATCTCTAGCTCTGACGCCAAGCTTTACATTTCGGGTAATAGGCCTAATATACACCATTTTGGAGACAAACCACATCTTGTATATGTTTTGTGCATACCAGCGATAATCAGGTGCCTTGTTTGGTTTCCTTATCCGCAGTTTTGGTTGACAATCAAAATGGCGGATGGGGACGGAAGTGACGTCAAGTACAAGTGTTCGTTTAACTTTGCAGCACAACGCCGCAATAAAAAGGGGATTTCCTCTGAGCAAAAAACCAGCCCCCCCCCATCCCCTTGCTTGTAAAGGAAATAATTCTCAGCGTAAAACACCAATCAATCAAAGTTTTATTTTCTCGCGTTTTTTCGAAGATTGCGACTGTTTGATATTGATTAACACCTTGTCAAAAATCGTTTTACTGCTCCCAAACGTTTTCTTTGGGGTTCTTCGAATGTGTTGATATCATTGCTATCTTCAACATAGAATGTTCGAATCCCACTCAGTCCAAAAAATGGAGAATTTTCTGACTGGGTTTTCACTCGAACGACCTATGTGGGATGGTTGCCAGTTACCAGCGGAAGGTCGTGGGGTTCCTCCGACCATAGATCCCGGTTTCCTCCCACAATAAAACTGGCAATGCCACCATATAAGTGAAATAATCTTGAGCGCGGCGTAAAACACCAAACAATCAATCAATCAACATAGAATCTATGGTAGATCAGACGAAACAACTTACAAGGACAATAAAGCGAAGTCTACAAAAATAACCGTTTCAACCTCGTGTAGTGTTGAGCCATTCGCTGATATCTGCCTCTTTGAACGGTGAGGTGTCCCTTTCTTGTGTATATTTTCTTTGCCTAGATGACAACAAAATCAATATAACAAATTATAAAATCCATATGATTGGCCAAAGAAATGACAAAGTTTTATATCAATGAGAAAAACATATGAACGTTTGTCAATGACTTAATCAGACATGAGAATTGGATGTAGCACAGTTTCGCGCTTTGCTAGGTCGGAGATCCCTTCTCTTTTTGTTGTTGTCCTATTTATTTTGGAGATAAATTGTCAATTATAACAAAGGGAAAGTAAAGTGGGATAAATGTAATAGAGAACAAATGCGTTCATATTTGCCAAATGGGTTCTTTTAGAACATACGTAGGCAAGGAGAGATAAAGTTAAACATTCGAACAAATTCCTACAGTATTGAATATGGCGAAAGCCCCCTTGCAGCAATATGTTGGGATTCGGTAAATTACTCCCTTCGGAGTACATGGATTCTATTGCAGTTTGGAATGAATTAATATGACAATTGCGTCGTAGCACGCAGGAATGAATTAAACAGCAATGGTACGAAAACAAATTCTTTAAGAGGCATTTCGAAGTTGAGGTAACAATATTAACATTATGCTTGATAACGGTACTAGAATCTGGACCGAAACGTCGCTTTACAAATAAACAGAAGTTGCAATCCATAAACCTCTTGAGTTAATATTGGTACGAAAACAGTAAGAGCGTTTGCTATATCCCCGTTCTGATTCTGCTGTAAGAAGAATTGTATGGCTCTATCTAAATGGTTCGGGTTGCGATTTTTTAGCCCCGATTCAAGTCCTCGAGCACTATTTGTTGTTGACATTTTATGACCCACTTAACTTTGTTACCAGACATTCAACTTTCAACACATATTCCTACAATTACAAAACTTATGCAAAGGTTCCCGCTTCAATCTAAAAGTACGGCTGTACCATGAAAAGAATTCCCATTGTGCATTATATATAGTGTCTTTTCCCATGACCCTATAATATATAGTCTGACGATATTCTTACCATAGCTTAAGATGCATAAGCATTGTCAATGTAATACAAAGTGTTCCAAAAAATTCTACTGACTAAAGCCAAGCTCCTGTCAGTCGTCAACCTAATGAAATATCATAGGTTTACTTTATTGCAACAATTTATGATGGGGTATAAAGGTCTAAATGATATACCTCTTTTTAACACAATTAGAAACTTGTCTCCATGGTTATTTTAGACAAGAAGATTTTCCCTGTGCCCGTGTGTTTTAGTGTTCATAAATATATAGTGCACCATTAAACGTTAAACGGTCATATGCCTTTCCTTTTGATAGATTCCATTGACAGTGTTAAAGGTTTTGAAAAGGCGATAATGTAAGCTGTCGTTCAGGAACAAAGGCAACGTCTTGGTGCAATTTATCCTTCACCGGGGTTTAAAAGGTAGCTTTTGACTTTAACACAGATTATGTATGGGGAGGTCATGGCGGTAGCTAACTTGTAACTATGCTGTATTAAACTATGTTATGCTGTAATGCTGGTATGCTGTTATGCTGTAACGCCTTTACTGTAACTAGGAAATGACACACAAAAAAGCCAATATGATTATATACTCTGAATAAACCAGGCGAGATAGTCACTGGACTGAAGTGAACAGGTAGATTTACAACACTGAGAACATGATTATATCAACTACAAACAGAACCATCTGCCATAACTTCTAGTGTATATATTTTTACATGAGTTTCTAAAAACTTCAAAACTTCAACTTTGGCCATTCCTCTCAAGCAGAGAAAATTTGGCCATTAAGTCCATTGAAACTCGCCAAAATGACGTAAGCCAAAAAAAGAATTAGAAGAAATAAAATCTCAGCATTTGAATTTTCTGTCTTATTCAATATTGACTTGAGGCTCGATTGACAAATTTCAGTTGAATTTATATGGTGATTTTACTCTTGGGTCTATTGGTTGAATCAGTAATTTACCTGATGATGATTGCAGCTTGCTTTTGAAACACTGACTTCATCACGTATGGAAATTTAAATATATATATTCTAATGGGCTTGATTCAAGCTCTGTGTGTATAAGAGAATCTAACAAGCGAACCGTTCCCAGCAGGGCCGGGTAGCTCAGCTGGTAGAGCGGTGGGTAACCCTAAGTCGTGAGTTCGATTCTCACCCTGGCCCAGATTTTTTTCCGGGTCAATCAGTGTCGATTAATTTACTAATTCATGGGATAGCTAGGAATTTTGGTGATTCGTGCCTCTTTAAAAGTGAAAGTGTAAGAAACATGTAATAGACCCAAATGATATGGAATTGTGTTCAATCACCTTCTTGCAGGGCAACCTACTAATTAACAGACACAAATTTCAAATGAGAACAATTCAGCAAAAATATATTTGTTTCATTTTAAGACAATGTTCACCTATTTTTAAACGGATTTTATTTCTTTTGAGGTTTCTCTAAGACCTTTTTGATTGGTCCTTCGAAGCTGCTATTTAAAGGATTTGTGAACAGGACTTTAAGCTGGTTTGTGTATATGGACTAAATGTATATATATTTGAAAAATTTAAGCTAAAATGAAACAGCCTTCGGGTTACTTCCCTGAAAGTCAAATAAGGAAATTTTGTATGAGCTAAGCCCGAAAATTTAATTTTCTGTTTGGCCAGACTTGTAAAGCACATGTTCAACAGAACACTTTCCAAAATTGAAAAATGTTGCCCAGGGTTAAAAGAGGCATAATAGCAGCATACTCAGAGCATTAAAAAATATATATATACGTGGAATGGGCTGGCTTGGATCTGATGCTACAAAAAGCGCTGTTATTCCTACAAGATGGGCGCATGCGTGAAGTCCATCATTCTGTATTTTAATCGCCAAATCAACTCGTATCAATGGGGGCGCTCGATCGCTGGAACTCTTTCGGCAGGTGATCTCCATTCCACGTATATAGTTCATTGGCTTAGAATGAGTTATTACTATTAATTAATTGATGTTTTACGCATGCGGCGATCGAGTGAAAATCCACTCAGATTTTTTCAATTTTTATTTGGTCTGAGTGGGATTTGAACTCGCGCCCTGTCGATGGGCCTGTGTCGGACTGAGGAACTATCATTCTAACCGACTGAGCCACCAAGACCCCCTATATATATATATGCTTATCTATAGCTTACCGCGGTGAATGAAGTCCGTTTTCGTCGCAAAATTTAATTCCACTTTTTCGACAAAATGGCGACATTGTGTTTCCTCGGACTTTTCTGTAAACCCATTTCGCTTTGAATCCATCCGGTCCGGCCTCAATTTAAAATGACTTCCATCGTGGACAAAGATACCATCCTACAAAAGAAATGTTTCCCTACGTACAATTAAACCAACACACGAACATTTGTTTTGTAGCTTTTGCTTTTTTGTCACATTAAAGTGACATTAGCTGTCAAAATGTTGATATTTTGAAGTTATAACAGAATTTTGAAATTGTTGACTATTTTTTCTCAAGACATATAATTTATAGGCTTTTTAGTGCTTCTAGTCTCGAAAATGTAAGATAAAGTATTGTTTTGAACTAACTTTGGCTTAGAATGAATGAATGGTCCTCTCGGTTATTTAAATTTTGTTTACTTTTCGAAAACGTTTTCGGTTCGTATAGGCCACATACTGTATTTATTTTCTTCATTCCAACGCCAATCATTTAGTTTTTCGATGGCCTTCAAAGCCTCTTACTGTTGTGACGATCAGAAATTATGAAAAAAAAGTGTGAATTTTGGCAGCTCATGCCACTTTAAAGCGTTTTGGTCAGCATTGTGACAACATAAGGAATGAATACCCTTCCTTAAAGTTACACGAACTGCTAAAGTTAGCTTTTTTTCCTAATGAAATTTGATTCTCTCAACAATTTGGCAGTTTCAGTTCATCGAAAGACTTATTGAATCCTGTTGAAATATTAAATATGTATTTAATCCCTGGTCTGTACGGAACAGATGTATTTGCCAACTGTAAGCAAAAATTAAATAACCGGGATGCACATTCATTCATTCTTGTACTAAGTCAAGTTAAGTTTAAAGAAAGCCAAACGTAATTATCGAGATTGTTATATCTAAAATTATTGTAGGCTATATAGTTGGGTCTTGTATGGAAAAATAGCCGATGATTTTACTAATTTGATACAATAAATATATTTCGAAATTTAAGCAGACCATGTATGTCCCTTTAATGGATTTTGTATGGGGGAAAAATAACAAAATTTTGATCAAATACATATATTTCGAAATTTAAGCAGACCATGTATGTCCCTTTAATGGATTTTGTATGGGGGAAAAACAACAAAATTTTGATCATATACATATATTTCGAAATTTAAGCAGACCATGTATGTCCCTTTAATGGATTTTGTATGGGGAAAAAACAACAAAATTTTGATAAAATAAATATATTTTGAAATTTAGGCAGACCATGTATGTCCCTTTAATGGATTGATAAATAACTGACACTGACTCAGTAATTCGGTTATTTCCCTGATGATATCACTTATAAATTATTATGCTTATAAATATTAAGAAAGAATAAATAAAAATTTCATCTGGAATATTTGAAAAGGAAAACATCATCCCTTTCTTACAATTTCTATTACCAGCTCTTTTTCTGAATAGATCGGTGAGCCGTTTTCAAGCTTGTTTTGTCCACAACAACATCGTAGTAAATTAGTGGTACAACAAATTTCCAATATTTTTGTTAATCAATTTATAACGTTCTTTGTATTAAAATTGTAGAAACGACGTAAACGTCAGGCTAATTCTGTTGTAGTAAGGATAACCTACAAGTGTACAAAGAATCATATAGTATTGACGACAACAACAACAACAACAATGGTGGACATTGTAAGCCATATATGGCAATGCGGCGTGACATATACAATCTACTTACAGCTGAATATGATGACGTTTCTTGATCAAATGTGATCACAAAAGTTGCACCATGGGAAGATCCCTGATAGTGACCTCTGATCTGAAAATATATTTTTGTTTAAAATTATATGGATTTTTTTGTTTTCAGAGCATTTTTCTAAAACACATGAAAAAAAATGTGGGGCCTTTTTTTATTGTAAATTGTTACTAGTGTAATTCGATGTAAATTGTTAAATTTAAGAAGTTGTTATCCATAAGTAATTCTTCACCTTATGATGGGGCCTCCGTGGCTCAGTAGGTAGAGCGTTGGACGCTCAATCCGAACAGCCTTCCACCAATGGGTCGCGGGTTCGAATCCCACTCAGTCCAAAAATTGGAAAATTTTCTGACTGGGTTTTCACTCGAACGACCTATGTGGGATGGTTGCCAGTTACCAGCGGAAGGTCGTGGCTTTCCTCCGGGCACAGAGCCCGGTTTCCTCCCACAATAAAACTGGCAACGCCGCCATATAAGTGAAATAATCTTGAGCGCGGCGTAAAACACCAAACAATCAATCATTCTATAAGGAGCTTTTGTTATGTACCATGTGCTAATTTCTTTCTGTCTTGTATGTTTATTGTGATGTTTGGAAATAATAATAATAATAATAAACAAATGAATAAATTTGTCTAGAAGCGTTTATATCTATTTGGCGGATAATCAAAGGCATATAGACCAAACCACCAAATAGGTGATGTAACTGTTATGGATTTAGGATATATTGACAATCAAGAAGAGTGTGTCACCGGACGTTGTTATTTTAAGTCTTTGTCTACCGCTAAACAATTTACTATTAAACAAGAATAAAGTATGTTTAATAATAGCCATTCAAGAGTCGCTAACTAACGCTTAACAATTTACTATTAAACAAGAATAAAATATGTTTAATAATAGTCATTCAGGAGTCGCTAACTAACGCTAACAATTTATTATTAAACAAGAATAAAATATGTTTAATAATAGTCATTCAGGAGTCGCTAACTAACGCTAAACAAATAATACTATCAAACAAGAATAAAGTATGTTTAATAATAGTTATCCAGGAGTCGCTAACTAACGTTAAACAATTTACTATTAAACAAGAATAAAATATGTTTAATTATAGTCATTCAGAAGTCGTTAACTAACGCTAAACAATTTACTATTAAACAAGAATAAAGTATGTTTAATAATAGTCATTCAGGAGTCGCTAACTAACGCTAAACAATTTACCATGAAACAAGAATAAAGTATGTTTAATAATAGTCATTCAGGAGTCGCTAACTAACGCTAAACAATTTAATATTAAACAAGAATAAAGTATGTTTAATAATAGTCATTCAGGAGTCGCTAAATAACGCTAAACAATTTACCATGAAACAAGAAAAAAATATGTTTAATAATAGTCATTCAGGGGTCGCTAACTAACGCTAACAATTTACTGTTAAACAAGAATAAAATCTGTATAAAAATAGTCATTCAGGAGTCGCTAACTAACGCTAAACAATTTACTATTAAACAAGAATTAAATATGTTTAATAATAGTCATTCAGGAGTCGCTAACTTACGCTAAACAATTTACTATTAAACAAGAATAAAATCTGTATAAAAATAGTCATTCAGGAGTCGCTAACTAACGCTAAACAATTTACTATTAACAAGAATAAAATATGTTTAATAATTGTCATTCAGGAGTCACTAACTTACGCTAAACAATTTACTATTAAACAAGAATAAAATATGTTTAATAATAGTCATTCAGGAGTCGCTAACTAACGCTAAACAATTTACTATTAAACAAGAATAAAATCTGTATAAAAATAGTCATTCAGGAGTCGCTAACTAACGCTAAACAATTTACTATGAAACAAGAATAAAATATGTTTAATAATAGTCATTCATGAGTCGCTAACTAACGCTAAACAATTACCATTAAACAAGAATTAAATATGTTTAATAATAGTCATTCAGGAGTCGCTAACTAACGCTAAACAATTTACTATTAAACAAGAATTAAATATGTTTAATAATAGTCATTCAGGAGTCGCTAACTTACGCTAAACAATTTACTATTAAACACGAATAAAATATGTTTAATAATAGTCATTCAGGAGTCGCTAACTAACGCTAAACAATTTGCTATTAAACAAGAATAAAATATGTTTAATAATAGTCATTCAGGAGTCGCTAACTAACGCTAAACAATTTACTATTAAACAAGAATAAAATATGTTTAATAATAGTCATTCAGGAGTCGCTAACTAACTCTAAACAATTTACTATTTTCTCAAGACTTATAATTCAGAAACTTTTTAGTGCTTCTAGTCTCGATATCAAAATATCCCATGACACTAATAGCCTTCCGTACTTCTTAAAGTGGCATGAGCAGCCAAAATGTTGACATTTTGACGTTAAATTGGCATGAGTTGCCAAAATGTTGATATTTTGAGGTTAAAACAGAACGTTGAAAGTGTTGTTTTGAACTAACTTTGGCTTAGAATGAATGAATGGTCGTCCCAGTTATTTAAGTTTTGTTTACTTTTCGAACACATTTTCGGTTCGTACAGGCCACATACTGTATGGATTTTCCTCATTCCAACGCCAATCATTTAGTTTTTCGATGGCCTTCAAAACGTCTTACCGTCGTGGCGATCAGAAATTATGAAAAAGTGTGAATTGTGGCACCTAATGCCATTTTAAACAAGAATAAAATATGTTTAATAATAGTCATTCAGGAGTCGCTAACTTACGCTAAACAAAACAAAAAAAAAACGTTATTTAAAATGTTAAGATTTAAGGAATTTCTATAATTATGTTTGGTGCAATCTCAGTATCCTTACCACCTAATTATATATATGCTAAGTTGTCCGGAGGATCAACTAAATGAAGTTGTCATTCAGAAGTTGCGCTCATCAACTTATCATAAAGAACAAAATAAATCCGAAGAAAAGTTCCCCCCAAAAGTCGGTAAAGCGTTAAACACTAATTTACTAACAAGAACTAAACGTTGCTATGTAGCTAAATGTTTGAAAAAGATTGTTAGCTTAAGGTCAAAGCGATGTTATTTACAAACTAAAGAAAATTGTCAGCCAGGATTTGTTATAACTATAGCATTCAGAAATTTAGTAGAACAAAATGTTGTTTTGTCACCACCGGATTCGTTAAAAACGCTTAACAGTTTACTGAGTAGAACAAAACGCTGTTATCAACAAAACTGTATAAATAAATAATTTTACAAATTGTGAAAAATACGCGCCAATAAGCTAAAACAACCAACCAACCAACCAACCAACCAAAATAACTGTTTTCATTCCAACGTCGTAAAACGTTACATCAGAATGTTGAAATTATTGGCCATTTTTCTCAAGACTTATAATTCAGAAACGTTTTAGTGCTTCTTGTCTCGATATCAAAATATCCCATGACACTAATAGCCTTCCGTACTTCTTAAAGTGGCACGAGCAGCCAAAATGTTGACATTTTGACGTTAAATTGGCATGAGTTGCCAAAATGTTGATATTTTGAGGTTAAAACAGAACGTTGAAAGTGTTGTTTTGAACTAACTTTGGCTTAGAATGAATGAATGGTCGTCCCAGTTATTTAAATTTTGTTTACTTTTCGAACACATTTTCGGTTCGTACAGGCCACATACTGTATGGATTTTCCTCATTCCAACGCCAATCATTTAGTTTTTCGATGGCCTTCAAAACGTCTTACCGTCGTGGCGATCAGAAATTAAGAAAAAAAGTGTGAATTGTGGCAGCTCACGCCATTTTAAACAAGAATAAAATATGTTTAATTATAGTCATTCAGGAGTCGCTAACTAACGCTAAACAGAAAAAAACGTTATTTAAAAAGTTAAGATGTAAGGAATCTCTCTATAATTATGTTTGGTGCAATCTCAGTATCCTTACCACTTAACTATATATATACTAAGTTGTCCGGACGACCAACTTGATGAAGTTGTCATTCAGAAGTTGCGCTCATCAACTTATCATAAATAACAAAATAAAACCGAAGAAAAGTTTCCCCTAAAAGTCCTTAAAGCGCTAAACACTTTACTTAAAAACAAAACGTTGTGATCTAGCTAAATGTTTGAAAAAAAGATTGTAAGCTTAAGGTTAAAGCGATGCTATTTACAAAACCGAAGAAAATTGTCACCCAGGATTTGCTATAACTAAATTTAGAAATTTAGTAGAACAAAGCGTTGTTTTTTCACACCGGATTCGTTAAAAATGCTTAACAGTTTACTAAGTAGAACAAAACGCTTTTATCAACAAAACTGTATATATGAATAATTTTACAAATTTTGAAAAAAAAAATCGAAAATGAAAGAACTGTTTTCATTCAAACGTCGTAAAACTAAACAATATATTATATGACAAAACGTTTTAAAAACAATCTGAGGAGTAAGAACAACATGTAAGTATCTAAAATTGTATAGAGAAACCATTCGCCAAAGTTTAGTCATTTATTAAAAACCGGCTAATTTTACCTTGGTTGAATGAGGTTCATCAGTCATCAATTGGACCTCTCCATGTTCTGTTACGCTGTATACTGGGATTTTGTCTAGTCGATAGTTTTTCGACAAAACCATTGAGAGTCGTTTATTTTCAACGTGCAAGTCCATCCGTAGATAGTCGGATATCATGCCGTACTGGTGTGTTTCCCTTGGAAAGGGATTGGATATATTAACGGTCACGCAATTGCCTTCAAAGATAAAAAAAGATTACGGTTAATGCAAAATTAATTTTTTAAAGCTGTACTCAAGATTATTTCACTCAAAATATGGCGCAAAATATGGGGAAGAAACAGCGGGAACTTTGCCTAGACCAAGGATCCGAACTCCAATCATACGACAGGGGGCAATCAACGAAAAAAACTTTACTTTAAAGCCACACTTGCCGCGAAAATCAGGAATATTGTTTACATTAAAAAAGAAAGACCGTATTCTGTATTTTTCCCAGACAATATAAGTTAGGAACTTTCTATTTTTACCAAAATTTAAAAGTTTGCACGTCACTTTGTATTTTTAATTTGAATTTGAAAATTTGAATTGTTACGTACCCGGAACGTAAACAAACCGATCTGCCCTCTATTGGCGATTTTATGTTTCAGTCGAGTGAGTGAACTAACGGCACAGTGTAATTTTACGTAGGCCTATTTATCTGAGAAATACAGACTGACGATCGGTTAACAGCGACTGGAAAAGCCTGCTGATAATTATTTGAATGTAAACCACAAATACAAAGGCCTGAAAGAAGGGTAATCCAACACGAAAGTTGACCCACACTGATCGTTGTTGTTGTAATCAGGCTTCGATTCTTCGTTTGTTTTTCACCCCATTTTTACAGTCTAAAGCTAACTAGACATGTTTTATGTGTCCTATGTTTAAGTTTAGTGGTATTAGTCGTAGTAAGCTCATGTAAATTGGTTTTCTTAGTAAATTTAAACAGGCTACGGCGGCAAGTGTGCCTTTAAGTGACATATATCTTGGAGGAAAGGTTTATAAAGAGAGCCAAAAAATAAATTGTATAAGCTCAGAAGAAGCGCGTTAATGTTTTCTTTTATAGGATTAATTTGTCGCGGGTCTATATAAAAAACTATCAAGATTATTACAATCATAATTTTGTTCGATCCCCAAAACAATAGTAATGACTTTTTTTTTTCTTCACAAAAAATACAACTTATTCATTATTGGTATCTGAACTTATAAACGATAAAAAAAAGGTGCCGGCCAAAATGCCATTAAAATATACCCAGCTATGACGAAAGGTTCGGAATCTACCTATATCGAGCAATTTTGATGACAAATTTATTTTGAAGCAAAGAAAAAAGATACTCGCTTTGAGAGATAAGCACCCAAATTAAAGTGGCATGAGCTGCCAAAATGTTGATATTTTGACGTTAAAACAGAATGTTGTAATTATTGGCTATTTTTCTCAAGACGTATAATTCAGAAGCTCTTAGCTCTTCCAGTCTCAAGAAAGAACGACAAAAGTATTGTTTTGAACTAACTTTGGCTTAGAATGAATGAATGGTCGTCCCGGTTATTTAAATTTTGTTTACTATTCGAACACGTTTTCGGTTCGTACAGGCCACATACTGTATGGATTTTCCTCATTCCAACACCAATCATTTAGTTTTTTGCTGGCCTTCAACGCCTATTACTGTCGTGACGATCAGAAATTATGAAAAAAGCGTGAATTTTGGCAACTCATGCCACTTTAATCAATCAATAAATGCATCAATCAATCAATAGAAAAAACATTCAAGAAATAAATTTAAAAAATCGATTCGTCCATTAAAGTGAAGACTGAAGGTAAAATACGGATTACTACGTAAACATCTCTCGGTTTATGGTTATTATTTATCTTACTAGAAGTATACTGATATGACAACTTGTGTATTTATAAATCAGAGAAAATCTTGATAATAATATAATTTGGTACATGAGTGTTAATCTACTATTGAAAGACAAGAAGATTTTCCCTGTGCCCGTGTGTTTTAGTGTTCATAAATCTACTAATAAAAAATGATTAAGGCAACACCTCAAAGCGTTCTTGATAAACAACGAACTTCGTGCCTTCGTGCCTTAATCATTTCTCAATAGTATGGAATCCACTTTTAAAGAGAGTTTAAAACATTTCTTAAGGGTTAATCTACTTTATGCTTTTAAAGTGACACGAGCTGCCAAAATTCACACTTTTTCATGATTTCTGATCGTCACGACCGTAAGAAGCTTTAAACGTCAATGAAAAACTAAATGATTGGCGGTGTAATGAGGAAAATCCATACAGTATGTGGCCTGTGCGAACCGAAAACGTGTTCGAAAAGTAAACAAAATTTAAATAACCGGGACGACCATTCATTCATTCTAAGCCAAAGTTTGTTCAAAACAATACTTTATCGTACATTTTCGAGACAAGAAGCACTAAAAAGCTTCTGAATTATACGTCTTGAGAAAAATAGCAAATAATTTCAACATTCTGTTTTAACGTCAAAATTTCAACATTTTGGCAGCTCATGCCACTTCAAATAAAACAATCCATCACTCTATGGACTAAATAACTGAAACCGTCCCCCTCCTCCCAAAAAGCAGAAAAGAAACAAAATGAACTACATCAAGACAATTAAGACGCTGACCAATGAATCAGTGAATCAATTTATCAATCACTCTTAATACCGATTGATAGTTGGATAGTTTACTAATTAAATAATAAATGAGCCAACAAATCACTCATCCATTAATTAGTTAATTAATAGAGAGTCATGTAATCCATATGATCAATCAATCAAACAATTTCGAAATCAATCAATCAACCAGAAAACTTAGCAATCAATAAAATCCCAAGACACGGAGTTATTCAATCAGCAAATCAATCAATCAATCGACCAATAAATCAATCAATCGATCAATCAATCAAACGTATTTTTACTTACCAGTTGACGGTCGTTGTTCAGTCAATGTTGTTTTGTTGGATCTAGGCATACACACAGCCAACGATATGCAACTCATACACAAATATAAAGTTAACAAGCGATAACACCGAAGAAACATTTTCCTGGAGATTTCAGTAGAAAACATTTTCATCATAGGTTTTTGGTTTGTGTCAAGACTTCCAAAATTGCACAGCTCTGTAAAGCATCAACGATCTTTAATATGCTGAAAAGTGGTCCCATACAAGCTTGTTTTTACAGACGGACGGGAATGAGAACATTTTTAGAGAAGTTTTCAGGCGTTTAAATTGAATCTGACATGGCAATAAAATTCTTAGTACATTCAATTTTAAACTAATTTCTGAATTGACAAGGGATCCGTATGCTGTAAGTCTGACACATAAAGAAAAACATTTTTGTATACACCAAACTATAGACGAAACAGTGGGTTTCTGATGTCGCTGTACCGTTAGACCTGTAGTTTCCTGTGTACTTGAAGTTCGAATCGGTTTTCCTAAGTTCCAAATAAACACCGATTCGCCTTAGGTCCAAAAGTGTGAGTGGTTACGGATATCAAATATGAAAATCGACCTCCAAGAATGTTTTCCAAGGATGAGATATGCATTGAGTGTCGACGGTAATGTACAACGGTTTTCATTTGCAGTTAACTTAAGTCAATCCAACTTCTGGAATTGTTTCCAGTTTCAGTTTCAGTTTAGCTTATTCGCCCTGACCAGTGACTAGACACAAAATATGCACTATGGCAAATAAGGCAAATTCCCATTTACAGCCACCAAAATATCGATCCAAATTTGGGAATTGTTATTCCGAGTGTCCAGTGACAACAGTTCATCAAGGCGAACTACGAATTTCATTGGAACAGCACTTGTTTATCCGACTCATGTACTAGGTTTTCTGTTTGCAGGTAGCCAATGGAATCATTTTCTGCAAAATATTTTCCGAAATCCTACAAATAACATGCTGACAATATATGCCTACCGATCACTTATATAAGCTGCGTTTTCAGCCTTCAGTTGTACTACAATCCAAAGCAACTCATGGTTTTGAAATGATTGAAACGTGATTTTCGCTTTTTTCCCCTGACAAGAAAATTTATATTATTCAAAACTATTAGTGCTTGTTATAACACTTCTATTATCTCTTTTGACTAAACCTTACCATATCAATATAAATAGAGTTCCTCAACAAAAGGTTATGTTCTGACGTTGTATGGGTTTGTTAACTGAACGTGCACACGACTAAGAAAGCGAAGAGGGTCCCCGGATTCGAGTTCTTGGAATTGAAAACATTGTATGTGCATGACCTAGAAAAGAACTCTGGGCGTGATTTCTTGCAACTTGTCTAAAAATGAACTCAAGGTCAGTTCAGAGTTGGTGTAAGAACATTGATTAGTCTGCTTTGTTTTTTTTATAACAAATGTATGAAGTCCAGCTGAGGTATATGGTTCTTAGCTTATCAGCCAAGGTTATCTCGTCATGGTTGGAAACCCCTAAACGTTTGAATGTTTATGTACACCTATTTTTTCAATTTGTTTAAAGTGGCATGAGCTGCCGAAATTCACACTTTTTTCATAATTTCTGATCGTCACGACAGTGAGAGGCTTTGAAGGTAATCGAAAAACTAAGTGATTGGCGTTGGAACGAGGAAAATCCATACAGTACGTGGCCTGTATGAACCGAAAACGTGTTCGAAAAGTAAACAAAATTTAAATAACCGGGACGACCATTCATTCATTCTAAGCCAAAGTTAGTTCAAAACAATACTTTAACGTACATTTTCGAGACTAGAAGCACTAAAAAGCTTCTGAATTAGAAAAAGAGAGAAAAATAGCAAATAGTTTCAACATTCTGTGTTAACGTCAAAATATCAACATTTTGGCAGCTTATGCCACTTTAATGATCTGCTGAACATATGTTTCTTTAAAGAAAAACACAAGAAGCCGTCTGGTATTTTTAATGTGACCAGTTTTCTGGGAGTTAGCCGCGAGTGGGTTTCAACAATGGGGCCTCAGGTTGGAATCCCACTACGTTCTAAAGTTCTTATCTTATCAAGTTATGTTGCACCGTTACCGGGTTACTAACTGAAGGCTGAGGCTTCGCTCGATGTATAAAGCCTGACTTATGCATCACAAACTTCTGACATCGCTGTGATATATTTGCAATAAGGTGAAGAATTACTTATGGATATCGTCGAGAATGCGCCGCCTAACAGTATGGAACATTCGTAGAACTTATTTCAGAGTATTAAACTATGCAGCTGCAAAATTATTTCTGCGCATTGGTTCGTATTTTATTGCGTACGAGCGCTGAAGAGTAAGTTTAAGGTATAGGACTTTTGTTGAATACAATCGAATACAATGGCATAACATAACTTGTGACATGATATGTAAACAAAAATAATAAATAAGTCAAGCGTGGCGTTTAAGACAAACCAATGATTCCGTTAATCCTCAATCAAATAATCAATCAAGCATGCAGACGACATTTCCAGTGGGCATCTTACGAGTGTATCTGACCTTAAACAGGAAACCTATCCTCGTAATGATTGGTTAAGTCAAGGCCAATCGAATTACAGCTTTAGTTACCGGTTATCATACAATATGTATCGATAAATAGATATAAACTATTTGTTATGGAAATATGCTTGAGTTCTGGCCATGGTTTAAATTCTATTTGAATGCTCGGAGTTGACTCACAAGACTTATGCTGGAGTAAATCAAGTGGTACAGCCCTTTGTCAACTCAAATGTCTGACAGAATGGGGACACCGTTAAGATGCCGATTGAATTCAATAAAAACATTTGTCAGCATACACGCACAGTGGTTCTATAACCAGACATGAAGTCAGGGCATAAGAACACTATTTTATTCAAATTGAAAGGCGCCTAATTGGCAGGTATTATGATACGAAAGAGTTACATTGAAATGTTCTTACTAAGACATTTCCTTTTATACATGAATAGCAAGAAAAGGGTAAATCCATGCGGAAAAATACTTTTAAATTTGCCATATTGACGCAAAATAAAGACAAAATTCTTGAAAGATGAGGGTAAACCCATGTTGAAAAATACGTCGGACAGTAATTTTCTTTAATTGCGCCACGTTGACGCAAAACAAAGGTCAAAACGGTTTTAATCCTTGAAGGCAAATGGTATATCCATGTAGAAAAATACGGCAGACATTAATTTAATTTCGCTATGTTGACGCAAAAGAGTGGCCAAAACGGTTTTAATCCTTGGAAGAAAAGAATAAAACCATCTGGAAAAATACGTCAGACACAGTGGCCAAAACGGTCTTGAAATAAACGCACAATACTATTTTCCCACACGCTGCAACTCAGATTGTCCGCTTAAATAACAACCAGATCATGTCTTTCAAGGAATGATCTGGTACACTACCGTCCCATATGGGATCGGTTCATATGCTTCAAGCGGTTCAAAGGCTCACTTGCCGCCGTAACATTTTATGATGGTGTGAAGGCATACCCGAACGTAGATCAGAAACCTCGTAAGATTATGCAATTTATGCTATAATGGTATAGGCGATGAATTTCATATGCTATTTGTATGTGAAAAATTGAAAACTTATCGAGAAAAATATATTCCAAAATACTACTATATACCCTAATTGTCACAAATTGCACAACTTGTTTAACAATCCATCCTACAAGACAATTACCAGAGTTGCAATGTTTATAAATGTGGCACTAGATATAGTTGACGTAAACTAGGGCTGTCTATTTTTTGTATGTAAGCCAAAAATCAATGTCGATTATTTATGTACATTCTATCCACTAACTACCCGCCATGTTTGTATATGTTTTTGTATATTTTTTACCACTTATGCCAGATAATCTGGCCAGGGTGAATAAAATTGAATTGAATTGAATAAGTTTTATGTTGGAATAGACTGAATTCATATCTCTGTGTTTTGAATTTTCTGACTCAAATTTAGCTGAAGGTCTCTCTGTTTCCCTCAACTCAAAACGGGCGTCTGTATTTCTTAGGTTAGTTCAAACAAGTACTTAAGTCGAGTTCCAGCGGGTTTTAAATTCATGATTCAGGCCAGTTGAGACACTTACATGTATACACCCACATCGCCGGGCTCATCCTGTGTTTACATTGAGGCTACCTAACAAATTTAATTTTCGTGTTCAAATAGAAAATACTATATGATGACAAAACTTTGGAATCCCTACTAACAAATACAGAAAACTGTCTTCCTTGTTTTTAACGTGGGCAGTTTTCTGGATTTTAGTGGCGAGTGTCTCTTTAAACATAGACACTCACCATGTTGGGGATTTCTCTAACAATATCAATTGTTATTCCAAAAATATTTCATCGAATTATACTCTCTATATCACTAATGGTAGTTGAAAATTAGACCTTTTAATTCTGTAATTCGATAATATCTTCTTCAAATTAAAAGATCACGTGGTATTTGATTTCCATCGAGCGCCGCCATTACTAGGAGATGGTACAATTTCGATCTAGATCGGTCATGCGCTCGCCCATCAACTATCAATGGCGTCACTTTTTAAAAAGTCAGATTCAAACCAGCCAATGAGACGTGTCCATTCCACGTATTTAGTTCATTGGGTAACATGCTTGGTTTGATTGTATGGTTCGACCCCATATCGGACGGTGGTCTAGCAAAAGATGAGACTGGAAACTTTTACTCGTAATTTTTATTATCAATATTTGGTTCGTTCTGTAACATAGATTCTGTTTTGTAGGTTTTCAAAACGAAGCCATTATGATACAGTGTTTGAAACTCCTATCACTGTCACAAATGGTTTATACAGAAAGTGTTAAAGCCTTCTTAGGTCAAAGTAAACTCAGCTGTCCAAGTAGTCTATAACTGGAGTCAGAATATTTTCTACAGTCAAAGTTGAAACTGTTTAACTGAAGTAAATCATGTGTACTGAAGTTAAAATAGTTTAGAATAATTTCAAATTAAGTTTAATTCGTTTAAAGTTGCATGAGCTGCCAGAATGTTGAAATCATAGCCTATTTTTCCTCAAGACGTATGGTTCAGAATCTTTTTAATGCTTCTAGTCTCGAGAATGTACGATAAAGTATTGTTTTAAACTAACTTAGGCTTAAAATGAATGAATAGTCGTCCCGGCTAAAATTTTGTTTACTTTTCAAACTTTATTTCGGTTCGTATAGGCCACATACTGTATGGATTTTCCTCATCCCAACGGCAATCATTTAATTTTTCGATGGCCGTCAAATCCTTTTACTGTCATGATGATCAGAAATTATGAAAAAAGTGCAAATTTTGGCAGCTCATGCCACTTTCACTTCAGTTGACATTGTTTGACTTGAGTTGATATTATTTTAGATCAAGTCAAATACTTTAGCTCTTGTAAAAGTAATTTTGGTTTGACAATATAAATTGAATATAAATAACTTCAATTTAAGTCAACATTAAAAGAATATATATATATATGACATTTAAAAACGATATTCGTTTTGGCTAATTCCGCACTTGAGCCAACGCAGTCCTACATTAGAAACATCTCTCCAACCTAAAATAGGGTTTTAGAACTCATAAAATATCATTCTTGTCCTCTTCCGTTACATGTAGCTTTTCATAAACGCGTTTTTTTCTGATTAACATGCACTAATTGACTCAGTCGAACTGAGTGGCGGCTGAGTCTGGAAGAAATGGCAATTAGTTGTTGTTCAAGACCAGAAAACGCCTTTCCAACTCGTATACCAACGCTGGTATATGTAATATAACCATAAGTTCGGTAACTTACAATAGAGAATAAGCTCCATAGGCCATTCACAAGGCCGCAACCATTTTTTCATTAGTTTTATTCAATTATTATTGAATAAAAAATTGCGTTAAAGAGTAGTTATGTGATGCAATTTAGCCAATGGCTTGGCTAAGAAATGACGTGCGGTTGCATACTGACCTATATATTCCGAGACAATCTTCCCACTTGGATACAGGTCACAGTTTCTGACTTCTGGAAAGAAGTTCTAGATATTTTTGTGTGTTTTTATTATTATTTTTTCCTGGCCCCCCTGCATTTTTTTCTGGACATTTTCGTAGTTTTTATGAAAGGACAGGGGTTGAGTTACTGTCTGGAAATGATTTTAGAAGTGGAATGGGACCATTTCAGGTGGATGGAGATCTGGTAGTTAGGCGTGCTTTGGTTTGTTTACATGTGGCGGACTATGTGCAAAGTGACCCCTACCCTCATTTTCTGGTCGTAGTTTAAAATTTCTACCTTTAACCTATGAACAAATTGTGCTTAAGATACTCCCAAAGGACTGTTTAAGGCCCCCACCGAAGGATTTCGTTCAACGAAAGTTAGGGAAGGTGCTGTGTAGAAGCCAATTGTGTCGCAACGGCCAATTGTGTCGCAATGCGACACTATTGGTCAATTGCGACACAATTGGCTTCTACGTCTGGCCAATTATGTCGCAACCCCAAAATATGGGTACAAGAGGCCAATTATGTCGCAATACATTATAATATGATACATAGTTGAAAACCATGTAGATTGATTAGTAATCGTATTTGAAGACTTAAGAAAGTATACACATTTTCCGAATGTTTTTCTTTAAAATTCATTTTCTTTTTTCTTATTTCAAAGCTTTGAATAGTCGATCCATGTCGCTGCTGTAAACGAATTTAAGCGATTATGTCGTAGAAATCATAATCGTTCCATAAGTCTGTCACTATTGATGAAATAGCAGAATAAGTCACCGAATTTATTCAATGCTATTATACTCAGGCCTACAATGTTGTGTTTGTGAAATAACAATCAATCAATTATGAAAGAAAGTAGGATGTTATGAAAACACTACCACCACTTATATATTGTTATAAAATTTAGCCGATTTACCCTTTGTAACCATGAAAATTTACTGAAAACAATAAAAGCAGCCTTTTGGAGACATTAATACGTTTTTAGACTACCATGATCTCATTTTGTTTTTCTTCTTTTTATCACTTTTCTCTCTTGTGATCGCTATTCCAAGTAAACTGCTGGTCGGATCTTCTTTAAATTTCACACGCACGTTCCCCCTATGTTCTAGCTATACAACATCTATTCCTTTGCTCATTTGCATATTAAAATGGCCGCTGGCAACCATTTTGTTTTTATCACTTTTCTCCTAAAATAATGAAAGAATCTTCGTAAAAGTTTGTACACAGGTTAACCCTATCGTCTCACTTTGCACTATGCACTTTTTTGCTCATTTGCATATTCAAAATAGCGGCAGCTGGCCATTTTTCTTTTTCTTATAATAATGAAAGATTCTCCGTAAGATTTTGTATGCAGGTTAACTTTATGATCTTGTTGTGCACTACCGGTATGCACTTTTTGGCGGCCGCTGGCCATTTTGTTTTTCTTCTTTTTGTCAATGTTCTCATAAAGCAGTGAAAGGATCTTCGTAAATTGTTGGTACGCATGTTAACCCATGTATACTATATCAGAATTCAAATCGAAGCATTCTTCATTTTAATCTTAGTATATTGAATCGAACATCCTTTTGAGTTATATTAATACTTGTTATAGGATCTTACTTTGTGAAATACTTTTTGGCATTCAGTGATGTCGTCGTTCAAACTCATGACGAGGCCTCCGGGGCTCAGTAGAGTGTTGGACGCTCAATCGGAACAGCTTTCCACCAATTGGTCGCGGGTTCGAATCCCACGCAGTCCCCCCCCCCCCCCCCGCCAAAAAAACTGGGTTTCTACTCGAACGACCTATGTGGGATGGTTGCCAGATACCACCGGAAAGTCGTGGGTTTACTCCGGGCAACATATATATGTATATGTTTCATATAAGTGAAATAATCTTGGGCGCGACGTAAAACACTAAACAATCAATCAATCAAAAAATCCAACTTTAGGCCATTCCACGCATATGGATATCGACTTCTTCATTTATAAGTTAGCAACGTTTCTGTCTTGATACTTAGTCCGTTTTCAATATAGCTTGAAAACGGTCTAAGTATCAAGTCTGAAAGTGTTCTATCAGTTTACTGATCTCTTGTTTACGGGTAACTGGCTAATGAGTGTAGACCCTATTTCATCTATAAGTCTCTATGTATTCTATTAATAATTTTGGTCGTGATATAATCTTCTGGCTAGCAGAACAATTTATGTTGCAAAAAGAACTATATTGTGACTCACATACCTCACATGCTGGTAATATCGGATATATTCACACATGAAAACAAAAAAGCAAAAAATACAGCTCTTTTGATTTTATTCAATCTCAGTTGCATTTTAACAAAATAAGTCCAATTATGTCGCAACGGCCAATTGTGTCGCAATACTTATAAATGCCTTGAAAGTTTATTTTTTGTGTAAAACAAAAACAAAATAACGTTAAAATGAACGTCATGGTTCTTGTTTTGACAACATTTCTCATCTATTTGATGCTTTGCTTGGGATTTGGTTTTATACCTTATCATTTCATTGTTGCGACACATAGTTGGTAGCCAACTATGTCGCAGCGGCCAATTTTGTCACGCTCAACCTAGCAGTATTTCAGTAGATTTAAATTAAAATCCAATGCCAACTTATCTATAGGATAATTTTAGACAAGAAGATTTTCCCTGTGCCCGTGTGTTTTAGTGATCATAAATATATAGGATAAACCAAGGAAATATAATCTGCCTAACTTGTCGGTGTTTTGTGTTGTTTTTAATTTCAATCTACTATTAAAATACTGATAGGTTAAGTGCGACACAATTGGCCATTGTGACACAATTGGCTACCAGATGTGACCAATTGTGTCGCAACAATTACATGATATGGTTTATAACCAAATCCTAAGAAAACCAACAAATAAATAAGAAATGCTGTAAAAACAAGACACATTATATTAATTCAAACGTTTTGTTTTGCTGATTTTTTTACACATATAGGATAGTTTCAAGACATGTTTAATTGGCTACCGGAGGTGGACAATTGTGAGGCAGTTTACCTACTATGCATTCATTGTGATGCTGTGGATGAATAAAAAGAAAGAACATCTACAAACAAATATGTAATGAATTTGCATGTTTGTGTAAAATCGAAGAAGTAGATTTTAGGCCTATAGAGTGGTTTAAGTTTTTTGTCGGGTTTTAACTTTTCGGATTTAAAGTGTTTTTCTATTTTTGGAGGAGCTCTGTAGCCTACCCATGTGAAAAATTAATAGGATTTACAATAACAATATTAAGAGGATGACCACCGACTCTCAATATGCGAGAGGTTTATCCAAAAGCACAACATTGACCTGGTTTAAGCAATGCAACAGTGTTGACGGAGTGCGACTATGTTTTAACAATGCTACATCATCCTATTATTTTGACCTTCTTCTGGGTACAGTTTTATCGTTCGGCTTACAAATAGAAGTGTTCGATAGTCTCGAATACATATGACAGGAAAAAAAATGAACTTCAAGTTAACGGACACTCAATAATACTTCCTGAACCAAAATTTATCACAGAATTTCTCTCGTGTCTCTCTTGAAACCGATATTAGATTAAATGGAATTTCATCTGGGTGAAAAATACTAACTGCAGACTGAAAAAAATTAAAGCCAAAACAAACCAAAAATAATCGAACAAAACAAAAACTAAATAGATAAAAACTTATCCCCCTCTCAGAAAGAAAAAATCTAGATGATTTCGTTCATTTGACAGCGTTATCTGATTTTTCGGTGACTAAAACCGTGACATTATATTTCAAGAGGAAAATCCCATTTCATAGACCTATAAGATACACTTGGCAAGAAGCTCAATTTATTGAATTCCGTCAAAAGTTATCATATCCCTTTTCTTTTAACAAGTCTAAGGTGGATTCGAACTTGGGCCCATTGGTAGAAGTCGAAGTTAAGGAAAACGTTTAATATAGTCTGCACCCGTCACTGGACATATGGTGAATAGCGCGTGTTGATAAACTGCAAACAACCGTAAGAATGTGTGTGCTACACAACTGGCCGTTGCGACATAATTGGCTGTGAGAGAAAGCCAATTGTGTCGCAACAATATATTACTCATAATAAAACTAAGAAATAAAAATGAAATGGATCGATATCAAAGCACAAATTTGTACAAAAGTTTTTTAGGTTAACAACTTCAGGAATAAACGCACGATAATAAACAAAGCAGTAGTTTCAGGACGGGGAATTTACTTGAAGGAGGAAAATTTCGCCCACGTAGGGGTAAAATGCATCAGCTGTGCTCTAATGTGATGTTGGATCAAAATAAACGTACGTCAGTAAAAATACAGGAAAAAAGTTTGTATCAAAATATCGACAACAGAGGCCAATTATGTCGCAATTCCCGTTGCGACACAATTGGTCGACAGTAGAGGCCAATTATGTCGCATTGCGACACAATTGGCCGTTGCGACACAATTGGCTTCTACAGTGCTGTGAGGGCAGACATTAACATTACCGCAAATGGGAAATGAAGGAAAATGAAACTGTGACCTGCTGTCACTTCAAGTTTGTCGCCATGTTTTTTGGACCTAAATCTACCATCATACACTAGAGAGCGGTAAAAACACGTCATTATTGATCTAAAAATAGCTACTGCAACATCACGTCATCCTAAAACGGAAAAAATGGCTACACAGATAAGCCACTTAAAATACATACTTCTGTCTGTTTTTATTAGGTTGAGGGTCACTGGCGGTAATTGCTGTGAAGAGTTTTAAGTACTCTGAAGGTTGTGATCGACGATAATCCCTATGTATTTCTAGAGATTTCCCACCCAGACAAATAAAACAAGTTTTGAGAGTAGGCCTACGCAAAGAATTACCTGCATTCTCGATAAACACACGGGCAGCAATCATTCAGGGAACCCACTTTTGTTTAAGTCTATTGAACTAAATATGTTATAAATAAATTTCAACAATGCAGAGATTATTTTGTGGGAAAAGAAAGCGCAAACTTGATCTATCATAACTGACTATGATTGTTTATTGGCTCGGGCCTATGTCTAAGACAGAATGTCACGTAGTATGGCGCGAGATCTTGCTTGATAAATGGGCAAGGATAACAAAAGGTCATCTCAAAGTTCACGGCCTTCGCTGTGGCTGAATTGGTTGCTCAGTATTTCAGTAATGTATTTATTGTATGTATGAGATGAAGATAATTTCATCCAATACCGTACACGGGTTAAGAAACCCCGACTCATTCGGAACGAACTTCGGCTTTTCGCTCGCTGCCGGTCGGCTTTAACATGCCTCGGACCGTCTGCGCCTTTTTTTACGGTAAATCACCGTATTTTGGGGCTGAAGAAAAATTGCGTCAAAATGTTTACGAATATAGAAAATAAAAATAATTATAAATTTATTAAATGCTAATATCGCTTAGAAAGATATTTGTGTATATATTTTATTTAGTCCGGTAAACCACATGTTGCAGACAGACGCAGTTTCGGTACATATCAGGAATCCTCAAATGCTTCAATTATTAAAACCAAAACACATAGGAAAACTTGTACTACTTTGTACATGGTGATGTTTTAATATGAGCTTTCGAGAGAAACTACTCTCATCATCAGAAATTACAGCAACACAACGTCGGCATGGTTAAACAGGCATTATATACACAGCAAGAATGAACAAAACAAATACAAAAGTTATAATCACTGACAAGTTGTGAGTCCTACACTGTAGTTGAAATCACCACAATCTAAGGTAACGAAGGGGGGGGGGGGGTCCTATTACAGGTCAAGAGTTGACTACATGTATTAAGATATGGAGGACATGGAATAAGCAGGTGTGCTGTAACATCAGGATATTACACAGACGATAAGACAACCTTATCTTTAGAATGGAGACAGTTGGTTACACATTGAATAAGCGGAGAGGAACGGATGAAATTTGAGCATTTAATATACGATTTAATTTTGAAATATGAAGGGACTCTTTGTATGCTAAGTTAAGCTTGTTCTTAGCCTGGTCAATTGGGAATGGGCCTGGGAATTTTTACTGTTCCAGTGTTTTTTTCGTTTTTAACAGCATTTGCACAAGCGGCAACTTGGTTTTGAGACGAGTGATTCTGTATGTCGAAGAAAATAAAGCGTGTATCATACGAATCATACATTTAAATAAAACAATTTGCAGAGAAAGTCGAAAAACGCATGTAAACGGTCGAAAGTTAGGTCTTTAAAGTTTGACGCATAACTATCCCTGAAATTAATTCTCATCAGAGTTGTCGCCCTTTTCTAGATTAACCATGGAGAAAAGTTTCTAATTGTGTTAACTATGGGTAGGCCTATATCATTTAAAACTTTATACCCAATCTTAAGTTGTAATAAACTAAAACCCGTGCTATTTCATTAGATCCGCAGCAGTTAACTACTTGTGTTTGTATCTGTTTGAAACACTTATAAAATGTGTCTAATATCTAATGTTTGAAATTAATTCAAAGATAGGGCAAAGCGTACATGTGATTGTGGAGATAACTGCCGGGAGGGGCATTTAGTCATTAGCATCAGCGGGCAGTCATGAGGTACGGACGGTCGTGGGGCACTTTATCCATTTTCATGGTTAAAAAGTGGCTCACGACTGTCCGGGATGCTAACGAGATCGTTTATTATTCTTGTTTTAATCCAGGAAAGCTATTGAATGGAGATAATTTTGTAAGGTGAGGTTTTCACCGGGAGGGTTTTAGAGCGTACATCACAAAGATTAGCCGTGTATGAGGCCTTTATCCGACGGCGCTTATATCGGTTGTGTTTTTCGTCCGACGGGGTTTTTTGGTCAAGGGGAACTTATCTAAGTTAGTTGGGGCCCCCGTAGTTTAGTAGGTAGAGCGTTGAACGCTCAATCCGAAAAGCCTATCAACCAATGGGTCGCCGGTTCGAATCATACTCAGTCCAAAAAATCTTGAGCGCGGCGTAAAACACCAAACAATCAATCAATCAATCTAAGTTAGTTTAACACGTGATTAAGGGTTAATCTGAAAAAGTGTCAGATCACATAAGTAGCCTTGCTTGGATGAAACACGTCCCAGGGAAACAAAGTATCCCAAAGAAGTCCATTTCGCAAAGATCCGCTTGCCCCCCCCCCCCCCCCCCCACCCCACCTTTTCGAGATGTGACAGCTCATTGGAGAATAGAACCGTAATCCAAAATATTTACGGATCAAAAAAGCTGGTTCATTCGTGGAAGGTTAAAATAATATTCCAGGACATGGTTTTAGTAAATTAACCGACAAGGATTGACCTAGAAAAAAATCCTGACCAGGAGGAGAATCGAACTCACGACTTAGGGTTACCGTCGGAAGTTCGATTCTCACCATGGCCCGGATTTTTTTCTCGGGTCAATCAGTGTCGGTTAATTTACTAATTCAGTAATTTGCCTGATGATGATTGCACCAGGACATAGATACAGCCATGAAAAGCTCCCTTTTCCCCATACATTTGGTGCAGTACATAAACACTAATCCCCGAGAATCCTTGGGTTATTATACAACATGCACAAAATAATCCACTACCCTGGTTTTTGACCTCTGGTTTTCCTACCTAAATGTTACTCAATGGCTGTGTAGTTTACAAACTATTTGTACCCTATGTACCTAAACCACGTGAAGTCATTCTTAAGTTAATAAACAAACATTTATGTAACGCTATTTTGAGTGACCTGACTTTAAATTGAGTTTAAATCAAGATAACGGTCAATTTAATAGGGTGACTTTACGAGGGTTTGTTGAAGCTTACATGTGATCAATTCGGCTGACAGGTAACCCCGACAGTATATACAGGTCAAATTTCATGCGCAAATCCGATAGAAATAATGGGTCAAATCTCGACAAATACAGCCCCGGAGATTTATTAATGTTCGCTCTAGACCTCCGACCTTGGTAAAACTCGAGGAGTAGAAAGGGCCCTGATAACGGTACTACTAGGACTACATAAGAAGGTAAGGTACTCTTTGCTTTGTTTCATTTGAAACTTGCATTTATTGATTAAATATTTTGTTAAAACACCGTCCGTTTAAAACCTTTGGCTACAGAAAAGGGATATTCTTGGCAACTGGGACTTTGTTATTGCTTCGCCGAGTTTAGATCGAGACGCATATTTGGCATAAAACATATTTTGCCAAACCTATTTCACATAAAACGCATGTATTCTCCATGATACATATTTCTTATGTCTCGTAAAACCTATTGCATGAAATCTAGTTTCTGACGAAACGTATTTTGCGAAGCCTATTTATCGGGAAGCATATTCATCAAAACACAATCGTTGCGTAAATTAAATGGTTAGCTCCATTTGTTTCAAAGAATATGTGAATGTACCGACCAGTTGCCAGCCAGGGGATCGTTTCACAAAGCAGCCGCATCGCAGACGAAGTATATTTGCCAATGTATACCATCAGAAGTCTATCAAGGGATAGACTTCTGATACCATATTGAAGAAATACGACGTCATGGCAACTGCAAATGATCGCACTGTGCGACGGCTTCGTGGAACGGCTCTCTTCCTTACAAAGCGTTAGTTACGTCGGATGTAAATCGGTGTTAAAACTATAGGAACTTACGCCTTACCGGTAGTCGCAACTGGTCCATGTTGTAGGCCTATGTGCAACTTTACGCCAACTTCGTAAGACAGGGCCCTAAACTGTATTTGAGACTATCGCACGCCCGGGATCGAGATTCGCCAAAGGCAAGAGTGGAAAGCGTCCATTTGTTACTCCTTCAAGCGGTAACAATGATATTCTCAAAATTTGAATTGTGAATTGTATTTTAGAATAATGTGTGGACACATATATTTATGAACACTAAAACACACGGGCGCAGGGAAAATCTATATACATATATATATATATATATATATATGATAAAAAGGATGAAATCGTATTCAATACGTGGCCATTTTTACGGGGATTTGGACGGGGAAAAGCAGAAAATAATCTCAAGATGTAAAACAACATGGCAGATTTCCTGTGGAGAGGCAGAAAATGGCGGCCAGATCTTCTAGAGCTAATATCTCAACAACGGGTGATTCATGCAGCGTTGCACTCTATTTGAGAAAATCTATTTCGCTTTCATGCCTAGCTTAAAGGGGCATGAGCTGCCAAAATTCAGACTTTTTCATAATTTCTGATCGTCACAACAGTAAGAGGCTTTAAAGGCCATCGAAAAACTAAATGATTAGCGTTGGAATGAGGAAAATCCATACAGTATGTGGCGTATACGAACCGGAATAGTGTTCAAAAAGTAACAAAATTTAAATAACCGGGACGACCATTCATTCATTCATTCATTCTAAGCCAAAGTTAGTTAAAAACTATACTTTATCGTACATTCTCGAGACTAGAATCACTAAAAAGCCTCTAAATTATACGTCTTGAGAAAAATAACCGATAATTTCAACATTCTGTTTTTACGTCAAAATATCAACATTTTGACAGCTCATTTCACTTTAACGGGTGTTTTAACTTTACTTATAACCGAGTGCTTAAAATGTATTTGGTATATTCATAGACCCCCTTTTGACATTTTTTAGTATGGGAAAAGACGCGTTAATGAGATTGAAAGTCTACGGATAACGCCGCCCACTTTCCTGCGCAAAATTTATTATCGAATTGTCGAAGTTATGGGTGTGCCAAATAAGAAAATGTATGATTTCTGCTACAGACCGATTTCATAATGACGCGAGAGGAGGGATAATGTGGCGCATGGCAAATCGCCTGAATTGAAAAGTATAGGTGTACAGTCATGCGTGTCGCTACAAAGGGCTGTGACGCAACTAACTTGTTATTTCCTTATCAAGTATGCATGAGCTGCCAAAATTCACACTTTTTCATAATTTCTGATCGTCACGACAGTAAAAGGCTTTGAAGGCCATCGAAAAACTAAATGATTGGCGTTGGAATGAGGAAAATCTATACAGAATGTGGCCCATACGAACCGAAATAGTGTTCAAAAAGTGAACAAAATTTAAATAACCGGGACGACCATTCATTCATTTTAAAAAAAAGGTAGTTCAAAATAATACTTTATCGTACATTCTCCAGACTAGAAGTACTAAAAAGCTTCTGAATGATACGTCTTGAGAAAAATAGCCAATAATTTCCACATTCTGTTTTAACGTCAAAATATCAACATTTCGGCAGCTCATGCCACGTTAAAGCCTGCTGGTTCAATAAACCGAGAACTCGAACTTTACAGTACTTTCTTTCATCGAAGTATTGACATAAACATATCTTATCAATATTGGTTGATGAAGTTTTAAATTTTAAAAAGTCTTAATGAGTAGTTTGACAGTATGTTGTTTCTTTAACGTTCTTTTTTTTGCCATATCTTTTCGATACGTAACCGAAAATGTCCACGCACATCGTCGCAGTTTACTGAGGTTAACAAATCCACAGAAGAAATCTCTCAATGGTCTTGCTTCTTTGTAATACAGTTATTAATCCATTCTTGAAATCTATTTCATAAAATGATGTATTCTAAAGTTTAACTTAATCGTCATGGCAACGTATCTCTATCGTGCGGGCTGCTACATTTACGTGAAAAGCTTTGCGAAATGGGAGCCTGGTAACCAAAATTGGGTATCAAGAAAAGCAAACCAACACAAAGGCTAGAGACCCATACGAAAACTAAGAAATAGTTTCAGCAGAGTGGCTTGAGAACGAACCCCCTACCTTTGCACATATGCTAAGTTTGTATAAGTTTGTGTGTCGCTAAGATGGACTTTGATTTAACCAGCTTATCAGTTAATCTTATCTCGCTTTTGTCTTTATGGATATTAACTCCTCCCTTTATGTCCAGATAACAACATGACTATACCACGAGATATATATCAATGTATTATCTCGCGACAATTGTATTAGCCTACAGGTTTAATACATATATATTTATCAGATAATTGATTATGTCATTGATTTATACTATTTCCCTAAAAGTACACTTCCCCCGACATTGATTCAAATGTTGATTGTCTTGCGCTTAGTTTTTAATAATGCGTTTACCAGGTTTAGTGATGGTTTCCCCAATGAGCTATATGCGTGGAATGGACACGTCTCATTGGCTGGTTTGGATCTGACTTTGTAAAATGTGCCACCATTGATAGTTTAAGCGCACGTGCATAACAGATTTGGATCGAAATTGCACCATCTCCTAGTAATGGCAGCATTCGATGCATATCAAATACCACGTGACCTCCATTCCACGCATATAGTTCATTGACCCCCCCCTACACACACGCGCACGCAGCACCCTCAATCCACGATCTATGCTTCCGTTTTTATTGATCAATAGACGAACGACTTGGATCAAAGCGAGAGCCTGTCAACAGAGCCTATCAAAAGATCGTTCTGGACGCCCCCCCCCCAAAAAAAAAAAAAAGAAAAAAAGATTTATTCCTTGTCTCCGAATTCTAGATTTTTATACAAGAACATGGTAAACATTTTTCGCTCAATGGAAGATTGTTAGTCTTGTATACATGATGGAGTTGACTCAAAGAGAGGGATGGGTTTGGCTGGATGCCATAAAGGAGAAAGGGTCAAAGAGAGAATGCGTTATTGCAATCTGCCACAAAGGACAAATGGCTATACTCCATTGGTCCTGAAAACAAGGCACCAATGCTTTTAATTGACCACTTGATCTACCTGTCAATATCGCCACTGACCAAAATATTCAGTTAGCATGTCATGAGATAATTAAATCGGCCAATCATTCTGTTATAGAATCATGCTTTATTTGTTATCGATCAACCAGTTGAAAGGTTTTGTACAAAGTAGCACAGGTTGACCTATGCGTTTTCATTTTAGTAAAGTCACACCATTATAGAGGCATAAACTGCGACGCCAAATACAACGGAAATTATATGGAAACAGAATAAGCTAATTGTAAAATTGTGAAGCTGGCGGACATAGTTTTATTGAAAACGAAACGTTACCAGCTATCTTAAAGGGACTGTTTGTATAGAATTGTTTACTTTTTTGCTAAAACTTAACAAAATACAAAATAGATAAAGAAGATTTTATTGACTTTGGATGAAATGTGGTTGGTCGATTTTCAGCAAAAAATGTACAATTTACGAGCAATTAGTGCGAATTCTGTGGTACATTGTTTACTGCCTGACATACGCTTTCCGGTAAATGTCAACATAGGTTGCCGTCCTACATGGGTGAACCCTACTGTAGTGAGTTGTGAAAGCGTTAGTAATATTCATCTATCTGATAAACTGTAAAGAGCCGACATACTTTAGTTTAGTTTCTACATTATGCAATCACGACAAAAAGCACATCAAAGCCATACGACAACGAAACGATCCGCCAAGCTGTAAGCCTACGACGTCTCGCTCTGAAGCCTCTGTTAGAAACTCCAGCCTGCATTGCTGAAACTAAAAGCAAACATATCAGCTGAAAATGACAGTAAATGTCAGAATTTTGGGGATCTATAATTTGCCTCATAAGCACTGTGTACTTTTAATAAAGAAGTTTATCATCCGTTAAACCATGTCCCTGAATGTCGAATCGAATGCTAAACTGATTTGATATTTAAAATATTTCGTAAGTCCTCGCTGCAATATATCTTATCGGGGCTGGTTTGATTTAACTAGGCCACGAATGGCGTTATTTATTCATTTTACCCTATTTTCTTTTCAACTGGGCTACTCGATCCCGTGGGGTTATTAATCTCCAGGTATTCCACCTGAAATAAAATCTTTAGCTTTACTAAAAAGTAAACACTAGATTTGACTGAAGAGCTGTCGGCGATCGAGGCCAAAATCCGACACGTGTTCAGTACACATGCACTGGTAGGCTTTAATAGCAGATCATTTTAATACATGATGATGTCTGCCGCCCGCTGTCTTGATCCGATCTTAGCAATTTATATACCGTATAGATAAACGATGTCATAGAAATAGTCTAAATTGTCTCTTCAGTCAGAAAGATCATTCTTTTAAAAGAGTATCTGTTTAGAATTGTTTAAATTTTTGCTAAAAATTCTGATAAATAAGATTTGATTGATTTTGGATGAAAGGTGATAGGTGGATTTTCAGTGTAAAATGTACAACTAACGAGCAATTAGTGCGAATTCTGTCGTATATTGCCTGACAGACGGTTTCGGGTTAATGTAAACAGAGGTTACTATCCTTCATGGGTGAACTCTACTGTAGTGAGTTGTGAAAACGTTAATAATATTCATCAATCTGATAAACTGTAAAGAATCGACGTTTTTTAGTTTATTTCTACAACAACAAAAAAAGTCGAAAGTGGAGCCTCTACTAGAAAATGTAGCCTTGCTGTAAGTAAAAGTAAAGATATCAGCTGCAAATGAATTTAAAAAATCGTACTAAACTCGTTATTTAACAGTCTATCAGGGGAAAGAAGCATACCAGTCATCATCACAATATGTGTACGACAGTAAAATGTCGGAATCTTGTGGATCGTCAATTTGCCTCATATCCATGGTGTCCTTTTAAAGTCCATGTACAAGTATGTATGGTGACTGCTTTGTGTCATTTCTTATTCTTGAGTTTTTGTTGAATTAAATTAAGGCGAAAACAAGAAGATGCGAAGACGCTAGCGGTAGTTCTGTCTGCGCATGTTTCTGTTATTGTTACTGAAGTCAATAAATGTCAAATTATATATATATAATAGCATGGATTTAGTTTAGTACAACCACTTATGATGGGATATAAAGGTCTAAATGATTTACCCCTTTTTAACGCAATTAGAAACTTGTCTCCATGGTTATTTTAGACAAGAAGATTGTCCCAGTGCACGTGTGTTTTACTGTTCATAAATTATTATATGAACATGTAGCTGCAATTTCTAATAATCGGGATAATATTATTTGTCTTGGTTTAAAATGCGATCATATATATTTTGAAGACAGAGAAGCGACAAGGTCGGTATGTCTGAACCAGTTGTTGGGCAACAAGAAGGCAGTTAAAACTTCGCCTTTTCTTGTTTTCGCTAGGGCCCGAAGCGAAAATATGAAAACACGTAAGAAATGGCACAAATCAGCCACCATAAGTATGACTATAGATTCAATATCGCATGTATCATAAAACTTTCATTTAATAACATCCGGATCACTTCCGAATGCATCGCAATAAGCAAAAATAACAGCTGTTCATAAATTTGTTGGAATTCAAAATATGAATAACGATCGCCCGATATCTGTCTTATTATTATCTAGCAAACTTGTATAAAGTGGCATGAGCTGCCAAAATTCACACTTTTTTTTATAATTTCTGATATATAGCGTCGTCAGCAACCCAGCCTGTCAAAGCGGTAGCCATAGTGACATTATGTCATTCTGCTTCAAAATATCTGGGTCAACCAACGGTACGAACCAACGTTCAGCGGTATCGGGTTACGCAACAAACACCGCTACGGCGGTATTAAACCCTTAAACAACAAAATGATACAATTATTTGTGACCGTTTCTTGAAACATATGCGGAAAAATTACGTTGGACGAAAAGCATTAACTGAGAAAGACGAAAAGATATAGTTTTCAACTTAGGCGCATTTGTAAGTATAGATTTCGTATGTTTTTTTTAATAGGCAAACGTCTCTTCCAGAACACTCGATTATTTTTTCCTGTTGCAGTGTTTCTGGCTAGTAACAAAATCTCGCGAATTCCAGCACGTGCGCAACGTTCCTTCACGTGAAACATAAGTCAATCAATCAATACTTCAAGCAATCACATTATCAATCATTTAGTCAACTAATTTCTATATTTCAGAACTCACAGTGATATTGTTAAACCATGGGTAAACACGACGAAGCCTTCGGGGGTCAGTTGACCAGCAGGAGTCTTATTGGAGATGAAGTTGTTGACCAAGGAACGTCGGACACGAAATGTGGCATCGGTCCATTTAAACCCAAATGCCTCCAAGTGTTCAGCAATATGATAAGCTTCAGTCTCTATTACGGCCTCTCCAGTTTGATTTCATCAGCGCTGACAATGTATCTGACGTCACAAGTTACGACTCTGGAAAAGCAATTTGGCTTGAGCAGTTCCGAGACTGGATTACTTTTGAGCATGAACGATATTGGCTTTTTGGCGTTGGTGCTCTTCATAAGTCATTTCTCCAGCAATGCTCACAAGCCGAGGATATTAGGCGGGTGTGTCATGTTGTTCGGAATCTCGGCTATTATCAGCGCCGTCCCGCATTTCGTGTCTCAAGAACCAAATGTTGTCCTTTCAAATTTTACCAATTTTTCCATGACTACGCCCAGGCCAATGGTTCTTGATTCATTCCGAGGTGAAAGCATTTGCCAAACAGATAAATTCTCTGAAAAGAAACTGATGAACTTCACTCCTCCGTCGATGATGACGTGCTCCAAATCGGATCAGAAAAGTCACAACACGGGGAAATATGTCGCTCTTGGAATAATCTCGGCTGGAATGTTCCTTCAAGGTGTCGCCAAATCTCCACGAATGGCTCTTTCGCAAACTTACATAGACGATAACGTGATCAAAACGAAAACTGGACAGTACATAGGTAAGTTGTCTATTATCTGATTTACTTATTAAAGTGACACGAAAAAATCATATAAAAAAATCCGGATTTTGGCAGCTCATGCCACTTAAAGTAATAAGTATCAAATACAATATAATAAATTTTAATTGGTTATAAAATTTTAAAATCGAAATGTTTTTATTTTGCCTAAAGTTTTAACTTTCACTGTGTCAAACATACAAGATAGTTAACTTCTTCGGAAAGTGTTGGGGGGGGGGGGGGGTAAGAACCGGTAGTCGTTGGGTTTTTACGAAGAAGCATCACACAAACATACTTTTGTTAGTTGTAAGGAAAAGATATCCTGGCTTCAAAACTTGGCTCAGCTGGGTGGCAACAATGTGTTGATTGCGTCCGGTAGAATGAATGGTCTGTAGACAATGATGGAATAGCAAAGTAACTCCGAATAAATTCAACAAACGCATATTGACAATCTCAATATTTCGACAAAGGTATATTTGTCATCTTCAGGAATTAATGGTCTGTAGACAATGATGGAATAGCAAAGTAACTCCGAATAAATTCAACAAACGCATATTGACAATCTCAATATTTCGACAAAGGTATATTTGTCATCTTTCAGATTGTCATATATTAATTCAATTTTATATTTGTCATCTTCCTGAAGATGACAAATATACCTTTGTCGAAATATTGAGATTGTCAATATGCGTTTGTTGAATTTATTCGGAGTTACTTTGCTATTGCATTATGCTAAGCTATTCAGTGGATCAACAAGTTATTAGACAATGATGGGGTTACCTAAAGTTTTGTGTTCCTTGATTTGATTTAGAGCGCATTCTTTGACAACCACTTCCTTCCGACACATATAGATATGTGTTTTCACTGTCAATATTAGGCCTATACACGTAGAATCTCATGCCCGTTAAAATTAATTACCGTACGCACCGTAGTTGTTCATCGCGTGATTACAATATAAAATTAAATTAAAATATGACAAATGCCCAGTCGAAATGAGGAAAGTTGCTTTACATGATTTATGATATATAATTTAAATTATGTCCGTGCTGTATTTAATTTAGTTTACTTGAATTTCAGGTATAATAGCTTGTCTGTCCATTTTCGGACCAGCTACAGCATTTGCCATTGGAGCTCAGATCAGCAGAATTTACGTCACACTGGAAGGTAATTTATCATTAGATAGGATGACCGGACAAATCCGACAAAAATCTAGTGCTTGTTTCACAGGCCTATTTTTACCTGGTGAATCATTGTTTGCTTACATTGTTGTCTACGAAATTTTTTTTCTTCGCTGGAGGAGATTTTTGAAACAAATTCTTGGATTTTTATTCGATTGAGGGAATAACCCACAATCCAGAAAGATTTATATAATGTTTTGAAGAAGGAAGCCGGTGATCCCAAATATTGCGAACAAGCAAACTAACTATACCACGAGTCAATGAACCGACACATTACTCAGCGTAACAAATTGGGGATTTTTCTCCCGATAAAAGCTGGTTGAATTATATCAGTTTTTGATCGATGGATCGATTTTATTTGCATATTAAAATCAAAATATCGCTAGAATATCCTGATGCTACTGTGAGGACACAAGTTGTTGGATTATATGATTTTCGTTTAATGGATAAGCTAATTATAAATTTAAACAGCAAAGTATTCGAATGTTACGATGCTTGCTTAAAGTGGCATGAGCTGCCAAAATTCACTCTTTTTTTCATAATTTCTGAGCTTCACGACAGTAAGAGGCTTTGAATGCCATCGAAAAACTAAATGATTGGCGTTGGAATGAGGAAAAGTCATACAGTATGTGGCCTGTACGAACCGAAAACGTGTTCGAAAAGAAAAAAAATTTAAATAACCGGGATGACCATTCATTCATTCTAAGCCAAAGTTAGTTCAAAACAATACTTTATCGTACATTTTCGAGACTAGAAGCACTAAAAAGATTCTGAATTATACGTCTTGAGAACATAATTTTAACATTCTGTTTTAACGTCAAAATATCAACATTTTGGAAGAATTGGTTTATTTACATGAGATGTCATATAATGGTAACTTGAACTTTGGGGCACTTGAAACCTGTGGGGTATCTTAGGTCTTGGTTCCGACGAAACGCTTCAGGGTTCTTGCTGCACAAAATATGTCTTTGATACAAAATATGTCATTCTGAGGGCAGTTGTCATGACGCCATATCTCTTCACTATGGTATCCAGTGGCAACTAGGCTTCGTTTGCGATGCGACTGCTTTGTGAAACGAGCCCCTGTACCATTGTGGACTATTTTGCGAAAAGCTGGACGAGGAAAAATGGTCAAGGAAACACATGAAATTCGTCTTAATATTCAGGTAGTCTACCGTTAGATAATTAGACTGAAATGATCTTCACATTGGACCAATAAACAGCCAATGAGGATTAATGCTTTATGCCGCACTCAAGATAATGTTTCACTTATATGGCGGCGTTGCCAGATTTATTGGCGAAGGAATCTGGGCTCGTTGTCTGGCAATCGGGATGAACTGATACAAAAGTTAACCTCGAGACAACTCCGATTAAGCGTATCTGTCATTCCTGTATGTTAAAAAGGCTCTCTTTAATGGGGAGCAGGGCGGCGAAAAACAGTTTTATAATAGTTAGTGTAGATTCCGTGGTTAAATTTTATCTCGTAACTATTTAGACGCCATTTTCTTAGATAATACATTAGTTTTTCTCTCATTTTAGAAACTGAACTGAGTGTAATGGATCCTCGATGGATTGGTGCATGGTGGCTTGGGTTTCTGATATTTGGTTTTGCGGCTCTCTTGGTATCAGGTCCGCTGTTTCTATTTCCCAAATACATGGTGATCAAATCAAAACACACAGAAAAGGTACGAGTGGCAACAAAAGAGAGACTGCAAATACAAACCCAACATGTCGGATTTTTAAAAAAGCTCAAAGGTATGCATATTATTATTTGCATAACAATACTAATTTCATTTTTGTTTGACAATAACAATAATCATCCAATGAGTTTCCCAAAAGTGGCCCAACAATTACGCCTAAACTGACTAAATAACCTACATATACATTTATGTCCGTCCCTTTCTCAGTGTACCAATATTCTTGCCAACAGCTGAAGATGCGTATGCATACTTATCAAAGTGTTCCAACAATTCTACTGACTAAGGCCAAGCTCATGTCAGTCGTCAACCTAATGAAATACCATGAATTTTAGTTTATTAAAGATAAAGAGAATCTTGATATTTTTAATGAGAAACGAGAGGTGGTCTTGCCAGCCCGAAGGGTGTCAAAGAATTCCCAGAAAATTGATCAAATGGGTTCTGACGATGATGATCATCACAGATATTTCGGTCTACTTGTGAACAACACAATGTTCACAAGCAATTAACTTCGTGGTGATGCCTTAATGCATGGATTTAACGAATGCTGACATTTCAGCTGTTCGTAGTTCGCTGCACTGGGCCAAATTTTGATATCGAATCTTTCAAAATGATGTTATAAAAAGTTATAAAACTTTCAATCATGTAACGTTTTTTGCCACCCTTTTTTCCTTTCTCATTACACGTCTCTTGTCTTACTTTCAGATATGGCCCCTACCCTCTGGGGCCTCCTAACTAATTTCACATATGTGTGCATCCTGGCCGCAGGGTCGGTAGATTTCTTTGCTTTGGCTGGTGGACTGTCGTTCGCGCCAAAATACTTTGAGGTTTTTTTTGGTCTCTCAATATTCAAGGCAAATATGATTATGGGTAGGTGACTTTGTTTTTATTTTTTCTGAGTGCGTGTGCGTAGGGGGAAGGGGTGGGGGGGGGGGGGGGATATAAACGTTTCGTCTCATACAGTGCAGAAGATTTCAAGGTGACTTTTGGTTTTAAATTCAAAATTGCAACGTATGTTCTCGACCTTGTTAAAGGGGGAGAAAACCACAAATCACTTTAGGATTCTGAAGAAGCGCGCTAATGTTTCCTTTCCAACGGTACCAAACACATATTTTTGCGATTTTTTTACCCCTGACAGTGAAGTTAATAAAAGACCCCAATAAGCAAAACAAATTGGTAAACTTTCAAAATCTCCCGTTTAAGCCTAGGTTAAATTCATCCTCTTCATGGCCTTCGTAACTCTCCGATATGCCACGCGTACCATTTTTATGCTATCCACATGTTCCTCAAAGCTTTCTTTATAATTTAATGTAAGTTTTGAGAAACTGAAAATAATTTTCTGGAGATTGGAATGCTTTGAAGACAGTGAAATTAACCTGGGTTTAAATGGGAGATTTTGAAAGTTGACCAATTTCTTTTGTGTATGTAACATAATACTGTATTTTATAAACTGCCTCATGTCCCATGAAAAATAGCAAAAATATGTCTTAGTACCATTGGAAAGGAAAAATAAGCGCGCTTCTTCTGAACCATAAAGTATTTTTTTGTTTTCTTTTCCTTTAATAAATTGATATGGGCGTCCAAATTGAAAACTGTTTCCTAAGATTCCAGTTGTGAGCAATACGAGGGTATAAATGTCATCGAAAACTATTATGGATGACGTTGAAAAAAAGTAGTCGGGCCTGAATTCCTCGTAGATTCTATTTTAAAGTGCCATGATCCGACGCAGCTCGCACGTCTTCCATAAAATCCGCCTTATGTAGAAGAGTTGCCAAGTTCTCGCCAAAGGTCAGGGGTTTCCTACGGGCAATGAGCCTGGTTTACTCCCCCACTAAACCTGACAACGCCGGCATATACGTGGAATATTCTTGAGTGCGGCGTGAAACATCAAGCAATCAATCCACAAAATCTGATTAAGACAATTAAAGGCTTAATGCTGTAAGTGGAACTAAGGGAAATTCACACAGTATGACGCCTGTACCTAGAGAAATTGTGTTTGAGAACCAAACAAAATTGGAATTCTGGGACATGCGAATATTGTTGTTTTGCCTTAAAGGAGCATGAGCTGCCAAAATGTTGATATTTTGACGTTGATACAGAATGTTTAAATTATCGGCTATTTTTCCTAAGACGTATAATTCAAAGACTTTTTAGTGCGCCTAGTCTCGGGAATGTACGTTAAAGTATTGTTTTGAGCTAACTTTTGCTTAGAATGAATGAATGGTCCCGGTTATTTAAATTTTGTTTACTTTTCGAACACGTTTTCGGATCGCACAGGCCACACACTGTATGGATTTTCCTCATTCCAACGCCAATCATTTAGTTTTTCGATGGCCTTCAAAGCCTCTTACTGTCGTGATGATCAGAAATTATGAAAAAGTGTTAAATTTGGCAGCTCATGCCACTTTAATTACTTCTAACTTGAACACCCAAGATTGGTATCACTTAAAATCAATCATTGGCACATCTCGAGAGCAATTTCAGAACATGTCGCTCACTCTATCTAAGGTTCAACCACGATATTCCTTCACCACACAAAGCGTAATTAATTAAGCTGGATCTAAATTAATTATCCCATGGCCATTCTAAACCCCTGATTTTACTCCCCCCCCCTCCCGCCTCACTAAAGCTCGTAAGGCTGTCATATAAGTGAAATAATCTTGAGTTCGGCGTAAAACGTAAAGTAATCAATCCGCATTCAAAACGGAATCACCTACAGACTGTCTCTCTTTTTGTCAGGTACAACCACAATTGTAGCTGCCTCTACCGGAATGCTTGCTGGTGGATTACTTACAACAAAGTTCAAGCTCAAACTACAGGGATGTATAAAGTTTGTGATAGTTGCCAGGATATGCTCGGGGCTGGTGATATTCATTCCTTTATTTTTGGATTGTCCTCCTCAACCTATAGTTGGTCTTACGGAATACGGGTACGTACTCTCCTAAAGTAAAACTCTTTGAAACGGGCTAATTAAAGATTGCCTAGTGGTCAAAATGGACCCATACGATGGCCCCAATACCGCAGTAATTTGACATTGAAAATAAATTATTGCTACCAAATGTGCCGAAAATATAACTCCTGTCTGTCTTCAACCTAGTGAAATGCCATAGGTTTAGTGTATTACAACAACATATGCCTGGGTATAAAGGTTTAAATCACATACCCTCTTTTTAACACAATTAAAAATGTAATTGTCTCCAGTGGCATGAGCTGTAAATTTTTCTCTTAATACAGAAATTTTAAATTTATGGCTATTTTTTCCACACAGTACACACAAAGAGCTTTTCGTTGATATCAGCCTCATGGTTGTATGTTAGGTAATTAGAAATATTAAACATTCAAAAATAAACTCCCGCTGAGGTATGCATTCAAAATCAATGGGGCGTGCCGATCTCTGTATATAATACACCGCTGAACTGTAAGGTTATCCAAATAAAACAACAGCGTCGTCTTTTGTCATGTCCAGTCAATCGTCAAAAACAAGAATCGGTAAGAAATACCCTGGAAATTTTCTGGGACATTAGCAAATATTATCGGCGCCCTCTCGGGGGTGTAGACAAGTGACCAGCAGGTGAAACTGCTACATCGCCTGGTACCTACCGAGCAAAATGTCCCGCCTACTTTCTGTTTCAAATTAAACAGCGATATATTTCTTCAAGTTGATACAAAGTATTGAATAATTTATGATTCTGTGGCTTAGTTTTTCAACAAGCTGCAAATTCCCTCTTTCTCTAGACAGTCTGAATTTATAAAATATCTTAATTTTGGCAGCTCCTGCCCCTTTAAAGGCCCACTTACCGCGAAAATCCGGAATATTGTTTACATTAAAAAAAACGACCGTTTTCTGTATTTTTCCCAGACAATATAAGTTAGGAACTTTCTATTTTTACCAAAATTTAAAAGTTTGGACGTCATTTTGTATTTTTAATTTGAATGTGAAAATTTGAATTGTTAGGTGCCCGTAATGTCAACAAACTTCGAACCGGGTCGTGTGCAAAAGTGCCGTAGTGGTTTGAGTCGTGCGGGCGATCTAACGACAAAGTATAATTTTACGAACTTTATCTAGGAAATACATACTAACGATCGAGTAAGAGGGACTATAAAAGCCTGGCGAGTGCAAACCACAGACAAAAAGGCTTGGATGAGAGTAGCCAACACTTAAGTTAACAAACACTGATCGGTGTTGTTGTTGTAATCGAGCTTCGATTCTTCGTTCGTTTTTCACCCTCATTTATACATTCTAAACCTAATTGGACAAGCTTTATGTGTGCTATGTTTAACTTTAGTGGTTTTAGCTGTGGTAAGCAAGTTGGTTTTCTTAACAAATGTCAAACAGGTTACGGCGGCAAGGGGGTCTTTAAAGGAGCTACAATATTTTTATTAAATTGACATTTTTGCAGGGTAAAGGGTACGTATGGCAGGAGTGCGCCACCTGTAAACAACTCCTGCTTAACGTGCAGCTGCCACGATAGCCCATATTTCCCGGTGTGCGGATCGGACGGTAGAAGTTATTACTCGCCTTGTGTGGCAGGATGCTCCAACAAAAAGGTGAAGGAATTGACCTATCATCGTTAACGAAAAGCAATACGAAAAGATCATTTTGAGGCAAGCTGCTTTGAGCCGGAGAATGATCTAATGAGGAGGAGCAATTTTCGGTGTCTACGGAGCTAATTTTTTTAAATAAAAACTTCACCATCGTCCATGGTAAACAACAGGAAACCCATAGACTCCTCGAATGTAAACACATGTATTGGCGTCACCCAAGATCGCTAACAGCACCAAATTCAGGGGAAGATAAGTCATGTATGGATTTTAACATTGGTTGTTCGAGGCCCAAAATACCATGTTTTTGGAGTTCAATAAAAAATTAAATTATCAGTAAATCTTAATTTTTATGCTCCTAAGTTATATCATTTTATAACAATAAACCCGGTCTGAACCCGTTAGATTAATCATCAAGGTATTTTGATTTTCACTGTTTATTTTGACTTTGCATTTACACAGGGTTACCAATATAGCAACTGTTCTTGTGTGCTTGGGTCTGAAGTGACCGGAAGAAACGTGACTGAAGATTTCACCGCAACTCCTGGGCTCTGTCCCAACGAATGTGGCCTCATCTATGTATTCGTTGTGGCACAAATCTTGGGGGGTTTTCTAGGAACCATGTCAGCTATGCCTCAGACGATAGCTGCGTTGAGGTAAATGTAATGTTAATATATGTAGTATGTAGATAAGCTGCCAGTTACTCACTCCAGGCAAAGAGCCCAGTTCCCTCGCCCACTGAACCTGGCAACGCCGCCATATATGTGAAATAATCCTGAGGGTGGTGTAAAAAATAAATCAATTGAATAATGGTAATATATATAAGGAGTACAGGTAATACATGCTTTTTTCTAAACGGAAGAAAAAGAAACCTCACTAAATTCGGTACTAGTACCGGAGGTTTTTTTTTACCTTTCCGGGATTAGGGGCCTTGGAGGGTTTTCCCCATTGTCTTTATACGCTGCCTAGCTAAAGTTATGAAATCACATCAAAGAGCGAACCTCTGGCTGGGGCGTAGCCTACATCCAACAAAAAGCCCGAGATCAAAAATAACGATTTCCTAACTGTGTTTGAACAGAAAAAAAATATTCGTACATGTAGTAGCTCGTGTTTTTAGATGACCATCTCGACATGCCTCGAACGGAAATTATCTTATCTGAGAAGCATTTCTGTAAACATACTTGTTCTAATATTTCCGTTTGGTTTTCAGGAGTGTACGAGCGAAAGAGAAGACGTTTTCTGTAGGATTAGGTTCATTTGTATATTCCCTCCTAGGTAAGCAATTATTTTCAGTAAAACTAGAAATAAAATCGAAAAGAGCTATATTCTTTAAATACGACGAATGAATCAACGAACGAGAGCAAACAAACAGAACAATGAATTAAACTGTGAGAGAAAAATAACATAAAAGGGCATTTTCGTAGGGGTGGGCGGGGTGGGGGTGAGGCGAGGGTTAGTCCTTTCTCTTTAATCAACGTCAAGCAATAAAACAGTCCCTGTGTCAGTGTAAAAAACAAATTGATAGAATCATTTTTATTTTGCCTTCTAGGTTGGACATTAGGCCCAGTGATCTTTGGCTACATTATAGACGGAACCTGTATACTGTGGAATAGTTCCTGCTCAAAACGAGGGTCGTGTGCTATCTATGACGTGTACAAAATGAGAAACACCTTAAATCTGATCGCCCTCGGGGCGCGGGTTATCTGCATTATAATCTTCTCCATATGTTTAGTAAACTTAAAATACCGGGCAAAGACTGAAGAAGACCAGGAAAGGGGAGATAATGCAGATCAGAAAAAGAAACTCAACTTGGAACATTCAGTCAATGAATTAGAACCTGTCAGAATATCAACATTGTAGATTGTGACGTAAGTTTTATGACGTCATAGGAGGGGATAATATGGCACATGGCAATCAATCTGAACATACAAACGTGGGTGTGCAATCATGCGTGTCGCTTCGGAGTGCTTAACAAAGCGTTCACTTCAAACAAGATCCCTCTTCCATACCATAATTTTTCGAGTGATGTCATAAGACCTATTGCTATAGCTGATTTCAGTCATTGAGAATTAGGTAAACGTGTATATATTGTATATTTATGAACACTAAAACACACGGGCACAGGAAAATTTTCTTGTCTAAAATAACCATGGAGGCAAGTTTATTATTTTGTTGAAAAGCGGTATATCATTTAGACCTTTATACCCCATCATAAGTTGTTGTAACAAAATAAAACCAATGATATTTTTATGCGTGTATAGAATTGGGCGTTTACACGTACCACGAAATTCCTTGCAAAGAGTTGTAGGTGGTGTAGAATTTCTTGTTTATTGATACAGTATTAAAGTGACACTGGCGGGTTACATTCGCTCCTTAACGGGAATCATCGCCCAGTATTGTGTATATTTTCTATAATACATCTGCTAATCAGACGTAAAAGTGAATTGGCGTTGGATGAAAAGTGGCGGAGAGCAAAGGGAAGTAACTTTGTACGAAATGACGTCACTCCGCGAAGCCCTATAGATGATATGAAACTAGATATAGACGAATGACCGTCATGGAAGACTTTAACCTTTTTTATTCCTTGCTATTTTTTCTGCATTTTTAGAGAAAAGAAATCACTGTGATACATTTTAGGGAACAGTCCCTGTGGATTGAATAAGTGCCCAAGAAGGCTTAGCTTAGTTGGCTATTCATTTCTTGAAATAAAATGATGTTTTATTTTCTATTCAAATAATATTACAAATTAGAAGGGGCTCTTATTAAAAGAAGGAGTTGCATATGAACAAATACTTGTATTGTCGCTATATTCAGATTGTCATTTTGTGGTAATTTGTGTATGAAATAAAAAAAACCCAACCATCCAGTAACATTTTTATAAAAGGACCTTTTCCATCACCATGTCCTCTCCCCTGCCCCACCCAAAAATACTAATTGATTCATTATTTAGACTGAATGGGGTTTCAACTTTGTGCTTCTTCCGACTTGCTCAAATTCACCCTCTTTGCTGATGACACCAGCCTATGTTTTTCCTCCCCAAATGCCAAAGAGGCATTTTCAGTCATGACAGAAGAAACTCTTAAAGTATCTGCATGGCTGTCACCAAACCACTTCACCATTTCTTTGTAAAAGTCTCTGATATTCACTCTTACCCGACTCGAACACTCACCTTTAATCTTCATAGACCTTTCAATTCATCCGTACTTGCTTCTCACTCACTTCGTTTTTCAGGGCCACGTGAATGGAACAGTCTGTCAACTACACTCAAATCTACTATTTTACAGTCCTTGTTCAAATCTAAATTAAAATCTTGTTTCCTCGAAAAAGTATAATTTGAATAATGTCATTGTATGAATTATAGATATGACGTTTTTATTTGCAACATAAAATACAACATAATCTTTAAATCTACCATACATATATTATATAATTTGCCAACTAAATGGGTTAGAACAAGTCTTCGGACTTTATTCCCGCCAGGACATCCTTGCATACCACAATCGTATTCTCGCGAGAGCTGCTTTAGATGTGGCTATAAAGACAGACTGTTTTGATATCTGGACTTTAGGACTAGGCTAACTTCTAATTTGCGATTGTGCCTACCACAAACCAAAGGAAAAACTTAAATTGTGCTAAAAATATTGACTTCAGATACAAAAACAAAACTACACGGTGTCACACTGGGTATATTGTCCATGTTAGGAGTAGGCCTATAGGCGTCCGGACCAAGATGGTGGATAGTGACTTAATAATTCATGTGATACATACAGTATAAAAAAGACTACAAAACAGTATTATTTAATGAAGGAAAATAAATAAACAAGACGGACATTTACAATATGCTAATATATACATCTATGTACAAAATTACACTGATATGCAAATATAAATATGCTACATCAACTATTTAGTATAACATATAGGTGAATACTCATTGAATAGTTTTTTAACCGCAAGTTGGTCTTGCCTACGGAAGCCTATTGGTGCCAAGATTTGTTATTCGAAATATTTTTTTTTTCTTTAAAAAAAAGTTGTAACTACGAGCAAAAAAGTCGTAATTACGAGAAAAAAGTTGTAATTACGAGTTTTTGTTTTTTTAATTATTATTTTTTTTTCATAAAAAAGTCGTAATTACGAGAAAAAAAGTCGTAATTACGAGTTTTTTATGAAACCATGTAAAACCCTAACGCATGCGCGTAGCTATAAATATGGATATAGTGTGATTCAAACGACTGACGTTGTTGCCCCCATCCCATTTTTTTATTCCTCATTCTCTGTTCCAAGTCCTTTGTTCGAAACGATTTTGTTTATTGCTAATAATAAATAACTAATTAAAGGAGAAGAAAACAAAAAAAACAACATGCAATTGTATCGAACGGGATCCCATAGACCATCGTATTCATGTGTGTGAGTCTTGCACGTGGTTTACGGTGTGAAAATACAATGAAAATGAATCTGCCAGACGAGCTCGTGCTCGATCGTGAGTGGAGCGCGCCATTGACGGTTTGAAATTGACCGGAAAAGGTATTAGTAGATTACTTCCCTTGCGAGCTTACCATATTTTGTATGGTTATAACATGCAATGTCAGCGGTGAGACTACCTTTTCTGAAAATTCTACAACGATCCCCACAAGTCGCGTAGAAAACATATGCAGCCTTTCCCGTCTTCCCAAAAGGTTGATTTACTAGCTATAGAACATTTCAGAGTTGGTAGAGTGTTCGTCTTCTCTTATTAGCGCCTCGAAATGATCGAATTAACCTAGGTTTAAATGGCAGACTTTCAAAGTTGACCAATTTCTCTTAAAGGCCCACTTGCCGCCGTAGCCTGTTTAAATTTGCTAAGAAAACCAATTTACATGAGCTTACTACGACTAATATAACTAAACTTAAACATAGGGCACATAAAACATGTCTAGTTAGCTTTAGAATGTAGAAATGAGATGAAAAACAAACGAAGAATCGAAGCCTGATTACAACAACAACGATCAGTGTCGGTCAACTTTCGTGTTGGAGTACCCTCAATTCAGGCATTTGTATCTGTGGTTTACACTCAAACAATAACCAGCAGGCTTTTCCAGTCGCTGTTAACCGATCGTCAGTCTGTATTTCTCAGATAAATAGGCCTACGTAAAATTACACTGTGCCGTTAGTTCACTCACTCGACTGAAACATAAAATCGCCAATAGGGGGCAGATCGCTTTGTTTACGTTCCGGGTACGTAACAATTCAAATTTTCAAATTCAAATTAAAAATACAAAGTGACGTCCAAACTTTTAAATTTTGGTAAAAATAGAAAGTTCCTAACTTATATTGTCTGGGAAAAATTCAGAATACGGTCTTTCTTTTTTAATGTAAACAATATTCCTGATTTTCGCGGCAAGTGTGCCTTTAAGCTAGCGAGTGACTGGTGGCCAGGCGTATACTGATTGGCCGATCGGGACACACAGCTAAGCTCTGCTGTGAAGATGGCTGCCGAGTCAGTTTAGACGTTCTTTCATAGCGATTGTTTACTTCCTATAGCACAGTTTGGCGAGGAAAAATCGCAGAAATGTGGTTTTGGTACCGTTAGAAAGGAAAATATGTCGCGCCTGTACTGTATTTACTTAGTTCTTTCCTTTTCTTCTCCTTTAAGGCTTTGATTCTACCTAAGGGGAGACGAGTTTAATTCGACCCCATTATAAGTTACTTTTGAGAAAAACTACAGCAGTGAATTAAAAACTTAAATGCTGCCTTTATTTCGGGATATTTCTTTTAAAAAGTGTTCATAAAAAAACGGTCTGATGGGGGTCAATTCGACCAGCAACTCAAAAGGGTTATGGTGTTTTATTAATTGGGCAAGATGGTGACGCTCCTTATCGGTTCATCTTGTACTGAACATTTCTATGCGGCACAAAAGGTGTGTTCAATAGTTGTTAGTGTCAGAATTTTTTGTTGATTGATTGATGTTCTTCGCAGCACTCAATATTATTTCACTTATGTGGTGACGTTACCATGTTTAGTGGGAGAGGAAACCGGGCCCAGTGCCTGAGGAAACCCCCGACTTTCGGCGAGTGCATGACAACTCTCCCACATACAGCCATCGAGTGAGAACGTTTTCCTTTTTTAGGAGTCTGAGTGGGATTCGAACCCGCGCCGCATCAATGAGAATTAAGAAAAATCCCGAAAGAAAGGCAGTATGTAAGTTTTTAATTCACTGCTGTAGTTTTTCTCAAACTAAACCCCGTCTCCCCTTATAGGTAGAATCAAAGCCTTAATTAGTTATTATTAGCATTAAACAAAATCGCTTCGCACAAAGAACTTGGAACAGGGAGTTAGGAATAAAAAAATGGGATGGGGGCAACAACTTCAGTCGTTTCAATCACACTATAGCCATATTTATAGCTACGCACATGCGTTAGGGTCTTAAACAGTTTCATAAAAAAACTTTTTTTTTATGAAAAAAAAAAGAATTAAAAAAAACAAAAACTCGTAATTACGACTTTTTTCAAAGTAAAATAAAAATGATTCAAAAAACAAAAACTCGTAATTACGACTTTTTTTTAAAGAAAAAAAAAAGAATGAAAAAAACAAATCTTAAAAAAAATATTCTTAATTTGGCACTAATAGGCTTCCGTACTTCCATAGGCTGTACATCCAAATTTGAGGGATGAAATTATAATATAACATACAAGTCAACGAAAGCTGAGTATGAAAGCTCAAACACCAAGTTAGCGCATGTGGTATGAGTACCCTTATACATCCGTGTAACGTCGCAACAAAATCTCCTGAATGCCAGTAGAGGTTGTTGATAAATTATGTTCCGGCAACATAGCCCAACTTCCAAGGTTTATGTATGTATTTAGTACAAATACGAGGAAATCACTTCGCTGCCTGTGCGCCGAGGGCTTAGGCCACCAGGAAGTAAAACTCAACTTCCAAATTGACCTATGTATTTAGCAAGTCGCAATACATCAAAATCACTTCGCTGTCAGTCGGCGGATGGTCTTATAGGTCAGGAATTAAACTTCAGCTCCCATGTTGGCGTACGTACTTAGGGAATCTAGATACGCACATATCACTTCGTAACAAAACTCATATTGCCCCTGAAAGTAAAATGTAGAATCGTTATTGTATGCATTTCCTGTATGGGTATTGGACATGGTAAAAGTTCAAGTCAATTTTGGAAGAAACATCTTAGATTCAACCACCCAGATCAAAAGCTTAAAACATAAATGAATCTCTAAGGAATATGCAAAAGCAGGTTACCAGCCAATCGTTAAACCACATATTCAACAATAACAACCCCCCTCCCCCGCCATCCACTCCTTGGGAATTGGGGATAAATATGGACCTATTATGCAATCACACACATATTGTAAACCAGACATTCTTGCCTGTACAGTTATTTATCCTCCACCTTTGAATAAGTTGAGTTGGATTAATACATACCAGTTTTCTTTAGTATAAGATCATACCTTGCATTTTGAAATCGAACTCGGTCGAAAAGAACAAAAGCTCTCTGACACAAACCTTACACAATTCAAGTTACTCTTTTACTCTCTACGAGCTCTACCCACGGGCCAGCTATGAAAACAAATTGTTTCGCCTTGGTTTAATACATACCAGTGTCTGTAAGGAGTTTGGGCAGCATCCCCTGAAACGTTTGGCGGCAAGCAACACGTTGACTTTCCCTTCTGTATTGAGGGAATCTATGATGAAATCTGAGACACCATAAAGGCCAGATCTCTCCAAACCATCTCTGTAACATATTTAATCCACGCTGAGTTAACACACGTTTATTTTTCTCAAAGCAAATCAGTCGACGGTATTTCTCAGAAAAAGTGTCCAAATTATGTTAATTTAATTCGTTTGCGCAATTCAAATCACTAAGCCACTAGTGTGCATGCAAACCCTGGGCGTTTGTTTACATTGCTGGTACCTGACAAATCAAATTTCAAATTAATAAAAACTAAATAATGATAAAAACTTTGAAATTTTGACAAAAATAAACATTTCCTTACTTTTTCTGTCTGGGAAGGTGAGTAAATAAAACAGTATTCTAAGTGTTCGCGTCGAGTGTGCTTTAAATATAATATTTCTGTTTACACTAACGTACGCAATGTCCACAAATTATACTAAACCCTACCATAGACCCTTTCGGTTTGAGAACTGACGCTTGCGCAGTAGCCTCGGTATATGACAAAATGAGCTACATTGAGTTTTCGGATCAATCTGATGTTGAAATCGTGCTCGTTTTGTCTGTGACGTAATGCGACAGAGGCGTGTTACAGCGCCAGCAACAGAGACCTTACGTCCTTACGATACACCTTCAACAACGTCGTGAAAAGCCTGTTCTAAACCGAAATGGTATATATAGCGACCGGATTGTCAAATAAAGTATTGTAAGCATGGCTTTATTAGAAAACAGATTGTAGCATTTGATTATAATAGAAAACCATACTCTCCAAATGACATTAAAAGCAGTGGTTAACTGCAGATGCTAATATACCCACATAGCAGCATAGCATTTGTAATCTTCTCCAAACAACGCACAAATAAGCTTTACCATTTTATAATGACAAAAATTCCGAACTGTACCTTGCCTAGAAACCGAAGAATTGGGGGAATAATTCTCATATTCCCCCAAGATATAATACCTACCTGTCCACACACATGCCTTTCAACCCTAGAAGAAAGAGCAACATGCATTTTACACAATAAAATTAAAAATCTTGTCCCTACTGTTCTATATATTATCCTATGTTAATGCCCTGTACAGGATGTCCATTATACACGCTGCACATGTGCAGTCCTTTCTTTTAAACTTCCTCTTTTCAACGCTTGTGGGCGTAGTAGTGAGGGGAGGTTGGGCCGGGCTTAACTGTTTGGACAGGTAGGTATCATATCTTGGGGGAATATGAGAATTATCCCCCCAATTCTTCAGATTCCCAAAGATAATACCTACCAATGCCCAAACACATGCCTTGAATGGCACAGTCCGGAGGAGGGATGAATACGCCGTAGAGAGCATTAACCAAAGGCAAGCATTTTTAGTTACAGGAAACACGCGTTCATAGTTTTAACTTTAGAAATAATTTTGGAATCGCAATCCCGACCCCGATGACACTTGATTCAGGCGAGGCATCCGTCTTGACGAGTGTTGCGCCATTACCAGGGGCCCCAATGAATAAAGATCGCCACGCACTAATGTCATATCACGAAGATAGTACGTCGCAAAGGTCGTCGGAGATCCATGAGCAAGCTCTCATAATATCCGACACCGAAACATTATTGGTGAGGGCCCAAGAAGCTGCCAAGACCCTAATTTCGTGGACACTGGCCCTTGCCAGAGTGGCCCTTTGGCGAGGGGTAGAACTGTAAGCTAACCTCATCACCCGTTTCAGCTGGGCGAATGGGGATGAACAACCTCCGTTTCCCATTCCTGTGGTCAGCTGTACGACTTAAGTATAACGCCAAGGCTCTGACCGGGCACATTAATCTATCGCCTTGTAGGTCAGAGGAAAGGAAATTAGATAGGGCGGGGATATAGAATTCCCTGGGCTGTTGGTCATAGGTTGTCTGATTTTTGGCAATGAACTCCGGGAGGGTTCGAACAAAAACTTCCGACCAGTCAGGGGTATGTCGTAATGAGGAGACATCCAGAGCGTGAATTTCCGACACCCTGGCTGCCAGGGCCAAGGCAGTGAGAAACGCAGTCTTAAGTGTGAGGAAGGTTAATGTTGTTAATCGGTTCAAATGGGGGTTCTGTTAAGGATAGGAGAACTCCCGCCAGGTCCCAATGTGGGGTCCTGGGGGTCCTAAGGGGTCTTTCTATGGCAAAAGACCTGATGATGGTGGAGAGGTTGGGGTTGGAAGCCACCAGCTGATCCGTGGCGAGCTGGACTACCCTAGCAATGGCTATCCGATAGCCTGCCACTGTTGCTGGTGCTAACGACCTGTCGAGTAGTAAATTGACAAAAAATCGCCTATTTGAGGAATAGAGGCAGACTCTGGTGCAATCCTTCGGGCGCTGCACCATTCGGCAAAGATTCTCCATTTAGCATCGTAAAAAGCTGCCGTGGACAATCTATTGGCCGCGAGGATGCGCTTGGATGCCTCGACAGAAAATCCTGCCTTAGTGAGGTGATACTTGAGCACGGCCACGTGCAGGTGTAGGGCCCCGAGGTTCTGGTAATAAACCTCCCGACGGGGCTGTCGGAGAAGGGTCGACCAGTCGGGTAGTTCTCTGGGCTGGTCGACTAGTAGTTCAAGTAGGTCGGGGACCATGGTTGAGCCGGCCACCATGGAAACACCAGTAATACTACGCACGGTTCTGTCCGCATCTTGGCTAGGACCCTGGGTAGAATTGCTGGTGGTGGGTAGGCATATGCGATCAGGTTGGACCAATCTGTCGTTAGGGCATCTACTGACCAGGCCAGTTGGTCCATTACCGGCGACACAAACACTGGTAAATTGTTGTTGTATCGAGTGGCAAACAAATCCACTTGGGGGGTCTCCCATACCTTGAAGATCTGGGTTACACAGTCTGGGTGTAAGGACCACTCTGTGGACTGGATTTGATTGGACCTGGACAGGCTGTCGGCCAAGACATTGCGGCGTCCTGGGATGTGTCGAGCTCGTATCGATATGTCCCAGCGTCGACATATCAGGAACAGCTCCTGAGTCTTTGTCAATAGGGCGGTGGAGTGGGTACCGCCTAGTTTGTTTATATAGGAAAGCACTGTTGAGTTGTCCGTTGCTAGAAGGACTACGCGACCCGATAGGGCCCGAGCGAAAACAGTCACTTTTCTCGAGACGGCCAACATCTCCAGCTCGTTTACATGTGTCAGTCTGTAAACTTCCAGGTCCGGGGCGGACACGTGTGCCCCCCACCCTACTCGTGACGCGTCTGTAAAAAGGTGACACGAGGGTAAGAGGCGGCAGGGGGGGGGGGGTGAAGGGGAACTCCCGGGAGGATATTCCGTGGGTTGAGCCACCAGGACAGAACCCAGGACCGGTCTTAGATGGAGGCGCCCCAAAGGGGTCACGTCCTGGGTCGAGGTGAGGAGACCCAGAACCGACGCACACTGTAGGGCTGTACACTTTGGACGGCTAAGGAGCCTTGGTATTTGAGCCTGGATTTTCGCCCCACCTGTCTAATGGGGGGAAAGCCACGTCTCTCCATGTATTGTACGTCACCCCGAGGAAGGTCCTCTATTGACGGGGAACTAGGTCTGATTTCTGGGGGTTTGGAATGAAACCCAGCTCCACGAAAGTGTTCCAGACCACGTGGGACTGGCGTACAAGTGTTTCTGGATCCGAGTGTCTTAACAGAGCGTCGTCCAGATAATAGTGGAACAGAATCCCCTGGGAATGGAAGAGGGCCGCTACAGGAGCTAGGAGCCTGTTGAATACCTGTGGAGAGTGGGCAAGGCCAAAGTAGAGGACCATGAACTGGAACCTTCGCCCCCCCCCAATCTGAAAGCGGAGGAACTTTCGGTGGGGGGGGGGGGGGAGAAATCGGGACGTGGAGGTAGGCATCCTTGAGATCCAAGGACGTCATCCATTCGTCCTTTTTTATGGCTGTTCGGATGGAAGCAAAGGACTCCATACGAAAGGTTAGTGGCGGGGCCAGAAATAGCCTGTTTAGCCGTTTTAGGTTGATAACTATGCGCCCGTCTTTTGGACCTTTTTTTGCAACCAGAAAGACGGGGGAGAAAAACCCTGGGGAATGATCGGTCATGGGGTCCAGCTCCTGAACTGCGCCCTTTCCCAATAACAAGTCCACCGCCTTGAAGAGTTCGGTAACTTGACCTGGGGGGTGGACTGTGAAGGATTCCGGTGGGGAAATTCTGAGGGGTGGAACTTGAGTGAACGACAGACGTAAGCCCCTCGAGATAAGTTCAAAGACCCAGCGTTCCGGATGGATACATTTCCAAACCCGAATAAATTCCCGGAATCCACCCCCGACGACGCCCTGAGGTTGCATCAACGGAGGTGTCGACTGACTGGGCAAATAGACTACCGACCGTGCGATGCCCTGCGCACGGACGGCCCCCTCAAAATAATCGCCTACCCCTTGGGGTCCCACTCGAAGTCCGTGTTTTGGGGGGTCGAGGACGTAAGCTCGGAGGTTTGCGACGTTCTGGACTGCGTGGGCGGGATGCCTGAGGAGCCGTGAACTTACGCCTTTTGGGGGGGGGAGGTTTTTTCTGTGCCGACGACTGACGTTTCATGGGCGGTCTGTAAGCGCTCAATAGAGTATGCATTGGTTGGATAACTTTATGTGATGCGTCTGCAAACAAGTTTGCTGATACTGGTGAGGCTTGTCTTAGCGCCCGTTTTACTTCCTCTGGGATCCAGGTTGGCAGGGCCTCTATTAGGGGCACCCTTCCCGCGTCAGTAAATTTGACAGACGAAAAGGCCGCCGCTGCCAGAATATCCGCATCCACCCTAGACGCCAAATTGAGATATTGATAGATCAATTGAAGATCTTCCGAAACCGTCACCGGGGGCTGTATGAGCTCAATGGTACGGCTGGCCCGGTTTAAAAGCTGTCGTATGGCCAACAGGAAGAAATCCAGGTATGACGCCATAGCCACCGTGGTTCGCGCTAAACCTTCCAACTCTACCGTTTGGTTATAGGTAAAAGAGATATGATTGATTGTTTGGTGTTTTGCGCCGCGCTCAAGATTATTTCACTTATATGGCGGCGTTGCCAGCTTTATTGTGGGAGGAAACCGGGCTCTATGCCCGGAGGAAACCCACGACCTTCCGTTGGTAGCTAGCAACCATTCCACATAGGTCGTTCGGGTAAAAACCCAGTCAGAAAATTTTCCATTTTTTTTTGGACTGAGTGGGATTCGAACCCGCGACCCATTGGTAGAAGGCTGTTCAGACTATCTACTGAGCCACGGAGGCCCCTAAAAGAGATATGAGGTCTAGGCGGATGACCATTTTGTAGTGAGTCCAGGAAACCTACATCCTAACCCTGCGTTTATCCGCTCTACGACGTCTGTCACCGCCGCTGATGGGAGGAGAGACGATCGATGTTTGGACTGCGCAGGTATTCCTGCCATGGTAGGAATCCTAGCGGATCGCACCTCGGGCAGTGGTTCCAAATTAGGTACCAACCGGTAGATGTGGTCTAGAAGTTCAGAATAAGACCAATCCCGCTCATCTGTCTCCTTGCTGCATCCCAGACGGAGCCTTCTCCTGAGATTTCTGAATTAGAATCTGGGTAAGGGATGGCGGCGCTCCGTCGACCGAGTACTAATCTGGGGGTATGACTGGTCAGGTCTCATCATGACCTCTTGGAACGCCTCCTGGCATTGAGACAGATCCAGACCCTGAGGACTGGCACGTTGGCAAAACTCCTGGGACTGGTTGTCAGGCGGAACGACTCGTGTACCTGGACGTACAGTCGTGGTCGAAGACGCCGAGGATTTAGGTCGTGGTGACCTGGGCTCTGCCATTGCTCCCCCTCGAGACCATTGGGTTCTAGCGAGGAGTCGAGCAATATAGTTCCTAAAGCCCTCCAACGTCTGTTCCATAGCCTCCAGACGTTGGGAATCCGACTGTTGGTGGGTTTCAGCCTGCTGTGGAGTCGGATCGCTAGGCAAGGTGACAACAGGTTCTTTGGTATGGATGGGCATGGTGGGCCAGATGGTGGGGGGTGGGGGTCCGACGTCCGCGACGACTATCCGTGGTAGTGGCGACTAGGGGCGTGCTAGTCCTTGACTGGTTGGTTGAGTGAGGCTGTCGACAGAGAAAAAAAAACATTTCAACAGTAAGCCAATGTGTAACTGGGGGAAATCTGATGATCGCCCCCCCCCCCCTCCTCGAGGACCTCCTGGGTTTGCTAGATTTGCCCGTCCTGAGCGTTACTGAGGCGCTCCAGGACCGACTCTCTTTTCTTACTCTTCTTTTTTTTTCGTTTGAGAGTCTGACAACGGAGACATCCGCGGCGGGCAACGATGCAAGTCCAAAATAATTGAAAATAATAAAAAATAATCGAAATTAATTCATAATTAAGCATCATATACCGTCAGACTAAACCCAGTGGGTGTTAAACACCCCCTATAGGGTCCAAGAGGAGTTGAAGTGAATCAAGAGTGAACTCATAACTACCCAGCAACACAACCACGTGGAGTGAATAAAACTGGACCCTTAATGATACCTGACAGGTAGAAATCTACAGAGTCCAAAATCCCATCAAATATCAAAAATATAAAACATTTTCTGCTCAGAGAACCTGCCATAGCCTACAGGGAGGTGTCTAACCACTAGGGACAGATACATTTTAAACCCAAAACAAATTAGATTGGAGAAAGTACAAGAAAAATATACTTAGAATTTTTTGCAATGTTACTTCTATCAATGCAGAGTTGAAAAGAGGAAGTTGAAAAGGAAGGACTGCACATGTGCAGTGTGTATAATGGACATCCTGTACAGTGCATTAACATAGGATAATATATAGAACAGACGGGACAAGATTTTTAATTTTATTGTGTAAAATGCATATTGCTCTTTCTTCTAGGGTCGAAAGGCATGTGTTTGGACATGGCTAGGTATTATCTATGGGAATATATGATTATTTGTCGGTAACCATACCTGCATACGGTAAAAATTGTCCCGCTGGTATCTTGGCGTTCCCAGATGGAGATTTGATTTTTAACTTCGACGAGTTGAGATGCGGACGGCAGAGGGTCCTTGCCCCATCCTATATAACAAAATACTGGTACTTCACGGGAAATGTCTTCTAAACTCTATAAAAAAACAGTAAAAGTCAGTCTAACAGACAACAGTAAATCATATAGCGACACAGCTAAGAATATTCTCTTTAATGAACATGCCCAAACCCACTGAAAGGTAGTTTGTAAAAACGCGTGCTATTCGACTGTTGTTTATATAGAGACGAGGTTTCCAGATGCCCAATGGCAACTTTCCTAGCTACAATTATAGCTAGGATGTTGTTGTTTTGTCGAATGAGAAAAAGTCACACCTCCAGGCCGAACTGTACTATCCAAGTCCACTGGATTACAATGGCCGCTTTTAGCTGTAGACGTCACTTTTCTGGCTGATAAGACCAAGGGGGATCCTTTTAGCTTGCCGTATCAGATGTTCGGGCTTGGAGATCGAAAAATTCATTCTAAGTGATGTTTCATGTAGACCGGCAATTGCAATGTGTTACTATATGACACGTCTTAATATCGGCAGTATTCTGTCTACTGACTGAGCCGCGGTACACTCTATCGTGTTCTCCACAAAGCAAAAACTAAATTGCTTTGGAAGAACTACAATCAAAATTGTTTTGGTGGGAATCAGGACTGAATTAGACCTGCCAAATAGGTCGCTGTTTTAATACGTAATATACAATAATACATAAGCTTACAGCTTATAACTTTAACAAAAAATTAAATTAGATCCTAAGATCAAGCGAATATTTTTTCACAGAATGTTTCGCGGGGAAAACCCTAATCTGGTCGATCCCTATCCATCCGAGCAACTGGTATAGGGCCTGGGAGTCTACCAAGGGATTTCGCGATATCCGGTGACAGATGACGTTTATTGATGATGTTGTCAGATCTATTAACGTTTTTTGTTCTACCACGTCACAACTGAGCGTCACATTCCAACGATAAAGGCTCTCCACATGCGTAATGATAACGCCGGTGAATTGTCACATTACTCCCGCTACATATTGGGCTGTTTTCAAACATATGACTCGAATGAATATAGATCTCGATAATTAGCCCGTTATTAGTACCCCGTCCCCTTTTCCTTCCCAACTAATTTACTACAATTATCTACCCGCATACAATATGCCGTAACGGTAACTCACCACGGACAGATAAGAAATCTTTAAAAAGTCGGACATCTTCTCGTCTCTGATATAGGAGACTTCCACGGAGTCGATCTGTAGAGGTGTTTTCCCCTTTGGTAGAAAGCTGGCGGACTAAAAATTGATTAAAAAAAAACAAATTACAGATATGGAGACGGATTGGAGTAAAATGAGAGGGAAAGCAAAGATATAAGTAAATCCAGTAGAGGCGCAGTAAATGTATCTTTCCAAAGGTACCAAAACCAATTATCTTCGATATATCTTAGTTTTAAAAGGAAGTTGTGAAGCGTTATCAGAGAACGACTTAATAACTCGGCTTCCATTCTCACAGCAAAACTAAGTTGGGTGTCTCGTTCGGCCAATCAACTTACAACAACTTCACCAGTCACTGCACTCGCGCAAGAGAAGTTGGTCAACTCTAGGGTTGTATTCGATTATGTGTTCGGCGTACGCCGAGGGTAATGTGTTTGGTCTTCAGTGTTTAAATTGATTGTGCAGGCACTAACGGAAGTAAGAAAACGCCATGGTTGCGATGATTAATATGGATAACATGGAAGCCATCTTGAAATCTGAGTGCACCCTGGCTACTTGGGGATTACGTGGCGTGGATAAATCAGTCACGTGATACACAAATTCCCCGCCGAAGAAAGTCGTTCGGTATAAGTTATCCCGTGTTCGGCGTACTCAGAATGCATAATGAACTGGACCCTAAGTCGAGTTCGATTATGCATTCGTCAAGTAGCCAGGGTGCACTGGGGTTTGAAGATGGCACCCATGTTATTCATATGCAGATAAACATGTAGTCATAGCAACCATGGCGTTTTCTTACTTCCGTTAGTTCCGGCACGTTCGATTTTAACAAATTACTGGATACCCAGTTCCTTAATTTAGTTCGTCTACCTGCTTAGTTGGATTTTCTTTCCGTTTAAGGAGAGGTAAGGTATCATTTTTTTACCTCGAGATCACGTCCCAACAGAAGAAGACAGGCATTCTCAAATTCGTGTACCATTCGCCAAAAATTCACAATCTCGTGTTTTCGAGGAACCTTTGTGGAAAATATGCTGACATTCTCTCGATCCGCCTGAAAGTATAAATAGAGCTAAATTGTTCATTTGAAAGTTTAGCCGATGGGAATTTTGTTATCTGACTGTGACCTCAGTCAGTAGACGTTCAGTTGGGAGAGCACGTCACCAATGGGGTGTGTGTTTTAATTCTTCTCCGCTCAAATCAATCCAGTTTGAAAATGTGGAAATTTGTTTGGGAAGATTTTTGTCCTATTTCTTTATGCAGTGTGATTACACAAGCGACACTTTAGCCTTTAGACCTGTATCGAAATGCAATTAATGATTATAGACATAGATAAACGTAAAAGATGACCTGCCATATCATGTGACACGTGGGAAAGTTCTAGTCTAGAATTTATTAATCATTGATAAAAACCTGTTGGTTATTAGCTTATTAGCTGTGACGTATCTTACCGGAAGTGACGTTGTATCAATGAAATTCGTTCCACCAGAAGAAAACCAAAACCGCTTCATGCCAGCTTAAATTAAAAACAAAAGTTATTGTAAATGTATCCTCTATTAACGGTGACAGGTAAAAATATGAGATTCTCGCGCTTTTTGATATCTTGCTAGATTTTCTAACGACACCAGTAGATTGAGTAGCCATCTTAATCCTCTTATTATGATGGAATCAGTTTCCCAGTTTCTCCACTTCCGCTTCTTAGCAGAGACAAAAGAACTGTATAGGAGTTTTAGTGAATTTTTTTCTTCTTTTTTTCCTATGCGCGTGTAATTTATTTTCTAGGCATATTTATGAGAACAGGTTAGGTAGATGGAGATCTAAAAGTTGGGTGTGCTTCACTCTGTTGACATAACTAAAAATACTTGTAAAATGACCTCTGCCATATGTTTTTGTTACTTTTGTCATGTCAACTCATGAGACAACATGTCAGCTAAGAATCTCACAAAGCGGCGTAGCCTAAGTTTTTACGCAACTGTCATGACAACCCATACTGTAAAGATACATAGCTTTGAAAGTTACGTCAAAAATACATCTACGCCTCTTTGTGAAAGAGGCTCCTGGTGTGTAGTTTTATTTTTAGATTGCTTAGTAAATTTAGCTGGGTTTATTTCAAAAACAAGCAAGGGTATACTATGAATACCATTTACCGTTCGTGCAACTTTTTTTCTTTTTTGTAAATGCAATTTACATTTATCATGTCGTTTTTTCTGACTTATTGTGGATTTCCAATGTAATTTATGAAGGTGATCAAGCTGTCTTATGGAGGTAATTTTTTGATTTGATTTTGTTTATTCACCATAAAAGATATATACAAATGAAGTAGTTAATTGGTATTAAGGTTCTCATACCTCTGTTCAAACTGTTATCCGCCGTCGTTGCTTCTTGGCACATCTTACATAGACTCTAGACAAACATAGAAAATGACGATAATATTACGCATATAGTGTAGTATGGTATATGAGTCAATTGATGGTTTTATCAGGAAAAGTCTTCATGGCGATCGCCTCAGACGGGTATTATTTCCAGAAAAAGCTCTTATGGACATTTTATATCTATTGATTCACAAAGCCTATGGTTTAATTTTAATACCATAAAACTCTAAATTTTGAATATAAAGAAAAACCATAAAAAGAAAAACAAGGAACAGTACTGGAGAGTTTTTTTTCAGTTGACCCTTCCCTGAAATATTATAATATACAGAGGAAGCAGTGCCGAATTTTACCTCGAATTTAGCTTGAATCTTCAGTTTGAATGTTGTCGATTTTAAATCCCTTAAAGTCAACTGGTCGCGATCCACAACGGACGATCGGCACAGATAAGCATCGCGGATCAGCCGATGAACGAAGGCATATTGCTCCTGTTGAAAGTAAAAATTGCAAAACATACAGCTTACACATACCGGTTTAGGTAAATTTGCTTTCTTTGGAATAGACATAACGGCTACTGTTTTTTTTTTCTTTGGGGGTGGGGGGGGGGGGGGGTAGTATCAGTAAAATTAATGAGTGCGACTTATATCATCAGCTGGTAGTAGATTTTCGAGCTCTTTGGCGTAAAAACTTATATCTTGGATAAGTGGATTTAAATTGTCAAAATAGCAGGAGAAGGTAATTTGAGGGTTAACAGCCAGATGCGTGAGGCGGCATTTTGGCGGTCACTGTAGATTTTTAAAGACTGTTATTTTTAAAAACATATCTATACTGTCCTAAAGCGACGGCCAAAAACTGTTCTAAAGTGACCGCCGAAATGCCGCCTCACGCATTTGAGTTTCAACTCTCAAATTACCTTCTACTAATAGCTTAATTATATCAGGATATCTTAGGATTCATTGTGTTTTAACTGGAGGGTATAACGAAATTCTCTGTTTTGAGACAATACTAGATTGACTGATTGATCAATGTTTACGCGGCCCTCAAGATTATTTCACTCATATGTCAGCCTTGTCAGGTTTAGTGAGGGAGTAAACCCCCGACTTTCGGCGAGTAGCTAGCAACTCTTCCGGCAATCGAGTAAAACGTCAATTCAAAAATGTTTCACTTTCTATTTGGTCTGCGTGAGATTCCATCCCGCGTCACATGGATGGAAGGCTTCTGTGGGGTAATCACTCTCATCGACCGAGGCAACGGGACTATATTAGAGGGCATTCCACAAAGACATTCTACATTCAAAGACATTCTACTGCAAACAATGTACATGAGGCCCCATGACGTCATTCGAAAAGGGGGAACTGCTTTGTTGGTAAGAAAAGGGGTCGGCTTTGAAAAGATCCGCTTGATACAAGGCTGTATGCATATACATGTACTCTGTGTAGAAAACTCTCCATCCACCTTACATCACCATCCATCGCCCTTTACTAAACCCCCAAGAATATTGCACAAGAAAAAGACGATGTCATTAAGCAAGCAGTACACACTAATGAGAAATAATTAGGGCATCACCACGACGTTAGTTATTTGTGAACAACACGAGCTTTTGACACCTATACCCGTGTCTTCGTTACACCTTTTCTCATAAGTATGGGACCCACGTTTAAATAGAGTTTCACACATTATTTACAGATCATCAGTACACAGTTAAATTATGACAGTCAAGTCGTTTTGAAATACTCAGGCATTAAAGTGGTTTACCCTTGTTTGAACCATCGACGGCCTTTGGTTTCGGAGATTAGAAACCGTTTGAAAAATATCCAGTTCAGTTTCCTCTTCCAGCAAATCCATGGTGTAATCAAAGGTGATATAGGCCCCAGTTCTACCGACCCCAGCACTGAAATATATATGGTTATGATGATGAAAAGGCAATTATTTGTTGCCTATTTTAATTTTTAGTTTTAATAGCACAAACGGAAGCTAAATAAATGACAGTCACAATCACTACTGGTGATAAATACCTTTCTCTGGCACACCGGATCGATTCCTATATTTATCACCAGTAGTGATTGTGACTGTCATTTAATTAACCTCCGGTTGTGATACAAATATTTTTAAGGACACAAATTATATTGTACGCTTCAATATACTTTTCAGACAAGGTCCTTTTGCTGGGTAAATAAGACGTTGGGCACTAAATCGGGAAAAGCTTTCAATGAGGGTAAAACAAATCAGATAAGCTGTGCTGAATGGTAGTCATAGAAACAGTTACCAAAACCTGGGGTTAGTCATGGTTTCGCGCCAATTAAAACTCACAATAATGTATTGTAATTGCATTATCTTACTGAATAAAACACAGAAAAAACAACCAATATGAGAGTTGGTCTCTGAGCATGCGTATTATTGCCATCTACCTGCAATGGATAACGATTGGTCCATTTAGTTTAGAAGAGGATGAGTTGATCTTCTCCCGGAAGTCGATCAGCCCAGGTGTATCATGGGGCACGTCGTGATCAGGCCAGCCCAAAAACTGGAACTGTTGGACATTTCTTACATGCATTCCCTAAAAAATACAGCATGAGGTATTTTTATTTATTAAACAACCAAAACGGATTGATCAATGGGAAGCTATAGATTGTGTCACGTGCCAAACACGTATCAGTCCATATTGTAGCCGAAATCACTATTGAGGATCATATTATCATATTCTATCCGGGTAACTACGACATTTACGGTCATTCCGCTATTCATCGAGATATGTTCCATACGACCACGTGCTGCATCCCAGCACATTCAAGATATGACTCGGCAACCACATTTCACTACACCGCTGCAGACTCATTTAATTTAGGCTTGGTAGTTTACGTATAATGAAAAGGTTATGATAAGAACTTTGGTCAAATATGGATATGTATTGTAGGAGTCGTCGTTGGATTGAAAGTCCATATGTACCGAAATCGCAGGAAGAAAGAAATTTTGATGAAGTGCTGACGAAGAACTAGCTGAAGATAAATTAACTTACGTCCTGGTTATTTACATTTTGTTCTGTATAAAATATATACCTTTTCCTTATTTCAACGTCAATCATTAAGCGTTTCGATGAAGAAATTCTGTTTTGTCTTGACAATTTAGGAAAATTAGGAAAACATAATATATCAGCTCATACCATTTTAAAGACAATAATATTAAATATTAAACAAAGCTTGTAATCATGCTTGTAAAAGTAAATACGTGAAAAGATTTATAACCGTAAATCTTTTCATAATATTACTATAAGCATCTTTTAACATTATTTGTTGTCCTAAAAAATCAGTTAGATTGATACCCGCGACCTTCGACGAGTACATGGCAACTCTTCCACATACGATGATCGACTGCAAAATCCACTACAAATTTTTCAATTTTAATTTGCTCGGAGTGTCATTCGAACTCGCGCCGTGAGATAAGAAGATACCTATCTGTTCGATATTGCGATTGCCAGGTCCAAAACTCAGAGGAGATACTGTATATAACCGAATAAAATTGTAAACAAAATAAAAAATGTATTGAAAATTGTGAAAAGGATGTTAATATGGAATCATATTGGGGCATACCGGGCTCTTTGCTCCGAGGAAATCCTTCGGCCAGTATCTGGCAACTCTTTCACATAGTACGACCGAGTGAAAAAAAGACAATAATATTAAATATTAAACAAAGCTTGTAATCATGCTTGTAAAAGTCGATACGTGAAAAGATTTATAACCGTAAGTCTCGAATGGTTTTTAATTTTATCTTTTCATAATATTACTATAAGCATCTTTTAACATTATTTGTTGACCTAAAAAATCAGTTAGATTGATACCCGCGACCTTCGACGAGTACATGGCAACTCTTCCACATACGATGATCGACTCTAAAATCCACTAGAAATTTTTCAATTTTAATTTGGTCGGAGTGTGATTCGAACTCGCGCCGTGAGACAAGAAGATACCTATCTGTTCAATATTGTGATTACAAGGTCCAAAACTCAGAGGAGATACTGTATATAACCGAATAAAATAAAAAAATGTATTGAAAATTGTGAAAAGGATGTTAATATGGAATCTTTTGTTTATGTTATCGATTAATTATTAGTTTTTCTTTCAGCGGAGGATTTGTTTGATTGGTTGATCGTTGTCAGGTTTAGGGGGGGGGGGTGGGGGGGGGGCATACCGGGCTCTTTGCTCCGAGGAAATCCTTCGGCCAGTATCTGGCAACTCTTTCACATAGTACGACCGAGTGAAACATGATTTGCTCTGAGTGGGATTCTATCCCACGCCGCATTGATGGAAGGCCAATGTCGGACTGACTATCACTATAACATACAGAGCCCGGTTTTTTTGCCCGTTATTAGCACACATTCTCCATATGGGTACTGGTTTTACCGATATTTTTAACGTCAATCTTTTAGTCTTCCAATGAACTTAAAACGCTCAACTTCTCATGACCATAACAAAATGAAAAATATCCAAATTTTGGCCGCACATGCCACTTTAAGTTTGTTTCTGTCTCGTTATCAGCAGATGGATGAAATTCAATAAACATTCGTTTGTCTACTAAAACCACATTCTCATTGGAATTGTTATCAGTTTCAAAATGGTCTTTTTCTCACCTTCTTTACTCTTAATGCCCTTATGCAATAGTCAGCGCGTTCTATTGTATCCATGATTTCGACAGAAATATCCCCGAATTCCTTGGTCCCCGAGTCTGGCCAATACTGCAGGACTTTGGTCTAAACAAAATTAATAGTAACAATCAAAGAGTTGAAAATCAAATGTGATGCGATTCTAGTGCAAGAGAAAAATACAAACATAGTGGTTGAACTTATACGTAGATATTTAATGCCTCAAGAATGGTTCTAATTTTAAGACCAATCAGTCGGGATTTTGATGAAGCTAAAAACCTAGAATTGTATTGATAATTATTATAATTTATGAAAAAAGCGTGCGAATTAGGCAGCTTCTGTCAATGTTGTTTATATTTTACTTTCATCATATCGACATTATAACAAAAAAACGCCCCTAGAAATGCTGACTTCAGATGATTGGGTGATATACGTGGAATAGCCTCGTTTCCTTGGCTGGTTTGCATCTGACGTTCTACAAAATGTCGCCTTGCTACGAGATGGAAATGTGCATGACCGATCTCAATTGTAGTTGTCTGTCCGCTATATTGGATTGAATTCTCTTCGCTAGAACTCAAATCTGGTGACTGGCATTCCATGATCCCGACTGTCCAATTCCGGGAAAAGGTATATTTTTGAATCCATGTACAAATCTATTGACTATTGACTGGCTGACAACGAAAGTGGGACAGAGGAAAATGTAAGTTGTTGAAAAAATCCAAACAAGGCTCATCGCTTTGAGCATATTGCCCGGTGCATTAGGCTATAAATCCATGCGATTTGCGAGGTTTTAAAGAATCTTAAAAAAACGTCTAGTCAACCAAAGTTGCCTGTTGAAAACTTCGCTCATAAAATCAGCGTAAATATCTCACACATTTTAACTCAACATAGGCCTACGCTGATTCTATGACCATAAATGAAGACTAATATTTGACTGAATGTATACTTGCTCAAGGATCAATATATAATTCATTAGTTGATCCTCTAACTACAGAGGCATGGCATTACTAACCTTTCCGCCCTCGATTAAGTTGGTCAGCATAACAATTTTCCCAACCTGCTCTTGCCATACCATTCTCCAGAAGTCGTTGATATTAAACTTTGTGGTCCCTGTAAATATTGTCAAACATAAATTGTAAATCTGTCAAAATTAAACAATATTTTTAGTGGCTCCTTGACTCAAGGTTCACGATATATTTGGCGAAGTTACTGGGTTTAGTTTGGGAAGAAGCTGCGTTCTACTCTCTGTTTTACACGACATCATTTGGTTTTATAATTGTGCAGTCCAGACGATTCAGACTTTTCCTCCCATGTTTTAACTGAAGGAAATTGGAACCCACAGCCCGTCTATGGAGGGCTTGTGTCGGTTTGAAGGCGAGGACCCATTTTTGATTGATGGCTACTATCTAGATCATTTTGTCTCTAGTTAATGACATAATGTGGAAGAACAAACGCATTAGGGTTGATAAATGACATGCAGCAAGTAACGAATGAAATTGTCAACAATAGCTAAAAAAAAGAATTTGCATCGCTTTGTTTTAAACCGCCAGTCAAAAATGAAAAAAAGCCGGGTTGTTGATGTGAGGCATCCGACTCGGCTTATAACTTTTTAAAAAAAATTAAATAACATTTTAACAATCAATCAGTTCGAAACACTGGTGACTTCGCTTCACTTTCAACGGAATAGATATAGTAGTCGAATATGACTCTTGTTCCTTGTACTTGTGATCACATTCGCGAAGCTTAATTCTTTACATTGATGAATTATAAATGCAGGCATCAAATTTTGAACAGCTACACTTTTGGAGAAAGCATTTAAATCTAGTCATAAATACCTTGGGATGCAATATACGTTTGGTTACTGTTATAACCCTACAATGAAATAAAAAAATCCGTGTAAATTAAACAGCTTCTTTTCAAATCGAGTTTAGAGTTATATTCATATCTCTAATATATCGATTACAAATTTGACTTATGATACAGAAGACATTTCGATTTAGTGATAATTTAAATTGATGGATTTAATAATTTTTTCGCTGGGCTTAATATTATATCGCTTCGCCGCTACCAAGGTAGGGGAATGGGGGAGGGGGGGGGGGGCTATTTGCCAGGTGGACCCCCCCCCCCCCCTCCGACCTTCTGCGAGCAGCCACTGTCAAATTTAGATTGTCAAACTCACATTGATATAGGAGGCATTGATGAAGTCTGTCGTTTCGTCGTCGTTAATTGTATCTAGGACCACCCTTGTTTCGTCATCTATAAATTTGATCGAGAAGAAATAATTCATCAAATATAGAAGAGACAAAAATTCAGTATTAATCCTCTCCTATTCAAAGACATCATTTGGGAAATGACTGAAAAGGCTAATGGATCAAGCTAATGAACATCAGAGTTGCTGTTGATAAAGATGAAACATCGGACCTTTATTTCATTTTAGACAATATAAAAGAGTAAAACTATTATGACTGATGCTGTGTATTAGTATATTGGGGAATTACCCTTGAAAATGAATGTTGCGTTGATACTTACAAGGTACGAGCTTCCGGTAGCGACATTTCCGGATATTGTGCTCCTTTTCTGCTTCGTTTGTTGCTTTTATGAGTTCCTGAGGCAGTCTCTACAAACAGCATTTAAAGAAAACCTGAAATAGATTTTTATTCCCATCCAATCTCATTTCAAATCCTGTAGAAGGACGTTTGATGACATGCAACAAAGATTTGGGTAAGACATAAATAGAAGTAATATGCCCCCCCCCCCCTCCCCCCCAAAAAAAAAATACAGTTTACGTTTGCAGAAGCTTTTGCATAACCATTGTAACCATAGGCTCGCACTCAGTCCATAAACGAACATAATCCAGCTGTAAGTCCTGTCCATAAATCTTTTAAGTTAGCATGCTGCTTACAACTTACACATCAGAGGTCATATGGGACGTTGCTTTGGTCGAGTTTTACCCAGTAGTAATATGAAGATCATATCCTTGTTCTTTTCAGACTACCAGGAAACTAACGCGGTTGTTGTTTCGTTTCAACTTATGTTTTTCAAATATAGATTGTCCATATACAAATAGAAACAAGCTCCATGTCCTGAATAACTCATTCTTTGTAAATTCAACACATAGCTTTAATAATAGCGTACCTGTTCTGTTCAAAGAAATACACTTCTAGAAATGTACGTCGTATGTGGAAGAGTTGCCAGGTACTGGTCGAAGGTCGTGGCTTCTTCCGGACAATGAGCCCGGTTTCTTGCCCACGAAACCTGGTAACGCTGGCATACAAGTGAAATAATCTTGAGTGCGGCGCAAAACATCAATCAATCAATCTAGAAACGTGTCTTACCTTGAATTCCGACTCAAATGGAAACTTTTGTGCCATGTTTTCGGCTATATAATCAACCAGTCTTTCTATCCTTATTTTACATCCTCTGTCGATTACTGCAGCTGCGTTTGCATACAGGTATCCTTCGTTTTCATAAACATTCGCAGACGGTTCTCCTAAAAGATTCATTCATATAGTGACTGTTAAAACACGCGGGGACTGGGGAAATCCTCCTGGCTACAAAGACCATGGAGACGTGTTTCTAATTGTGTTAGAAACATCGACAACAGTGACTGATTACATGGCATATTAAAAAATGGCCTAAGCACTTTGTGAAATTTTTAGTAGTTAAAAATATTTTATAACAAGCATATCGCGGAAAAAACAATCCATCACAAAGTTGTTACCAGCATTGGGGTCGTCCACTTTATCAGGGAAACGAGACTCTTCGACCACCCCTGCGTTATTGGCCCCAAGTTCGTGTTTCGTCCTAAAAGGAATTAAAAACAAGACGATTCAGTTAACAATTAAAAAAGGACTATTGGTCGAATAGCGCTATATGCGTCTCAATCAAGGCGATTTCACTTATATGGTGGTGACGCGACCTTGCAGGGCTTAGTGTGGGTACGGGCGGGCGTGTGCGCGTATGTGGGAGGGGGAGAAGAAAAGAGAAGACTGGGCTTTTGTGTTTGTGTAGTGATCCCTTCTTTTTCGAAAAGCATACAATGAACTTTTCTACCAAAATATACCAATATTTCAGCTGCGGAAACTGGTGGAGATCTTTCGCAAGACTATCCTTAAAGTGGGCACTTAAAGTGGACACTTTAGGTAAAATACATTATACTTCATCTTAAATACAATATCTACCTGGTCCCAAAATATGTTTTATATATTTTTTATGACTTTGCTACAATAAGCTATGGTTAATTATTCTCAGACGTCAAGGTGACTGGATGTCACTGAAACATGTGCACACCTTGCAACTGGCAATATGATTGGTTTATATGACCTAAATACACCAATAGCAGTTCAGTATACCAGGTGTGCACATGTTTCAGTGACATCCAGTCACCTTGACATCTGAGAATAATTAACCACAGCTTCTTGTAGGAAAGTCATACAAAATAAATAAACCATGTTTTGGGACAATTCCAGGAGAAGCACCTACCTCCTTTTGAAGAACACAATGAGACCGACGACGATAGCGACGAGAACTAGGAGTCCAACCACACCACCTGCGATACCCCCGACAGTACCGCCACTCGCACCGGGTTGATCTGGAAAAACACCAGTTTAGCTCAGGAAAATACTGCCATTGACTATTTACTAAAACAATTTATTATGTTGATCGTACATGTAGCTGGAGCGGGGGTATCGTGAAAATTGCACTAATTTCCTGTCACCGGTGCTGTCATTGCGCATCTGGAGTCTGTTTCACAAAGCGACGTAGCGTAAGTCGTTACGTAACTTCCATAGCAAACAATACTGAAGAGATACGTTACTATGGCAGTTACGCAAACAAATATATATATACGCCGTTTCGTGAAACAGGCTCCCGGGGAGCCTTTATCGTTCGAATGTGATACTCAGGTCTGAAGTTGTAGAACAACAAACGTCAATGGAGCTGACAATGTCATAAACAACGTCATCTGAATATTGCAAAATATCTCATAAAGACTTCCAGGCCCAAAATGTATACATGGCTTGCCTTAAATATCAAGAGCTGACATATGAAAGCTTTCCACGACAATGCACAAAATATCGGCACAGAAAAAATACAATACAACTTAAATGTATATTTTTTGTTTGGTGTATTAAGGTCGGCTCGGTGGCTCAGTCGGTAGAGCAATAGTCTATACCTAGTCTCGCTATATGACAAAGAGCCCGCCCACATTATAAGGGAAACATAGAGTCGAACACCATCAATCGATCAATCATTTACTTTATTAAATATTGAATGCTGCTGAAAATTTTTTGTACGGTAACTGTAACATATTGAGTAATTGTAGAAAACAATATTCTAATGAGCTAGGAGCTCAGATATTGTAGAAACTTCGTCATTTTGTAACGTTCTACCATACGATTCAATTGTACACCGGTTCTTTTTTCTTCCGAAAAAAATATTCTCCCATACAATAAATGCCTTAAAATGAATGGCCAACCTTTTCTGTCTTGATATCCATATCCCTTTTGTCTAACTATTGGCCAGAGTCATTGCATTACATCCATATCTAGAACAGGTTGGAACATTTTCACGTGAACACGGCGGCCATGTTTTGTATTCCCAGCCATATACCGGAGCTACATACTTACCTGCCACTTTTGCACTCTGACAGTTTTCTCCTACGAATCCCGAGGAACATCCGCCACGACAATTGCCAGAAACATGATTACAGGAGTCGTTATCAGCGCAGTGACATATACCTTGACAATCCTTGCCAAATCTGTTCTTTGAACAATCTGGAAATCAGTAAAGGCAGGAAATATAACACGAAAGAATTCAAGCTTTCATCAGAGGACAAGTTTAACGGAATTAAATATAATAAAATAGACCACATTTTATTCAACTCTCACTATACGGTGACATTATTGTAATGGCATGATCAGCCAAAATGCGGACTTTTTTTCATAATTTCCAATTGCCAAAAGAAGTGGAGCATTTAAAGTACCTTGAAAAACTAAAGCATTGACTTTGAAATTTAAACATTGCCAACGCTAGTAACCCGTACGGACCGAAGATATGTGCTAAGAACGGACAAAATTCAAACAATCGGGATGCTTATAAAAACTACGCCAACGTGCCAAAGTGTAATGCAAATGAGTCAGGTATGAACGTCATGTAAACGCGTCAGGTAAAAGCCAGAAAAACATTTCATTGGTGATTATATAATCTTCTTACGTAATTTTCTAAGCAGGAAGTAGTATAAAACTTTCGACAATTTCGTAAGATATAGGCATTACAAATATTTTTTGGGAGAATTTTGCTCACAAACATGGTATTTAAAAACAAGGTGACAAGTACCATGGCAGTCCTCTCCTACAAAGCCCTCGGCACATGTTGAACAATTTCCTGTCGTTTTGTTACATATTTCTGTGTCGTTTAGACAGTGACACATCTTGGAACAGTTAACCCCAAAGAAACCATCAGCACATTCTGTAATGGAAATCGTACGGAATAAATGCACTACTGAGTCGCTGGTTTACTTGAGTTGCTAAACTAGGACAATATGTTATTTTAAAAAGCCAAAGGATTAATGCAAATAAAACATGTATTGAAATCATAGCACTTTCACAATGATCATTTTCAACATTTTTGATTAAAAAATTGACGCATTGGTAGAAAGCATGCTGATTTATCAGGTTCCACTGATACAAGAGTGACAATTTAGGGAAAGTGGCGAAATATAAAGACGATTTACAAAGGCTACCATGGCAGCTATGATTTTTTCTCCAGTGTTCGCAGACCGATGAAATTCTTATGTAGGCCTAACTTTAATAATGTCACGCTCATGTATAAAACTAGAAAAGAAGATTTTCCCGTGCCCGTGTGTTTTAGTGTTCATAAATATATAAAACTTTGCCATGGATTAAAATCGTTTAATCGAGAGTTCTTTCAAAACGCTAGGGTTTTATTGGCAATTGTAGACAAGTCGTAACATATATTTAGTCTACCTACCTTGACAAAGTGTCGCTTGTCTGCCCTTCTCACATCCATTTGGACATTCTCCATTGATTTTATTGCATGGGTTTTGGTCTCGGCATTGACCACAGGCTGTACAGTTTTCACCATAAAATCCATCTTTGCATTCTAAATGTAAAACAAAACATCAGCAGGTGTGCGTCGTCATTATAATATGGTACTCGTGAGCGACAATCAAGAGGCTATGTCGAATGGAACTTGGTGGTTTTCTTTTTCAAAAGCCAGAAATTGATTGATCGAATATTTCACTTATATAGCGGCCTTGCCAGGTTTAATGGGTGAGGAAACCGAGTTCTTTACTCAGAGGAAGTCCCCGACATTTGGCGAGTACCTGACAACTCTTCCACATACGGCGACCGAGTGGAAAATCTACTCAGAAATTTTCCATTTCTATTTGGTCTGAGTGGGATTCTAACACGCGCGACAACGATGGAAGGCCCATGTCGGACTGAGGGACTATCACTCTAACCGACTAAGCCCAGAAGGCTTCCAAAAGACCCAAATAAAGGGCCTAGAATGTGATTAACAGAAGGTGTTTTATAGATACATTTATACGATTGCAACAAAGACACCAAAGAAGTACAGTGACGTATATAAATTGGGATATGGATATCAACTGAGATATTCACTATTGGTTACATTAAAGTCATTATTTGTGATAAATTGGAACATTAGCCTACCTTTGCACAACTTTCCTGTAAATCTAGAGTTACATCCCTTTGGACAAGAGCCATCTGTTTTATTGCAAACTGTATTGTTCGCACAGTTACCACACTGATCGGTACATCCCTGACCGTAAAAGCCATCATCGCATTCTGCAAAAAACAAAACCTTTGTCAAGTCATCAGATATATATAGATCAAGACCGCACGTATAATGACGTCATATAAACTATATGTTTCACACTCCTTTCCAGGTCATACATTGGCAAATTTTGACCCGGCATGTGGTGTGTATTGACCAATCAAATGGAAGTCCAAATTAATGAATATTGATGAGGTATAATAATTCTTTATGAGTACCTCATTCAGCATAACCAGTAAACTTGTGACGTTTTTCGTATGTAAAAGATCATCGTCTTTTCTAAGTCTTTCTGAACACGTTGATGCAATAGCATGGAGCCGATTTTCTCATGTCTGACTGCTTGTTGGAGCTCTCCAAACTCTGTGGCCAAAGCATATTTATACACACATTCAATTCGATCTTTTAGTTCATCGTTTCATCAAAAAAGCGTTAAAAAGCTCACATTTGTGTTGCATCCTAGTCGTATTTCCAAGGACAGCCCAAATCTCCCCCTAGCCTCCTCCGTTTCCTTCAAAATAAACTTGGGAAATGTACGAATACAAGTTGATCTCTGTGTCTCGCTTTCGGATTAAACAGCTATGTTTATCAAGAAAATCCGAAATCGAGGCTCAGAGGTCAACTTGTGTTCGTACATTGCCCAGGTTCATTTTGACGGCAGCGGGTAGTAGATTCGGGTTATCCTTGGAAAAACGACGAGGATGCAACACAAATGTGAGTGTTTGAGCGCTTTTTTTTTGGGGGGGGGGGGGGGGGGGGGGGGGGCGGTGAAACGACGAACTAAAAGATCGAATTGAATGTGTGTAAAGTTTGGACCGGTTGCGTTGCTTAAATTAGGAGAAATTGAGAGAAAATGTGGTGACTCTAATGAGTTACATGTTTCAATATGGCAGATCTTCCATCTCTGTTGGCCACCCATGTTCAATATACTTTGGCAACAGAATTTGGAGATCTCCAACTGCATAGACTTCAAGAACAATCAATTGACCCAGCCTGTAGGTCTATATCAACTAATTTATTTTTTTCTGATAATTTTCTGTCTCATTTATAAGCACAAATTGTAAAATCATCATGTGTGGAACATTTGAGCTGATTAATAGCTTCGATTAATATTTCCCGGGTTCGAATCAAAACTCAGCTATTGAAGTAGCTAAATAAGTCTCACACTACACCCAGCCCCCCCCCCCCCCCCCCCCCCCCCCCATAATTTCACTCTCAGGCAGTGTGTTATTTTTGTCGAAATCAACAAGTGAAATTATGGCCTAACTTACTGGCTGATTGGTTAAAAAACATGATTTTCCAAGTTAAACTAATCAAAGCACAAGCTTGCATTCTCAGCGTAGGGATAATACGTTCGTTTTCCTTGTATGTAATAACTTGAAGACCTCCTTGTTAGATTACAAGTGATTGGCAGTATAACTCACAACTGTGCGAGTCGGTAGCCAATCATGTTATGGTTTACATACAGCGGACTACATTTATGCAAACTAGTATGATTTTCCCACGACCACGTTATAGCTACTTCTATATAAGGAAAGCATTTGGATGTACCGTACATGACATACTTCTTGACATAAACACACTAGTTCGTCTGCTTACTTCCGTTTTTCTAACAAATTATGATCGAATACGAATATATCATAACCGTATTTACTCCTAACTGTATTTACACTCTCTGTATCAATAATTAAACACGGGATAATTAAAACTTTCAATCAATCAATCTACCCAAACTGGCGTCTCGCAGATTTCTCAATGCAGATGCATTGACCTAGTTATCATAATTGTGTCGGTGTAGAGGTCACAGCACAACCTGACTTCGTCATTGGATTGCAGACATTGAACTATTGATATGTTTATTTTTGTTCTATTCCAAGAAGTGCCATTCATTTGTAGGATAAATATTTTATCTCTTTATTCTTAAGAATTCGTGAGACCTTTCTTGTGTAGCGTAATGAATACAGTCTCCATGTCAACGTGGTGAAGCGGTCTGACTCATGAATGGCTGGATTGAACGATGTGATGTAGAGCTGCATTTCAGAATAAAATGCAGTATTTTTGTGTATTGTGAGAAAAAGAAAAAACGAATATCACTCTCATCTATTAATTTCCAAAGTCACTCGCCAGAGGCTTGTGACTTTGAAAATAATAGACTCTAGTGATATTCATCATAACAAACGGGCTCTCGTCAGTTAACCTCTATTTAAAACACCCCTTAATTAATCGATCTTTCAAGAATGTACCTTCATGACAAAGTGGGGGTTTTCTCCCAGGAACACATCTGGGACATTCACCGGTTATTTTATTACAACTCATACCTCCCTGACATCTACCACAGGCTTTACAATTCGAATAACCGTAATATCCATTTGTACATTCTGAATAAAAAACAAAAATAAGCAAAGGTGGTATTTGTTATACAAAATTATGAGTTAAATCGGACATTCATTTAAAGTAACTGCTTAATATTAGAATTTTCACTGACTAGCTTGACATAATAAAGTAGAGTGAGCAATCCGAAGAAAGACATGTAAGACATATTAACTCAATATTTCGGTTTATTCTCAAACCATCATCAGGAGTAGTGTTACAATGAAAATAACGGTATATATAGGCAGTAGATAAGAATTTAAAACAACACATGTAGGGTAATGAAACGATTAAAGGTTATGTACAGCAAGAAGAACAGCATGGGGCATACAGGTGGCAGGTAATAAACATGGCATAGTAAGAATATAGTACGTTAAGATAGCTAAGATGGTTGATACTAAAGAGATTGACAAGTGTTTGACAGGTATTTACTGTAATGTGAGGCGAGACAGAGATTTAACTGCTTAATTGACACAAATAAAAGACCAAAATTAAATCCGACATTTACTTTAAAGTAGCTGCTTAATTGAGACAAACTGACAATTTAAAGACCAAACTTAACAAGCAAAATTACAAACGACTAATGATTTATGCTATATTTATAATATTTTAGTTTTTCTGGGTAAAAGAAACTGAAAAGACTTTTCTATCCTAGATAGTAGATTTATAAACAGGGGGCTTAAGTCGCATGTTTCTAAGCTGGTTAAATCTTTTTAAGTGGAATCTATTTTGTTATTTTCATGCAGTGTAACAAACCCAGTTTGACATGTGGTTCAGATTTCGAGTTCATACCATTAACATCAATAATTTTCATAAAGATATTTTTCCATCAATAAAACTAATATATCGAATGACGTCAAAATGTATTCGAATCGTTGGGACAAATGTCAGGGGGCGTGGAAAACTTATAATCGGCAAGGACAGACGACCAATGATAATAACAGTATCATGTACTGGTCTTACCGTTACAGAGTGGTTCTGCATATCCAGGGGCACAGTTGTTGTTACATGTACCGTCTATTTTATTACACGGTACATTATTGGCACATTTACCACACTGACCGGTACATCCTTGACCGTAAGTACCATCATCACAGTCTGTAAATAAAGTATGTGACATTTACCTTTAATATTATTTACATCAGAACTAGAGGAACGGACCGGGGGAAATATATTTTTTTTTCAAAGGCTGTTATTGGTGATATAGATAGATAGAATTCTGGCATTTTATGGCAAGAAATTCGTACAAACTCATATTGTAAAACCGTATTGTATTTTGCATATCATTTTAGGAAATGTGCCGGCTAATTTTCTAATTCTATATCTGTCTCAGTTTACTTTGACAGAGTAAAACAAGCTCTTACATCGACGAAGGACACTTCACCTGGAGAAGATGGGATTCATAATAAAATGCTGCGCATGTTACCTAACCCATGCCTAAAGGTATTATTGTTACTGTTTAACATGATATGGTCCTCTATAACAATGCCTGTGGCATGGCAGAAGGCTATAGTTATACCTGTCCTTAAGCAAGGCAAGGACCAGTCAAACCCATTGTCATACCGCCCTATCTCGCTCACAAACACTCTGTGTAAATTAATGGTAAATTCCAGGCTAGTGTGGTTTTTAGAAAGGAATAATTGATTTTCACCTGCTCAAAGTGGCTTCCGTAGACAACGTTGCACTTTAGATCATGTGATCTGCCTAGAAAACGATATTAAGAATGAGTTATGCCACAAAGAGTTTTAGTCAGCGTCTTTATAGACGTCGAAAAAGCTTACGATATGTGTGGAAGATTGGTTTGCTGATAAAACTTTGGGATATGGGTCTTGGCGGAAATCTGCTAGCATGGGTAAGACATTTTCTGAGTAATCGGGCTATCCAAGTGAGGCTTGGACGGGACGTATCTAAGGTTTTCAAATCTGAGAATGGTATTCTGCCACCTTGTTTAATGTGACGGTGAACGACCTTTTGTCTACATTAAATCTCAAACTAAGATCAACTTTGTTTGCTGACGACTTGGCTGAGTGGATTTCATCTCGAAATGTTAAATATTTGCATAGATATATTCAGCAGGCTATGGACGATATCTACAAAGGGGGTAACTTATGGGGAATAAAGTTTTCTTACAAGAAAAGTGAGTGTGTGATATTTACCCAAAAATACTCTGTTTCAAATTGGGAGTTTTTATTGGGGACACAGAAATTAAAAATGTCTCTTTTTTCAAATTTCTTGGCGTTATATTAAATCAAAAGCTAACATTTGCAAGGCACATTGAATATATCACCAATAAATGCTTCAAAGTCATTAATCTCATGAGGTCAATCTCGGGTAGTTTCTGGGAGGGGGGCAGACAAAACCAGTCTGCTCCTTTTGTACAGATCTTTAATAAGGTCTAAAATTGATTATTGTTCAGAAGTTTACCAATCATCAAGTAAGTCTACAAAAGCAAAGCTTGATTCAGTCCAATACAAGGCCTTAGAGATAAGTACTGGGGGCGTTAAGGGGACACCACTCTGTGTCCTACAGGTCGCTTGTGGCGAAATGCCTTTGGAAATTCGGCGAAAATTCAATACTCTGAAATTTTTACAATCTTCCTCCAACAATCCTGCCTCTAGGTTTTTGAAAGCATCCTATTTTGATTATCTTTATATCAAGCGGGATAGAGGTAAATTGTGATGTTAAATCTTTAACCAAAATGTTTATCCCCCCCCTTCACCACCCTGGCACTTAATTCAACCCAGCGTCTGCCTTCAGGTACATCATGAAATCTCAAAAAGTGACAACGCACCAGGTAAATTTTATCGTACCCACCAACTCAGTGCACATAGCGGGTTCTTACAGGTACAGGGACGTCGTAATGATGTGTTATTATTTCGTTTTATTTCAGGTGTGATGCCATTAAATAAAAGGTGGTTTAAAATAAATTGTCATGTGTCAGGGCTGTGCGATGCCTGTCAAGTGGATGTATCTGAAGACCACTTTCTTTCACATTGTACTAAATACACTACTCAACGCACCCACCTGTTTTCGAAACTCAACCAGTTGGGTATTCACGACAAAGATCTTTTAAACTCAGCGAATAACAAAAAGAAAGTATATGGGGCGGTAGCTCAGTTCATAATTTCTACTAAAAGGTTTTAACCTGCCAAGCTCTGAGCTAAGCATGTATGAAGGTATATATATATATATATATATACGTAATTTTTTTTTTAATCCGTGATTATTATTTTTAAGACATGGCCATGTTGTGGCGTAAATCAGACCTGCAATGGTTTGGAAAACACCAACAAATCAAACAAACAAACATCATTCAGCATAAACTTGTGACGTTTTTCGTATGTAAAAGATCATCGTCTTTCTAAGCCTTTCTGAACACGTTGATGCAATACCATGGAGCTGATTTTCTCATGTCTTCATAGACTGCTAGATTGGCCAAACTCTGTGTCCAAAGTATTTTGATGATGGTTGGCCAACAGAGTAGGAGGACCTGCCATATGGTTCGCGGATTTTCTCTCAATTTAAACAACCCAACCGGTTCAAATTTTACACGCATTCAATTCGATCTCACCGTTTCATCCAAACAAAAAGTGTTCAAACACTCACATTTGTGTTGAATCCTCGTCGTTTTTCCAAGGACAGCCCAAATCTCCTAAGTATGAGTGTTTGAACGCTTTTTGTTGGGGGGGGGGGGGCGACGAACTAAAAGATCGAATTGAATGTGTGTAAAGTTTGGACCAGTTGCGTTGCTTAAATTAGGAGAAATTGAGAGAAAATGTGGTGATTCTAATGAGTTACATGTTTTAATATGGCAGATCATCCATCTCTGTTGGCCACCCATGATCAGTATACTTTGGCCACAGAGTTTGGAGATCTCCAACTGCATAGACTTCAAGAACAATCAATTGACCCAGCCTGTAGGCCTATGTCAACTAATTTAATTTTGTTCTGGTAATTTTCTGTCTCATGTATAAGCACCAATTGTAAAATCATCATGTGTAGAACATTTGAGCTGATTAATAGCTTCGATTAATATTTCCCGGGTTCGAATCAAAACTCAGTCATCGAAGTAACAAAATAGGTCAACGGTCATCATGACATATAATCACAATTTAAAACACCCCTTAATTAATCGATCTTTCCAGAATGTACCTTCATGACAAAGTAGGGGTTTTCTCCCAGGAACACATCTAGGGCATTCACCGTTTATTTTATTACAATTTATACCTCCCTGACATCTACCACAGGCTGTACAATTGGGATAACCATAATATCCAATCGCACATTCTGAATAAAAAACAAAAATAAACAAAGAGGGTATTTGTTTTACAAAATCAGTTAAATCAGACATTCATTTAAAGTAACTGCTTAATTGAGACAATCTGACAACTTAAACACCAAACTTAATAAGCATCTGCTTAATTGACACAAATAAAAGACCAAAATTAAATCCGACATTTACTTTAAAGTAACTGCTTAATTGAGACAATCTGACAACTTAAAGACCAAACTTAATAAGCAACAATACAAACGACTTACGATTTATGCTATGTTTAGATTAGTTTAGTTTCTCTTGGTAAAAGTGTAAAAGTCCTTTTAATGAGTTTGATTTTGTTGTTATCACAAACCAGTTTTTGAACTCCTCGGTAGTAGTGTTGTGTGTTTTTTTAGAAAATGTATATTGACTGGAAAAAGCCCGATTTGTGATATCCCATGCAAGTATTAGGAAACTAAAGTAGGTTTGAAAGTAACATAGGTTTTTATTATATCATATATGCGCAAACAGTTTTTCTTCCAAAACCAAGTTAAGGGCGCATTATCCTGAAAACGTTGGCTAGCTGAAAAACTAAAAAGTGGCTTTATCATCCGTTTATAAATCGTCGCAAGTTTCAAACCTGATCAAATCTTTTATTAAGTGATTGTCAAGTGAAGTTCAGCGTTCCAATTCATTTGAAAACTAACTGGTGTTAAAAATAAAAATATATCAAGGCAGTTACCATCATGCTTGAAATTTTGTACTCTTTTTTTAGAATATCCTGAAAATGCAAAATAAACGTTCTAGCCCGAACAGTCAGACTCAATGGTGCTGAGAATCAACCATACACTACCCGACGTTTGCACCATAGAAATAAAGCAACACAGACAATATTTCTCGGCTATAAACTTTCATGAGTGGTTTCGTATTGGCTATTTACAAACTGAAATGAATGGAGTGTCAACTGCGCTATGGTGAAGGAAATCGTGAAAATAAACAGACGAACCTCCTTGACAATTGACAAATTTTATTTTCAGTATTGCCCTCATAAGGTTTATCGTGATCTAAAATATCGGAGCTCTCGGAGCCAATGCTTCCCCTGGACCCTTCCCTTATGTACAGACCTTCCTCTCTACTCCCGATGTCATTTAGAGCCCCCAGCTTAGAAAAATATGTTTTCAAATTGATCGTCCACAAGTCTATCGAGAATCAAGTGGTTTTGGATTAAAAATAGACAGAGGAGTCTCTGAATTTCATCAGCTTGTTTTCCAGGATAGTCCCAGAAACACAAATAGGCAGACATATCTGTCTGGCATTTTCGTCGGGTTTATTCTTCCGGATAGCCCCAGAAACGCATCTCCTGGGGCCGGTTGCACAAAGGTGTATTAAGCTAAAGTCAGACTTAAATACGTAACTTCACAAGTAAATTTGATTGTGACGCTGCATACTTAAGTCAGACTTAAGCTTATTGCACAACCGGTCCCAGCAATCTTGCTCTATGCTGCTGCCAAGGTCCTGGCAGTTCCTAGACGCTCGCCTGGAGAACTGTGATGGTTGCCCCCCCCCCCTCCACCCCCTCGTCCTTCAACTACGCTCCTCGTACATGAGGGGTACAATAATTTGAATCGCTGTTGTTGACCTTACCATTACAGCGTATGCCTGCAAACCCAAGTCCACATCCGCCAGGACATTCTCCGTTGATGTTATCACATTTGGCACCATTCTGACATTGACCACAGGGTGTACAGTCTGGCCCGTAATATCCATCTTCACATTCTGAAATAAAACCACATAAATTAGTGTGGCGATTCTATATTAAAGACAATTGCAGCCGTTACTGATTTTGGATCGAGGTCCAGGGGCCTTGTATCATACATCTTTGTCCAAACTGTTGCTAATTATTTTGAAAAAGTAAGTCATTTTGATATATCTCTTCTCTACATTTTTTGTATTATATTTGCCTGTAAATACGTTACTTTATTGCATTATAAATCAAAACTTGTACATACAATCTTCTGGTCGTTTGTTACTTCTTTGTTAAATATTTGCCACGTAACAGGTCAAACTTGTAACCTACATGTTCTGCAACACACTCAACACAAATTGGAAGTTATTGCCCAAGGTTGTTCATAAAATGTTTGATTTAGTGTCACTTATGCGTAAGAAGTATCTTAGTATCAGACATCAATACTTCTTACAATAGATTCTAAATTCTAGACTCCGAAGGTTGTTGACTGCCATACTGTGTTTCGGAATCTGTCATTTAAAACATTTGGTAATTAACAGATTTAGAGACGAGTTTTTAGAAGCATCCTGATATAAGAAAAAGGGTATATCTTACGGTAAATTTCAAACTCATATACGGTAAGACTCCGAGGGTTGTTGACTCTGGTTGTGATCTGTATCCGGACATATTGACCCTCTATAGGCTGGGTACAATTGATGAGATGTACTCGTTGACCTTGTGAACTCTGGTCCTGGTAACAAAGACTGGGGCTTCGAAAATCACTTGAGTGCGCCACTTCAATCTTGAAACCATTGAGATTTGAGGCTCTGTTGGCTGACCACATGGAAAAAAAATATATGATAAGTTTCAATGAACTATATTCGCTGGCTATTCTAGTCATTTTTCACGAAGGTTTTTTTGCATTGAATAATGAATAGCCTACAGATTGGATAAACTTCATAATCCTTTATTTTGAAGACTATTCATTTTTGATTCATTACCATTTATATACGACAATTGTTGGCATATGGCAGAATAAATTATCCCAATAAATTAATTAATTGATATTGATTGAATGGGGAACTTTTTCTTTGTGTTTTTATTGGGTGGGAAGTGGGGATGGGGATAGAGTCACTGTAAATCTAATTTAGATACAATTTTTTTGAAAGATATATGATCCCGTTCTACACACTTACAAACGGTATATAAATACTATAGTGTTCCATTTCTATATATTAAAACACATCTAAAACTTCCCTCTTTTAAACTAAGGAATACAGGTCCGAGAGAGATGTCAATGTATGTTTTATGGAGTTGTTAAAGAACCAAAATTTCAGAGTAGGCTTATGTGCATAACTACCGAATTTGGTTGTTATTGAATTGACCAATGCAAATTTTCGGTCTGTACATGTATTCCCAAACCTCACGAAAAAATGATGCATTTCAGAACGCATATCCAACCATATTTTGCTTCGGAGGGGCATGGCGGCCCCTGGACCCTCGCGTGTTGATTTGGGGTTGTCAGTCCACCCTCCCAACACTTTCAAAAACTGTTTCAGGCCCATATAGCCATTTTTTTTAATTTTTTTTGAAAATCTGTGTTCTTAAAGGGAAACATGGCAGCAAACAAACACAACCTCTGAGCCTACAGGATCTGGACTATCTCAACAGCGTTGAATGGTAACTGTTTTTGAATTGACCGACTAAACTATCTTTCAACCAGAAATATCGAAAATTTAGAAAACCTACTTTTTGTTGATTTGTATGGCCAGGAAAACTCTCTAAGCTTATCTCCGGCCATCTAGGGCCTCAATGGGATTCTCGCGAGATATATTTAAACGTGGCTAAGATAGACCTCATGCGCCTTTACACAACGTACCGAAGGAATTCCCACATGACTACTTGGGTAACATTTTTAAAAGCTATAGGAAAAATATAACAATCCTAACTTCACCCTAAACGTGATTTTTCACTTGAAATTAAAAGAAACGTTAAACAAGTAACGAAAACGGAATGTCAATTTCCCGAATTAGTCCATTTTGACGAAATCTTATCAGATAAAATATGGCGACGCTCCCTGTCGATTCGAGTCACGTTGAACTGGGCACTATCGTAAGCTCCACGGATGTCCCCATTAGTCAGATTGAATTTCTTCATCTTGTTGTTTTATCGAAAGAATAAAAGTCACATGTGGAGTCGATCGCCGGTATGGACTCTCCAACCCAAGGCCCGTGGATTAAAATGGTCACTTTTGGCGCTACACAGTTGCTAAGGCGTGACGCTTGTGGAAACTAGACGATCCTGGACCTTGTTACTTTACATGGGATACTCACCCCCACGTCCTTCCCATTAGTGAAAATGACACACGGATCCTGCAATGGGCAAATTGACACTCTTCTGCTGAACTTAAAAGTACTCATAAAAAGTGTTAAATATGTACTCGGTAAATTATGATAATCAATTTTAATCAAATAGTGCGTACAGTTTATGGCCCTTATTAATACTCTCATTGGACTCACCATCTGTGTACAGTGTCATTGTATGTAACGTATAGATGTATTTCAGATTGACCCACAGGTAAGGGTTTTGTTCCACTTTTGTGATCAGCGCAGTGTTAAAATCGTCATCAAATGCTTTTGATGGCCAAAATCTCGGCGAAGAGAAACTGCTGGAGCCAAGGACACTTTGATCGTCCGGAAGATTATGCAATTTATATGCAATATTCCCTGAAACACAAGAACAAGACAAGCAGTGTTAATCTGAATAAGCAAAACTTTAAAATGACCCAATATTTCCACTTTCATTTTGTCATCATCTTCAGAAGTGGATTGAAATTGCAACTACAGAGACATTTGTACTCAGTTCGTATAAAAAAAACGTGAAGTAAAAATTAGAGAAATCTGGTAGGAAAACATAACATATTGTATAATAATTTATACTGCAATAAACTATGTCAGATGGCTCGAAAATATACAGTGAAAGCTTAAAAAAGTCTACACATGTAGGCCTACCACTTCGAACCTAAATTGTCATGAGCTGCGAAAATTCGGATTTAAAACATAGGTTCTGCTTGCCAAGTTCAGCGTTTGAAATACTTTGACAAACTAAATGATTGACGCTAAAATATTTTTTTTGTTTTCTTGCTTTGTGAGGGAGGGGAGGGAAAGGGGGGGGGGGACAAATGTTACCTAAAGATCGTGCCATCGAATACGCAATGTATATTGGGCTTGTCATTCCACAATATGAGCCAAATTGATGCCATGATATTATATACAAGATCATAATTCTAGGGGGAGTGGTGATCTGGCTCGGTGGTCCAGTGGACTAGATCCCATACAGACCAAATACAAATTCAAAACAATTTCTGGATGGATTTTTCACTCGGTCGCCATATGTGGGAAAGTTGCCAGGTACTCGCCGCAGGTCGTGGTTTTCCTCCGGGCACTGAACCCTTTCTTATCTCCCTGGCAACCGATTGCGGCGTAAAACATCAATCAATCATTCTAGGGTTCTAAATGCCTCATTGTATTCTAACATTATAAGTGATGTACGGATATTTTAAAGGGGATCACTTTTAACTTGTTAACATGTTAATTTTTACTTTTTTGCCAGTAACATAATTTTCGTTTTGGTCAGACTTGTGAAGTACATGATCTACAACACACTTAACGCAAATTAGAAAATATTGTCAAAGGTTGTTCCTAAAAGCATTAAAGCCACTCGGAATTACATGTACTAAATTGCATGCTATGAATTCATGTTAATGCTACTTGCTTTTTTTGCAGTTTGGTCCACTGAATGGCTGCGGACAGTTCCCTGTTAATAAAAATGGTAAAACACAACAAATTGCAAAATAATGCTTCCTACAGAGGCACCACTTAATTTTGAAATAAAACGGAATTTAATATACAGAAGGAGGAGAAATTGATAGTACAAAAATCGCTTCAGCCAACAGCCTCAATGCTGACGTCGCGATGATGCCGGTAAACCTGTATCAAGTCGCAACCACTTCTTGTGTCAAAAGTACTTGATATGGAATTCATTTCTAATTAAAATGTATCAAAAACACTTGATCTTTATACAGCAATATACAATAAGGATAACTTGCTAACGCTAAAATCCCTCCAATCAACATACTTGGTGATAATGTCGCCTTGATATCATTATCACTTAGGCCTATATCAACTCGCTACCCCGTTTTATGTGGGAACTCTTTTGTATCGAATTACTGACTATACTAACATATCTAAGCTATCAAAAATAATCGAGCTTACCGTAAACACAAAGAGAAGAAATTGATAAAACCAAAATCACTTCAAGCAACAGCCTCGATGTTGAAGTGGCCATGATGCCCCAAATCTGAAAATATCTTCACTCCGATTAACATATGTCTGATGTTGAGGACCATTTTGTACAGAGAATTGACCAGGAAGTCACAGGTCTTTTCATAAAATAAACTGTTTACTTACAAAACATTCGAAGACGTAGACACTAAAGGGCAGGATTTCGCTATAGAGACCCTACTATAGCTGTATTGTGACAAGGCATATTTGAACAGTATCGTATTCGAGTCTGTGCAGATATGACCTAAATGTTTTTTGTAAGTTTTTTTTTCAATACCCATAGTGTCAATAGGGAAACTTTGACTTGCGGCTATATTGAATAGGATTTTTAATATTGAGAAATACGTTATTCATATTCAGTAATAAAACGTATAAAAAGAACTTACCGCTCGACCTTAGCTCTTTATATAACAAATGTTTAAAAGAGAAACCTAACATTACTTGAAATACTATTGATAGGATTGATTGATTGATGTTTTACGCCTCACTCAAGATTATCTCAATTATATGGTGGAGTGGCCAGGTTTAGTGGGGGAGGAAGGAAACCGGACTTCTTGTCCGGAGGAAACCCTGGTTGGAAATATCCAAACTCTGATGTGCCCAAAGTATATTGATAATGGTTCTTGGTACATAACTGTACTTTACTTTTTGTTCGTTGATGATTATATATTATATTTATGAAACACACGGACACAGGGAATATATTCTTGAAAGTAGTATAACTGAACGAATGCAAGTGAGTGCATTTTTATCTATATAAAGTAATAAATAACACTTGTATAAGCGTTTAATTGACAGTGATTAATAGGTTATGATGACAGTGATTGATAGGTCATGATAACCGTTAGGTCAGTTAGGTATATGAGGGTCACGTTCCATGTAGGATGTTAAATGAAAATAGATAAAGCCAGCAAACATCGTGAGAAAACCAAGGATTTATTTACACATAGTTCAAGGGTCAATGTTTTTAAGTTATGGGAAAAGTTGATAGCTTCAGAGTCACGTGGGGGGTGATTTAGGCTTTATAAACCCAGAGGAAAAAGGAGTCTTCATTCAGTCAGCAGACGTATCCTATAGCTCAACAGTCACTAGCGATCTCTCTCTTCTCGACACCATGAAGTTCCCAATTCTCGCCGATATTGTAGCCTATGCCTTCTTAGAGGGTCAAGCATTATTCGTAGAATTATGTAGAGGCCAAGAAGAGAAAAAAGTCACTCTGCCGCAAAGAGCCTGGGAGAAGCTGGTGTTTTACATATCTACCATAGATGAACTTATCCACCTGGGTAAGAAAACACCTGAAGCCATCCACTTGGGCGAAGAAGTTTATCTAACCTATGGCGAGTTTAAAGGCCTCTGGTTTGTCCATGTTAGGAGATGGGAGAAAGGCGTCAACAACAAACCCTTTCCCACTAAAAACGGAGTAGCGCTCAGCAAAGAAGGTTGGGGGAAGTTTAAGAATGTCGTCCTAGACATCAACACCCTTCTGAGAGAGTATATGGAAAGTGACCATATTTTCACTGAAACACCATTCCCTCCTCTGATGCAGAAAGATTATGTTCCGGTAGTGGAGTCGAAATCTGAAAACAAAAATAAGAGAAGAAGAGTGTTGAACAGTGAAACAATAATAGCATCTTGTAAAAGATCAACATTTTTAAAAGAGACCGTACAAGATATGTACGTGAAACATTTATTGGCAGAGGTGAGGAATTCCCGTCGAAAAGGAGTGGATGTATTGGCCGAATTCGACAGAGAGTTCCGTAAAGCCGTCGAATCTTTAGACGACGACCGAGTGGTAGACGAAGTGAAGACAATATGTGCTACGAATCACCAGGTGTATGTGCATCCAGTGTACCTGCTACAATATGAGGACAGTTCCTGGAGAGAATGCTACCTCAAGACAAGTGATTTCATAGACAATGTAAAAACACACGTGTACAAAACATTATTGGCTGATGAAGGACTGTTAGATGACAGTCAGCTGATAATTGACGAGTAACTGTCTTTCTTATGTTGTTTTTACTACGTCTTATTGTATTAGAAATAGATAATAAAAAAAATTACCATTAATATTCTGTTGTTTTCTTGATTTGTACTTATAATGAACGGTATACGACAACGTCTATTTAAACCTCGTCCGACCTTCGCCATGAACACTTCACACGATGATGTTTTGGAAAAGCTGTATTATACCGATTCCTCTACAGGCGGTTACGGCGGAATCCGGGGGCTGGAGAGAGCTGCTAAAAAAGCCGGGTACCGTATACATGTAAAAGAAATAAAAGAATGGTTAAAGAAACAAGACGCCTATACATTACACAAACCCACGAGGAAAAACTTTGCAAGAAACAGAGTTGAAGTCTCGGGTATTGATGAACAATGGCAAGCCGATCTCGTAGACATGAGTCACTTAAAGAAACGCAATAAAGGCTATAGATATATCCTAACGTGTATAGACGTGTTTTCAAAATATGCATGGGCTGTGCCGGTGAAGGACAAAACTGGTGTAACTATGGTCAAAGCTTTCCAACAAATATTAAAAAAAGGTAGACAACCGACTTATCTTCAAACTGACCAAGGTACGGAGTTCTTTAATCGCCATTTTCAAAAGTTTTTAAAAAATAAGGAAATATATCATTTTCACACACACAATGAAACAAAAGCTAGCGTAGTCGAACGTTTCAACAGAACCATAAAAACAAAAATGTTTAGGTATTTCACGACTAAAAACTCTTACCGTTTTTTGAAGGCGTTGCCTAAATTAATAGAGGGTTATAACAATTCTTTCCATAGAAGTATTGGAATGCCTCCGGTCGAGGTCGCTCAACTGAATGAATCTGAGGTCAGACAGCGTCTTTATCCACGTCTAAAAAGAGATAAGTTACTATTTAAGTTCAAAATAGGGGATAAAGTTCGTATCAGTAAAACCAAAATGATATTTGACAAAGGCTATCTACCGTCTTGGACAGATGAAATTTTTGTTGTTATAACCCGAATACCCAGATACCCCGTCGTGTATAAACTTAAAGATTTAAACGACGAAGTGTTGAAAGGTACTTTTTACGAACAAGAGTTACAAGAAGTTAAAAAGTCTGAAGCTGATTATTATCATATTGAGAAGATTCTAGATAGAAAGAAACGTAATGATGTCATGTTCTACAAAGTAAAATGGAAGGGTTGGCCTTCGTCGTTCAATTCGTGGGTATCCGCCGATGAGATGAAGAAAGCATAAATGCAAAGGTTTTATCAATGATCATTCATTTCTCACTATGGAAACGGCGCGAAAGTATCGGATATATGCAGTTATAGGGGCATTGGCTTATTTTTTAATTGTCACCTTAACAGGCCTATCCATCTCATTACCGAAACATCAACGTTCTGGTTTGGAGATTATCCATAGCAACAAGACTAATATAACCTCCTGTTTAAAGGCCGAAAAAATAGATATCGGTGCAACGGTGAAAGTGACAGTTTGTATGTATAATGGCGAAGCACGTATCGATATAAGAAAATTTGTAAACGATAAACCGACCAAGATTGGAATTTGGTTAACGTATGATCAATGGAAAGTTTTTGAATCTCACAGGAATGTTATTAATACAATCCTAAACCCCCGTATTGTTTAATATGATCTCTATGCTGTGGATGCTGTATGCCGGCATAACGAAACATGTTAAACAACCCTGTAGAGTAGAAGACAAGTCTATACATGTTGTCAAATCTCTGAAAGCCTATAAAGTTGTGGTGAAATCAATGTTCAGCGATGGCGTAGTGACTAAGCATAGGTTGTTAGTCTTACATTGGTACACTTTACACGTCTGTGATCACGTGACAAAGGATGTATGTTGTAAAATTTGGAGATATTATATAAATATTCAATCGGGTCTTGTGGCAGATGTGTAAAACATAATGGATGTCACTTGGAAACACCCGTTTACATGTATAGTAGCTGGACCAACAGGTTGTGGAAAGACTGTTTTTGTAAAGAGGATGTTAAATGAAGTCAACGCAATGATCGACCCACCCCCGACGAAAGTAATATGGTGTTTTGGAGAATGGCAAGACGGGTACGATAATATGAAAAATGTAGAATTTATAGAAGGACTTGAAGGCTTGTCGGAGTTAGAACCGAGTGAGAACAAGCTGATAGTTATAGACGACTTAATGCAACAGACAGACGAAAGGGTATCCCAGCTATTTACTAGAGGAAGTCATCATAAAAATGCTAGTGTGATATATATAAGCCAAAATTTGTTTAACAAGAACAAACAACAGCGGACACTCAATTTGAATGCGCATTATCTTATTTTGTTTAAAAACCCCCGAGATGCTTCTCAAATAACTCACCTGGCCAAGCAGATGTATCCGGGACAAGGGCGCTTCGTACAAGAAGCCTATAAAGACGCCACCTCCAGACCACATGGTTATCTTCTCTTCGATTTTAAACAACATACTCCAGACCATTTGAGATTGAGAAGTAAAATTTTTCCCGGAGAGGTCCAAGAGGTTTACCTGAAAAGATCATAAAAACGTTCGTTGCTCAACCTACATCATCATTTTATACTCGGAAGGCGTCATGTCGCGTAGACTAAGAAAGCACGCTCATACTTTACAACTTTTGTCCAAGGCGACTCGGCCTTTGATTAAGAATATAGTGAAAGGAGCTGACAAAGAGTTAATGAGTTGTATATGTGAATGCGCGTTAAATGTATTAAAAGGTAATGTTCCCCTCAGTAAGTCTCACATATACAAATTGAGGCGACATAAGAATCAACTTAGGCAACTAGTTAAAAAGACGACCAGCAGAAAGAAGAAAAAAGATATTCTACAAAGAGGAGGATTTTTAGGAGCCATTTTAGCACCAATCGCAGCAACTGTTTTAGGCCCCTTACTTTCTAAAATATTTAAGTGATTATGGCAACTATGAAAAAAATGGCCTTAGTAGATCCTAGAATGTTACATGCTCTTCGACAGCCCCAAGCACCTCCAAACAGTACTGTAACTATGCTTCAGAACTTGGACAACGAAATGGAGCATATTCTAAGCAGAAATAATTTATCGGAAAGAGACAAAGTAATGATGTATAATGATACATTGCAAAAATATCTTACCTTTCAATCTCAATACAACAACAAACAGACTCAAGCTATACCCGTAAAAATGGTTTCTCAAGACATTCCGGTGTCGAACAAATCTGAAACAATTGGAAGAGTGATAGAAAATGAAATTGTCCAAAGCGTCCCTAAAACCATGAGCAAAAAAGCCCAGTTACTGATTCAGAGAATAAAAGCTAATCCGTTCATGAACTGGAACGAGAAAGGTGAACTTATATATAAAGACAATTTAATCGAAGGCAGTAACATATCAGATCTGGTCAACGATGCTTTACGTCAACGGAGACAGTTTACGCCGAAGGGATGGCAGACGTTTGCTATGGGTTTAAAGGAGTTGAATGTGCCTTTGGAATTGATAGGCAATAAAGAAAGATGGGAGTTTATGCAGAAGCCCCAAGCACCCTCCCCCTCGAGGATTCCACGAGCGAGAAGAAAAATACAGACCCCCTCAACCCGAAAAAGATCTAAAACCAGCGAACCTATATCATGGCAATCGTATTAAATAGGAGCAACGAATGAAATCATCAACACAATTTAACAGAGCGTAGTACGAGTATGTTTTACTTAACACTGCCTTCGAACAGTTCTATGGATTACTATCCTGAAAATACTTTATCGAACTATGTAACAAAATTACCTCATGCAATCAACTTGAACGGCGATTACGAGGCTGGTGTGGTGGAGTTTTTTTACCCATTTTCCTGGTATAACGTTCATCCAGAGGCTATCAAAATAAATATTACAACCAAATCTACAGAAGGAATTCAGAATTTTTTTTCCATACCATTACAGGAAGGATATTATGAGGATGGAGTGTCCTTGATACACGCGTTAAACGATGCTATAAAAATTCGAAGCAGGGCCTTAAGAAAATCTGTTAGATTTACATATGATCGAATTAGTTGTAAAGCTTCGCTATATATTACTCACGACGCAGTTATGGTCGAGCTTTCACCGACGCTTCAACGTTTTTTAACCCTGCCTTTAGGACTCTATAAACCAGGAGTGTATAGAAGCGACTCAGCGGTCAGCATGAATTCGGGCCTAGAAGCTCTTTATATCTACTCAGATGTTGTGGAACCACATGTGGTGGGAGATAGTTTTGTACCTCTGATGAGAATTGTTCCCATCACGGGAAAACATGGTCATTCCATCACTCATTCCTTCGAGCATGTAAAATATTTTCCTCTACAAAACAGATCATTTTTTACAGTGGAAATGGATATAAGAGATAGCTTAGGACGAAAAATTCCATTCGAACACGGAAAAGTAGTGGTGACGTTACATTTCAGAAAACGCCGTTCAACACATTTTTAATTAATATAATCACCATGAGACATTTCTGCGATGCTTCAGCGTTATATTCAGACTACTACGCATCTCAGGTGGGTTCTGGCTTACCTGTGTTTGTGGGAACTCAATTCCAACGGGGATCCGGCCTGGGTGGAATATTTAGAGGCGTAATGAACGCTGTTATGCCATTACTATCATCTGTAGGCAAGACAGTGGGTAAACAGGCGTTAAACACGGGTTTACAGATAGCGGGAGATGTCATAGGTGGTCAAAACGTCAAATCGGCCGCTAAAACGAGGGTACGACAGGCTGGTAACGCATTATTGAACAAAACAGTTGATCATCTGAACACAACGCGGACACAAAAACCTATAAAGAGAAGAGCAACAAAACAAAAGGCTATTCGGTCAAAGATCAAGAGACGGACTACTTCGAAGAGAGATATTTTTAGATAAAAAACCAGTATGAGTTTAATTCACCCCCAATCATGTTTGAGTACGAACGATAGTCTAGATATTTTCAAAATCCCACCCACACAAACTAGTTTGGAAGAAAGTTATTGGGTCCAATATCATCCCGTGTCTTCTGTGAACGATACTAATCCGATCGAATTTAACTTAAGCGGGGCATCTGATGATTATTACGATTTAGCCAGCTCGTATATTTATGCCAGGGTCCAAATAGTAAAAAAGGATGGAACAACCGTGGATGCTGATGCCCCGCTTGCTCCTGTTAATTATTGGTTACATAGTTTATTTTCACAAATGCAGTTATCCCTCAATTCAAAAAATCTGAGTATGGCTAGTAATACTTATCCTTTCAGAAGTTATATAGAAGCTATATTAAGCTATGGAAAGGAAGCAAAAGAATCTCACCTCACATCCGCTCTGTTTTATAAAGACACAGCTGGCAGTTTCGATTCGGTTACGCCTTTCAACGAAGGTCTAACGAAACGAAGCGAGTTCACGTCTAACAGTCGAATTGTAGACTTGATTGGCAAACCCCACCTGGATCTCGCATTTCAAAACAGACTCATTCTTAATGGCGTCGATATTAAATTAAAACTGATTCGTTCGAAAGATGCGTTTTCGCTTATGAGCAGTGAACAAAACGCGGACTTTAAAGTAGTTATCAAAGATATTTCATTTTTTATTCGTAAAGTGAAAATTAATCCCGATGTTCAAATTGCGCATATGAGGGCTTTGGAAAAAGCACCTGCGAAATATCCTATAAGCAGAGTTGACGTAAAAGTATTTAGCGTGCCGAAAGGAAATTTATCGTTAAATCAAGAGAATTTGTTTTTGGGTCAGTTACCTAAGCGCCTCGTTATTGCTATGGTGGATTCAGATGCGTATAACGGTTCGTATGGAAAAAATCCGTTTAATTTTAAGCATAATAAAGTTAATTTTTTCTCGCTTTACTGTAACGGTAAACAAATTCCTAGCATAGCTTATACGCCTAATTTCGAGCGTTTTGATTATTTAAGAATATATCACGACATGTATGTAGGTAATGGTCAGATGTATAAAGACATGGGGAATAATATATCTAGAACGGATTTCGGTAAAGGTTATACTTTATTTTGCTTCGACCTCTCCCCCGATATGTGCGACGGGGAACATTTCGACCTTATTCAGAAAGGTAATATACGTTTAGAGATGAGGTTTGCCTCCCCTCTAGCACAGACGATTAACGTGATCGTTTATTCAGAGTCCCAAAATCTAATTTTTATAGATAAAAATAGAAATGTGTTATTCGACTTTGCCATATAATGAATAATCTTCAGATAGATAAGATATTAAGTGAAGATGACTTCGCTAAAACTTGCTACAGAGGTGTTTATTCTTTAGATAATTTACCAAATTTCAAGGATGGTAGAGGCGCTTATATATGTAACACACACCCCTCATATTTGCGAGGCGAACACTGGGTGGCTATGTATATAAACAACGAACAGTCAGGGGTGTATTTCGATCCGTATGGGTTATTTCCTTTACATCGAGAATTTTATGACTTTATGAATGCCTATTGTCAGTCATGGACTTTCAATGATAAAAGAATACAAAGTCCTTTTTCTGCGGTTTGCGGACAGTATTGCGCTTATTTTATATTACAGATTTGTCGTGGTGCATCAATGGCAAACATATTAGCTCCCTTCGATCAATATTACAGCGACAATGATGTAGAGATTTACGATTATTTCGCTTACAAATATAATATTACCGATGTACCATTAATAGTAAGAACTATGTAAAAGAACGAATTACCCTGGAAAGGCTTCACTTCAGAGTCCTGACTACATCTATTGACGGGTACAACCAGAGACAGATCTCGTTTTTAGGTGCGTTGTTGGGTGGTAAACGGTTCTTAAGAAAACTTTATGTAATATGTTTTATGTAATGTTTTTTTTAAAGAATAAAAAAAAAAATGTAAAACTGTAAATCCAACGTTGTTTTGTGTTGATTTCTTTCTTGGTTTAAATAAAATCCGTTAACTCCTTCTCGGTGTCAACCCTTTAAGATACAATAGGCCAACCACCCAGAAAGAAATAACGGTTTTTTATTTTTTTTCTGTTTTTTTTTTCTTCCCGATCCACAAAAGTATAATTGCACGATAAATATACATTAAAAAGTAAAAGCAAACTATTGTTTTATACATTCTATATTAACAAAAAAGTAGGATACAAACTAAAAAAAAACTATACACAAAGGAATAAAATATGAACACTTTATTTATATTCAAAATAAGACGGGTCACAACACACACACAATCTTTATTGAAAACAAGTCTATGAATAAAACGAAAGAGGAATATTCTACAGCGCGGTTGATTCTGGGAGGGATGGTGGGACGACGTTAAGAAGAATATCCGTACGGGACAGTATCCAAATCGGGTTGTATAACACGTTTCACAAATTTTATTCTGTAATCTTTTTTCTCGTCTCTATTAACGATCTTAATCTCCTTTTTCTTTCTTGTAATCTTATTCTCCTTGTACACGCTTCGTAAACAAAGCGGGCAAGATGTAGGCATGTTTTTGCATTCGCAGTCGACGAGAACGTTTCGCACCATGTCGGACACTGTTCCAAAATTTATAATCTCTGAATTTTTAGAATTCAAAGTGAACCCCCTTACTTTGGTCACGGTTTTGCCGAATTTCGTTTTATAGGTATAATTCTTGGGCCCTCCACTAGCGAACACTTGAATACTATCCCCCGGTTCTAATTCGGAACACAGCTGACCCAACATATCACCACAGGGGATCTCGACATCTCCTGGCCTGGTATAGAAGATAATACTGTCCGTGTCAAAATAAAGGGTTCTGACGTCCAGCTTTTCGAGGACGGCGTATAGTTCAAGTCGTGCATGGGCAGTTGTAAAAGCTGCTAGCCACAAATTGGAAGAATATCCCGTCGGAGCGAAATCTTTTTTAGCCTTCCAATCCAACAATACAATCTCTTCATTTACATCGTGAAAATCCGTTACCTCTTTCGTCGCATCATTTAATATTTCGTAAAACTGGGTTTCCTCCGTAACAAACGTAGTCTGCGATAATCCGTTTCTTTGTGCGAATTTTCCCCAAAGCGTGTTAAGACACATCTTAGCTACAGACCTTAAGCCGGGGTTCTTTACGATTTTATCCTGATCTAAAAGAATTCCTTCGTGTTCTCGATACGTTTGGATGTACTGGGTCTTATCTTCCTCTGAACGTATCCAATCAGGCCACCCAGAGGCTTGCTGTTTGATTTTCAGGAAAGTGTTTATATACTTAGTAAACAAGCCTGTGTTTTCGTCCACGCCGTTAAACTTGGTTGTCGTTGGGAAATGATATACCTCGTAGATCTTTAGTATTCTATAGCCTTTCTCCAAACTCTTTAAAATTTCAAATGACACCCACGTACCGATTAATGCCCGTTGTTCGTCGTCATGATTACACGTTGTTAGGAGATTATCGCAGCAGGTACTACATAGAGGAAACATTAGTCGGTCATTACTGCGGTATGGCAGAACTGGGAGATAGAGATTTTTAGGAGGGAGTATTTTGCATTTAACGAATCCTACATAGTTCCGGATGTCTTGGAAATCCTTAGTTATTACCTCGGGGTACTTTAAAGGGAATTCCTTTGTTTTCAAAACGGAAGGATAGAGAGATGTAAAATCTAAATACTGTACACTCGTGTTCTCCTCCGCTTCGTAATACAACTTTGTACAGCATGTTCTCCCTCCAAAAAAAGCGTCCCTCGGATCCAGTCTATCTTGGATGTCCAAAGTTTGAACAAACTTCTCCAGTTTTGTGTTATCTACTATTCGTTTTCTAAAATCGTGTTCCCAAATATAAACAATATCTGTAACTTGCGGACGAAGGTTTGTCAGTTTTTCCATGGTTTTCTTATAGACTTCAGACATCAGCGTACCTGTGCGAGGATGAATAACATCTGGCTCGTAGCAGTCTTTACATCCGTGTACCCAACAACCGAAAAATTCGTAGATTACATTTCTCTTTCGATCAAAACCATCGCATTTGTAACGCCCTATTCTGTGTTCCCCTTTATTCAGGGCATGTTCGATGTCCAACTCTTCGCCCCTCTGTCGGGCATCATACATTAACCATTCTAACCAGTGTATCGATATTCGTGAGAATTGATCTTTCTCCACTATCCCGTTGGACGGTACCTTTGCTATTGTGTTTTCTTTCAAAAAACGTAGTTTGTAAATAGCGAAACAGAGTGAGGCGACGGTAATATGCTGTAACGGATCGATTCCACCTGTTGACTCGTTAGTACCTTTGGTAATGTCTAAAATTAATTCTCTGAACTTCAAACAACATTTTCGTAATATTTCAACATCAGCAGTACAATACGCCAAGATTTCCTTCTGAAAGTCAAAAATATAGCGGCTTTGAACTTGCTCGGCGTGCCACTCCAAAAATTCTTTTTTGTCGACCGATGACATGTCATCAACGCCATAATATTCGATCCCAGGAATTTCTCCGACATATTCTTGATTTGCCGCTGTGTTGAATAAATGAGGAAACCAACCCTTCTTCATAGATATATCAAAAGTTTTAGGGAAGTTAGCTAGCCGGGTTGAAATCAAGTTGAAGCTGTCCACGATTCGAATGTCCAAACATTTAACGTATAGGTACATTATTTTGCCTCCTGTATATATAATCTCCGGACAGACTGTTTGATCCACTAGATATCTGAGAAGAAAATAAGTGTCAAAATTCCCGCCATTGTGAGCTATCACTGTATAGCCTTTGTGATTCTTATTAAAAAGCCATTTCCCAAATCTATACACCGTTGACGTTCCTTTAAATACCATAGTTCTCAACACGCATTTCTTACACGTAGCATCATCTTCTTTAGATATACACATATTACAAACTTTGTTAGCTACGCAGAAATTTGGAATGTGCTCACCCGTTTCCTGATTAGTTTCAAAATCGAAAAAAATATAAAGATCCGATTTTTCTTTATTACTGCCCGGCTCTATGTAACAGTAATGATCACCCATATGATAGACATGACACGAGAGACAATAAAACTCTTCACAACAATGATTTTTTGGAGATCTTTTAGCTCTTTGTAGTAATTTTTTACACGTGATACATAGCCATAAACGGTCACATATGGAAGAGTTAAACATGTGCCTTTCGATTATCTGATTTTTTCGTTCTAAATGTCTATCAAAACATTCTTTGTTCCTGAATGTCCTGTTACATCTCTTACAACTTACAGGATTGGTATATTTACAACCGGCCGTGTAACACATACTGCATATATTGGCACACTTGTGGTCCGACTTCTTGTAGTACGGTTTCAAACAATCATCGCACATATAAGCAGCTCCGTAAAACGCGTGTAGCTTTGTTATACAGTCGAAATGCGAGTTATGATATAAGAGGTAAATTTTAGCACTTGTCTTAATACTGCCTCTATATACAATAGTGTTGAGGGCGTCCGACTTCACGACAATAATCTGAATATTCAAGACCTTTTCAAACAATTCTACATGTTCTAAACCACAGGGTTGCTCAGGATCGATACCAGCCTTTCTCGTTAACTCCATAGCTCTTTGAGTTTGAAGTCCCTTATTTGTGTATCCTACTTTTTTCTTATCAGGGTCATTTCTGCTGTAAGCCAATCCAACACAAATTGCCCGGGCCATACATAGTTTGTCACTCGTATTTGTTATCCTTATAATACTTTTCTTCTTTACTCTGTCTTCCTCTAGGTTCGTGATTTTCGTTGCTCTACCCCCTCTTATCAAACGGATAACACCGACATGTATTTCAAACGTTTCGTTGAAGACGATATTTTCGTTGGACTGTAGAATTTTCTCTATCATCTGTAGTAACAGGTCCACAGTTATTTTTCGGCGCTGAGTCAATGGAATAACTATAGGGGTTTCCATGTTATTCTGTCTGAGATACACCCTAACCAAATCGTCATCGTGCAATCCAGCCATAGCATTTTCGAATACGAATTCTATGGCTCTAGTTAAAACGTCTAAACTCGATTTCCACGTTCTATTTATCAAACGCGTATTTAATTTAAGAATATGTGTTGATTCTGTCGTATTAAATTTCTTACGGTGCGTTACTTTTACTCGTTCGATTTTAAAATCATCAGAACGCGTTTGTTCTGTAAACCCTCCAGATTGCGTATCGTGTGAGAGGTTAACATCGCTATTAGCGGGTGGCACGGGTTTATCGGGAATAACGGAAGAGACCGGCATAACGGGAAAATCCGAAGACGGTGGCAAGTCTACAATATCGGATACGGCGGGCAGTTCGGGAATAGTGGACGATTTTTTTCCACGTCCCTTTCCTTTTTTACTTTTCTTAACCGATGTCCTGTTGAAAAAGAGGGAAAAAATCCATTAGCCTCTAGCGTTTGTTTGTTGAAAATACCGATTCAGATAAAAAAAAATCGTTTGCATTGTTTTAAGAGAGAAGAAAAAGAAAACAATTTTATAACAAAATTATTACTTACTGTATTCCTTTAGGTTTGAAATAGCCAGTGCTACAGCTCGGTTTAACAAAAGGTGGCGCCTCTGGTGTATCGGACGTGGTAGCTACGATCGGAGTTAAAGTATCGGGTTCATTTTCTACGCGAGGAGTTTTGATTCGTTGCTTATTTCTGTTTAAGCTGAGTTTATTTCTTTTCGTAGAATCTCTGAAACGGAAAGTAAAAATAACTATCAAGACTACTTCCGTAGGAGTGAAAGAGTGTTATAAATGTTGTTTTTAAATAAAAAAAGATATCCTCTACGATCTATACTAATAAAATCAGAACCCACCGTTTTTTAGTGAGACTCCATTCAAGCTCACTAGGGGGTTGTGGTGGGGGAGGTTCTTTCCGGGAAGGCTGTGATGGGGGCGGTAATTCTTTCTGGGGACAGGTTGTAGCTACGATCGGAGTTAAAGTATCGGGTTCATTTTCTACGCGAGGAGTTTTGATTCGTTGCTTATTTCTGTTTAAGCTGAGTTTATTTCTCCGCTTCAAATCTCTGAAACGGAAAAGTAAAATAACTATCAAGACTACTTCCGTAGGAGTGAAAGAGTGTTATAAATGTTGTTTTTTTAAATAAAAAAAAGATATCCTCTACGATCTATACTAATAAAATCAGAACCCACCGTTTTTTAGTGAGACTCCATTCAAGCTCACTAGGGGGTTGTGGTGGGGGAGGTTCTTTCCGAGAAGGCTGTGATGGGGGCGGTAATTCTTTCTGGGGACAGGCTGTAGCTATGCGCGGCGGGGATGTATCTACAACCGGACCTCCTTGAAATGTTTTGTTCCATAGAGCCGTCCAACTCGAAACAAATTCATCCCCGAAACTATCGATAGAAAATTATGTAAATCCTTTTTAATTTAAAAAAAAAATAGTAATAATAACTTTTAAGTAGAAAAAAAAAAATAGTTTTAGTTTTTTTTTCTTTAAAAAAAATACTAACTTGTTTTCACAATGCAGAAATGGACAAGTTATAGGGGATATTTTTAGTGTATGCTTTTATATTTTGATTAGAGACTTACTCTGAAAAACCAGGACGTTGTACCAATTCATTATTCGGTATTGTGTCTAGTGCTTTTAAGAAAGCATCTTCTCTTTCACTCGAAACGATTTCCTTGTCGACTGTCTTGTTGGGTGATACGTCGGAATTTGAAGACGTGGCCTCATTCCGAAATGCATTACTCCATTGCAATGTCCAATCGTTGATATATTCTTCTCCAAATCTATTGAGAGATAGTGTTGTGTTTTTTTTCATTTACAGAATTAAAATTGACCTTTTAGTTAAAAAACTTGCACACTTAAAGTCACACTCGCCGTAAAAAAAATAAATGCATGCAAACGTTTACACTCCGCTAAAAAGAAGTTAAGAACTGTCCTATTTTTGTTGTTGTCTAATTTAATTTCTTTTTTATATTATCTTTTTTAATCATCTTATATATTTAAAGCGGCATGAGCTGCCGAAATGTTGATATTTTGACGTAAAACAGAATGTTGAAATTATCGGCTATTTTTCTCAAGACGTATAATTCAGAAAGCGTTTTAGTGTTTCTAGTCTCGAAAATGTACGATAAAGTATTGTTTTGAACTAACTTTGGGCTTAGAAATGAATAAATGCTCGTTATCTAAATTTTTGTTTACTTTTTCGAACACGTTTCGGTTCGTATGGGCCACATACTGTATAGATTTTCCTCATTTCAACGCTAATCATTTAGTTTTTTTTGCGATGGCCTTCAAAGCGTCTAACCGTCGCAACGCTCAAAATTATAAAAAAAAATTTTGTCAGCTCATGCCACTTTAATAAAAAAAATGAAAATGTGACTTTATTAGGTATACGAGATATCGAGAAAATCATACGCATTAACGACATAGAATATTGTTGTTATTTCTTTCATTTTTTTTTTCTTCTAATACTTAGCGCGTTTGAATTCACTTTGAAGTTTTGTTCAACATTTTAGGAATGGTCATATATATTCTTGCTCTTTAACTTCGGAATAAGCCACGGTTGTTTTTTCACTATGATATAAACTAACACAAATTTTCTCTAAAATTTATTCATTTTTTTTTTAAAGAAATGAAAACAAAATATTGCCTTACTCCAGCGAATCACTCCGTCTTTCTAAATCATCACTAGGCAAATCTTCCAAGGCTTTGAAAAAGTTCTCCTGGGACATTTTGTTCCTGCAAAGTTAATGTACGAACCGTCGTTGTAGAGTTTCTTTAAATGTATGTTTTTTTAGTACATTATAATAACATACATTCACACATGTTTTCAGCGACAACTTATAAATCACCTGTATGATATATAAAAAAAAAATTCCTACAAGAAAGAAAAAAAGTAAACAGAAAAAAGCTACTTACTCAGTCTTGAAGTCTTTACAGGATAATGAACTTTCATCGACACGACTGATATATTTCAACCGGGTTGGATGACTAAACCTTTCTTTTCATTGGGTGGCTTTTAATTTTCTATTTTTCTTCTTAGAGAATCCAACCTATGGCTAGACTCAACACATACGTAAGTTATAAACTCGGAGTGTCTTTGTTTTTTTCATTGGACACTGAAATCCCCTCCCTGCTACCTTCAGCTGTCAGAATAATTATCCGTATCAACTTTATACTATTGTCCCAGCCTCACTCACATAGGATAGGTTCTTTTCTCACGGTTACTTCATTTACTGAACTCTACCAACTAGTAGCGGAAGACTATTGGCATAATCTCGAACATTGACCGGTTGGAGACAATTCGTCGCCGTGCTATCATTTTTGTTTACTCAGCTGACTCTTATTTTACACTGTTTTCGTGTCGTATCAAAATGTCGACCGATTCATATTCCTCACGTTACACTCCTGACACGCCCCCTTATCTATCTAACGTCGAGATAGTCTACAGATGGCTCGAATCGGCTCCAGTTTATGATTCTACAATTACAACGCCTGTGATTTTCTCTGAAGTGGAGCGATCCGTAACACCTGTGAACAGTTCAAGCGAGCGCTCATTCCTATCAAGCACGTTTAGACCACCATCATCTACACACAGCGATTTGTCAGAATCAGATTATCGAGACATACTATATGGAGAGGCAATTATTCCGATAAACAGTACCAGCGAAAACTCTTCCCTATCAACCATGTCTAGACCACCGTCAGCATTTTCCGAAAGCCATTCAGACTATGAAGACTATGAAGACACACATAGAGAGGAAATTGTTTTTAGGCCAGAGGAGTAGACGCAGCTTTTTTTTCAAAGGCCCTTTTCAGGGCCAACCAAAAACTCTCGAAAAAGTCTCTCGATAGCACAGATTTACCATGGTCATTTGAAATTAACTATTATCTTCAGATTATCAATAATTTTATACTTAAAAAAATAGAAAGTAATTGGCGGCAGTTTTCTTTTCTCCTATAACATTTCTTTTCTTACAAACGTTTACTGTTTTTATTTTATTTTTTCATTAGCATTGAAATGAAGAACTCACTCAACCATCTGTCTGGAACGCTGTATACTTTCCCTATAGTTAGCATTGAAATGAAGAACTTACTCAACCATCTGTCTGGAACACTGTGTACTTTCCCATAGCCTTGTGGCCAGCCTGAACCTTATCAACCTAATGGTCATCACAGCCTATCAATTAAGTGTTCGTGGGGGAAATTAGACACTCCACTAGGCGACCTGTCTCGAGCGCTGTAGGCTTTGCCTCTTAACCTTGTGACCTTCATATACCTTAATGACCTAGCGGTTATCATAACCTATCTATTACCGTTAATTAAAAACTTATACAAGTGTTATTTATTACTTTATATAGATAAAAATGCACTCACTTGCATTCGTTCAGTTATACTACTCTTGAATAGAATAACCATGTAGAGAAGTTTCTATAATTGAGTTAAAAAGAAGGGGTATGTCATTTAGACCTTTATACCCCAATCATATGTTGTTATGATAATCCAAAACCCATCATTAGAGCCGGACCCAAGGCCAAACCAAAAGAGTAGTGTAATATGATGAATAAAAATATATCAAAATCAAAGCCAAATTTGTCAACTTTCAAATTCTATTTTTTAATTTAAGCCTGGGTAAATTTCGATCCCTTCCATGCCTTCATAACTTACCAAAGTCGCAAAGCCACATACACCTCAAAAATAATTTTTGTGATTCAATGTAATTTTGAACAAATAGTACAATTTGTTTCTTGACATTCAGAAGTGGGAAATTAACTAGAATTTGAATGGGAGGTTTTGTCAATTAACAACGTATATATAACATTAATCTGATTTGTAGGCCGACTCCCCTTAACAGAGAATGGGATATATGTAATGATTACAAACTGCTCAGTATCGATATTGAGAATTTAAATGAAATGTTATCCCTACAGATACGCTTGATTATTGATTATTCACAAATTTCTCAACAGTAACAGGGATGATCTTCTGAAACGTTTTGGTTCAGTCAAATTTAAAATTGTTGTTACAGTTTCATGTCTTGGATCAGCTTCAATCAAACTTTTTAAATAATTGGAATTCTGGTTCCAAATGAACAATTCATTCTCATCAAGCAGACATTTGCTATTGAAAAATATTTAAACTATAATAATCACCAAGATGAAAATTTCAGAAGTAACGTTGTTTACAAGATGATTTTTGGTGACTGTCCTGCCTCTTATATAGGCCTTACATCTAGTCGTGTAGGACAACGGTTTGCTGAATATAATATCAATATATTATATCAATATATGGCGGCGTTGTCAGTTTTATTGTGGGAGGAAACCGGGCTCTATGCCCGAAGGAAACCCACGACCTTCTGATGGTAACTGGCAACCATCCCACAAAGGTCGTTCGATTGGTATATGGAGGGTTCGTGTGTATATTGAAGAAATACGATTAATTTGTTGGTCCATACCGGTTACATTTCAAAACCCACAATACAGATATAGTCGAATAAAAGGTAATACCAGAAATCTCTGAATGCCCATTCATTGACTTCTGGTTAGGCCTATACATAATGTAGACACGTTATCAGGTTATAGCCAATGTTGCTGTTTAGGCATATACCTTCTATTTACCTCTGGTGAAAAGCACGTGACAATTTTGAACGGCATTGTACACAATGAACTATATGCGTGGAATGGAGGTCACGTATTATTTGATTTCCATCGAACACCGCCATTACAAGGATATGGTGCAATATCGATCCAGATTGGTCATATACTCGAACATCACTCAGCAATGGCGGCGCTTTTTTACCAAGTCAGATCCACACCAGCCATTGAGACGTGTCCATTCCACATATAGTTCATTGCATATTCATTTCTATTCTGGTATCTTACAGCACGGTTTATGGCTTTTCAATTTTTTCAATAAAGGCCTATACAAGGGCCTGAAATAAATGTTACTCAGAGCAAAACACTCTACACTTCCTTGTTAAGTTTACGTTCGCTTGAAAAAACTTTCTTCAAGTGAAACACTGAGTTGTCAGGACTAGAGCCATGGCGGCTTTGAAATTGAGACAGCTTTTTACCCTGATCATGGTAATAGCAGCTAATGCCCGACCTATAGTGGGTAAGTTTAAATTGAATCTATTTAAAATAATTCCAGAGTCAATAAAAATAGTTTATCTGCGAAATGATCAATGAATAATATCTATTTGTTTAAAGTGGCATGAGGTGCTAAAATGTTGATATTTTGACGTTAAAACAGAATGTTGAAATTATTGGCTATTTTTCGCAAGACTTACAATTCAGAAGCTTTTTAGTGCTTCTAGTCTCGAAAATGTACGATAAAGTATTGTTTTGAACTAACTTTGGCTTAGAATGAATGAATAGTCGTCCCGGTTATTTAAATTTTGTTTACTTTTCGAACACGTTTCCGGTTCATACAAGCCACATACTGTATAGATTTTCCTCATTCCAACGCCAATCATTTAGTTTTTCGATGACCTTCAAAGCCCCTTATTGTCGTGCCGATCAGCAATGATGAAAAAGTGTGAATTTTGGCACCTCATGCCACTTTAAAAACGCACGAATTGTCAAAAAATATAAAATACCTGTAAATTAACTCTGACGAAGCGAAGATGTAAGCCAATAACGGTCAAGATTTCAAAAAGCAACGATGTAGCGGATTGATTTATTGATTGATGTTGAACGCCGCACTCAAGATTATTTCATTTGTATGGCGGTTTTTCCAGGTTTAGTGTAGGAGAAAACCGGGCTCTTTTCCTGAAGGAAAGCCTCGACCTTCGGCGAGTACCTGGCAACTCTTCCACATCCGGTGATCGAGTGGGATTCGTACCCGACCTCCAATGGAAGGCCTGTGAGGGACATTGTCTCTTACCGACTGAGCCACCGAGTATGGAAGCCGAATACGGACATTTTAGTTCGCTTGCTTGGCGACCCCGCCAGGCTCGCCAAAGCAAATGATTCGCGACTTTCTCTACCCCGCCAAACTCACCAAACACGCCAACCACACAAATCAACTTTATAAAAAAAATAGTATTTTTTAAAAACATTTCATTCGCGCCCTTCGCTACCTTTGCGAGGCTGGCGGGGGCGAGAAGGTCGCGATTCTATATCATTCGCGACTTTCTCGACCTTGGCGGGGTCGCCAAACACGCCAAGGTCGCGAAACACGCTAAAAAAAAGATAGTATTTTTTGCAATCCCGAATCGCGACCTTCTCGACCTTCGCGTGCTTGGCGGGGTCGCGAAGGTCGCCAACCACGCAAAGGTCGCTAACCACGCGAAGGTCGCCAACCACGCGAAGGTCGCCAACCACGCTGGCGGGGTCGCGAAGCTCGAGAATAAAATTTCTGTATTCGGCTTCCATAACCGAGGACCCGTGGTCAAAAATATTTGTTTTATTCCAATGGTTATCCGTCAAGCATTGAACATTTTCTGACGATCGAAATTTATGAATATGAAAAATCTGAATTATGTTAGCTCATGCTGTTTTTTTTTTTTTTTTGTATCTATCATTTAAAGACAAATTCAACAATAGATTAATACAGTTTTGCCCTATAAAACAATTACTTATGGTACTTTTCTTTCCATAGGAAACTGCCAACAGCCGTTCAGTGGTCTTAACTGCAAGAGAAGTAAGCTGTAACCTACATACTATATATGTGCTTTATTACAAGATATAAGTTGAAATAATTGTCATTTGATGGATTCACCGTGGTCTCTTTTGGCTTACATGTAGTCAGCAGAGTGATAGTCTCTCAGCCCGACACGGGCGTTTTGTCGATGTTCGTTGGTTCGAATTCCAAGGAGACCAAATCAAATTGAAAACAATTCTGTGTGGGCTTTTCACTCGCAGGGTGCCTCGGTGACTTAGTTGGCATAGTGATAGCCCCTCAGTCCGACACAGGCATTCCAGTGCCCGGTTTCCCCCGCCTCTAAACCTGGCAACGTTTCCATATAAGGGAAATAATATTGAGTCAATCACTCGATTGAAGAGTTGTCAGGTACTCATCGAAAGTCGAGGGAGGTGTGAGCGTGTGGGTGTGAAGCGCGTGTGTGTGGGGGGAGGGTCCGGTTTCGTTCCATACTAAAAATTGAGTGTTGCGTAAAACATCAACTCAAGATAGATTCACTTGTTTTAAAAAGAAATACCAAAGCATATATCCCTATTGTCTGCCTAAAAAATCGGGAAGCATTTTAATCGGGATCCACCTGTTTCTCCATTGCCAAACACTGCAAAAACGTTTCTCTTTACTCAACTCCCTCGGGAAAAAGCCATCTTTTCAGACTCACGCTATCATACCTCATTTAACGTCTCGCAGCTTTCGAGACCTTAGCTCAAGCATATGGGTTAATGTGAGGCCCGAAGGGCCGAACGCTACGGAGGGTAGCCATTTGTAACATTGGAAGATGCCTGAGTGATTGAGAATACGAAACATTGCACCGTGACCACGGGAAAGTATTCCAATCAGCTCTAGATATGGATCTGATGCAATAACTCTGACCTATGAATATCAAGACAGAAGAGGTTGGTCATTCATTTTAAGGCGTCATTGTATCGGTGAATTATTTTTTCGAAAGAACAACGGGACCAACGTAAGAGTGAGTCGCATATTTATGGTTTCAAAATTGCGACCCTTCTACAAAAAATCGAGCTCCTAGCTCATTAGAGTATTGTTTACTAAAAACTAAACAATAAATATTAAAAATATGATTTTACGAAAACAAATATCTAAATTTTGGCAGCATATACCCCTAAAAGGACTCCTGCTCATTGTTTACAAAACAATTAGTATGTTTGATGAATCTATATTTGAGGGGGGGGGGGGGGGGGGTTAGTGATTATTGATTGGTAATTATCGCCGAGTCTGATGACGTCACATAGATTTACTTAAAGCTTTCTGAGTAAACTAGGGTAAGACGCCCTAGCCTTGTTTTTCCGTTTCCTGTTCAAATCCGGTCAAACTTTTATATACAACCGATGGAATACGTGCGGGCGCCATATTTGTTTGAGTCCGAGGTGCAGTAGTCACAACGGTAAGTTTTTTTACTTTTCGCCGTACGGCTTATAACTATTGATATGTATGGATACTGTCATATTGCTTCAAATGCGTAAAGCTTTGGCAAATGTTTTTATTAACTTTTATCATGTAATTAAAAGACGAGAGTTTACAAACTTCGAAGTTATGAAATTGTAAACATGTTGTTGTTGTTAACGTAATTACAAAAAGTGCACAATGGGGGTAAAATCCCCATTGGTAAAAGGCCCAGTCTGGGCGTCTTACCCCAGAGACTGGGCGTTTTACTCATCATGTTCTGTACTTCTGAAAATGTTGTTTGTGCTAACGCGTATCAATTTTATAATAGACGTGTTATGTATAATACTTATAATGAATAACATTCTTTTGTTTTTCTTCATTTAATATTGCTATTCATCATATCCGATCAGTTAAATCCAGTCTTATGGTTCATTAAAGCTAAATACAGTTATTTGTTTAATCCTCAGACATGCCACGCAATTACGTCAGGAAAACAAACAGTGGGAGTAGGGGTACGAAAGCGAGAGAAAAAATGCCTAGATATATACAATCAATCTTACTTATTGATAGATCTTGATCTTGCCGAAAGTTTGATGGGCTCTTCAAAAAAATTTGCGAAATGTAAATTCTGCAAAACGTGATAAAGTTAGGCATCGGCAAGTTTCTGCATACAGCTTCAGAATACCATTCGAACAACAGCCGGAAAATCCCGCCACCTATGCATAAGTGATGGACTCAAGGGGAGATAAGTGATACCAGACAATTTTGGAAGGGAGCAGCTAGTAATTGTATCCAGACTGGTACATTTTCTCATTGTTCATTCTGTGCTGACCTTTTTGAGAAGTGTTTGAAATAAATTTTTTGGACCTGAATATCTGTACAATGTCGATGGAAAATATTGTCCACTGGACATTAATGTTCTCTTCTTCAATCCCTCAACACGTAGGCCTCAGTTGATATCCATGACAAAGGGAAAATTATCGCCGAAACCAAAATGTGCAATTTAAAGACCTTTTTCGTAGGATTTGAAGTGACGTCAAAATTGGAGTTGAAGTTTTAGAACAGGCTGGCACGATAGATCCCGTGATGCTATTTTAATCAAAGATACAGATCTAACGTCACTATTTCTCTGCATATCTCTGGTGCAACTGTTTCCCGTTATAGTTGATAAACGAACAATACTGGATCGAAGAATGCCTAAAAAAGAAAATAATATGAAGATCGAAATACACGCGCGAATAGTTGTGAAATAAAAGTCATCTGAGCATTAAACATGAAGAAGAAAGAGTTACACACAGCATTAGTTGATAAACGGAGAGGATGTTCAGAGAGACCTGTAGAAATTGATTGATTGGTGTTTTACGCCGCGCTCAAGATTATTTCACTTATCTGGCGGCGTTGCCAGGTTTATTGTGAGAGGAAACCGGGCTCTGCGCCCGGAGGAAACCCACGACCTTCCGGTGGTAAATGGCAACCATCCCACATAGGTCGTTCGAGTGAAAACCAAGTCAAAAAAGTTCAATTTTTTGGGACTGAGAGGGATTCAAACCCGCAACCCATTGGTGGAAGTCTGCTGATGAAATCTCTGCAGTAGGCATACTGTACTTCTGCGAAAATGTAGGCATACTTCTGCGAAAATGTAGGGATACTTCTGCGGAAATATACATGATTGATTGATTGATTGGGGCTTAACGTCGTACTCAACAGCTAAGGTTATATGGCGACAAAAGTACCAACCAACTAGAAGATCTTACCCACCCCCATCCCACCTAAATGTTGACATTAAAACCCCCACAGACCATATGTAAGTCAGGAAGGCTAAGGTGGAAAATGGCTATGGCAAATACCACACCACCCCCAGACTGAGGGTAGGCGGAAATATACAACTTCATTAGTGTTTTGATATACCTACCAAGAAGTATCAATTTGTGGAGTTTTAGTTGTGTGATGGACTTTCATATCTGGAAAGGAAATAAAATACATATAATATAATATTTAGAGTTGCACTGACAATCTTAATCGAATGACTTATTAGTGGGTTTTTTTTTATGCATTCTGCATTATTATAAACGACCTTTGTTGGGAGATATTGTGGAAACTAGGCGTACACTGAGTGTATAGCACAATACTGTAACATATAATATACCCTTTACACAGGATACAGTTATATTTCGTTTTTTAACCGCTGTATTTTTAGAAAAAGATAGAGGTTTATAATAGTCTTCAGCATTTTATTTACAATTTACGTAACAAAAATGCATGTTATATGCATTTATTAAATAGTTGTTATCGCATCATACTTAAAAGAGGGAGAACATTGTTGGCTCAGAACCATATTTGATGCTGAAAAGTTCAGATGTTAATAAATTCAAAGCACAACTTGCCTCACAATTTTCAAATCCCCAGCCTCCAAATCATCTTCAAGTGTAAACGTGTAAACTGTGTTCGGCTCCGACTCGTAACTATGTTAAACCACAGAGGAAATCCGGGCACCCTTGATATCACTTTGCCTCTGAGCCATTCGTCTGTTGTGGTATCATTTGCTGTCACTTCGAACTTGTGCAAAACTGTTTCACTTACAAGTGAGTCTGGTGTTATGACTGCTGTTTGTCCAGCTTCATTTACTAATTGAAATAAGTTTTGAAGTAGCTTACTAGTGGTAAATTTTTGCCGTCTTTCCGAAAACAGGAACAGTCTTTTATCTGATGGCTGTTGACCCAGAACCTGTCTTCGGAAGTTTATCTGTACCTTAAGGGCTTCTAGCTTTGCTGTATTTGATTTATAGTTGTTAAGTCTGGTTTTAATTTCATCAGGGCTCTGCCACAGCCCATGTTCTATTATTTGGTCGGTTAATTTTGTTTTTCGTTCCAAAATTCGTTTCTTTGCTTGCCGTTTCTCAACTTCTTTCTTTTGTAATTGCTTCTGTTTTTCCTCACTTATTGCCTGTCTTCTCTGTTTAAATTTTTCGACTGATAATCCTTTTAACTCGGATGCTTTTAGGATGACAGCCTGTTTCTCTTCAGGTGACATTTCCTGTAGCCATTTTCCAACAGCATTAAATTTATAAATGATGTGGCCTTCCAGAGTTAGAGGGGTAGCGGCGGGTTTGGTGTGCATTAAGAAATCCAGTCTGGCAAACACTGTTTCCGGGAGTTTGTTATGTTTCAGCACTGATATACATTCTGGGTTATTTTCACTGTTTTTTTTTCTCGTTTAATCCACCTGGGAGCTAATCTGCCAAAAGATGCTGCAACAAAGTGGCTGTGTCTTTAAGCAAATACTGGAGAATGTCAGCTGTTAAAATATCACTCTCTGAGGGGATTAGTAAGCTTTGCCAAATGGCATCTTCTCCAGGGTTAACAAAATTAGGAAGTAAGCCCGTCGATCCTTCAAGTAAAGTTTGGGCAGGTGTCGACATTAAGGAATTAATTAGATAGGAATACACGGCGTTCATTTCGAGGATATTTCCTTTCTTCTCAATTTCCTGCCACAGTGGTTTTGTTAATATTTTATCCAGTATACCCAAAGCACGGCATCCTGCGATGGTGGTTTTGTTTTTCAATAAGACGAAACGTTATCTAATAAGCGGTTTGGAGTTCCCCAACAGTCATCTAAGAAAGAAATAAAATGTTGATGTAATGAATAAAGCACTGCGGCGTTATGAAAAATTATATTAAACCGATTGCCACGAAAGTTCGTAAGGCAAACAGTAAGCCCCCGGGCCTTTAGATAGGTTGTCACTGGCCCATAGCAACCACTTTTTTCATCTCCTCCTCGAGAAAAGGCTTTACAGGATGTCCTTATCAAATTTACTGTGTTGGATTTAAATTTGTTGCTGTCGGTGAGTGTATCCAATTGTTCATACATGATTAATGTTTTATTACATTTTTCTGTCATATTCACAAGTACATGGAGGCCACTGGCCCCTGACAACATTGACCAGTTGGGTATTACATCTGGAAGGACAGACTCTGTAGTTTCTCAGCAAGTCCTGAAACAGTTTCTCGGTGCAAGCCCTATCAGACATAGTGTTCTTTATTGAACTAATCACTTTTTTTTCCACATTCTGTGTTTTCGTGAATGACATCTAAGTCGGATACAATTTCTTGTAGTGTAGCCAGATTTGTTGAAGCCGACTTGTCCACCATTTCCCGGATGCCTAAAATGTGAGGTTTTTGAGAATTTGTGGTCACAACGTATGCCTCATACTGATCGATGCCCAATTTTTTTCGTTTCATCGCTGTATAAGGTTAGATTCTCTTCTCCCTGCAATTCTTCTGATAGCTGTACATGAGCAAGGGGTTGTCTCAGCTTCCCGATGTTTTCAACTGTTTTAGCACAAGGAACTTGATCGTATGAAGTTCAAAAACAGCCTGTAAAATAGGCCCTACATGGGTGTATCCCACATTCTGCTCCAAGAGCCTTAACACACATTCCACAGTCTCAGAGGTGTACTTTCCGTTTTGAAACAAGTTCACACCTCTATCCTCTTTGACTTGGGAAGCAATTGCTAACCTCTCCTCTTTATCTACCAATTCCTCTTCTAGTTTAACACAATTTGAACACTGCGAGTCCATTTGGCATCTTTTGTCGGCCTTTGTTTTAATGCTGTGTATTTTAGAATTTGTCAATGCATTTCTCCACCTGAGTTTTTCCACTGTATTTTGTGTGCGTAGTGCTTTTTTCTTTAAAATAGCTATTTCCTTTTTCAATTGCACAGATTTCTTTCGGTTACGAGAATAGTTCTGTTTGGCTTGTCTAAGTGAGGATTTTAATTTGAGGATGCTCTCATTTGTTGTGACAGCAAGAGGCCTTGAAGGCAATCGAAAGAGTAAATGATTGGCGTTGGAAAGAGGAAAATCCATACAGTATGTCGTCTGTACGAAGTGGAAGCGTGTTCGAAAAGTAAACAAAATTTAAATAACCGGGACGGCCATTCATTCATTCTAAGCCAAAGTTAGTTTTAAAAAATAATCGTTCGTACATTCTCGAGACTAGAAGCACTAAAAAGCTTCTGAGGAAAATAGCCAATAATTTCAACATTCTGTTATAACGTCAAAATATCAACATTTTGGCAGCTCATGCCATTTTAGGTAATTAACGTAATCCTATAATCCGGCTAGCCTATAGTTCGATTTGGTTAGACGTGCTGTGAATGTGATCAGTGTGATAAATGATATCATAACAGAATAACAAAAGAATACTGAGTCATATGTAATAAATTCAGTATAACAAAGAACAGCGAATAAACGTATACATTTTATTATCATCCAGATAACTCAGAGATACAAAGATAAACGATTTAGTGGTTTAAACACAGTGCAGGGTTTTAATAAAATGGTGGTGATAAATTTGTGAGAATAGTCATTTTTAAGAAGATTCAGAGTAGTCTACAGAAATCTAGGTTCAAGATAGGCGAATGGGAAATGCACGAGTCTATTTGTACACAATTAAGGGCTGCTCCACAACATCATCAAATTCGCCATTACACATTTTTTACCACACAACCGGTAGCTCGACTTGGAATCATACATGACTGCTTCTCACAAAGTTTGAACAAAAAACAAGGTGGGTTTGTGTGCTTTTAGTATTTACAACACCTACTCTCCAAGGCTTGCTGCTCCATTTTCTGTATTCACTGGATAGCTGGACGTAACTTGGGGAAAATATGTGTTGTTGTGGCTCCAAAATAAAGTCGAAACTTTTTGGGGCTGTCTTCTGGTCGCAACTCATACAAAGACTGAAGAAAGCAGATTAGAAATTCTTCACTTGGAGGCTTTATGACGTCACGTACATCGAAGGTGAGGCTGTTGCAAGTTTTACATTCATTCCAGGAGGCAGCGTGATGAGGTGCGCACAGGTACGTTTGCCATCCCTAGTGGGAGTTATAGGACGGGGATTCTGAGAGTTGCACTTGAAGAGATAGCGAAGGGCGCATCTCTGAACTTTACATCTAATAAGTATGGCATTGATAGACACGCTCTTCGTCGACATAGGGACCGTAAAGCCAACAAACCTGGGTCTATTTCTCTTGGCAGATTTAAGCCCGAGTTGTCGGCCAAATTTGAAGAATCTTTGTGCCAGAAAATTAAGATTGATTGATTGATTGTTTGGTGTTTTACGCCATATTTCACTTATATGGGGGCGTTGTCAGTTTTATTGTGGGAGGAAACCGGAGTCTATGTCCGGAGGAAACCCACGACCTTCCGGTGGTAACTGGCAACCATCCCACATAGGTCGTTCGCGTGAAAACCCAGACAGAAAATTTTCCAATTTTTTCACAAAAAAAGCCGTCGGTGAAGAAGGCAAGAAGTCAATTGGTAAGATTACAAGTGCTGAAGGGGGGGGGGGGGGGGGATATAACAGCAATTTGGGCCTTCAATGCGACTAGCAACTTCATTCCATCCATGCTCATGTTCCCAAAAAAACGCTTGCCCCCTGCAATGATGAACAGAGCACTCTCTGAATCTCTTTGTTCATGCAGCGATAAGGGCTGGCCAGACGCGGAATCTTCCACTAAAGGAAAGGGCAAAAAAGGAAGAAAACCACGAAACGCAGTGAAGAAAGTTCCTGTTCAGAAGATGATGAATACCCTTGTCTGGTATGTGGCGAGGAATTTGCTAGAAGCAAACAAGGGGAAAAGTGGATTTCGTGTATTGCTTGCGGTAGTTTTGCAGGACTTTATGTTTGCCAGAACTGCGAGTCAGAATATGACAGCGACTAGCGATTAAAGTGACCAACCCTATCCATAAGAGAATACTACTACCAGCTGCTATTTGGTTTTTTTTTGTGAACACACAGACTATGGCACACTATTGACGTCTCCAAAATGTTCAAAATGTGTTTATTGTTGACATTTTGAATTGTGAAGAACCATGGCTTTGAACCCATATTTTTCAGCTGAGTGCTCTTTTTGACTGAGTTATTATAAACTTGCTTTTTGCTGAGCCATCTTTTGGTGCCTTCTACAATAAATAGCATGTCAGAGTTACATTACTTTCTTTTCTATGTCGTATATATCTGATACTGATGTTTATTATGACCGTGTTCCATGATTTACCAATATCGCGTCCATTAAATTGTCAATTACCCAACATCTTAAACCCTTTCGAAAGTTAACCTAATCATAAAAATGTAAACATTCAGAAAATATCCGAAGGCCCATGCAAGTGCTTTTATGAAGCATTGTGTTGGCACACAATTGTAGGAACATCATAATATTGCTTAGATCCATAAACTCCATCTAAATCTGGCTTTTATCGGCAAATATATATATATCCAATCCGCACATCACTTTGGAAAATGTGGGGTTTATGCATATCGTCTGAATTCAGTTCAAATATGGTTACATGCGACAGATACAAACCTATGACTGAGCAATCCTGTCTTTTTCAGATATTCAGTGGATCAGTGTGCATACATGTATTGGTATACCATTTCACAAACTTAACAAGCACAGCTACATTATATATACATTTAAGTTAATCGTCGTTAGACTTCTCTTAGATGAACCTCAAGCATGTAGTTTCCCAACGAGTCGCTTTACCTGGACTACTATCTGCTTCAATGTATATTCAACGTATACAATCAAAATACAGCCTTCGTTCGCCCATTTGACACTGGGGTAAGAGGCCCACTCCTGCATTGTTTTCGAAAATACGGGGAAACAGGGCCTTTAATCTAAGTAGTATTAACTAGCATATTGTCTAGAGAATATAGAGTCAAATATTACTTATATCCAGTTTATTGCCTTTGGTAAAAAGCCAAATGTTTCAAATGGTGGGCGTCTTACCCCACTCTCCCCCCATGTACTTCAGTTCACCATTTTGTTTACCAGTACTTTGCAAGACGCCCCTTTTTGGTGACATAACGTGTTTTTATCCTTTTAACTCTTCTTCTGGATTCCTTCCGCCATTTTGTAAAACTATGTAAACATACCTCTACCCCCCCCCCCCCCGAAAAGCTTTGCGCGTAGATAAATTCCAAGTGACGTCATCAAGCAATCGTTCGACAGCGGCAAGGGCTTCTATAAACAGATGGTTTCTCTTGTGCGAAGAATTTGCATCATACGAGACCGATTTATCTCCAAGAGCCCCAGTGCTCATCTGGAATCTCAAGATGGCGCTCATCTTATATTTTTATGAAAGGAAAGGTGTCGATTTTCTGTCTGACACGTATAATGAGATTAATTTGGGTGGATGAAGGTCTGAAAGGCGGGTGCATTAGCCTGTACAGCCGCCAGACTGTGGGTATATTGACCCCTACAATCTGGGTTTGGCATTGGGCGAAATATATACCATACCGTGGTTAAGTTGTGTTTAAAGTACTCTAGACGCACCCAATGATATGACTCAAAGACAATTAGGGACATTAACATTCCCACAGATGACGAATTAGTTTCTGGCCTGCTGCAAGCAGTGGGAGGAGGGACCATGATGTCTGTTTACTTCCGTTGGACACTCAATATATAATAAAACTCGACCCAAGGTACAACCTTAGATAATAAAAACGAATTATTGTGTTTTGAAACTCAGACTATATTGTTTATTGCTAAAATGAGATATCCTGTACTTTATATGTTTCAGGGAATATTGCATATAATTTGCAGAATCTTCAGAACGACGGAAATGTCCTTGGCTTCAGCAGTTACAATATAGGAGCATCGGGAACAAAATTTTGGCCAGCACGAGCATTTGATGGGGATTTTAACTCTGAGCTGATCACAAAAGTGGAACAAAACCCTTACCTGTGGGTCAATCTGAAATCCAACTATACGTTACATACAATGACGCTTTACACAGATGGTAAGTCCAAAGAGAGTATTATTTACTGGGATAAACTATTCGTACTATTTACTAAAATTAATTATTATATTTATTAATTACATATTTCATTATGTATATGTGGCTTGTAGCTCGTACAATTTTCCGATTCTCGATAAAATATAGGTCTAACGAAAGACCTTAATAAGCCTTTGGCGTTCAAGTTTAGTCCCACGAACCGATGAAATAGCATGCAGTTCGTCTAAGCCGATTTAAGGCTCTCGAGAAATCAAGAGTCTGATGCAAATGTCACCCCAAACCTGTGTACACTGAAGATCAACCGGAAGGGGGTGTGTGTTGGGGGGGGTGTATCTTAAAAATCTGACGTAAATGATTTGAGAAGCGGCCACCAGATTTTGTGCACTTCACAGTTTAAACTAAAACCAATAAAGCTTATCCTTAAATTTGTTCAGTGGTTTCCCACATGCAGGTAGACACACGCCTTCCATCCATGGCGACATGATTTCAATCTTATTCAATCCATAGTAAAACAACTAACAACAAATATATATTTTTTATCTAATTTGTAAACTGGGCCTGACATTTCACATCCTTACACACGACCTAAGGAACACCCGGCAAATGCAGGCTAGTGCTTTCATATTTATGAACACTAAAACACACGGGCACAGGAAAAAAATCTTCTTGTCGAAAATAACCACGGAGACAAGTCTCTAATAGGCACAGGGAAAATCTTCTTGTATGCCTTCCCCAACGTATCCTCAGATTGTATATACTGTACGTTTGCTGTCCGTCGTCTGTCGTCCGTCAACAAGGCCTTTTTTGCAAGATATCTTCAGCACCTTTGAAATTCTGTCTAGCTTATCAGTGGAATATTCTGTAATTGATCAAGTTTTGATGTATTTACGTCCTTCCATTCTTCGGTTAGTATGGGGGGCCCTCTAGGCTCAGTACGTAGAGCGTTGGACTCTTGATTCGAACAGCCTTGAACCACCAATGGGTCGCGGGTTCGAATCCCACTGACTGGGTTTAGTCTATTTCCATTGGTTGTTGTTTGAGCCGAATCAATTGCGACCATTCTTTTCGAGATCAATTTTTGTAAGTGAGTCTGTTAAGTCAATTCATATTTTGAAAACCACATTATGTAATTTTCTTTGTGTGTGAGTATGTTGAAAGGGGGACGGGGGTTGATTTGATACCAAAACCTTCTAATATAAACTTATTCTATGTTGGATTCCATGTTTGTTTCAATGTGGCCAGCTAACAGACCCTCAGATCTCAATGGTTTCAAGATTGAAGTGGCGTACTCAAGGGATTTTCGAAGCGCCCGTCTTTGTTACCAGGATCAGAGTTCACAAGGTCAACGAGTACATCTCATCAACTGTACCCAGCCTATAGAGGGTCAATATGTCCGGATACAGATCCCAACTACATCCAACAATTCTCGGAGTCTACGCTTATATGAGTTTGAAATTTACCGTAAGATATACCCTTTTTCTTATATCAGGATGCTTCTAAAAAAACTCATCTCTGAATCTGTTGAATACCGAATGTTTTAAATGACAGATCCCGAAACACAATATGACAGTCAGCAACCTTCGGAGTCTAGAATTTAGAATTTATTGTAAGATGTATTGATGTCTCACACTAAGATACTTCTTACGCATAAGTGAAACTATATCAAACATTTTATGACCAACCTTGGGTAATAACTTCCAATTTGCGTTAAGCGTGTTGCAGAATATATACGTTACAAGTTTGACCTGTTACGTGGCAAATATTTAACCGAGAAGTAACAAACGACCAGTGGATTGTGTGTACAATATTTGATTTATATGAACATAAAATAGAGTAATGTATTTACAGGGAAATATTATACAAACAATGAAAAGAAGAAATATATCAAAATGACTTACTTTTACAAACTAAGTACTAATTGTTCCGATAAAGATGTCCGTAGTCCCAGAACTAAGAAAGTTTACAGATAGGAATAGCAGTATGGATCCGATGATCTTAAATAGATTTCACTAAATAATGTCCAGTAAATTCACTGGCTAACTCAAATAGAAAAATGCACAGACACCACCAACACAGACTGTAATATTATTAAAAGTTCGAATAAACAGAGAAATCGCATTCAAGTTATATAACAAACGAAAGCGCATTGTAATAGTATTATTGAGCAGTTGTGAACTGACTGACGAAAACCAAAAATTTGTCTTTTAAATAGACCTCTAGAAATGTTAGAACAATCTTATTATTACGTATTACCATAAATTTGCAAAACCTGACATATTTAATCTTCTAGAAGAATCCATGTTCGGAGAAAGAAACAACAAGTTTAAGGTAAATATAGTTCAACTTACCTGAATTGTAAACAACTGTGGGTCAGTTGGTGAAGTAAGCAAATGGGGCAAGGGACCCTCCGTGGTTCAGTAGGTAGATCGAATGGGACAAGAGACCCACCGTGACTAAGTAGGTAGAGCGTTGGACTTTCAATCTGAACAGCCTTCCACAAAACGGTCAATGGTTCGAATCTCACTCAGTCCAAAACAATGGGAAAGTTTTCTGGCTTGGTTTTCACCCAAACGACCTGTGTGGGATGGTTGCCAGGTAACACCGGAAGGTCGTGGGTTTCCCATGGGCATAGATCCCGCTTTACTCCCACAAACGGGCAACGCCGCCATATCATTGAAATAAGCTTGAACGCGGCGTAAAACACCAAACAATCAATTAAATGTGGCAAGTATGAAACAGCTAAAAATAAACTTTATGAAACACAGACAATAACATTTTTAGAAAACTCGATAAACTAACACACGCAGTAAAATTATCAAAAATTCGAGGGTTATAAGAGGGACAAAATATATGTTATTCAATACTTAAATTACATGGTTACACAGCCTTGATGAACCAGATTCGGATAATTGGGAAGCAAGGACCAATGGATCTTTTAGTTAGTCCAACAGTACGTATGTCAATGATAAAAAATTTAAGACCACGTCCTCGGTTGTTTTTGAACAACACGAGCTTTCGACACCTGTGCCGGTGTCTTCGTCAAGTGTAACATCATTAGTATGGAACCCACGTTTAAAGAGAGTTTCAAACATTTCTTAGTACGTATGTCATTCTTAACACGTGGAACCAAGTACATATTTGTATTGTATATTTAAATCTCAGCCATGTCCTTAAATTATTGTTTAATCACATCAAAGATTAGCAACATTAAGCCCAACCAGGAGTCCGTTTTACAAAAGGGCTTATGCTATCCGTATAGCTTACTATCGTAGCCTAGTTATCTAAAAAAAAAATACACAACACGAATTTATGATACAAGGCCCCTGGACCTCGATCTAAAATCAGTAACGGGTGCAATTCTCTTTAATATAGAATCGCCACACTATTTCACTAGCAATGCACAATTCATGTGGTTTTATTTCAGAATGTGAAGATGGATATTACGGGCCAGACTGTACACCCTGTGACCAATGTCAGAATGGTGCCAAATGTGATAACATCAACGGAGAATGTCCTGGGGGATGTAGACTTGGGTTTACGGGCATGCGTTGTGATGGTAAGGTCAACAACAGTGATGCAAATTATTGTATTCCCCATGAACGAGGAGCGTAATTGAAGGAAGGGGGGGGGGGGGGGCAACCATCACAGTCAACCAGGTGAGCGTCTAGAACTGCCAGGGCCTTGGCAGCAGCATAGAGCAAGATTGCTGGGACCGGTTGCACAAAAGTATAATAAGCTTAAGTCTGACTTAACTATGCAACTTCACAATCACATTTATTTGTGAAGTGACATATTTAAGTCTGACTTAAGCTTAATACACTTTTGTGCAACTGGCCCCAGGAGATGCCTTTCTGGAACAGCCTCACGAAATGGTAGACAGATATGTTTATTTGCTTTTCTGGGGCTATCCTGGAAAACAAACTGATGAAATGGCAGAAAGACTCTTCTGTCTGTTTCTAATCCAATTCGACTTGATCGTTGATAGACTAGTGGACGATCAATTCGAAAACTTATTATTCTAAGCTGGGAACGCGAAATGACATTGGTGGAAGGTATTTATATAAGGGAAAGGTCCACGGGCCGCCATGGCTCCGAGAGCTCCGATATTTTAGATCACGATATACCTTATGAGTGCTATCCTTGAAATAAAATTAGTCAATTTTCAGGGAGGTTCGTCTTTTATTTTCACGATTTCCTTCGGTTTAGTCTCGTTTCGCCTACTTCTGAACAGTATTTATTTTGGAGACCCTGTGGAGACCGCCTAGTGCGGCCCCACTAGGCTTGACAAGGAGGGTGGGGAGGAGGGTAGGGCTGAACAGTCATCTGCCATCGATCACTGAGTGGCAGTGAACAGTTATCTTGTTAAGATGAAAACTGTTCACTGTGGCCTATAAATATAAGGGCACAAATAAATAACTTCAAATGCAACCATGGCATCCGAGCAGGCAAGACTAGAGTTTATTACGACTAAAAGAGGTGGTGTTAATGTAATGCGGAATGGCTATAAGTACCGTGTAAACCGCAAGAAAGACAACTGGATCGCCTGGAAATGTGCGACTGCAGGTTGCAAAGCTAGCATTTCTACCTTTGACGGCATCCTCAGCAATGTTGGGCCACATCAGCACAGCCATGACATTCCATCCTTCAGCAGAGAAGTCGAGAGGGTAAAGGGGGTCATCAGAAAGAGAGCCAGAGAAGAACTGACACCTGTACCCCAAATATACGACGATGAGCTTATTAAGCTGAATCAGGCCAACCCAACAGAGGCATCAAACTTTCCGTCATACTACTCTGTTCGCTCCGGAGTCTACAGAGAAAGGAAGAAGACCATACCCACAGTTCCTAAGCACAGGCGAGATATTATGTTGGATGGACGTTGGACCTTAACGGACAGAGGAGAATCCTTCCTATTAGCAGATGATGGAGAAGAGAACAAAATACTTTTGTTTTCTACCAGGGAGAACCTTGCCGAAATTTGCCAGTCCAGGGTCGTGTTGTGTGACGGTACATTCTACATCTGCCCAAGTATCTTTAACCAAGTATATACGCTCCATGGTTTTTACGAAGGCCACACTCTACCATTAGTTTATGCTTTGTTGCCCGACCGACATCAGTCTACCTATGAACGTATGCTGAGATTACTGAAACAGGCCGCTTCTTCTCTTGAACTAGACTTCTCACCACCAACCATCCAGGCAGACTTCGAAAAAGCATTTCACAATGCTGTTTACGCTGTACTGCCCGAAACTACTTTGAAAGGTTGCTTCTTCCATTATTCCCAAGCCATCTGGCGCAATGCGCAGAAGCATGGATTACAACAGCCTTACCAAGATGATCCAGAAGTTGCTACCGTTGTCCGCCGTGCTGTCTCCTTACCTTTGGTACCACCAGCAGAAGTAGAAGAAGTTTGGGTCTATGCCATTTCTGAGTCACCAGCCACCGCCAACTGTACTGCATTTATGGATTATGTGACACTAACGTGGATTGAAGGCGGATGGGAGAGGCATATGTGGAACCATTACGACACTGTTGGTCCCCGGACAACAAATAATGTAGAGGGATGGCACCACCGTATGAAAGCCGCTGCCGGAAAATCTCATCCTAACATCTATGAGTTTATCCAGTTGCTACAAAGAGAACAGTCTGTAACAGAGGTGAAGTTGGGCCAGATGTCAAGTGGAGCCAGACAGCAGCCTAAAAGACGGAAATATCGCAAACTTGATGAGCGTTTGTCTCACCTGAAGGACCAGTACCGAGATGGGGAAATCACTGTTGTTCAGTTGGCTGATCGAGCAGCACATTTTGTACACCTACATTAGAAAATCAGTGTAACTCATTTATTTAATTCTGTCATTAATAAAATATGTATTATAACTAGATTTTTTCTTGGGGGATTGTGGGGGACGTCAAGTGGATTTTATGGGGGAAATGGGGATCTTAATCATTAATCCAGGTATTGTTAAAGGATTACCGAGTCTCCTTTCGCCCCGCGGCGTTTTCTAATTATAATAAAAGGAGTAGGCGAAACGAGACGTCACCTTTCCTTCACCATAGCGTAGTTGACCCTTCATTCATTTCACATGAAATCACCTATTAAACTGGCTCAAAGCATTTAGGGGGATTGAGGGATGTTTACATAATTTTATAAAATGGCTGAAGGCGCAAAGTCACCAGACAAAAACGTGGATAAAACACGTGTATGTCATCAATGTTTTCCCCAAAAAGTGACGTTTTTGCCGATTAGGCCCTACTGGTAAATAAAATGGCAAACTTAGGTACGTAGTTTACCCAGAAAGCTTTGCCTAAATCTGTATGGCGTCATCAGGCTCTGTGGTAATTATCATTGTACAACTTTAGTAAATAAATGAGCTTACTACGACTAAAACCACTAAAATTAAGCAAAGGATAGGCCTACATAAAACATGTCCAGTTAGGTTTAGAATGTAGAAATGGGGGTGAAAACAAACGAAGAATCGAAACCTGATTACAACAACAACAACAACAACGATCAGTGTCGGTTAACTAAGTGGTTAGATTACCTTCATGTCAGGCCTTTTTATCTGTGATTTACACTCAAACAATTATCGACAAGCTTTTCGAGTCACTCTTACCGGATCGTCAGTCTGTATTTCTCAGACGAAGAACGTAAAATCATACTGTGCCGTTAGATCACTCACGCGACTCAAACATTAGGGCGCTTGTGCGCATGTTCTGGTTCAGGGTTTGTTTACATGGCAAGTAGCCTTCTGGATAAATTTAATTTTCAATTTCAAGTTAAAAGTACTAAATGATGCCAAAACTTTCTATTTTTGGGTAAAAATAGAAAGTTCCTTACTTGGTCTGTCTGGGAAAAATACAGAAAACCGGCCACTATTTTTTATGTAAACAGTATTTTGGATTTTCGCTGCAAGTGTGCCTTTAATTGCAATCTGGGTGTCATAACAATTCCGAATATATATAGTTAATGGAAGTTTTTTTGTGAGAAAACGTCTTCAATATTGGCAAAAAGAGGGTGGTCTCGTTTTCTTATGACTGAGGGGTTACAGAGTCTTTAAATTGTTTTTGTTTCTATTTCAATACATGTTATTTTGGCACCGGGTTTGTGCACTCCTGTATCCCGGCCGTTGAATTTTTGCTCGTCACTAAACACTCGTCTTCGGTTCGTGCAGGTAGCTGCCTTAGTGGCGCACATCATTCAACAGAATGGAACCGCCAAATAATCAAATTATGTATGTATGGTAACTGCCTTGATATATTTTTACTTTTTAACACCAATTAGTTTTCAAATGAAATGGAACTCTGAACTCCACTTGACAATCGGACATTGTGTGAAAAAACAAATTTTGACATTGACAACATTTTAATTATTTACAAATTTAGACAGTTGGCGATTGTTTAAACCAGACAGGCAAACGGGGATACGACAGATCTGCGGGTACGAGATGCCAAAATGTTGAGATTTTCCCGTTAAATCAAATATTTAGATTAGCGACTTTTCCCTAAAAGTTTTGCAGTGGTACTATAGTCTGGAGAATGTGAGTGGTGTTCATGAATAACTAAGACCTACAATGACTGAATTTCTGTCCCGATTATGTTTCCTTTTCGAGCACAATTTTGGTTTGCACAGACCACAAGATGTATGAATTTCCTTATTCCATAAACTATCATTTATGTTTTCTTTTTAAAGTGGCATGAGCTGCCTATATTCACATTTTTTCATAAGTTTTGATCGTCCCAACAGTAAGAGGCTTTAAAGGCCATCAAAATACTAAATGATTAACGTTGGAATGTGGAAAATCCATACAGTATGTGGCCTGTACGAACCGGAAAGTGTTCGAAAAGTAATCAAAATTTAAATAACCGGGACGATCATTCATTCATTCTAAGCCAAAGTTAGTTCAAAACAATACTTTATCGTACATTTTCGAGACTAGAAGCTCTAAAAAGCTTCTGAAATATACGTCTTGAGAAAAATAACCGACAATTTCAACATTCTGTTCTTACGTCAAAATATCAACATTTTGGCAGCTCATGCCACCTAAAAAGTTAGACAGTTGGTGAGTGTTTAAACCAGACAGGTGAACTGGGATACGACAGATCTGCGGGTACGAGATGCCAAAATGTTCAGAAATTGAAGAAATATTTCAATAAGCGACTTTTTCCTAAAACGATTTGCAGTGCTCCAATAGTCTCCAGAATGTAAGTGGTTTGCATGAATAACTAAGACCTACAGTGACTGAATTTCTGTCCCGATTATGTTTTCCTTTTCGAGTACAATATTTTGTGTGCACAGACCACAAGCTGTATGAATTTCCCTGTTCCATCGTCTATCGTTTGTATTTCCTTTTAACTTGCAACTCTCTTATTTTCTTGGCAATCATAATTCATAAAAAGTGAATGTTGGCCGCTCATCGCACAAGATATCATAAGCTTGACAGTTTGTGCCACTTTTTACGCTCGCGCATAAATTACAAATGACTCACGTTTTGTGGGTTTATATTTTATTCAGAATGTGCAGATGGTTACTATGGATACCCTAACTGTCAAATGTGTGGTCAATGTCATGGTGGTGTACAGTGTGACAAGATCAGTGGCGAATGTCCCGGCGGATGTGTACTGGGGAGAAAACCGAAGCTTTGTCAAACAGGTTAGTTTAATACATGTTCTAATTGACTGATTGCTTAATGACCTTATAAGGTAGATACAAAATTGCGCATGCAAATAAATCTACATAGAAAAGTATAGGTGGGCAGTCATTCCTCTGGTGACAAAGGGTTTAACGAAACAGTAGCTTCAAACAAGTTCCCTTCTCCATCCCATATTGTGGGTGAGTGACGTCATCAGCCTTTCGGCCTATTGATCTTGCTTACAGGAACAATAACGCATGTCAGGAATTTAAAAATCCAAAATGTTTCTAATTTGCAACAAAAACATGTCAGTTTCAGTAGATTGGTGCTTTGACGGTACTTTTAATGCCGTACTCAATGCAAGATTTATGAACTATTGTACCAAACGTTTAAAAACGGATTATCCAACATATTTAACTTTAATGCATTTTCTAACTAATATTTTCAAAAAGAATTGCCAAGACCAGAATGTAAGAACTATAAAAAGTCTGATGTAAGATTTTAGATCAAGGGTTCTGCACTTAACAATATTTTTATTTCACGTATGAGTTATAATGATTTATGAAAATGAAGCCATTTTACACTCGTTTAGCAGTGTTGGGATGCTCTATAGAGATAGTTGATTTTTCATTAAATCCCAAGTAAAATAGTAACAAGGTGTTTCAAGCATTTGCTAATATTGTATAAAATCTCGACGGTTTTATAAATATATATGTAGCTTACATGTATAGTTTTAATTACTTTTTCGTCTCTAGTGCCTCAAGATATATGAGCGACTGAATTGCACTAAATATTCCATTTTAATACTTACAGCTTCAAAAGTATGTACAATTGAATATACACATATATATGTTTTTCCTTATGCCCGTGTGTTTTATTGTTCAAAAATATATATGTTTATTATCCTTCAAGCAAGTTTCTCAGTAAATGCTGAATTCTGATTGGTCGATTACCGGGGTCGTATAAACCCATACACCCGGCCTAGTTGTTTTATGACCCGCCTGGCGAGCAAACATGGCCGCCATCGATTCAACATTTTTAACGAATCGTTAAACAAAAGTACGGGTTATTACCTATACTTTAATAGCACTTTCCTTCTAAAAACGCAAATAGTTTTTATTTCAATCGGTTCAAAACCAATCAAAATTAACAAACGTATAAAAAGGGCCAAAGTTTTTTTATCGATAAATCAGCCTTGTTAGTATATATAAAAGGGGCATAACTCTAGAGTCGTCTGCGTCTTCGGTTTGACAGACCCGTCTGTTGTTTGACAGTAGGCTAGCTTGCCGCGTAGGATCTACGGTACAATGCCATTCAATCGTTTCGCTAGTTTAACTAGCAAATATATTCTTACAAAACGGGCAAACATTACGCCTAGAAATACTGTCAAGGCAAATTTAAAATGTGCTAGAACTTTGAAATGTTACCTGTTGGAAAAAACAGAGACGAGAAATATTCACCGGAGGAGCTGAATCAAACCTTAACTTACTTTTACTTGGACGCGAGGAAAACAGATGGCGACCTATACAAGTCTTCTTCCGTAGACAATTTCAGGTAGGGTTATTGTATTGTTGAAAATATTTATGTCTCAGTTTTTTTCTTTTTTTAAATTAACATATTTGTCTCATAGTAGCCTATGTATTGGATATTATTGTTTTATTGACAGGTATGGTCTGAATAGGTATCTTAAATCACCTCCGATTCTGGCTACATTTGATATAATTAAAGACAGTGTGTTCATCGAGGCAAATGAGTCTTTTAAAACAGCTTTGGGAGAACTGAAACAGTCTGGGAGGGGAGAAATCACTCATTACCCAGAAATAATTGAAACAGATTTGAAGAAATTGTATGGAGGATTACACAGGTCCCCAGATACTCCATGCGGGCTAGCAAATAAAGTACAATTTCAAATTAGACTGTATTTTTGCAGAAGAGGAGGAGAAAATATGTGTCAGATGACAAAATCAACGTTTTGTGTTAATGTTAACCCTGACACTGGTTACCCGGCTGAAGTTGGTTCCCTATTCCCAGTTCCTTATTCCCAGTTCCCTATTCCCAGTTCCTTATTCCTAGTTCCCTATTCCCAGTTCCTTATTCGAAAAAAATTTCTTATTATAGGTGTAATTAATCACAAAGAAGATTTTGGTTCTACATATGGACAAAATTATTCCGATTATGTTTTTTTTTCAAGGTTTGTTGGCTGATTTAATGCCTTTTTAGTACACACCTAAACGTTTTCGGTCCAGGATACAAATAAGGTTAGAACACAGGTTAAAACTCGATTTAGAAAGCAATATACGACCCTTAACTTTGTGGCTTAGAGGGCAAAACAAATATTGCACAGGTAGACAACAAAGAGTACTTCAATTTGGCGTTGCATTTATGCCGGCACAGCACTTGGATCTGTCGGCACAGGCAAAAATGTATATTTTTCTAAATTCCAACTTAGGTAATAAAAACAAGGTACGAGTCTGAACTATTGTCTGTGCCGGGCAAAATGTATATAGCCTGAGTAGGCATTGGACAGCTGAACTTGTTTACGTTGCCTGTATCCCGGCACACGGCACAGACCCACAGGCACAGGCGAAAACTTAAAGCTCTTTATATTCTGTTAGATTATGCAATTTTGAATAGGGAAGCAATGTATAAGTCTTAACTAAGCGGTGTGCCGGGCAAACCAAATATTGCACAGGTAGACAACAAAGAGTACTTCAATTTGGCGTTGCACTTATCCCGGCACAGCACTTGGATCTGTCGGCACAGACAAAAGTCTAAAGGTATCACTAATCTAATTTCGAATAAGGAAACAATGTACGAGTCTTAACTATTGTCTGTGCCGGGCAAAACAAATATTGCATAAGTAGACAACAAAGAGTACTTCAATTTGGCGTTGCATTTATCCCGGCACAGCACTTGGATCTGTCGGCACAGGCAAAAACTTTAAGCTCTTTATATTCTGTTAAATTATGCAATTTTGAATAGGGAAGCAATGTATGAGCCCTAACTAAGCGGCGTGCCGGGCAAAACAAATATTGCACAGGTAGAAAACAAAGAGTACTTCAATTTGGCGTTGCATTTATCCCGGCACAGCACTTGGATCTGTCGGCACAGACAAAAGTCTAAAGGTATCACTAATCTCATTTCGAATAAGGAAACAGTGTACGAGTCTTAACTATTGTCTGTGCCGGGCAAAACAAATATTGCACATGTAGACAACAAAGAGTACTTCAATTTGACGTTGCATTTATCCCGGCACAGCACTTGGATCTGTCGGCACAGGCAAAAATGTATATTTTTCTATATTCCAACTTAAGTAATGAAAACAAGGTACGAGTCTAAACTATTTTATGTGCCGGGCAAAATGTATATAGCCTGAGTAGGCATTGGACAGCAAAACCTGTTTACGTTGCATATATCCCGGCACACGGCACAGATCCACAGGCACAGGCGAAAACTTAAAGCTCTTTATATTCTGTTGGATTATGCAAATTTGAATAGGGTAGCAATGTAGGAGTCTTAACTAAGCGGCGTGCCGGGCAAAACAAATATTGCACAGGTAGACAACAAAGAGTACTTCAATTTGGCGTTGCATTTATTCCGGCACAGCACTTGGATCTATCGGCACAGACAAAAGTCTAAAGGTATCACTAATCTCATTTCGAATAAGGAAACAATGTACGAGTCTAAACTATTGTCTGTGCCGGCAAAAGAAATATTGCACATGTAGACAACAAAGAGTACTTCAATTTGGCGTTGCATTTATCCCGGCACAGCACTTGAATCTGTTGGCACAGGCAAAAATGTATATTTTTCTCAATTCCAACTTAAGTAATGAAAACAAGGTACGAGTCTAAACTATTGTCTGTGCCGGGCCAAATGTATATAGCCTGAGTAGACATCTGTCACCAAAACCTGTTTACGTTGCTTGTATCCCGGCACACGGCACAGATCCACAGGCACAGGCGAAAACTTAAAGCTCTTTATATTCTGTTAAGATTATGCAATTTTGAATAGGGAAGCAATGTATGAGTCTTAACTAAGCGGCGTGCCGGGCAAACCAAATATTGCACAGGTAGACAACAAAGAGTACTTCAATTTGGCGTTGCATTTATCCCGGCACAGCACTTGGATCTTTCGGCACAGACAAAAGTCTAAAGGTATCACTAATCTAATTTCGAATAAGGAAACAATGTACGAGTCTTAACTATTGTCTGTGCCGGGCAAAACAAATATTGCACAGGTAGACAACAAAGAGTACTTCAATTTGGCGTTGCATTTATCCCGGCACAGCACTTGGATTTGTCGGCACAGACAAAAGTTAAGACTCGTACATTGTTTTCATTACTTAAGTTGGAATTAAGAAAAATATACATTTTTGCCTATGCCGACAGATCCAAGTGCTGTGCCGGGATAAATGCAATGCCATATTGAAGTACTCTTTGTTGTCTACCTGTGCAATATTTGCTTTGCCCGGGACATATAATAGTTAAGGCTCGTACATTGTTTACTTATTCGAAATGAGATTAGTGATACCTTTAGACTTTCGTCTGTGCCGACAGATCCAAGTGCTGTGCCGGGATAAATGCAACGCCAAATTGAAGTACTTTTTATTGTCTACCTGTGCAATATTTGCTTTGCCCGGCACGCCGCTTAGTTAAGACTCATACATTGCTTCCCTATTCAAAATTGCATAATCTAAATGAATATAAAGAGCTGTAAGTTTTCGCCTGTGCCTGTGGATCTGTGCAGTGTGCCGGGATACAAGCAACGTAAACAGGTTCCTGTGACCAATGCCTACTCAGGCTATATACATTTTGCCCGGCACAGACAATAGTTTAGACTCGTACCTTGTTTTCATTACTTAAGTTGGAATATAGAAAAATATACATTTTTGCCTGTGCCGACAGATCCAAGTGCTGTGCCGGGATAAATGCAACGCCAAATTGAAGTACTCTTTGTTGTCTACTTATGCAATATTTGTTTTGCCCTTTAAGCCACAAAGTTAAGGGTCGTATATTGCTTTCTAAATCGAGTTTTAACCTGTGTTCTAACCTTATTTGTATCCTGGACCGAAAACGTTTAGGTGTGTACTAAAAAGGCATTAAATCAGCCAACAAACCTTGAAAAAAAACATAACCGGAATAATTTTGTCCATATGTAGAACCAAAATCTTATTAGTGATTAATTACACCTATAATAAGAAATTTTTTTCGAATAAGGAACTGGGAATAGGGAACTAGGAATAAGGAACTGGGAATTGGGAACTGGGAATAAGGAACTGGGAATAGGGAACCAACTTCAGCCGGGTGACACTGGTTTACGTTTTGTTGAAAAAAACACAAGATGAATTAAAGGATATATGAACAGGATTTAAAGCTGGTTTGTGTTTGTTTATGGACTAAATGTATATTTGAAAAACACCAGTTGAAACGAAACAACCTTCGTGTTAATTTCCTGGCAGTCAAAAGAAGAACGGGGAGGAAATATGCATATTTTCCGTATTTGTCGTAACTACTCGGAAAAATTACGTCATACACGACCTTCGATGTGTACAAACTGCAACGAAGACGTACTGATACAACATAAATCGTTTATTACGTCATCGCTGTGAGGGTACGTACACAACGGAGGTCGTGTTTGACGTCATAAGTCTCTGAGATAATTAACTTTCGTAAGCATTGTAGATCGGCAAACGTAGCTTGAATTTTGTATGTGCTGCGTCCGAAATTTAATTTTCTTTTTGGTCACACTTTTAAAGTACATGTTCTACAACACACTTTACGCAAATTAGAAAATATTTCCAAAGGTTGTTCATAAATCCTTTAACTAAGAACAGACGTGCTAAAGAAAAAAAAAGGGTATGGAGGATTGATTCCTGAAATCCCGGGTTCCCCGTACTGTCCAGTAGCATCTTTCGTTAAATATCTAAGTAAACTACACCCAGATATTGACAATCTGAAGATTAATTTCTACCTGAGGACGATTGTTGGTTTTGTCGTAAACCACTAGGAAAGGATACCTTATCACATTTCATGAGCACGTTGTCAAAGTCTGCACACTTATCTATACCGTACACAAACCATTCTGTTCGTGTGACAGGGGCAACTATTCTTTCGAGAAGTAACTTTTCTCCCGCTCAAATAATGGCCGTGACAGGACACCAGGCATCAAGTTCTCTGGCTGTTTATCAGCGTTTAAATAACACCGAGAAGGTGTCAATGGGCGACGCGATCTCTCAAGCTGTACTTCCAGTTGCAAACCATTACACAGAATTCTGCAGCTGGGACGGAATCAACACGACTCTCTTCAACATGTACATTCATTAAATAGAGCCGCCTAATAGCTTTTGATAGAAGTGTGTAGTTTATTTGTACGATTTTTTGCTGATTTTTGAGAGACTTTTTAAGTCCACTTTACCGTTACAACCGACAATAACAGTAGATCAGCCATGTTGATTTCGGAAGGCCACCTGCCAATTAAAGTGTAAGTTTCAGTCACGTGTCTCACTTCAGCCCAAGCTGGCTTTGAATCCACTTCATGGAAAGGGCTGCACTGATTGCTTTTCTCCATTTGAAATACATTAGTGCTATATCCAAATTGGCCATATTCCATAGCTGAAGTGTTAATAAAATTAATTCTACTGTTCATGTAGTGTTTGTAATTGGATATTCTTATCTACTACTCTTTAGATGTGTGATACTTAAAGGCCAATAAAGACACTGGTAGTAGCCAGTGGTTGAGTGTGCCCTGAACAGTGAAGTGGTGTTTATTCTTGCTAGTCTTAATAAGTCATCTGGTTAAATCCGCTATAGTATAAACTGTCCTAGAGAGAAACTGAGGACACAACATTGGCGACGAGGATTATTTGAAAAATGGCTACTGCGTTTTCTGAAGAGTTTGGGGGAAAATTTGATTGTCATTCAGATCCAACTCAACTTGGTGTAAGATGGACGAAATGGCGACGACGCTTCGAGCTGTATGTTCGTGCTAAAGCCATCACGGATGCTGGCCAAAAAAGGGCTCTGCTTTTGCATCTTGCTGGTGCAGAAGTGCAAGAAATCTTCTACAGTCAACAAGAAATGGGAGAGGAAGATGACTACGAAACGGCAATGACTTTATTAACAAACTATTTTTAACCAAAAGGCAACGTTACTTTCGAGAGACACGTTTTCCGTGAGACAGATCAAAACGAAGGGGAAACAATAGATCAATATGTGATTCGACTACGACAACTATCATTGTGTTGTGAATATTCCAACGTGGACAATGAGATCCGGGATCAAATTGTGCAAAAATGTAAGTCTGGATCATTACGTCGTAAACTACTACGAGAAAGGGATCTGATTCTGACAAAGGCACAAGATCTGGCCAGAGCGGAAGAAGCTGCTGATTTCCATGCCAGAAGGATGGAAAGTCATTCAAACACAGGCCAAGTGAGTAAACTTTATTCCAAATTCAACAAAAGTACTTCAAAATTCAACAAAAGTAATCAAATGTCATCAGAAAAAGAGTCAAACAGCTACCGGCAAAAGAAATTTACAAAAAGTAGACAAACAAACAACAAGAATTCTTGCTACAGATGTGGAAATTTTGGACACTTCAGTAAAAACAGGTCTTGCCCCGCAAGAAATGAAACTTGTAAGAAATGCAAACATGTTGGACATTATTCCACTATGTGCAAAACCAAATTGGTGAACAACGTCAACAAAAGGAAAGACAGTGATACAGACTCTGAGAGTGACTATGTCTTCGGAGTAAGTAGTAAAATGGAGAAACAACCGAACGTTGTCGTTAAAATGAATAACATTGATGTAAATCGTCTCATTGACACTGGGTCTACGATTAATATCGTTAACAAAAGCACATACTTAAAACTGCATGAACCGAAGCTTGAAAAATGTAAATCAAATGTTTTTTCATATGCATGTAAGACTAGCTTAAATGTTAAGGGTCAATTTTTCGCTACTATTGTCTCAGGTCAACAAAAAGTAGAGGCTTATATTTTAGTTGTTGAAAACGGTACAGGAAATATCTTGAGCTATAAAACTGCCACTGACCTGAAACTGATCACATTACACACTGTTAATTCTCTCCACAAAGACACACTATCTGATCCTGACCTTATCTATAAGGCTTACCCAGAACTTGTTGACGGAGTAGGGAAACTAAAGGACTACCAGCTGGACATTCACATAAACAAAGACATTAAACCTATAGCACAGCCCACACGCAGAATTCCTTTTTCCCTGAGACATAAGGTTGAGGATAAACTTGACGAGCTAGAGAAATTAGACATCATAGAACGTGCTGACGGACCGAGTCATTGGGTTTCACCAATTGTTGTAGTACCCAAACCATCTGGTGACATCCGTCTCTGTGTTGACATGCGTCAAGCAAACACTGCTGTAGAAAGGGTTCGACACCCCATTCCAACAATTGACGAAATTTTAGAACGTATGAACGACAGTTGTTATTTCAGTAAACTTGACCTTAACATGGGATATCATCAGATTGAATTAAACGAAAAATCCAGGGAAATAACGACATTTACGACACATAAGGGTTTGTACAGGTATAAAAGGTTAATGTTTGGAATTTCGGCAGCACCCGAATTGTATCAGCTAATTATCCAACAAGTGTTACAGGGATGTGAAGGGGTACATAACTTGTCAGATGACATTATTGTTTTTGCCAGCAATAAAGCTGAACACGACAAACGGCTAAAAGCAGTATTGGACAGACTTAAAGAAAAGGGTTTAACATTGAATAGGGACAAATCTCGATTTAATATGTCGAAACTGACCTTTATGGGACATGTTCTTTCCAAACATGGCATAGCAGCCGAAACTTCAAAGATTGAAGCAATAGTCAATGCTAAACGACCCGAAACTCCATCTGAAGTGCGAAGTTTCTTGGGGCTGGTAACATATTGCTCTAAATTCATACCGAATTTAGCCACAATTTCGGAACCACTAAGAAGGTTAACTAAAAAGAGTGAACCATTCATTTGGCAAAAAGAACAAGAGACATCATTCATTAGATTGAAAGGGGACTTAGCAAAGGCTGCAAGTTTAACATATTTTGATACAAGTGGAAATTCAGTCACACAAGTGATTGCAGACGCATCTCCCGTTGGACTGGGAGCAGTGCTGGTGCAAATTAAAAATGGTGAACGTAAGCCAATCTACTATGCCAGCAGAACACTGACAAATGTTGAGCGCCGCTACTCGCAAACCGAACGCGAGGCATTAGCATTAGTGTGGGCATGTGAGAGATTTCATATGTATCTTTACGGTTTGAATTTTGAGATTTTGACTGACCACAAACCCCTTGAAGTGATATATTCACCCAAATCCAAACCATCTGCTCGAATAGAAAGATGGGTGTTGAGGTTACAACCCTACACATTTACTGTTAGGTACATAACTGGTAAAGCTAATGTAGCTGATGTTCTATCGAGACTGACCCAGACAACAAAACAGAAACTGGACACAGTGACTAAAGTGGCAGAAGAGTTTATTTATTTTACCGCCCTAAACTCTGTGCCTCATGCTTTAACTGCTAAAGAAATAGAGCAAGCATCTGGGGTAGACCCCGAGTTAGAATTAGTAAGAAAGTTTCTTAGAGGAGATTTAAAAGAGTGTCCAGAATCTTACAAATGGGTTGTTAATGAATTGGGTGTGATTGGGAAATTAGTACTGAGACAGTCCAGAATTGTTATTCCACTATCTTTAAGAAAACGTGTATTAGATTTAGCACACGAGGGTCACCAAGGCATTGTAAAAACTAAATCTAGGTTGAGAGAAAAAGTATGGTGGCCTCGGATAGATCTAGATGCTGAGAGAAAATGTAAATCTTGTCATTCATGTCAGGTCGTTGCTCATCATTCAAACCCTGAGCCAATTTGCCCAACAGTTTTTCCTAGTGAACCATGGCAAGACTTAGCTTTAGATTTAATGGGACCATTCCCGACAGGTGAAAGCCTACTTGTTTTAACAGATTATTTTAGTAGATACCCAGTCGTTAAAGTTATGGTGTCTACAACATCAAATAAAATCATCAATGTACTTGAAGATATCTTTGCTATTCATGGATTACCAAACTCTGTGAAAACGGACAATGGTCCGAATCTAGTCTCGACTGAGATGGAGAATTATTTCAATGTGAATGGAATCGAACATCGTACTGTGACTCCGTTATGGCCTCAAGCCAACGGCGAGGTAGAAAGAGCAAATAGAACATTGTTAAAAGCAATTAAAATTGCTAAAGTAGAAGGACTTGATTGGAAGCGTGAGCTAAACACCCATCTATTAGCTTACAGGAGTACTAATCATTCAGTGACGGGAATCAGTCCGGCGGAATTGCTATTTCGTCGAAAATTACGGACAAAACTTCCAAGCTTAATGAATGCAGAGGAAAATTTACAATCCTCACAGGAAGTTCGTGATCGTGACAAAGAAAGGAAATGGAAAGGTAAAGTGTATGCCGATAAGCATCGTCGGGCGACAGAAAGTCAGATCGAACCCGGAGAAAAAGTTCTACTTCAACAAAGTTCCAAAAACAAATTGACTCCAACGTTTGAGATTGAGCCTTATACAGTGAAAGAGAAAACAGGATCTCAATTGACCGTACAATCGTCTGAGGGAACGGAATATAAAAGGAACTCCTCTCATGTCAGGAGATATATGGAACCAGAAAAGATCATTTTAATTCTCAAACAAGGGAGGGATGTAGTGTTTGTAATTGGATATTCTTATCTGCTACTCTTTAGATGTGTGATACTTAAAGGCCAATAAAGACACTGGTAGTAGCCAGTGGTTGAGTGTGCCCTGAACAGTGAAGTGGTGTTTATTCTTGCTAGTCTTAATAAGTCATCTGGTTAAATCCGCTATAGTATAAACTGTCCTAGAGAGAAACTGAGGACACAACAGTTCATGGCCCATTTTACACTACATAGTATACGACTGGATTTGGTTTTATATGTAAGTAATGAAATACTGAATATAATGAGCATATACAAATCAGATATGCAGATCGTCATAGTAAACACCGGACTGTCCTCCCTTCTACGTCAAGCGCGTATTTTGTAGACGCGAGAATGGCGTCACTTATTCGATTATAGCTATACTTTCGGATGCCGTTTAACTCTTTATAGGTGCAAATATCCCTTTATAATTGGTATGGCACTAAAGTGCATTACCCGATATGTATGGTCAGCTTCAATCACTCTGTGTGTTTTCTTTTCTTTTAAAGGCACACTTGCCGCGAAAATCAGGAATATTGTTTACATTAAAAAAGAAAGACCGTTTTCTGTATTTTTCCCAGACAATATAAGTTAGGAACTTTCTATTTTTACCAAAATTTAAAAGTTTGGACGTCACTTTGTATTTTTAATTTGAATTTGAAAATTTGAATTGTTAGGTACCCGGAACGTAAACGAACCGAACTGCCCCCTATTGGGGATTTTATGTCTCAGTCGAGTGAGTGAACTAACGGCAGTGTAATTGTACGTAGGCCTATTTATCTGAGAAATACAGACTGACGATCGGTTAACAGCGACTGGAAAAGCCTGCTGATAATTGTTTGAGTGTAAACCACAGATACAAAGGCCTGAAAGGAGGGTAACCCAACACGAAAGTTGACCGACACTGATCGTTGTTGTTGTAATCAGGCTTCGATTCTTCGTTTGTTTTTCATCCCATTTCTACATTCTAAAGCCAACTAGACATGTTTTATGTGTCCTATGTTTAAGTTTAGTGGTATTAGTCGTAGTAAGCTCATGTAAATTGGTTTTCTTAGCAAATTTAAACAGGCTACGGGGCAAGTGTGCCTTTAAGCTTTTTCAGCTTTCGGGATAATAAATTCGTCACTGATATTTTACCCTGGGTGTATGAATCGTTATGACCCTCCTTGTTACCATACACCCTGAGCCGAAGGCTCATATCGATAAGCTCGATAAGCTCCTACCTTTCTGTCGTCAACCTAATGAAATATCATGGGTTTTAGTTTATTACAACAATTTATGGTGGCGTATAAATGTGTAAATGATATACTTCTTTTTAACACAATTGGAAACTTGTCTCCATGGTTACTTTAGTCAAGAAGATTTCCTCGTGTGTTTTAGTATTCATAAATATAATTATACGGTTGCTATTGCTGAGATAGATATATAATTTAGATTATTAGCCGGCACATTTAGTAAAATGATGTGCCCCCAACAATACGGTTTTAAAAATAGGGTTTCTGACGAATTTCTATTCCTACAACGTGAGCCCGGTTTTATCCTGTGTTCCTGTCGTAAATTATATATTTATGAACACTAAAACACGCGAGCACAGGGAAAATCTTCTTGTCTAAAATAACTATTGAGGTAAATGCCACATACTTTATTTACAGACTGTGACGATGGTACTTACGGTCAAGGATGTACCGGTCGGTGTGGTAAATGTGCCAATAATGTACCGTGTAATAAACTAAATGGTGCATGTACAAACTGTGCCCCAGGATATTCAGGACAACTCTGTAACGGTAAGGCCAGTACATAATACTGTTATTGTCATCGGTCGTCTATCATTGCTGATTATTAATTTTCCACGCCCCCTGACCTTTGGCCCCAACGATTCGAATAGATTTTGACGTCACTCGATATATTGGGTTTATTGATGGAAAGTGATCCTTATGGAAATAAATATGGAAATTATTCATGTTAATAATATGAACTCGATGCCCATCTGGTATACCTCTCTTTTACTCACACTATAGAGGGTCATGATTTATACTGGGCGAAAATCACCGATACCAAACTGGTATACCTGTTTTTACTCACGTGGTAGCGTGCCCTGGTTTATGCCCAACGAAAATCTCCGATGCCTATCTGGTACCTCTCAGCCGTTAAAATATATGACACTATTACACCTTGATGACTTATGTTCCCATGTTTCAAAATAACCTTAATTTCTCCCTTTTACGTCCGACAGATCTCTTCCCCCCACCCTCGTCGCCCCCGAAACTTGGGAACAATGAATCTTTTCACGACCACAGCAAATAATAATATACTTATGTTACTTTTTTAAAATAGTTTCTATAGACGAAAATCAATCAATCAAACTTCACTTTATTGTTCATAAACACGCACTTCCTTTTCGCCTTTTTCATTCAGAATGTGCAGATGGATATTATGGTTTTCCGAACTGTGCGGCGTGTGGTTTATGTCGAGACGGTGATCATTGTAATAAAATCAACGGTGAATGTCCCAATGGATGTGGTCTCGGGAGGACAGACAAGCTTTGTCAAGCGGGTAAAAACTTGCTTTATTGGAAGATATTGTATGTCAGACTAACTATAGTGAATGACCTATGAGCGTTCTGTGAGAAGACCGAAGCTTTGTCACCCGGGTAGTTACGCGGTCACGCTGGGTTATGGTTGAGTTTTCCTGGAAACCTTAAAAACCTACTTGAAAATCATGAGCATTCTAGTTATTTCTAGGATTACATTTTTGTTAAATGGCGGAGGAGACCGGATGGCTGTCATGGAGAAGACAGTCGGCATTTAGTGCGGGCGATATGTTCCATAATCTGGAGCCCCCGTGTCATTCATTTCATTTGTTAAAATGTGTAATCTCAAAAATAACGCGAATACTTTTCTGTCCAATTTATAAAAAAAATTGAATCTCTTGAAAATAAGGATTTTAGAAGCTTGTCCTGAGTTTCACAAAAACCGTTAATGGCTAACGATACAAACTTTATATTTCAGAATGTGGTGATGGTACCTACGGTACAGGGTGTGCCAACCAGTGTGGTAATTGTGCCAATAATGTTCCGTGCGATAAAATAGATGGTACCTGCCCAACAGGATGTAAGCCTAGATTTACTGGACGGCTCTGTGATGGTAAGGCTAGCAATAACGAGATCGCTTTTTCATATATTGCAACTGTCAGTACAATGCAATACCGCTTGGAGCTCACCGAAAAATCGTGTTGCCCCTGATAAAAGGGTTGACGTGTAGACGCATTCCTCTCTTGTCTTCGGCGAATCCCGGTCCCGAAACTCCGAGAATATCGTATGGGGCTGGTGGAATGTGCTAGTCAGATCCACTTTACGGCTCAACGATTTATCGATTGATTGTTTGGCGTTTTACGCCGCGCTCAATATTATTTCCCTTATATGACGGCCTTGCCAGTTGTATTGTGTGAGGAAACCGGACTCTATGCCCAGAGGAAACCCAAGACCCACCGGTGGTAACTGACAACCATCAAACGAGTGAAAACCCAGTCAGAACATTTTCCAATTTTTGGACTGAGTGGGATTCGAACCCGCGACCCATTGGTGAAAGCCTGTTCGGATTGAGCGTCCAACGCTCTACCTACTCAGCAACGGAGGTCCCCTCCTACAGTCATAAACCTGTCCACTTGAAGCCTCACAATGCTGTCAAAAATGTATGCACCGCTGAGCTGTTTGAACAATGCCTTGCCAATCCACTCTTACAATTATCTTCAAGATAACCTTCAGAAGCAGATTGATCATTAAAGGCTTACGATAACAGATCAAAGTTTGATTTTACCAGAAGGGTAGCTACCCGAGTACGTTTACTGTTATCATACATAGATTGAATAACGTCCAAGCCAAAGTGGCTTCTCGATAGATGGATTGACCTTGTACGCCACGCTCAGTATCATTTGGCCCACATGCCAACAATGCCAGGTTCAGTGGAGAAGGATATCGGATTATGGTCTTGAGAAAAAAAAACAGGCCGTCGACAGGTGCCTGGCTTCAATTTCCAGATATGTCGATCGAGTGAAAGCAGTCAGAAATTTGTTTTTAGCCATCACTGGACTGCTTGTGATGGGACATGAGATTATTGCACTATGCCGACGGACGTGCCCTCTGTAACGTCACTTTATGACTTTTTTAGATAAGTAAGCGATCCTTCAATATTCGCGCATTTCACCTTGTTTAATTCTAGTGCTAATTATATCTTTTAAACCTCCAAGATAATTCTCAAAAGGCATTTTTCACCAGTTTGAAGCCGTTAGCTTTCGGCCCTGGATCTTTGCCGTCTCTACATGGCAATTATCTCCCACTGACCTTTGATGAAAAGTTGTTTGTCCCGAGCCCCTAACAGTCACAATTCTAGGGGAATTTCCCACGAGTTCGACGCCTAACAGTCCCAATTCTATACAATGTAGTTTCCCACGAGTTCAAAGCTAGATATATCTATTATCTATGCGAGTTGTGTGATATAATTCCTGGGAACTTGCTTAGAACGTATCCCCTGAAGTTCCCGGGGCCTTCACAGCCTGTGGACCCTAGCCTGAAGTTATTTGATAGCCCCCCCCCCACCCCCCCACCCCTACTCTGAAAAATCCTGGTGCAGCCATGAAAAAATATAAGAGATATTAAACTACAGAAGATACCCCCATGGGCCGATAAATTTCAAATAGTTTTTTTTTTAAACTAGAGGTACGATATCAATCTGTATAGTAAACTGATGTCTACAGGAGTGGGGCTTATCGTGGATTGATACGAACATACTCACTTAATCACCAAGTGTGAATCTCGTATAGCAGAGAAAGAACGTGTAGAGAATAATGCTTTTACTATGTATAATTATTTAGTGGAGATCATAACATATTGCTTTCCGATGAATATTTGTTTAGAAATAAAAATAATTCCTCCGATTTCTTTTCAGAGTGCGCGGAGGGATACAGCGGTATGAACTGTGAAATATCTTCTTCAGAAAGTCCGGATTGCTCTCTCTGTGCTACGGTTGATGGATCACGTTCGGTCGCTCGAGACGATGACATCGATAATACATACAGTAAATATTATATTTATGAACACTAAAACACACAGGCGCAGGAATAATCTTCTTGTCTATAGACAGCCCGTTTATGACTTATATTGGACTCAGTATGACACCGTAAATCCCGGCCCCGAGGTGAGACGCTGCCAAACTGACCTCGACGAATCGACTAAGCGGCGTTAGGCGAGGGAGGGGGCGGGCCCTATTTATGGTATTGACTCCAAATCCTGTTAATAAGTGTTTCATTTAGCCGAGAAATCTGGGCTCTGCCGAATTTTTTTTCTCTCCTTGCTCGTCATAAGGCGACAAGACACATTAGCAGCCATATAATACCAGTCGCCGTAAGACCGATAATCTGGGCTAGTGTTTCATTATACGGAAATATTTCCATCGTGTTTTTGCTGTCTCGATATTCCAGAATAAAGGTTCCAACAAATTTGAAGCGGATAAAAACAAAGCCATAATTTTCGGTCGAGTTAGAATTGGGAGACAGATGGAAAATATTACGTGATCAGATATGTCAATTTCATACCTCTCATATCATGACATATAACATGTTTCGAAATAGTGCAGCACATGTAGCGCATTGATCAATCAAATGAAGGTACTTGACATATAGGTCAAGCAGGACTGCATGTGTATTTCTTATTTCAAAGTCAATCATCTATATAGTTTTAGACGAACTTCAAATCCCAATATAATCGTGTGAACACCTTGTACAATATAAGCCATTGGACTAACGTGACGAAAAGGTGCGGGCTACTTCTGTACAATACCATTGTGAACATTTCCATCCTATCGAACAATTCGAAAGGAAAGCAAAAATTTCTTAAATGTACAATCTCAAAACGTTACCGTTTGGTCGTCCTAACACACAAAACCTGGAAAAATTGTGAAATGTTTTCGTTGTACCGTAATATGCTGATTATAAAGTCATATTGTATTCCAATATTTTTTCAGAGTCGCCCACCGGTTACATCGTCGGGTTATGTATCGCCTTAGCATTATGTATTATAACCACAGCTCTTATGGTGGTCTTCTACTTCCAAAAACAAAAATATCTGAAACTCTACATTGCCTTGGACGCAACCCGCTATGCCAGTTTTCAGGTAAAAGCATCTCTTGTTATATTTATGAACACTAAAACACACAGGCACATGGCAAATCTTCTTGTCTAAAATCACCATGGAGACAAATTTCTTATTGTGTTAAAAAGACTGTATGTCATGTAGACGTCTGTATTATAGATTGCTTGATTGATATTTTTGTAACACTGCAGATTATTTCACTTATTTGCCTGGCGATCAACTGAAAAACCCACTCGGATTTTTTTTTTTAAATTTCCTTAAGTCTGATGTAGGCCTACGTTAAATGAGTGTTTGGTAGTAATTACTTTCGCCGGAAACGAATGAACGTTCGTCCCGATTATTTAAATTTGGATATTTCGGTTTTGACCAGACGCAGACTGACTGGGTTTTTCTTATTTCAAAGTCAGGCCTAAACTTCTGTAGTTTTTATACCAACTTCAACCCCTCTTAATCATTGGCTTGACGATTTCTGTGATGCACATATTGCTTTAAGGGACAATCTAAAACCAATATGGACTTTTCAGGTTCCATCCTCTGTAAAAAAGGATTTTTGGGGAAAATTGGCCTTTTTATTAACCGCTAGTTTTTATATTTTTTTTTTAGAAAAATTCTGTTGTCGATGCATCGGAAGTGATATACGAACAACCCCCATCATAGATATTTCCATTTCCCCAAAATATCAAAAGACGGTTGATTGGATTTGTCCTGAGCTTGAATGATTTGTGTTTTACGCCCCATTCAATATTATTAGTTACAGGGTTTGTTCGAGGGGGGATACGGAAATATATGGGGTCAGTAAACCGATATTGGGCGAGGCGCTAGCGGAGCCCAATATACTGTTTACTGACCCCATATATTTCCGTATCCCCCCTCGAACAAACCCTGTAACGAATTTATCCCACCGAAGACCTAACTTGTACGATATTCAAGCCTTCTTTCTGAAAATTGGCTTTCATAAAAGGCAGAAAGTGAACTCCGAAAGGTATTTTCTAATGTGTATGGCACGAACAGACACGACTGGCAAGCGTCTAGACATGACGTCACAAGCCATATATGGTAGTCGCCCTGTATGGATCAGCACGGCGACGTAATATGGAAATATACAGGGTCTCCACGTAACTGGTTTGAACCAATCAACAGGAAGTATTCAGTGTGAGGTGGGATAATATTTCACACGTAGGCTTATGGTGGGTTAAATAAGTCAATGACACGAACATTTGCACACACAGCCATCCATTACTCTTGCCCACCTATCCCACCGAAAACCCATATGGGCTGCTTGCTGGGCAGTATTAAGATCGTCTTGCACTTGTCTTGCCTATTAAATGTGTGAGTTCATAACAGGCTTTTACATATATCCATTGTTTGTTACATACTCTTGGAATATTTTCTCCTTGTTAATTACTCATTCTTTTACCTTTTTTACTGTAGCCTAGACTTCAGCCTTATTGGTTTCTCTCTTAAATGTTTACCTAAGTGTCCTTTATCTGTTTTGTCAAAGTGCATGTGTAATAATGATAATAAGTTTGTAAATCTGTAAGGCCATTGCTAATATTGTTATATCACTGCTTAATCTGTTTGTTTTTTTACCTGTATATGTACCAATGTTGTTGCTAATGTACCTCACTCCTGATGATGACTAAATAAAAGTCGAAATATTGAGTCAATGCGAAGTTTTCGTTTTTCGGAATAACACTACTTGTGTACTAAGCGTCCTTGTCTTAAAGGGTATCCCAAATGCTGCAATATAGATAATTCAATTAAAACGAACTCTTCTTGGTCTTTAATTACATATGAGGTTTATTTGCATGCTACTCACAGTTAGGCAGATATTACAACCTGAAGTCAACTCCATTCCCAAAAATTTCTTCAGGCTTCACGTCATTGGGGGAAGACAACCGACAGCAGTAATGCTATTCTCATTTGATTCTTTAGCCAAACAGCCAAACTATCTACGTTCAGCATAGCAAACGACAAAATGGTACACAATTACTGAAAATGGAAGAGCATACTTGTCAATGGATTAAAACATCACAATGATAAACGTTTACTTGACGTTGAGTTCAATCAATTTCAACCAGTTTACTAATTTGATAGCGCGAGTGCACGGAGTCACGATCGTCTATTGTGATTCAAACGGACGAAAATATATATAAAAAATTTCAATAAAAAATTCTTAGTTTTTCACCAAATACCTTCATGTGATATTGCAGTTTCATTTCTGTAAAAAATATAATGTTATAGGCATTTTTATCGATAGAATCACTGCATATCTGAGCTAGAAAATACAGGTTGTGTATATGGGATGAGGCATTTCTTCGCTGACAAGGTTACTTCTGTGACGTCACAGCTCAGCTAAATTTTTCTAGCACAAGGCAACTGTGAATGTAGATTTCGAATATCGTTGTGGGCCTATGGGCAAGTTATATTGCGTGGGTGATTTTTAAAGTCATCTGGTAGTATTAAATGTAATTTCAAGGAAATTCCAGGCATTTGGGGTACCCTTTTAGTAATTTCTGTGACCTTCAATTGACCTACATATATTTGTTTACCTTTCAATATACTCTCCTTCCTGGTCACCCATCACTCACTCCAATATGGAGAGCTAGGACATAAATAGAAAACCAAGACCGGGGGCCGTTTTACGAAGCCGTCGCAAAGTGAGATCAATCGCAGTTGCCATGGCATCGTATCTCTTCACTATAATATCCATTGGCAACCAGGCTTCGTTTGCGATGCGACTGCTTTGTGAAACAAGCCCCTGAAGGAGAGAGTTGGTATTTTGAGTTAACCTGTCAACTTGTCTATGTAATCACCGACACCGACGACACCTTGCTCGTCTATATAATGTGAACTATGTATGAAGTGAATTATATGTATTAAATACCAAAGTGTCTCTGTTATACCTTTCCTGTTGCTATCACCAGCTCACCCCAGAGGCAATAAGACGTAACATGGTGGAGTTCCTACAAAGTTTTTTTTTTCAAAACTTTTTGGACATTTTACAAGGAAATTGCAGATAGAGGTTTGCTAAATTTGCTAAAGTGCTTAAACGAATAGGGTTCAAGAGATGGCGATTGTCATCGAAGACGATGGTGATGATGATGTTTGATATCTGGACTTTAGGACTAGGCTAACTTCTAATTTGAGATTGTGCCTACCACAAACCAAAGGAAAAACTGAAAATATTGACTTCAAATACGAAAACAAAACGACATGGTATCACAATGGGCGCATTGTCCATGTTAGAAGCATAGGCGGTCTGAACCAAGATGGAGTATAGTGACGTAATAACTCCGCCTTTAACGCGGGAAACTCACGTGATACATTTAGTATTTAGCAAGACTACAAAACAGTATTATTTAATGAAGGAAAAATATTAACTGACAGACAATAGTCATTGCAGAACCTTTCTAGACAAGTCGAAGATCAAAGGTCAGCGAGCTTCACCTCACCAAGCCCTTGTCTAAGGAAATTTATATACCACGTGAATTTATTCGAACCTGAACGTGTATAATAAAATAAACAGGACGAATGTTTACAATATACTATTATATACATGTATGTACAAAATTACACTGATATGCAAATATAAATATGCTACATCAACTATTCAGTAAAACATATAGGCGAACACTCATTCCATTGTTTTTTTAACCGCAAGTTGGTCTTGTCCATAGGCTGTACATCCAAAAACGTGCCCCTTTGAACAGGATAATAGCGTCCGATTCATTCTGCTGGACGATAAACGGAAGTCCAGATGTCAGAGTCCAGTTCCCAATTGGCATTCGCAGGCACTGTATCCAATCATTATGTAACAAGGCATGCATCCCATTGCCGGTAGATGGCGTTATATGTTCAAGTTCCGGTATGAAAGCTCAAACACCAAGTTAGCGAATGTAGTATGAGTACCCTTATATATTCCTGTGAGGTCGCAACAAAATCCCATGATTGCCAGTATAGGTTGTTGATAAATTAGGCTATAGGTTCTGACAGCATAGCCCAACTTCAAAATGTATGTATGTATTAAATGAACCCAAATACGTCGAAATCACTTCGCTGCCTATGCGCCGAGGGCCAAGGTCACCAGGAAGTAGAACTCAACTTCAAAATTGACATATGTATTCAGCAAGTCCCAATACATCAAAATCACTTCGCTGTCAGTCGGCGGATGATCTTATAGGGCAGGAATTAAACTTCAGCTCCCATGTTGGCGTACGTACTTAGGGAATCTAGATACGCACATATCACTTCGTAACAAAATTCATATTGCCCCTGAAAGTAAAATGTAGAATCGTTATTGTATGCATTACCTGTATGGGTATTGGACATGGTAAAAGTTTAAGTCAATTTTGGAAGAAACATCTTAGATTCAACCACCCAGATCAAAAGCTTAAAAACACAAATGAATCTCTAAGGAATATGCAAAAGCAGGTTACCAGCCAATCGTTAAACCACATATTCAACAATAACAACCCCCCTCCCCCACCCATCCACTCCTTGAGAATTGGGAATAATTATGGACCTATTATGGAATCACACACATATTCTAAACCAGACATTCTTACTGGTACAGTTATTTATTCTCCACCTTTAAATAACCAGTTTCCTTTAGTTTAAGATCATACCTTGCATTTTGTAATCGAACTCGGTCGAAAAGAACAAAAGCTCTCTGAAACAAAATTCAAGGTACTCTTTTGCTCTCTACGAGCTCTACCCACGGGCCAGCTATGAATACAAATTGTTTCGTCTTGGTTTAATACATACCAGTGTCTGTAAGGAGTTTGGGCAGCATCCCCTGAAACGTTTGGCGGCAAGCAACACGTTGACTTTCCCATCTGTATTGAGGGAATCTATGATGAAATCTGAGACACCATAGAGGCCAGATCTCTCCAAACCATCTCTGTAACATATTTAATCCAGGCTGAGATAACACACGTTTATTTTTCTCAAAGCAAATCCGTCAACGGTATTTCTCAGAAAAGGTGTCCAAATTATGTTAATTCGTTTGGGAAATTCAAATCACTAAGCCACTAGTGTGCACGTAAAGCCTGGGCGTTTGCTTACATTGCTGGCACCTGCCAAATTAAATTTCAAATAAAAAAAAAAACTAAATAATGATAAAAACTTTGAAATTTTGACAAAAATAAACATTTCCTTACTTCTTCTGTCTGGGAAGGTGAGTAAATAAAACAGTATTCTAAGTGTTCGCGTCGAGTGTGCTTTAAATATAATATTTCTGTTTACACCAACGTACGCGATGTCCACAAATTATACTAAACCCTCCCATAGACCCTTTCGGTTTGAGAACTGACGCTTGCGCAGTAGCCTCGGTATATGACAAAATGAGCTACATTGAGTTTTCGGATCAATCTGATGTTGAAATCGTGCTCGTTTTGTCTGTGACGTAATACGACAGAGGCGTGTTACAGCGCTAGCAACAGAGACCTTACGTCCCTACGATACACCTTCAACAACGTCGTGAAAAGCCTGTTCTAAACCGAAATGGTATATATAACGACCGGATTGTCAAATAAAGTATTGTAAGCATGGCTTTATTAGAAAACAGATTGTAGCATTTGATTATAATACAAAACCATATTCTCCAAATGACATTAAAAGCAGTGGTTAACTGCAGATGCTAATATACCCACATAGCAGCATAGCATTTGTAATCTTCTCCAAACAATGCACAAATAAGCTTTACCATTTTATAATGAAAACAATTGACCCTTCGCGACGCTCCGCCTACTTATGCTAATGAGGTCACCTCGGACAAACATTGATCAAAACATGGCCGCTAGTGTAGTTGTTGGTTGAACTGTGCACGGTTCTTACCGATAACTTTCTGTCTGCAGTTCTCCAGAAGCGCACGACTGTATAATAAAACTGTCTGGGGACTATATATGCACGATGTACGGGTGAAAATATCGTCCACAGCGAGTGAAATCCATGTGCCTTCGAGTATTTCGGCAAGGTGGAGGTGTTTTCGATGATTACTCCGTCGTACGAAAAACTAAAAAAGTGAATCATGAGATTTCAACCACCGATATACATCTGATAGTGGCGCTATGTAGATGTGCGATTGGGTAAGTAGATTACAAGAATGATAATGAATGTATTCTAAGTCATTGGTTAAATACTTAAACTTTATGCTGTTCGCTTACGGCTTAGTGACAATGCGTCAAATGGTTGATACCGATACAACAACAACTGTCAATGTATTGTACCGGTACTTGTAATCCTGCGAAGATATGCCTCGTAGACCTGCTGTCATTTTTTCTCCTACTAATCAAGTTTTTTGTAAGTCATTTGGTCTGCATAGTAAATATATTAGTTTCGTATTATGAGAACTAGGTCGTTCAGCCGTTAGTGTTACTGTTAGTGTTTATGTATAAAACTTATAATTGAATGAATACTGTCAACACAACATTTGTGTTAATGTCAGTCATAATTTAAAAATTAATACTCCAAAATTATATATTATTGTCGATATGTGATATTACAGAATAATAACTCCAAAGGATTAAACTTACAAAGTTGCTGAGCCCAACTTTAAAAAAATTACATGTAATATATCAGAGCACAATTGTAATTTGCTTATTTTGCTTTTTATTTCTTATAGGTCCCTTTGGTATTGCCAAAAGGAGACGTTTCCCTAAAACAAGAGGTGCCTCGAGTCAAAGTACAATATTGTAAAACACAGAGACTGTGGCAGGAAAGTGGAGGAAAATACAACTTACAAGTGTTCTTTGATACCAAAATAGGTCGGAGAATTTGACGGTCTCAAGCTTTCCAAAATTAAAAACCCCAAAGCTAATAGGGATTGAGTATCACCAAAACCTTCTTTTGATGACTTCAGTTTATAGAACGCTTACAGACAGAATCACCGGCGAGGTGTTCTTCTAGAAGACTCAGACTAGGCATCATATTCATGACTGGCCTCAAGATATAACCCGACTTTTAATTTCTATGAACGTTTTTAATGCAAAAGCCATAATTGTGAAAACCAGATTCTGTACATTTCAATAATTCATAAAGAAATCCCTGTCTGAAAACTGCTCCCAAATATTTAAAAGACATTTTGACAACAGAATAAATAAGGTGTAGAGCTGATTCAACATCCTGAACATTTCACATAAATACTCGTCAAGTTGTACTTACTGATCTCCATTCTGTGATTGAATTGTTTACCAGTATTGAAATAATTCAATCCAATCTCGATTTTAAGCAAAATATATTTTTGTTTTGAATTCACTGATTTTTATTTTGACTTTGTTGGCATGAAATAAAGTTGAGTACCGGGTATGATAAATACCATAAATCCAATCAGGCAGATATGCACTAACCATGCTTAAAGTGGCATGAGCTGCCGAAATGTTTATATTTTGACGTTGAAACAGAATGTTGAAATTATCGGCTATTTTTCTCAAGACTTATAATTCAGAAGCTGTTTAGTCTCGAGAATGTACGATAAAGTATTATTTTGAACTAACTTTGGCTCAGAATGAATGAATGGTCGTCCCGGTTATTTAAATTTTGTTTACTTTCCGAACACTATTCCGGTTCGTATAGACCCCATACCGTATGAATTTTCCTCATTCTAACGCCAATCGTTTAGTTTTTCGATGGCCTTCAAGGCCTCTTAATACTGCCGTGACGATCAGAAATTATGGAAAAAGTGTGAATTTTGGCAGCTCATGCCACTTTAAGGAAGTATGTCTTTATATATGTACTATGGAGAGGAGGGAAATAATTGAATTTAATCTGTGTGATATGTTTTTCTTTGTATTAATTGTGTCGGTCACCAGTTTGAAAACTTGTGCATATAAACTCAGCATTGTATCCAGAGTGTAGATTCCATAGATGAAATCTAACTGAGGTTTTAGTGACCGGCCTACAAATACAATCTGAAAGGCTGCTTGACTTCCTGAAGTTCCTGGTATATTTTAGTTGGCCGCCATTCTGTGAGCTTTAGATTGATGGACAGATTTATTGATAGATGTTTTATTTTCGGCATGCTAAAGATTATTTCCCTCTAGATGGTGTTTGCCAAGTTTTATTTAATTTAGGTAACTAGTACTAGTACCTTCTCGGCATGCCCAACAACAAAACAAAGTATTGAAAAACCTCACAATCTGAATCCGTGAATGTTCGTATATATTTGTACAAATTGTGTACCTTTCACGTACTGGTATGTGATACCCACAGTCCTTAGGAAAAATGGCAACCTCACCAAAACTTACTCTTCCGTTCATATGAAATTAGCCTATATAGTCCAAGCTGAATCTTTTTTCACAGACGATAGATTTTCGTTTAAATCTAACTCGAAGTGCCATTTTTTTTACCGTAGGCCGTCACGTCTTCGCATTTTGGGGTATTCTAAAACTTAGTAAAACTAAAAGTTTTTATCCACTTTCGACAGCGAAAAATAGGCAATGTAAAATGTGGCTTTAGCTACGGGATCGCGGTGAAAATAAACTACCGTACCGTAAGTATAATTATAAATACTAAAATAAACTATCTATACTCCTTGATTGTACCGCCGCTACCGGACGGTAGCTTACCCTACGATCGGAATATATCGACTGTCGGAGGGTAACAGCCGTTAACAACAGTGTGTAACCATTCTTTTTGGTGTGGAAATGAGCAATGATCATCATCCGACTAAATGCTTTGCCGTGCCAAAAAGTAAATAGCAGATAAACGTAATTTCAGAAGAATCCGTTTGACACGCATAGCATTATTCGATCGCCATTTTTCGCTTTTGTTTGTCCAAGGTCGGTCAGGAGCTGGAGGTGTGGCGGAATTCCGGCAACCTGATTGGTCGATTCGCTCGTGAGGGGCGGAGTCTGCGTAGGGTCAATTCCGAACTGTATGTAGTACCTTGCCTAGAAACCGAAGAATTGGGGGGATAATTCTCATATTCCCCCAAGATATAATACCTACCTGTCCCCACGCATGCCTTTCGACCCTAGAAGAAAGAGCAACATGCATTTTACACAATAAAATTAAAAATCTTGTCCCTACTGTTCTATATATTATCCTATGTTAATGCCCTGTACAGGATGTCCATTATACACACTGCATATGTGCAGTCCTTTCTTTTAAACTTCCTCTTTTCAACCCCTTTGGGCGTAGTAGTGAGGGGAGGTTGGGCCGGGCTTAACTATTTGGACAGGTAGGTATCATATCTGGGGGGAATATGAGAATTATCCCCCCAATTCTTCAGATTCCCATAGATAATACCTACCAATGCCCAAACACATGCCTTGAATGGCACAGTCCGGAGGAGGGATGAATACGCCGCACAGAGCATTAACCAAAGGCAAGCATTTTTAGTTACAGGAAACACGCGTTCATAGTTTTAACCTTAGAAATCTTTTTGGAATCGCAATCCCGACCCGGATGACACTTGATTCAGGCGAGGCATCCGTCTTGACGAGTGTTGCGCCATTACCAGGGGCCCCAATGAATGAAGATCGCCACGCACTAATGTCATATCACGAAGATAGTACGTCGCAAAGGTCGTCGGAGATCCATGAGCAGGCTCTCAGAATATCCGACACCGAAACATTATTAGTGAGAACCAAGAGGCTGCCAAGGCCCTAATTTGGTGGCCCTTTTGGCGAGGGGTAGAACTGTAAGCTAACCTAATCACCCGTTTCAGCTGGGCGAATGGGGATGAACAACCTTCGTTTCCCATTCCTGTGGTCAGCTGTACGACTTAAGTATAACGCCAAGGCTCTGACCGGGCACATTAATCTATCGCCTTGTAGGTCAGAGGAAAGGAAATTAGATAGGGCGGGGATATAGAATTCCCTGGGCTGTTGGTCATAGGTTATCTGATTTTTGGCAATGAACTCCGGGAGGGTTCGAACAAAAACTTCCGACCAGTCAGGTCGACCAGTGAGAAACCAGTGAGAAACGCAGTCTTAAGTGTCAGGAAGGTTAATGTTGTTAATCGGTTCAAATGGGGGTTCTGTTAAGGATAGGAGAACCCCCACCAGGTCCCAATGTGGGGTCCAGGGGGTCCTACGGGGTCTTTCTATGGCAAAAGACCTGATGATGGTGGAGAGGTTGGGGTTGGAAGCCACCACCTGGTCCGTGGCGAGCTGGACTACCCTAGCAATGGCTGTCCGATAGCCTGCCACTGTTGCTGGTGCTAACGACCTGTCGAGTAGTAAATGGAACAAAAAATCGCCTATTTGAGGAATAGAGACAGACTCTGGTGCAATCCTTCGGGCGCTGCACCATTCGGCAAAGATTCTCCATTTAGCATCGTAAAGAGCTGCCGTGGACAATCTATTGGCCGCGAGGATGCGCTTGGATGCCTCGACAGAAAATCCTGCCTTAGTGAGGTGATACTTGAGCACTTGGCCACGTGCAGGTGTAGGGCCCCGAGGTTCTGGTAACAAACCTCCCGACGGGGCTGTCGGAGAAGGGTCGACCAGTCGGGTAGTTCTCTGGGCTGGTCGACCAGTTGGTCCATTACCGGCGACACAAACACTGGTAGTTTGTTGTTGTGTCGAGTGGCAAACAAATTCACTTGGGGGGTCTCCCATACCCTGAAGATCTGGGTTACACAGTCTGGGTGTAAGGACCACTCTGTGGACTGGATTTGATTGGACCTGGACAGGCTATCGGCCAAGACATTGCGGCGTCCGGGGCGGACACGTGTGCCCCCTACCCTACTCGTGACGCGTCTGTAAATAGGTGACACGAGGGTGGGGGGGGGGGGGCAGTGAAGGGGAACTCGCGGGAGGACATTCCGTGGGTTGAGCCACCAGTACAGGTCCCCCCGAATAGTTTGGGGCAGGGAGAAAACCGGATTCAGCTGTCTGATCGGCCACTGACTGTTGAGGAAGCATTAGACCGGTCTTAAATGGAGGCGCCCCAAAGAGGTCACGTCCTGGGTCGAGGTGATGAGACCCAGGACCGAAGCTCACTTTAGGGCTGTACACTTTGGACGGCTGAGGAGCCTTGGTATTTGAGCCTGGATTTTCGCCCACCTGCCTGATGGGGGGAAAGCCACGTCTCTCCATGTATTGTACGTCACCCCCAGGAAGGTCCTCTATTGACGGGGAACTAGGTCTGATTTCTGGGATGTTGGAATGAAACCCAGCTCCACGAAAGTGTTCCAGACCACGTGGGACTGGCGTACAGGTGTTTCTGGATCCGAGTGTCTTAACAGAGCGTCGTCCAGATAATAGTGGAACCGAATCCCATGGGAATGGAAGAGGGCCGCTACAGGAGCTAGGAGCCTGTTGAATACCTGTGGGGAGTGGGCAAGGCCAAAGGGGAGGACCAATCTGAAAGCGGAGGAACTTTCGGTGAGGGGGGGGGGAGGAACGGGACGTGGAGGTAGGCATCCTTGAGATCCAAGGACGTCATCCATTCGTACTTGTTTATGGCAGTTCGGATGGAAGCAAAGAACTCCATACGAAAGGTTGGCGGCGGGACCAGAAATAGTCTGTTTAGCCGTTTTAGGTTGATAACTATGCGCCCTGCGTTTATCCGCTCTACGACGTCTGTCACCGCCGCTGATGGGGGGAGAGACGATCGATGTTTGGACTGCGCAGGTATTCCTGCCATGGTAGGAATCCTAGCGGACCGCACCTCGGGCGGTGGTTCCAAATTAGGTACCAACCGGTAGATGTTGTCTAGAAGTTCCGAATAAGACCACCCCCGCTCATCTGTCTCCTTGCTGCATCCGAGACGGAGCCCTCTCCTGAGATTTCTGAGTTAGAATCTGGGCAAGGGACGTCTGGATGGCGGCGTTCAGTCGACCGAGTACTAATCTGGGGGTATTCCTCGAAGTACTGGTCAGGTCTCATCATGACCCCCTGGAACGCTTCCTGGCATTGAGACAGATCCAGACCCTGAGGAGTGGCACGTTGGCAAAACTCATGGGACTGGTTGTCAGGCGGAACGACTCGTGTACCTGGACGTACAGTCGTGGTCGAAGCCGCGGAGGATTTAGGTCGTGGTGACCTGGGCTCTGCCATTGCTCCCCCTCGGTATCCTTGGGTTCTAGCGAGGAGTCGAGCAATGGAGTTCCTAAAGCCCTCAAACGCCTGTTCCATAGCTTCCAGACGTTGGGAATCCAACTGCTGGTGGGTTTCAGCCTGCTGTGGAGTCGGATCGCTAGGCAAGGTCACAACAGGTTCTTTGGTATGGATGGGCATGGTGGGCCAGATGGTGGGGTGGGGGTCTGACGTCCGCGGTGACTATCCGTGGTAGTGGCGACTTGGGGCGTGCTTGTTCTTGACTGGTTGGTTGAGTGAGGCTGTCGACAGAGAAAAAACATTTCAACAGTAAGTCAATGTGTATAATCCAGTTATAAACCTGAATTCCCCCTTCTACTTAATACATATTTATAATCTACTTAATATATATATATATAGGTGCAGGAAGTCATCAAGAGGTCCAAACAGGACAGCACCGGTTCCACAAACACCTTTACGGGGAAAACTCGAAAATAAAGAAAGTATAAGATCAATGCTTCACTTTATTTATTTATAATTATTATCTATTTATTTATCTTACGAAGAATTACCGTTATTACGCCTTGCCTGTACTGTTGACCCTCATCACATGAAATGGAGGAAATCTGATGATCACTCCCCCCCCCTCCTCGAGGACTTCCTCGGTTTACTAGATTTGCCCGTCCTGAGCGTTAATGAGGCGCTCCAGGAACGACTCTCTTTTCTTACTCTTCTTCTTTTTTTTTCTTTTGAGAGTCTGAGAACCGCAGGTGACACACAAACGGCTTTTCATAAGTAGTTCCTTTCACAAACTGCAATTACGGAAACAGAAGGAAAGCTAGATATTTCAAGTCCAAAATAATTGAAAACAATAAAAAAGTAATCAAAATTAATTCATAATTAAGCATCATATACCGTCAGACTAAACCCAGTGGGTGTTAAACACACCCTATAGGGTCCAAGAGGAGTTGAAGTGAATCAGGAGTGAACTCATAACTATCCAGCAACACAACCACGTGGAGTGACGAAAACTGGACCCTCAATGATATCTGACAAAAACCCATCAAATATAAAAAATATAAAACATTTTCTGGCCAGAGAACCTGCCATAGCCTACAGGGAGGTGTCTAACCTCTAGGGACAGATAAAGTTTAAACCCAAAACAAATTAGATTGGAGAAAGTACAAGAAAAATATACTTAGAATTTTTTGCAATGTTACTTCTATCAATGCAGAGTTGAAAAGAGGAAGTCGAAAAAGAAGGACAGCACATGTGCAGTGTGTATAATGGACGTCATGTACAGTGCATTGACATAGGATAATATATAGAACAGTAGGGACAAGATTTTTAATTTTATTGTGTAAAAAGCATGTTGCTCTTTCTTCTAGGGGCGAAAGGCATGTGTTTGGACATAGGTAGGTATTATCTATGGGAATACATGATTATTTGTCGGTAACCATACCTGCATACGGTAAAAATTGTCCCGCTGGTATCTTGGCGTTCCCAGATGGAGATTTGATTTTTAACTTCGACGAGTTGAGATGCGGACGGCAGAGGGTCCTTGCCCCATCCTGTATAACAAAATACTGGTACTTCGCGGGAAATGTCTTCCAAACTCTATAAAGAAAACAGTAAAAGTCAGTCTAACAGTGAATCATATAACGACACAGCTAATAATATTCTCTTTATTGAACATGCCCAAACCCACTGAAAGGAAGTTTGTAAAAACGCGTGCTATTCGACTGTTGTTTATATAAAGACGAGGTTTCCAGATGCCCAATGGTAACTTTCCCAGCTACAATTATAGCTAGGATGTTGTTGTTTTGTCGAATGAGAAAAAGTCACACCTCCGGGGCGAACTGTACTGTCCAAGTCCACTGGATTACAATGGCCGCTTTTAGCGGTAGAGGTCACTTTTCTAGCCGATAAGACCAAGGGGGGCCTTTTAGCTTGCTGTATCAGATGTCCAGACTTGGAGATCGAAATATTCATTCTAAGTGATGTTTCATGTAGACCGGCAATTGCAATGTGTTACTATACGACATGTCTTAATATCGGCAGTATTCTGTCTACTGACTGAACCGCGGTACACTGTATCGTGTTCTCCACGAAGCAAGAACTAAATTGCTTTGGAAGAACTACAATCAAAATTGTTTTGAAGGGAATCAGGATTGAATAAGACCTGCCAAATAGGTCGCTGATATAATACGTAATATACAATAATACATAAGCTTACAGCTTATAACTTTGAGAAAAAAATTAATTAGATCCTAAGATCAAGCGAATATTTTTTTCACAGAATGTTTCGCGGGGAAAAACCCAAATCTGACCGATCCCTATCCATCCGAGCAACTGGTATAGGGCCTGGGAGTCTACCAAGAGATTTCGCGATATCCGGCGACAGATGACGTTTATTGATGATGTCAGCTCTATTGATGTTTTTTGTTCTACCACGTCACAACTGAGCGTCACATTCGAACGATAAAGGCTCTCCACATGCGTAATGATAACGCCGGTGAATTGTCACGTTACTTCCGCTCCCTATTGGGTTGTTGTCAAACATATGACTCGAATGAATAGGCTATAGATCTCGATAACTAGCCCGTTATTAGTACCCCCGTCCCCTTTTCCTTCCGAACTAATTTACTACAATTATCTACCCGCATACAATATGCCGTAACGGTAACTCACCACGGACAGATATGAAATCTTTAAAAAGTCGGACATCTTCTCGTCTCTGATATAGGAGACTTCCACGGAGTCGATCTGTAGAGGTGTTTTCCCCTTTGGTAGAAAGCTGGCGGACTAAAAATTGATGAAAAAAAAAATAGATATGGAGACGGATTGGAGTAAAATGAGAGGGAAAGCAAAGATATAAGTAAATCCAGTAGAGGCGCAGTGAATGTATCTTTCCAAAGCTACCAAAACCAATTATCTTCAATATATCTTAGTTTTAAAAGGAAGTTGCGAAGCGTTATCAGAGAACGACTTAATAACTCGGCTTCCATTCTCACAGCAAAACTAAGTTGGGTGTCTCGTTTGGCCAATCAACTTACAGCAAGCTCACCAGTCACTGCACTCCCACAAGAGAAGTTGGTCAACTCTAGGGTTGAATTCGATTATGTGTTCGGCGTACGCCGAGGGTAATGTGTTTGGTCTTCAGTGTTTAAATTGATTGTGCAGGCACTAACGGAAGTAAGAAAACGCCATGGTTGCCATGATTAATATGGATAACATGGGCGCCATCTTGAAATCCGAGTGCACCCTGGCTACTTGGGGATTACGTGGCGCGGATAAATCGGTCACGTGATACACAAATTCTCCGCCGAAGAAAGTCGTTCGGTTTAAGGTATCCCGTGTTCGGCGTACTCAGAATACATAATGAACTCGACTCTAAGTCGAGTTTGATTATGCATTCCTCAAGTAGCCAGGGTGCACTAGGATTTCAAGATGGCACCCATGTTATTAATATGCAGATAAACATTTAGTCATAGCAACCATGGCGTTTTCTTACTTCCGTTAGTTCCGGCACGTTCGATTTTAACAAATTACTGGATACCCAGTTCCTTTATTTAGATCGTCTGCCTGCTTAGCTAGATTTTCTTTCCGTTTAAGGAGAGGTAAGGTATCAAATTGTGGACTATGGAACAATCATTTTCTTTACCTCGAGATCACGTCCCAACAGAAGAAGACAGGCATTCTCAAATTCGTGTACCATTCGCCAAAAATTCACAATCTCGTGTTTTCCAGGAACCTTTGTGGAAAACATGCTGACATTCTTTCGATCCGTCTAAAAGTATAAATATAGCTAAATTGTTCATTTGAAAGTTTAGCCGATGGGAATTTTGTTATCTGACTGTGACCTCAGTCAGTAGACGTTCAGTTGGGAGAGCACTTCCCCAGTGGGGTGTGTGTTTTAATTCTTCTCCGCTCAAATCAACCCAGTTTGAAAATGTGGAAATTTGTTTGGGAAGATTTTCGTCCTATTTCTTTATGCAGTGTGATTACACAAGCGACACTTTAGCCTTTATACCTGTATCGAAATGCAATTAATGAGTATAGGCATAGATAAACGTAAAAGATGACCTGCCATATCATGTGACACGTGGGGAAGTTCTTCACGGTTTTCTGTGAAGAACAAAAAGTACTAGTCTAGAATTTATTAATCATTGATAAAAACCTGTTGCCTATTAGCTTACTAGCTGTGACGTATCTTACCGGAAGTGACGTTGTATCAATGAAATCCGTTCCACCAGAAGAAAACCAAAACCGCTTCATGCCAGCTTAAATTAAAAACAGAAGTTATTGTATATGTATCCTCTATTAACCCAAGTAAATGAAATTCTCGCGCTTTTTGATATCTTGTTAGATTTTCTAACGACACCAGTAGATTGAGTAGCCATCTTATTCATCTTAATATGATGGAATCAGTTCACAGTTTCTCCACTTCCGCTTCTTAGCAGAGACAAAAGAAGTGTATAAGAGTTTTAGTGAATTTTGTTCTTCTTTTTTTTCCTATGCGCCTGTAATTTATTTTCTAGGCATATTTATGAGAACAGGTTAGGTAGATGGAGATCTGAAAGTTGGGTGTGCTTCGGTCTATTGACATAACTCAAAATACTTGTAAAATGACACCTGCCATATGTTTTTGTTACTTTTGTCATGTCAACTCATGAGACAACATTTCAGCTAAGAATAGCGTACTGGAGTCTGTCTCACAAAGCGGCGTAGCGTAAGTTTTTACGTAACTGTCATGACAACCCATACTTTAGAGATACGTAGCTATGAAAGTTACGTCAAAAAATACATCTACGCCGCTTTGTGAAACAGGCTCCTGGTATGTAGTTTCATTTTTAGATTGCTTAGTAAATTTAGCTGGGTCTATTTCAATCCTTAACACAAACAAGGGTATACTATGAATACGTTTATGATTTACCATTCGTGTAACTTTTTTTTTCTTTTTTGTAAATGCAATTTACATTTATCATGTCGTTTTTCTGACTTATTGTGGATTTCCAATATAATTTATGAAGGTGATCAAGTTAAGGTAAGTTTTCGATTTGATTTTGTTTATTCACCATAAAAGATATATACAAATGAAGTAGTTAATTGGTTTTAAGGTTCTCATACCTCTGTTCAAACTGTTATCTGCCGTCTCTGCTTCTTGGCACATCTTACATAGACTCTAGACAAACATAGAAAATGACGATAATATTACGTATCTAGTGTAGTATGGTATATGAGTCAATTGATGGTTTTATCAGGAAAAGTCTTCATGGCGATCGCTTCAGACGGATATTATTTCCAGAAAATGCTCTTATGGACATTTTAAATCTATTGATTCACGAAGCCTATGATTTAATGTTAATACCATAAAACTCTAAATTTTGAATATAAAGAAAAACAAGGAACAGTACTGAAGTGTTTTTTTTTCAGTTGACCCTTCCCTGAAATATTATAGTATACAGAGGAAGCAGTGCCGAATTTTACCTCGAATTTAGCTTGAATCTTCAGTTTGAATGTTGTCGATTTTAAATCCCTTAAAGTCAACTGGTCGCGATCCACAACGGACGATCGGCACAGATAAGCATCGCGGATCAGCCGATGAACGAAGGCATATTGCTCCTGTTGAAAATAAAAATTGCAAAACATACAGCTTACACATACCGGTTTAGGTAGATTGGCTTTCTTTGGAATAGACATAACGGCTACTGTTTTTTTTTCTTTGGGGGTGTGTGTGTGGGGGGGGGGATGGGTGGTATTAGTAAAATTAATGAGTGCGACTTATATCATCAGCTGGTAGTAGATTTTCGAGCTTTTTGGCGTAAAACTTATATCTTGGATAAGTGGATTTAAATTGTCAAAATATCAGTAGAAGGTAATTTGAGGGTTAAAAGCCAGATGCGTGAGGCGGCATTTCGGCGGTCACTGTAGATGTTTAGAGAATGTTATTTTTAAAAACATATCTATACTGTCCTAAAGTGATGGCCGAAAACTGTCCTAAAGTGACGGCCCAAAACTGTTCTAAAGTGACGGCCGAAAACTGCCCTAATGTGACCGCCAAAATGCCGCCTCACGCCTCTGACTTTCAACTCTCAAATTACCTTCTACTAATAGCTTAATTATATCAGGATATATTTGGATTCATTGTGTTTTAACTGGAGAGTATAACAAAATTCTCTGTTTTGAGACAATACTAGATTGACTGATTGATCAATGTTTACGCGGCACTCAAGATTATTTCACTCATATGTTAGCCTTGTCAGCTTTAGTGAGGGAGTAAACCCCCGACTTTCGGCGAGTAGCTAGCAACTCTTCCGGCAATCGAGTAAAACGTCAATTCAAAAATGTTTCACTTTCTATTTGGTCTGCGTGAGATTCCATCCGGCGTCACATGGATGGAAGGCTTTTGTGGGGCAATCACTCTCATCGACCGAGGCAACGGGACTATATTAGAGGGCATTCCACAAAGACATTCTACATTCAAACAATCTGCAAACAATGTAAATGAGGCCACATGACGTCATTCGAAAAGGGGGAACTGCTTTGTTTGTAAAAAAAAAGGGGTCGGCTTTGAAGAGATCCGCTTGATACAGGGCTGTATGCATATACATGTACCCTGCGTAGAAAACTCTCCATCCACCTTAGAGAACCCTTTGCTTAACCCCCAAGAATATTGCACAAGAAAAAGACGATGTCATTAAGCAAGCAGTTCACACTAATGAGAAATAATTAGGGCATCACCACGACGTTAGTTGTATGTGAACAACACGAGCTTTCGACACCTATACCCGTGTCTTCGTTACACCTTTTCTCATAAGTATGGAACCCACGTTTAAATAGAGCTTCACACATTATTTACAGATCATCAGTACACAGTTAAATTATGACAGTCAAGTCGTTTTGAAATACTCAGGCATTAAAGCGGTTTACCCTTGTTTGAACCATCGACGGCCTTTGGTTTCGGAGATTAGAAACCGTTTGAAAAATATCCAGTTCAGTTTCCTCTTCCAGCAAATCCATGGTGTAATCAAAGGTGATATAGGCCCCAGTTCTACCGACCCCAGCACTGAAATATATATGGTCATGATGATGAAAAGGCAATTATTTCTTGCCTATTTTAATTTTTAGTTTTAATAGCACAAACGGAAGCTAAATAAATGACAGTCACAATCACTACTGGTGATAAATACAATTCTCTGGCACACCGGATCGATTCCTATTTCGGATAAAAACCAAGGATGTATCGATCCAGTGCGCCAGAGAAAGGTATTTATCACCAGTAGTGATTGTGACTGTCATTTGTTTAGCCTCCGGTTGTGATGCAAAGATTTTTAAGGACACAGATTATATTGTACGCTTCAATATACTTTTCAGACAAGGTCCTTTTATTGGGTAAATAAGACACGGAAAAAGCTTTCAATGAGGGTAAAACAAATCAGATAAGCTGTGCTGAGTGGTAGTCATAGAAACAGTTACAAAAACCTGGGGTTAGTCATGGTTTCGCGCTAATTAAACTGACAATACTGTATTGTAATTGCATTATCTTGAGTACTGAATAAAACACAGAAAAAAAACAACCAATATGAGAGTTGGTCTCTGAGCATGCGTATTATTGCCATCTACCTGCAATGGATAACGATTGGTCCATTTAGTTTAGAAGAGGATGAGTTGACCTTTTCCCGAAAGTCGATCAGCCCAGGTGTATCATGGGGCACGTCGTGATCAGGCCAGCCCAAAAACTGGAACTGTTGGACATTTCTTACATGCATTCCCTAAAACATACAGCATAAGGTATTTTTATTTATTATACAACCAAAACGGATTGATCAATGGGAAGCTATAGATTGTGTCACGTGCCAAACACGTATCAGTCCATATTGTAGCCGAAATCACTATTGAGGATCATATTGTCATATTCTATCCGGGTAACTACGACATTTACGGTCATTCCGCTATTCATCGAGATCTGTTCCATACGACCACGTGCTGCATCCCAGCACATTCAAGATATGACTCGGCAGCCACATTTCACTACACCGCTGCAGACTCTGGAAAACTGGAACTGTTGGACATTTCTTACATGCATTCCCTAAAACATACAGCATAAGGTATTTTTATTTATTATACAACCAAAACGGATTGATCAATGGGAAGCTATAGATTGTGTCACGTGCCAAACACGTATCAGTCCATATTGTAGCCGAAATCACTATTGAGGATCATATTGTCATATTCTATCCGGGTAACTACGACATTTACGGTCATTCCGCTATTCATCGAGATCTGTTCCATACGACCACGTGCTGCATCCCAGCACATTCAAGATATGACTCGGCAGCCACATTTCACTACACCGCTGCAGACTCATTTAATTTAGGCTTGGTAGTTCACGTATAATGAAGAGGTTATGATAAGAACTTTGGTCAAATATGGATATGTATTGTAAGAGTCGTCGTTGGATTGAAAGTCCATATGTGCCGAAGTCGCAGGAAGAAAGAAATTTTGATTAAGTGCTGAGATGAAGAACTAGCTGAAGATAAATTAACTTACGTCCTGGTTATTTACATTTTGTTCTGTATAGAATATATACATTTTCCTTATTTAAACGTCAATCATTAAGCTTTTCGATGAAGAAATTCTGTTTTGTCTTGACAATTTATGAAAATTATGAAAACATAATATATCAGCTCATAGCATTTTAAAGACAATAATATTCAATATTAAACAAAGCTTGTAATCATGCTTGTAAAAGTAGATACGTGAAAAGATTTATAACGGCAAGTCTCGAATGGTTTTCAATTTTATCTTTTCATAATATTAATATAAGCATCATTTAACATTATTTGTTGACCTAAAAATCAGTTAGATTGATACCCGCGACCTTCGGCGAGTACATGGCAACTCTTCCACATACGATGATCGACTGTAAAATCCACTAGAAATTTTTCAATTTTAATGAGATAAGAAGATACCTATCTGTTCGATATTGCGATTACAAGGTCCAAAACTCAGAGGAGATACTGTATATAACCGAATAAAATAAAAAAATGTATTGAAAATTGTGAAAAGGATGTTTATATGGAATTTTTTGTTTATGTTATTGATAATTATTAGTTTTTCTTTCAGAGGAGGAATTGTTTGATTGGTTGATCGTTGTCAGGTTTAGTGGGGATACCGGGCTCTTTGCCCCGAATCTGGCAACTCTTTCACGTGCGAAAAAATTTTTTGGGTCTGAGTGGGTTTCTATCCCGACGGAGTCAGCGATTGCCCTCAACGGAAAAAGAAAACTGTGTTTGAAAGAAAACCATATCAAACAGATTAAATCTTTGATTTGGTCCTAAAAAGTCGAAAAAGAAAGATCAACGTAAAAGTGGTATGATCTGCCAAATATAGTGAAATTTTGTTGAAACAGAACAAGCATATGGTTTCTTCCTTTTTGTCAAGAAGTATGAAATAGGAGCTTTCTCCATATATCAATGTGCGTTAAGGCAGTTTTTACATTCAACAAGACTTCTAAATGTACTCCTACATCCGGGCTATTTTATTTTTGTCCGTTATTAGCACACATTCTTGTTATGGGTAACTCGTTTTACCGATATTTTGAACGTCAATCTTTTAGTCTTCCAATGAACTTCAAACGCTCAACTTCTCATGACGACAAAAACAAGAAATGAAAAATATTCGAATTTTGGCCGCACATGCCACTTTACGTCTGTTTCTGTCTCGTTATCAGCAGATGGGTGATATTCAATAAACATTCGTTTGTCTACTAAAACCTGCTTGGAATTGTTATCAGTTTTACAATGGTCATTTTCTCACCTTCTTTACTCTTAATGCCCTTATGCAATAGTCAGTGCGTTCTATTGTATCCATGATTTCGACAGAAATATCCCCGAATTCCTTGGTCCCCGAGTCTGGCCAATACTGCAGGACTTTGGTCTAAACAAAATTAATAGTAACAATCAAAGATTTGAAAATCAAATGTGATGCGAACATAGTGGTTGAACTTATACGTTGACATTTAATGCCTCAAGATTGGTTCTAATTTTAAGATCAATCAATCGGGATTTTTATGAAATTCAAAACCTAGAATTGTATTGATAATTATTATAATTCATGAAAAATAGCGTCCGGGTTTGGCGGCTTTTGTCAATGTTGTTTATATTTTAGTTTCTTTATATCGACATTATAACAAAAAAACTTCAGATGATCCGACCATTGGACGATATACGTGAAATGTTTTGTTGGTTGGTTTGCATCTGACGTTCTAAAAAAACCGCCTTGCTATGAGATGGAAAGGCGCATGACCGATCTCAATGGTGGTATTTCTGTACGCTATATTGTATTGAATTCTCTTAATCATCTCCTCGTTATGGCGGCGTTCGCTAGAACTCAAATCTGGTGACTGGCATTCAATGATCCCGACTGTCCAATTCCGGAATAAGTATATTTTTGAATCCATGTAGAAATCTATTGACTATTGACTGGCTGACAACGAAAGTGAAACAGAGGAAAATGTACGTTGTTGAAAAAAATCCGAGCAAGGCTCACCACATTGAGCATATTGTCCGGTGTATTAAGCTGTAAATCCATGCGATTTGCGAGGTTTTAAAGAATCCTAAAGAAACGTCTATTCAACCAAAGTTGCTTGGTGAAAACTTCGCTCATAAAATCAGCGTAAATATCTCACACATTTTAACTCAACATAGGCCTACGCTGATTCTATGACCAAAGATGAAGACTAAAATTTGACTGAATGTATACTTGCGGGCTCAAGGATCAATATATAATTCGTTAGTTGATCCTCTAACTACAGAGGCATGGCATTACTCACCTTTCCGCCCTCGATTAAGTTGGTCAGCATAACAATTTTCCCCACCTGCTCTTGCCATACCATTCTCCAGAAGTCGTTGATATTAAACTTTGTAGTTCCTGTAAATATTGGCAAACTTAAATTGTAAATCTGTCAAAATTAAACAATATTTTTAGTGGTTCCTTGACTCAAGGTTCACGATATATATGGCGAAGTTACTGAGTTTAGTTTGTGAGGAAGCTGCGCTCTACTCCCTGTTATACACGATATCCTTTGGTTTCATATGCAGTCCAGACGATTCAGACTTTTCCTCCCATGTTTTAACTGAAGGAAATTTGAACCCACAACCCGTCTATGGAGGGCTGTTGTCGGTTTGAAGGCGATGACCCAATTTTGTTTGGTGGCTACTATCTATGTAATTTTGTCTCTAGTTAATGATATAATGTGGAAGGAGAAACGCATTAGAGTTGATAAATGACATGCAGCAGGTAACGAATAAAATTGTCAACAATAGCTAGGCAGTCGATCATGCCGTCCACCTTAGAAAAAAAAGATTTGCATCGCTTTGTTTTAAAGCGCAAGTCAAAAGTGATAAGAGTGGGTTGTAGATGTGAGGCATCCGACTCGGCATATAACTTTTTAAAAAAAAGTACAAAACATTTAAACAACGATTCAATAAGAAACACTGGTGACTTCTCTTCACTTTCAACGGAATAGATATAGTGGTGGAATTTGACTCTTGTTCCTTGTACTTGTAGGACTTTCGCAAAGCTTATTTCTTTACTTTTATGTATTATAAATGCTGGCATCAAATTTTGAAAAGCTACACTTTTGGAGGAAGCATTTAAATCTAGTCATAAATACCTTGGGATGCAATATACGCTCGGTTACCGTTATAGCCCTACAATGAAATGAAATAATCCCTGTAAATTAAATTGAAAGGTATAAAGCATTTCATAGCATCTTTTCAAATCGAGCTTAGGGTTATATTCATATCTCTATATCGACTTTAACCTCAAATATATCGCTTACAAACTTGGCTAATGAAACAGAAGACATTTTGATTGAGTGATAATTAAATTGATGGATTTATTAATTTTTTTCGCCGTACTTAATATTATATCACTTCGCGGTTGTCAAGGTAGGGGGATGGGGGAGGAGGAGGCTATTTCCCCGGAGGACCCCCCCCCCCCCCCGTAACTTTTGCAACCACTGTCAAATTTTGATTGAATAAATACAATTGTATTATTATTCAGCTTAAAACTCACTTTAATGTAGGAGGCATTGATGAAGTCAGTAGTTTCGTCGTCGTTAATTGTTTCCAAGATCACCCTTGTTTCGTCATCTATAAATTTGATCGAGAAGAAATAATTCATCAAATATAGAAGAGACAAAAATTCAGTATTAATCCTCTCCTATTTAAAGACATCATTTGGGAAATGACTGAAGAGGCTAATGGATCAAGGTAATGAACATCAGAGTTGCTGTTGATAAAGATGAACCATCGGACCTTTATTTCATTTTAGACAATATAAAAGAGTAAAACTATTATGCTTGATGCTGTGTATTATTAGTATATTGGGGAATAACCCTTGAAAATGAATGTTGCGTTGGTACTTACAAGGTACGAGCTTCCGGTAGCGACATTTCCGGATATTGTGCTCCTTTTCTGCTTCGTCTGTTGCTTTTATGAGTTCCTGAGGCAGTCCCTAAAACAGTATTTAAAGAAAACCCGAAATAGATTTTTATTCGCATCCAATCTCATTTAAAATCCTGTAGAAGGACGTTTGATGACATGCAACAAAGGTTTAGGTAAGACATAAATAAAAGTAATATGCTCCCCCCCCCAAAAAAAAAATACAGTTTACGTTTTCAGAAGCTTTCGCATAACCATTGTAACCATAGGCTCGCACTCAGTCCATAAACGAACACAATCCAGCTATAAGTCCTGTCCATAAATCTTTTAAGTTAGCATGCAGCTTACAACTTACACATCGGAGGTCGTATGGGACGTTGCTTTGGTCGAGTTTTACCAAGTAGTACTATGAAGATCTTATCCTTGTTCTTTTCAGACTACCAGTGAGCTAACGCGGTTGTTGTTTCGTTTCAACTTATGTTTTTCAAATATAGATTGTCCATATACAAATATAAACAAGCTCCAAGTCCTAATTAAGTCATTCTTTATAAATTCAACACTTAGCCTTAATAGTAGTGTACCTGTTCTGTTCAAAGAAATACACATCTAGAAATGTACGTCGTATGTGGCAGAGTTGCCAGGTACTCGCCGAAGTCGCGGCTTCGAACGGACAATGAACCCGGTTTCCTGCCCACGAAACCTGGTAACGCCGCCATACAAGTGAAATAATCTTGAGTGCGGGCAAAACATCAATCAATCAATCTAGAAACGTGTCTTACCTTGAATTCCGACTCAAATGGAAACTTCTGTGCCATGTTTTCCGCTATATAATCAACCAGTCTTTCTATCCTTATTTTACATCCTCTATCGATTACTGCAGCTGCGTTTGCATACAGGGATCCTTCGTTTTCATAAACATTCGCAGACGGTTCTCCTAAAAGATTCATTCATAGTGACTGTTAAAACAAGCGGACACTGGGGAAATCCTCCTTGCCACCATGGCCATGGAGACGTGTTTCAACAGTGACTGATTACATGGCATATTAAAAAATGGCTTAAGCACTTTGTGAATTTTTAAGTAGTTAAAACTATTTTATAACAAGCATATCGCGGAAAATCCAATCCATCACAAAGTTGTTACCAGTATTGGCGTCGTCCATTTTATCAGCGAAATGAGACTCTTCGATCACCCCTGCGTTATTGGCCCCAAGTTCTTGTTTCGTCCTAAAAGGAATTAAAAACAAGACGATTCAGTTAACAATTAAAAAAGAACTATTGGTCGAATAGCGCTATATGCGTTTCAACCAAGGCGATTTCACTTATATGGTGGTAAAGCGACCTTGCAGGAATTAAGGTAGGTATGCGCGGGCGTGTGTGGAAGGGGGAGACGAAAAAATAAATCTGGGCCTTTGTGTTTGTGCAGTGATCCCTACAATGAACTTTTCTAGCAAAACTGTACCAATATGTCATCTGCGAAAACTGGTGGAGATCTTTCGCAATACTATCATTAAAGTGGACACTTAAGCTAAAATAAATAAAACTTGATTTTCAGCACAATATTCCCATGCTTAACAATCATGTTTTGAACATGTTTTATCATTTTTCTATCAGGTGCTTTGTGTTTTTTTTTCTTCATTTTTTACCTCTATGCAAAATTATGACGTCATGTTGCTTATCGATAAACCAGCAGAAGCATAGGGATTTGCTACAATATTGCTTTTTTGAAGAACTCTGTTATTTGTTATTGTTCTTGTGCCAATAGTGAGTTTAAGCAAGGCTAAACTGTAATGTTCGGAAGAAATGTAATAATTTAAGGAAAATATGTTGTTAACCTTCACAAAATAGATTGATCCCCAATACCTGAGCCTGTTATTTACGGCAATTCAACGTCATAAATATATCTGCCCATAAATACTTGTTTAATCAGACCGAATAGTAATCCGAAAGTTTCATCAAATATAGAGGACGTTGTCTATAAAATGATATATAAATAGAGGTTAACTAACGAGAGCCCGTTTGTTACGATGTATATCACTCGAGTCTATTAATTTTCAAAGTCACGAGCCTCTGGCGAGTGACTTTGGAAATTAATAGATGAGAGTGATATTCATTGTGACAAACGGACTCGAGTTGGTTAATCTTTTTCTCACAATACACAAAAATACTGCATTTTATTCTGAAATGCAGCTCCACATCGCATCGTTCAACCCAGCCAACCTTTCTGGATTCTAATGAGGTCAAACGCTTTACCGCGTTGACATGGCGACGGTATTCATTACGCTACACAAAAAAGATCTCTAAAATCAAACAGTTTTGTTGCTCACGAATTCTTAAGAATAAACAGATAAAATATTTATCCTACAAATGAATGGCACTTCTTAGAATAAAACAAAAATAAACATATCAATAGTTTAATGTCTGTAATCCGATGACGAAGTCAGGTTTTGCTGTGACCTCTATACCCACACAATTACGGTAACTAGGTCAATGCATCTTCCTTGAGAAATCTGCGAGACGCCAGTTTTGGTAGATTGATTGATTGAATTTAATTATCCCGTGTTTAATTATTGAGACAGAAAGTGTCATCGTTTGCAGTTAGGAGTCAATACGGCTATGATATATTCATATTCAATCATCATTTGTTAGAAAAACGGAAGCAGGCAGACGAAGTAGTTTGTTTATGTCAAGAGGTCATGTAGCCTACATTCAAAGGCTTTCCTTATATGGAAGTAGCTATGACGTGATCGTGGGAAAATCATACTATTTTGCATAAATGTAGTCCGTGGTATGTAAGCCATAACATGATTGGCTACCGACTCGCATAGTTGTGAGTTATACTGCCAATCACTTGTAACCTAACAAGGATGTCTTCAAGTTATTACATAAAAGGAAAACGAACGTATTATCCCTACGCTGAGAATGCAAGCTTGTGTTTTGATTAGTTGAACTTGGAAAATCATGTTTGTTAACCAATCAGCAGTAAGTTGGACAATAATTTCACTAGTTGATTATGACAAAAATAGCACACTGCCTGGAAGTGAAATTATGGGGGGTGTAGTGTGAGAAATAGAGGTTATCTAACAACAGCCAGTGTGTTACGATGAATATCACTCGAGTCTATTAATTTTCAAAGCCACGAGCCTCTGGCGAGTGACTTTGGAAATTAATAAACGAGAGTGATATTCATTGTAACACACTGGTTCGAGTTGGATAATCTTTTTCTCACACTACACAAAATATACTGCGTTTTATCAAAAAACACGACTCTACTTAAGAAAATGTTTGGTGACGTCGCTCTATTTTTAAGAATGGCTGTCTGAAGAGAGACTCGATAATGCATTGTGACGTCAGAAATGACGTCACCAACGACAGCATCACAGTCCCTTCAATGTTGGGTTGATGCGGGACGCCTTATTATAACGTCATAATGACTGATGGCGTAATTCATTTGTGACGGACATTTTGACAGTTCTCTCGTGATGTCATAACGTTACTTGGGCGATAATTTCACACGTTGATTATGCAAAAAATAACACACTGTCTGGGAGTTGAATTATCGGGGGTGTAGTGTGAGAATGTATTTTAGCTAAAGTGTTCACTTTAAGTTAAAACAGAAGTAAATGAATGACGAAGTATGAAACGGTGAATTAGATAACGTAGACAGCATTGTTTCCATAAGAGAGGCAAGTGGCAGACTTGCAGCGCACCCAGTGACAGAATATCTTATATATATAATTTATTTCGGTCATTAAATATGACGCAAACAGCCATGTTCAAAGTTAATTAAGGAGTGCAGCATGGGAGATTTCTGCAAAGTGGAACTAGTTGCTTGCCGCGAGAGTCTAAAAGAAGTTCATAGGCCTACATGTATTTGGAAAGCATTAAATGAGCGTGGACGAGCGTGGACGAATTTTGCGTACCGTCCAAGCTTGTAGATTACCCATAGTCCAGTGCGTATGTTAAGAAGCCGATTCAACTCGAAGATATCCGAAGTTTTCCGATAGACGCAAAAAGCAAGCCTTTTTAAACCGAAACTGTTCAGTTTGGTTTAAAAAAGGCTTGCATTTTGCGTCTATCGGAAAACTTCGGATATCTTCGCTTGTACGTCACATATAGTCTTACACAATGGACGAAGGGAACAATAATGTCTACGTTATCTAAGTCACCGTTTCATACTTCGTCATTCATTTACCTCTGGTTAAAACTACATAACAAACATTGGTCTCATGTTCTTTAATACTGAAGAAGCTTGGAATACGAGTTGAAACAATGAAACCTGTTTTAGGATATTCTGCAGAGAGTCGCTGCTTTCGCAACCAACAAGGTTGAACGTAACTTGACAATAAATACCAGGAGAAGCACCTACCTCCTTTTGAAGAACACAATGAGACCGACGACGATAGCGACTAGAACTAGGAGTCCAACCACACCACCTGCGATACCCCCAACAGTACCGCCACTCGTACCGGGTTGATCTGGAAAAACACATGTTTAGCTGAGGAAAATACTGCCATTGACTATTTACTAAAACAATTTATTATGTTGATCGTACATGTAGCTGGAGCGGGGGTATCGTGAGAATCGCACTAATTTCCTGTCACCGGTGCTGTCATTGCGCATCTGGAGTCTGTTTCACAAAGCGACGTAGCGTAAGTCGTTACGTAACTTCCATAGCAAACAATACTGAAGAGATACGTTGCTATGGCAGTTACGCAAACAAATATATATACGCCGTTTCGTGAAACAGGCTCCTGGGGAGCCTTAATCGTTCGAATGTGATACTCAGGTCTGAAGTTGTAGAACAACAAACGTCAATGGAGCTGACAACGTCATAAAAAAAACGTCATCTGAATATTGCAAAATCTCTCATAAAGACTCCTAGGCCCGAAATGTATACATGGCTTCCCCTAAATATCAAGAGCTGACATATTAAAGCAGTCCACGTCAATGCACAACATATTGGCACAGAAAAAATACAACTTATACATGTATGTATAATTTTTGTTTGGGGTATTAAGGTCGGCTCGGTGGCTCAGTCGGTAAAGCAATAGTCTATAGTCTCTCTATATGACAAAGAGCCCGCCGCCATTATAAGGAAAACATGCCTAATCGCCATAGAGCCGAACACCATCAATAGACCAATCATTTACTTTATTAAATATTGAATGCTGCCGAAAATGTACTTGTCAGGTAATTGTAACATACTGACCTGCCACTTTCGCCCTCTGACAGTTTTCACCTACGAACCCCGAGGAACATCCGCCATCACAAATGCCAGAAACGGGGTTACAGGAGTCGTTATGAGCGCAGTGACATATACCTTGACAATCCTTGCCAAATCTGTTCTTTGAACAATCTGGAAATAGGTAAAAGCAGGAAATGCAACACGAAAGAAAAGATTCTATCAGATTAGTATTTTAACGAAATTCATCATAATAAAATAATAATTTTAGTCAACTCGCACTATACGACAACATTATTTAAGTGACCTGAGCTGCCAAAATTTTGGCTTTTTCTTTCGATTGCCACGAGAAGTTCAGTATTTAAAGTACCTTGAAAAGGTTGATTTTGAAATAAAAATATGGGCAAAGCTACTAGCCCGTACGAACCGAAGATATGTGCTAACAACGGGCAAAACTCAAACAGTCCGGATGCATGAGTTTAAGTTTGCTTGCTTATAGAAACTACGCCAACGTACATGCCCAAGGTTTTTAGTTTGTATTTCTTAATATATATATGACTTTCAATTATATAATTCTCTTTCAACGAAATTTTCCCTATACTTGGCAGCTGATGTTACTTTGAGTTAATTGGATGTAGACTATGTAAAATCGTCGTGTAAAAGCTTCATGTACAAGCGTCGTGTTAAAACGTCACGTACAAACGTCGTGTTAAAACGTCACGTACATGTGTCGTGTTAAAACGTCACGTACAAACGTCGTGTTAAAACGTCACGTACATGTGTCGTGTTAAAACGTCACGTACAAACGTCGTGTTAAACCGTCACCTACAAGTGACAGGTAAAAGCGTCATGTAAACGCGTCAGGTAAAAGTGACAGGTAAAAGCGTCAGGTAAAAGCGCGACAAAACTTTTTCATTGGTGATTATAGAATCTTCAGACGTGATTTTAAGGGAGGGGATAGTATAAAACTTTCGACATTTTCGTGAGATATACATATTGAAAATATTTTTGTTGAAAAATTTAGCTTTAAAAAATGGCGGTTATAAAATGGGGAGAAGTACCTTGGCAGCCCTCTCCCACAAATCCCTCGGCACATGTTGAACAGTTTCCTGTCGTTGTGTTACATATTTCTGTGTCGTTTAGACAGTGACACATCTTGGAACAGTTTACCCCAAAGAAGCCATCTTCACATTCTGTAATGGAACCCGCAAGGAATAAATGCACTACTGACGTCAGGGTTTACTTGAGTTGCTAAACTAGGACAATATGTTATTTAAAAAAGCCAATGGAATAATGCAAATAAAACATGTATTGAAATCATAGCACTTTGACAATGATCATTTTCAACATTTTGGATTAAAAAATTGACGCATTGGTAGAAAGCATGCTGAATTATTAGGTTCCACTGATACAAGAGTGACAATTTAGGGAAAGTGGCGAAATATAAAGACGATTTACAAAGGCTACCCTGGCAGCTATGATTTTTTCTCCAGTTGGTCGCAGAACGATGAAATTCTTATGTAGGCCTAACTTTAATAATGTCACGCTCATGTATAAAACTTTGCCATGGATTAAAATCGTTTAATAGAGAGTTCTTTCAAACGCCAGAATTTTATTGGCAATGGAAGACGGTGTCATAACATATATTTAGTCTAACTACCTTGACAAAGTGTCACTTTTCTGCCCATCTCACATCCATTTGAACATTGACCGTTGGTTTTATTGCATGATGTTTGATCTCGGCATTGACCACAGGCTGTACAGTTTTCACCATAAAATCCATCTTTGCATTCTAAATGTAAAACAGAACATCAGCAACTGTGCATCATTATTATAATATGGTACTCGTGAAAGACAATCAAGTGGCTATGTCGAATGGAACTTGGTGGTTCTGTTTTTCAAAAGCCAGAAATTGATTGATCGACGATTAACATAAGTATATTTCACTTATATAGCGCCTTGCCAGGTTTAGTAAAGGGAGGAAACCGAGTTCGTAACCAAGATGAAAACCCCTGACATTCGGAGAGTACCTGACAAGTCTTCCACATACGGCGACCGAGTGGAAAATCTACTCAGAAATTTTCCATTTCTATTTGGTCTGAGTGGGATTCGAGCCCGCGCCACAACGATGGGAGGTTGCACTTAATCGTTTGCACTCAAGCACTTTCCGTCATCTAATACTCTTTATACATTTGAAAGTGCGGTGCGAACTATTTCAGTTGAACTGTGATTGTATTTTTTTTTTAAATCTTAAAATTGATTTTGCATTTTCATATTTTTCCCATCGTCGGAACCCACGATTAAAACTTACGCTCGCGCTCACTTTACCCGTGGGACAAGTGGAAGCAAATCCGTCGTTTCTAATTTAATATGCATGTTGACTTTGGTTGGTTCCGCCACAAAACTGTGGCGGAAATTTCATCAATTAGAATCCGCGTTACGTAAGCGTCTACAGTGTTCAAAACAAAGATGGACGACTGTTCGGTTTATACTTCAATTCGATAAACTTGTCTCCAAACTGAAGAATTACAACCTTTATAAGAGAACTTTGGATTGGTCCGACAGTAAATGGGCGTTCCCAGAAAACGACGCTTTCAATCGCAGTTGGCCCAGGGGTTAAAGGTGAGCTTGTTGAGAATTTACCATGGGTATCCGAGGATGATTTTTCCTTGCTTCGATCAAATTTGACACTGTCACTCCACGTGATGGGCTATGTGTAAATGCGCGCGTCTTGAATAATGACTTTGCGAAAAATAACGAAAAAGCGACGAAAGAGTGCATATCTTTTTTGTTGTTGTTGATCCTAATAAACACTATAAGTAATTTGATTCGTGTGTTTAGAATAGTTTTCTTTAATAAGTTAACTGAATGAATTTCTTTGTCAAACTACTTTGTCATGCGCACCGTGGTAGTTCGGACCATTGACCTATATAGTTCGGTATATAGGTCAGTGGCTGAGACATTTATAAACCCTTGGCATAGTTTTGTTTTCGTTACGTAGTTGTTTTCGAATCAAAATTTAAAATATGTATCTTGTTAGGTATATAATAAAAAGAAAATTAACTGGTCTCGATGTGTATACCATAAATATTTCATCTCGTGTGATGCGAAAATGTACATTTTCACTCGTGGATTTGCCACTCGTGAAAATATCACTTTTCGCATCCCACTCGATGAAATATTTATGGTATGCACATCGAGACCAGTTAATATCCTATATTTATCGCCCGTTTAACAAAACTAACGTAGATCATAGATCAGTGTCAGGGAACAACAACAACACCTACGTAAACCTACGCATGGCAAAGTAGAGCACTAGGATAAGTCCACCCCCAAGGGGTGGGGGGGGGGGTTTAGTGTTGTGACTAGTTATATTAGTTGTTGGTATGATGCATTGAAGAACATGTCTGAACAAATATTTGGAAAATATTGAATAAAAGTGGTGGATTGTTTTGGTGATATATTTTGCGTATATTGTTCAGATGAACCATTTGGGCGTCTCTGGATAACCATAATATTTACATTCTCAATAAAACCCAAATAAAAAATCTTTCAATGGCATTTAGAAGTTGAAAGGTTACAATAAGGTGAAGAATTGTTTATGGATTACACCTTCTTCGTTTATTGGGTGACCTGACTTTGATTAACAATGTAAGAACTACATCGAAACGTCGTCGATCAATAAACTAAAAAGTTGTTATCCATAAGTAATTTTTCACCTTATTGTAAAATAAAAAAATTTGTTCAAATTGAGAGGACCGAGAGATGGGATGCTGGAGGGGGGGAGGGGGGCTTAATGTAAAGAAGGATGAAGGGATGTATTTAAAAGTAGCGCGGAAGTACATGCAACCAATAGTTTCTTTTTCATTTATACGAATGGACGCGCCAATAAGCTAAAACAACCAACCAACCAGTTTCTTTTTGTGGATATCCTGTTAGACAGAACGATCTAAAGAGAATGTCAGGATGTCATGCAAAACGAAAAATGAATGACGCTTAAAAAGAACATATATATTAAACCTGAGGCGAGCAGAATTTATTCTCAAATAGAAAACAAAATTTAAATAACCAAGATGAGCGTTCGGTTATTTTTCATCAAAGTGACTTGAAAACCCAATTTTAACGTGCATTTAAAAGCCTGGTAAAATTAAATAGCTTCTAATTTGCACTTTTAAAAATAGCTATTTTCTTACACGAAAAAATATCAACATTTTGCCCGCACTTGTCACTTGAAGAAAAATGCATCAAACGCATCCATATTGCAATGAAAGATAATGATAATAATAATATTAAGGTATCATCTTTTTGTAACTGGCCTTACCGTTACAGAGTTGTCCTGAATATCCTGGGGCACAGTTTGTACATGCACCATTTAGTTTATTACACGGTACATTATTGGCACATTTACCACACTGACCGGCACATCCTTGGCCGTAAGTACCATCATCACAGTCTGTAAATAACAAAATTAGGTATTTCTTGATTGAGTCCAGACAATTTCTTTAAATAGTTTATGAGAAGGAAACATACGGTATTTTACACTAGTTGAAAATATCCCTGTCAGAAAACATTTATTCCGAACAGATTGACGAAAAGAGATAAATTACGTTTGTTGAAGTCTCTATAATCAAACTTTTGTGAAAATGAAAAATATCAAGAGTTTATGGAAGGGATAAATGGGTTTACGCATAGAAAACATTTTCTTTGATGAACATATGTTTAAGTGAATATGTTTAAGTGTGTCGTTTTTCTATATAAATTTTCCTTTTTTTTTTCATTGTCTATTAATTTATCTCGCTGAAATATGGCCAGTTCTCCAAAACCGGCTCCTTAAGATTTGTGCCAAATTGAACTTAGCTGCCAGGCTTAGTGTTTGTCATTATCACCTGGCCAGGCTCGAAGTGTGTTAACATTTCGGGTACAAAACAAATCGAATTTTCAATTTTAAATTAAAAATTATTACAAAACTTTCAATTTTTGGTAAAAAAAGAGAGTTCCTAACCTTTTCTGTCTGGGTAAAATACAGAAAACTGTTTACTGTGTTAAAGTGGCATGAACTGCCAAGATGTTGATATTTTGACGTTAAAACGGCTATTTTTCTCACGAGGTATAATTCAGAAGCCTTCTAGTGTCCAGAATGTACGATAAAGTACTGTTTTGAACCAATTTTGGGTTAGAATGAATTATTTAAATTTTGTTTACTTTTCGAACACTGTTTCGGCTATAGACTTAATGGATTTCCCTCATTCCAACGCGATTCATTTAGTTTTTTTCGATGTCCCTCAAAGCCTCTAACTGTCACAACGATCAGAGATTATAAAAAAGAATGAATTTTGGTAGCTCATGCCACTTTGATGTTAATAGTATTCTAGATTTAAGCGGTGAGGGTGCCATTAAGTTATACATGGTGAAAAAGGGGGCCACCAGACAAATAACCTTGTCTGATGATGTTCACACTTCAGCATGCAGCAAGTCACGATTTCTGATCAATTTATGGGGGTCCCATTTTTTTAAAACGGAAGTGGAATAGAACGCATGTCTGGGATCTGTGCCTTTGTTTTGTTGTGAAACAGAATCAGCATTCCTCCAATGTCGGTAAATTTTCCGCAAATGCATCGCAAAGCTTTCATGTCTATATTTATAGGCCAGAAAATGACTTTAAATGTATCTCGGTGGTCTAGGACAGAACAGCTTTCAGGGCACTGAATCTCCCATCCCTCTGTCGCCAAATTCCTCAAGATAATGATTACTGAAGTGTGTCTTCCAAGTTTTCTTGCGTCTATTTTTGGTAGTCTATCAAATTTACTGTACCTGCTTGACAAAGTTTGGGTTTTTTCCCCGCAGCACCACAGCCATTGGGGCAATTTCCGCTGATTTTATCACAGTTATCCCCAGCTCGACACTGACCACACGATTTACAGTTAGGCCAGCCATAGTATCCATCTGTACATGCTAAAAAACATTAAAACTGAAAAAAGCACGTTTCTCTAGAAATAAATCAGGTCGCATGATGGTAAAGACAATATATCGAAAGATAACATACAGTTTTTGCACTGTATGTTGTATTACGTTTGCGTCAGCCTGTGCGTCAGTCCGTCTAGGCTATAAATTCAATTATTTGAAAGATAGATCCTGCTATTTGGTGGATGATCGATAAGATACACGGATGACAGTGTGTCACGGTTCCAGCTTGCTCGTGTGTAAAATTACCATGGTTACCAGTGAGAATGACGACTCGTCTTAACTCAAAATTATAACTGCTGATATCATATAAAAGCATTTTTATAGTATTGTCCGAGTCATAGTCTCGGTTGTTTTAAAGGTAAAGTTATCATTGGTCCGTTCTGACTAATAGATGAATGGCGTTGTTGTCATGACTCCAGTATGATCATATGCGTGGTCACCATGGTTCCCAATTAGATGATTATCATATCAGAGATTTTTCATATGAACCAGTTCTTGCAAAAGATATAATTTTAGTTTGACTTTCGACCCAATTACAGGAATGATGATATTTCATCAGCCAAATTGTCGACAACCTTACATGTAGTTACGAATCAGTCGATAACCAAAAGACAAACTTTCAATATCCTCTATTTAATTTTCAAATAGGTTCATATTGATGTTCAACTACAAAACAGTATTGGTTTACTGAGAAATTGCCTTTAACAAAGGGTGTTTTGTTAGCATATGTTCAGGTGACTGGAACTGTTAATTGTACATGTTTAACGTCTTGAAGATAGTATCATTTTGTATAAGCTAATAAATGGGAATCAAAGCTTAGATTTCACATTCAAAAAGAAGTATCCCAAAAACAAGGACAATAAAAGCTTTTTTATTTCAATGATTAAATTAAAGAGCTAGGCAATATGACAATAACAGTTATTTGCATTGTCCTTACCATTACAGAGTTGTCCTGAATATCCTAGAACACAGTTTGTACATGCGCCATCTTGTTTATTACAGGGTGCATTATTGGCACATTTACCACACTGACCGGTACATCCTTGACCGTAAGTACCATCGTCACAGTCTGTAAATAACAAGAGTAGGGGCTTATAAAGAAACTCCCAATATTACTAGTGTTTATCAGACCCTTAAAGGCTTTATGAACAACTTCGGGCACTACTTTCTAAGTTGGGTCAAGTGTGTTGTATAACATGTACTTTACAAGTCTGGCCAAAAAAAAAGTTAAATTTCAGGCGCAGCATATACAAAATTCAATGCTCCATTTATCGCCCTACGATTGTTAAGAAAGTTAATTACATGTAGCTGTGTCCTCAACCACGTCCAACGATGTGTATGTACTCTCAGAGTCGTGACGTAATACACGATCTCTGCTGTGTCTATGTCTGTTCATGGCAGTTGAAGTACAATGAGCGCCGCCATTATTAGGAGATGACACTTCTGATCTGACGTTGCAGAGGAAGCGAAAGAGAACGATAGCCCTCGTGCGATCACTGCTTTATTTACGTCATGACATTATGACAAAACACTATTGTGAGGTCAATTTTGATCGTTCATTCGCGACATCACAGAAAAACGTTATTTGCGTTTCGAGAACAACATCTAATAGTTATGACGGCGATTTTAGCACGCCAGATCCAATCTAATCAATGTGACGTAGCCATTCCACGCATACAGTTCATTGGTTTGAACACATCGAAGGTCGTGCATGACGTCACTTTTGCCGAGTCGTTACAAACACTACAGAAAATATGCATATTTCTTCCTCGCGCGAGGGTTGTTCTATATATATCAACTTATTTTTTTTAAATATACATTTAGAAAATATACAAACACAAAGCAGCTTTAAACACTGGGACCGGTTGTTTCTTTGTGACGCGACGTCATTTAACCTGCCGTTAGGCTAATTTTCTTTTGAACAACCGGCCCCTGTTCATCAATCCACAAATTAAACCTCAAATCGTTAACCTGTTGTTAGGTATGTGGACTTTGCATGTTATATTTATGAACAGGAAACGACACAGGGTGTTATATTGATGTCCTTAAAATCTAGGGTGTTTGTGTTTTATAACCAAAAATGAAGTCATGCACGTGGCATTAAGTGGCATGAGCTGCCGAAATGTTGACATTTTCTAGTTAAATCAAAATTTTTCAATTATCGGCTATTTTTCTAAAAAAAAGTACAGATTAGAACGTTGTTTCTTGAATGTACTTTAAGGTAATGTTTGGAAAAAACTTATGCCCTAAAAACTAAATTTTGTTTACATTTAATTTTAAACACTATTTTGCTTCGTACATTTTTCCTGATTTCACCTTCAATCATTTAGTTTTTCGATGAACCTCAAATACTTTATATCGTCTGAGTCCAAATTTATGAAACAAATTGTTAAATTTTGGCAGCTCATACCACTTTAAGAGTCTCCCGGTGGGCTAGGACGAAACAGCTTTTGGGACATTCGTGGCGCCTGAAAACTGGCGTAATTCTTCTGCAATTAGTTGGTTCACACTGAATCCCCCATCCCTCTGTCGCCAAATTCCTCTAGAAACTGATTACTGAAGTGTGTCTTCCAACTCTAGATACTGATTACTGAAGTGTGTCTTCCAATAACAGTTTTATTGCGTCGTACCTGAAGTCCATCAAATCTACTGTACCTGCTTGACAAAGTTTGGGTTTTTTCCCCGCCGCATCACAGCCATTGGGACAATCTCCGCTGATTTCATCACACTTATCCCCAGCTCGACACTGACCACATGCTTTACAGTTAGACCAGCCATAGTATCCATCTACACATTCTAAATAAGACAACATATGTTTAGTATGTTTTTTTTTTATATATAAAAGTGGCCACGTGATAATTAGTTGCTTGGGACCATAATAAAGCCAAAGTGACGTACTAAAAGTGGCGCCAAAGTAACCAACATTTTTATACTGCATGCAGACGGCGGATCGTATGTTGTCTGTCCGTCTGTCGGCTTGCTAGTCCAGGCTATAATTTCAATGTTATAGTAAATTGCAAGCTCTCACACGACAAGAGTCGTAGGGTCATTGACTGTGGTTGGGATATGTATACTGATGTATTATCACTTGGATTAAAAATCGACAATAAATATGAAAAGAAATAAAGAATGTGAGTTTTGAAAACTATTTTGATGTGAGAAAACTCATGTGTCTTACTGTAAATTTCAAACTCATGTACGATAAGACGCCGAGGATTGTTGGGTGTAGTTGGAATCTGTATCCGGACATATTGACCCTCTATAGGCTGGGTACAGCTGATGAGATGTACTGGTTGACCTTGTGAACTCCGGTCCTGGTAACAAAGACTGGCGCTTCGAAAATCACTTGAGTACGCCACTTCGATCTTGAACCCAATGAGATCTGAGGCTCTGTTAGCTGACCACAGGGAAAAAAATATATGATAAGTTTCAATGAACTATATTCGCTGGCTATTCTAATCATTTTTCAAGAAGTTTTTTTGCATTAAATAGCCTACAGATTGGATAAAATCCATAATCCTTTATTTTGAAGACAATTCATTTTTTATTCATTACCATTTATATACGGCAATTGTTGGTATATGGCAGAACAAATTATACCAATAAATTAGTTTATCAATATTGATTGATTGAGGAAATTTTTATTTTCTTTGTGTTGTTTATTCCGTGAGAAGTGGGGGTGAGGGTAGAATCCCTACAAATCTAAATTTTCGTAAATAAAGTTTTGTTGAAAGATCTATGGTTCCGTTCTACACACTTACAGATGGCATATAAATACTATATTTCTTCATTTCTATATTAAAAAACGTCTACAACTTTCCTCTTTTAAACTAAGGAATACCAAGAGAGATGTTTTATTGGGTCGTCAAGAACCAAAATTTCAGAGTAGGTCAATGTGCATAGCCGCCAAATTTTGTTCTTATTGAATTGGCCAATGAAACGACCAAGATCTGTCGTTTAATTTTTTTACATTTTGCGGTCTGTACATGTATTTTCAAACCTCATGGAAAAATGATGCATTTCAGAACGCATATCCAACCATATTTTGTTTCGGAAGGGCATAAGCGGCACATGGACCCTCGCTTGCTGATTTGGAGTCGCCAGTCCACCCTCCCAACACTTTCAAAAACTGTTACCGGGCCATGGAGCCATCTTTTTTATTTTTGTTTTAAATCTGTGTCAACAAAAAATGGCAACAAACAAACACAACCTCTGAGCCTACAGGATCTGGACTATCTCAACAGCTTTGAATGGTAACTATTTTTGAATTGACCGACTAAACTATCTTTCGACCAGCAATTTCGAAAATTTAGAAAACCTACTTATTGTTGATTTGTATAGCCAGGAAAACTCTCTAAGCTCATCTCCGACCATCTAGGGCCTCAATGGGATTCTCGCGAGATATCTTTAGACGTGGCTAAGATACACCTCGTGCGCATTTACACAACGTAGCGAAGGAATTTCCACATGACCACTTAGGTGACATTTTTAAAAGCTATAGGAAAAATATAACAATCCTAGCTTCACACTAAACGTGATTTTTCACTTGAAATTAAAAGAAACGTTAAACAAGTAACGAAAACTGAATGTCAATTTCCCGAATTAGTCCCATTTTGACGAAATCTTATCAGATAAAATATGGCGACGCTCCCTGTCGATTCGAGTCACGTTGAACTGGGCACTATCGTAAGCTCAACGGGTGTCTTCAAAAGTTACCAGTGTCTGAAATATTGCATGTGACTAAGTGGAGGAGATGGATACAAAAGCGGGTAAATGCGAGCAAACGTCAGATTGAATTTCTTTATGTTGCTGTTTTATCGAAAGAATAAAAGTCACTTGTTGAGTTGATCTTCGGGCTGGACTCTCCAACCCAAGGCCCGTGGATTTAAATGGTCACTTTTGGCGCTCCAGGTCACTATGACTTCTAGTTCTGGATTGCTGGGGCCTGACGCTTGTGGAAGCTAGACGACCCTGGACCTTTGTTACTTACATGGGGTAGTAGCCCCCCCCCCCTCCCCCCACTTTCCATTCTTGAAAATGACACGCGGACCCTGCAATGGGCAAATTAACACTCTTCTACTTAACTTGAAAGTGCTCATAAAAAGTGTTAAATATGTACTCGGTAAATTATGATAATCAATATTAATCAAATAGAGCGTATAGTTTATGACAGTTATTAATGGACTCACCATCTGTGTACAGCGTCATCGTATGTAACGTATAGATGGATTTCAGATTGACCCACAGGTAAGGGTTTTGTTCCACGTATGTGATAAACGCACTGCTACGATCCCCATCGAATGCTCGTGCTGGCCAAAATTTTGTTCCCGATGCTCCTATATTGTAGCTGCTTCTGCCAAGGACATTTTGATCGCCATCTCGATTCTGCAATCCATATGCAATATTGTCTGAAACACAATGATATCACATCTCATTTTAGCAATATCTAAGGTCGTACTTTAGTGCAATTTATATGCAATATTCTCTGCAACATAAGGACATGACGCATAAATAGTGTTAATCTGAACAACAAAAACTTTAAAATGACCCAATTACGAAAGTTAATTGCATGTAGCTCAGTGCCCTCAAATACGTCCGCCGATGTGTGCGTACCCTCAGAGTGGCGACGTAATACACGATCTCTGCTGTGTCCATCATGACCGTTTGAACCAATGAAATATATGCTTGGAATGGAGGTCACGTGGTATTTGGTTTGCATCGAATGCCGCCATTACTAGGAGAAGGTGCAATTTCGATCCAGATTGGTTATGCACGCGCGCTTCAACTATCAATGGCGGCACATTTTACAAAGTCAGATCCAAACCAGCCAACGAGACGTGTCCATTCCACGCATATACATGAAGTTCATTGGTTTGAACACATCGAAGGTCGTGCATGACGTCACTTTTGCTTCGTAGTTACAAACAATACGGAAAATATGTATATTTCCTCCTCACACGGTTGTTCTGTTTCAACTTATCTTGTTCGTCTATTTTATAATGGTCATTTGACCAAAATAATTGGAACCTTAGATATACATATATATATGTTTAATCTTCAGAAGTGGATTGATATTGATATTGTAACTACAGAAATATATGTAAACAGTTCGTACCAAAAAAACGTGAGGTAAAAAATGACCGAAATCTGGTAGGAAAACATAACATATTGTATAATAATTTATAGTGCAATAAACTATGTCAGATGGCTCAAAAAAAAAAGCGAAAGCTTAAAAAAGTCTACACATGTAGGCCTACCAATTCGAACCTAAATTGTCATGAGCTGCCAAAATTCGGATTTAAAACATAGGTTCTGCTTGCCAAATTCAGCGATTTAAGTACCTTTGACAAACTAAATGATTGACGCTAAAATATTCTTTTGTTTTCTTGCTTTGTGAGAGAGAGGAGGGAAAGAGGGAGAGGCCAACTGTTACCTAAAGATCGTGCCATCGAATACGCAATGTATATTGGGCTTGTCATTCCACAATATGAGCCAAATTGTTACCATCATATTATACACAAGATCATAATTCTAGGGGCGTGGTGATCTGGCTCGGTGGTCCAGTGGACTAGATCCCATACAGACCAAATACAAATTCAAAACAATTTCTGGGTGGATTTTTCACTCGGTCGCCATATGTGGGAAAGTTGCCAGGTACTCACCGAAGGTAGTGGTTTTCCTCCGGGCACTGAACCCTTTCTTATCTCCCTGGCAACCGATTGCGGCGTAAAACATCAATCAACCATTCTAGGGTTCTAAATGCCTCATTGTATTCTAACATTACAAGTGGTGTAAGAATATTTTAAAGGGGATCACTTTTAATTTTAAAAAAAACATGTTAATTTTTACTTTTTTGTCAGTAACATAATTTTCGTTTTGGTCAGACTTGTGAAGTACATGTTCTACAACATACTTAACACACTCCTAAAAGCATTAACTCCACTCGGAATGACATTTACTAATTACATGCTATGAATTGATATTAGTACTACTTACTTCTTTTGCAGTTTGGTCCACTGAATGGCTGCTGACAGTTCCCTGTTAATAAAAATTGTTAAAGACATCAAGTTGCAAAATAATACTTCCTACAGAGGCACCACTTAATGTGAAGTTAACTTATAATTGAAATAAAAAGGAATTCAATATACAGAATGAGGAGAAATTGATAGTACAAAAATCGCTTCAGCCAACAGCCTCAATGCTGTCGTCGCGATGATGCCGCTAAACCTGCACCAAGTCGTAACCACTTCTTGTATCAAAAATACTTGATATGGAATTCATTTCTAATTAAAATGTATCAAAAACACTTGATCTTACAGCAATATACAACGAGGATAACTTGCTAATGCTAAAATCCCTCCAATCAACATACTTGGTGATAATGTAGCCTTGATATCATTATCACTAAGGCCTATAACAACTCGCTACCACGTTGTATATAGGAACTCTTTTGTATCGAATTATTGTTTATCCTTTGCGTTTGAACTTGGACCCCGGAAGATGTCGTGAAAAAACTATAATACCATTTGTGTTTCAGTATAACAAAGCTAGCTATGGCCAAGATTATAGTAGAAGAATACAAACTACTTTAAAGTAAACTTGCTCGACCTCTGACCCAAAGGCCAGTCATTGCTTATAAAAAGGACAAGAGTTTGAAAGACAGACTGGTTTGGGCTAAACTCCCCTGTCTGCCTTCTACCTAGGTTTATTAATTGACTGTGCAAGTTAATACCAGAATACGACCTTCGCGGCCGGGTAATATCAGCAGACGAATAAAATTCGTATAACCCGTAAGGCCGTATTAGCCGAGTTCAAGTCATATTGGCCGAGTTCAAGTCATATTGGCCGAGTTCACGGAGTGCGGCTGAAAGACGCAATTAACATGTGAATTCCCAGATTTTGGCAGAAGCAGACGTGCCCAGATGTTGATATCAAAATGTCTATACTGTACCATAGCCCGTTGTAGAAGGTTTTATTGACAGGATATTATAGTGGGAAGAAAAAACTACTGTAAGTGAATCCGATTGCCGTTTGAGGACAGCGGAAGAGGAAGAAACTTCTCTACTGATCCGGGAACAAAACAACACAGAGCGCAAACAAGGTCGGACGTCATTTTGTTTAGGGCATGGATTAAATGTCCAGGGGGCGACCTCCTGTTCAACTTGACAGCTTACATTAAATTAACTTCTACAGTCTATTAATAAAAATATTATGAATCGAGTGTTTTCGGGTGGCCAGTACGGCCACCCTCAGGCCAATACCAAGGCAATACGAAAACACTAACATATATTTCTGGAAAAGGGGTAGGGGGGGGCAAATTTTCACTGTCTTTTCCCATGACCCCATAATATATAGTCTGACGATATTCTTACTATAGCTTAAGATGCGTAAGCATTGTCAATGTAAAACAAAGTGTTCCAGAACATTCTACTGACTAAGGCCAAGCTCCTGTCAGTCGTCAACCTAATGAAATATCATAGATTTACTTTATTACAACAATTTATGATGGGGTATAAAGGTCTAAATGATATACCTCTTTTTAACACAATTAGAAACTTGTCTCCGTGGTTATTTTAGACAAGAAGATTTTCCCTGTGCCCGTGTGTTTTAGTGTTCATAGATATACTAATACAACAAGGCTATCAAAAAATAATTGAGCTTACCGTAAACACAAAGAGAAGAAATTGATAAAACCAAAATCACTACAAGCAACAGCCTCAATGTTGAAGTAGCCATGATGCCCCAAATTTGAATATATCTTCACTCCGATTAACAGATGTCTGATTTTGAGGACCATTTTTTACAGAGAATTGACCAGGAAGTCACAGGTCTTTTCATAAAATAAACTGTTTACTTACAAAACATTCGAAGACGTAGACACTAAAGGGCATGATTTCGTTATAGAGACCCTACTATAGCTGTATTGTGACAAGGCATATTTAAACAGTATCGCATTCGAGTCTGTGCTGATATGACCTAAATGTTTTTGTTAGATTTTTTTCAAATACCCATAGTGTCAATAGAGAAACTTTTTTCTTGCGGCTATATTGAATAGCATTTTTAATATTGAGAAATACTTTATTCATATTCAGGCATTAAACGTCTAAAAGAACTTACCGCTCCACCTTAGCTCTTTATATAACAAATGTTTAAAAGAGCAGCCTAACATTACTTGAAATACTATGTTTTGCGCCTCACTCAATATTATTTCAATTATATGGCGGCGTTGCCAGGTTTAGTGGGAGAGGAAGGAAACCGGACTTCTTGTCCTGAGGAAAACCTAGTTGGAAATATCCAAACTATGATGTGGCCAAAGTATATTGATAATGGTTCTTGATATATAACTGTACTATAATTCTTGCTCATTAATTATTATATAATGGAACACACCGGCACAGGGAAAATCTTCTTTACTAAAATAACCATGGATACAAGTTTCTTATTGTGTTAGGGGCTTTAGAGGGTTTGGCTTTAGTCAGTAGAATTTTCGGGAATACTTTGTAATATATTTACACAGTTATACGGAACTTCAGCTATGGCAAGACGTCTGATCAAATGATATTAAATAAAATATGATAATAGAAAAAGAAAAGGAAAATATGTAATTTGATTCCTAGGCCGAAAACAGTCAAGGGACTTTAGATAGTAGACTAGTAGGCTCAGAGGTCGAATCATGCATTTTACTCTGAAGTAGTTGGTATTCTTCTATTATATCAACCAATCATTCTATTATAAACTGGGTCATATTCATGCTGGCCTTATTATACTGAAACACATACGGTATAATGTAATGATTACAAACTAACCAGCAACATATTGAGAAGATAAACCATTGAAACCAATAACCTACAGATATGGTTGATTATTGATTATTAAGAAAGTTCTCAACAGTAAATTTAACAGCGATGATCTTCTGAAATGTTTTGGTTTAGTCAAATTTAAAATTTTTATTAGAGTTCCATACTTTGGACCAGCTTTAATCAAATTTTCCAAATATTTAAGGCATCACCACGAAGTTAGTTGTTTCAACAGAGGGGTATAGGTAATGGATGTGCTTGTCATACAATTCTTTCAGCGTCTCAGTTGTCGTTTCCACGGTTTTTCATCATCGTTGACCTTTGAAGTAGCATCTTCTTCAGGAAATAGGCGTTTGCGACATCTCTGGTTGTCATTGACATTGTCCGAAGTTAAATTACTATCAAGAAATGTTGGCGATGATCCTAACAACGTTCCCGAGGCATTTCACGTTCAATTTGGGATTTAAAGTTTGAAGGAGAGATATCTGAGAATTGAGTCGGTTTCGTTTCAGGTTGCATGAAGAGTTCACGCTGATATCGCTGTCAGAAGAGGAGAGTGGTTTCTGTTTACTGGATGGTCCATCCCGGTTGATCCGGAGAAATTTATTGAGAATGAAGCGGGGAACAAAAGGTGGTGGAGTCGGCTGTGGCTGACTAGATCTCGTCCATATGCTGGGATTTATCCGCTGAGGTTTTCAAATTCGGGAGACCAAGTCTTCCTTCCAACATTGTGTATATTTTCTTCACAAAAGTTACCAGTGTGTTCGTCAAGCTTAGTATGAATGAATGATCGCTCCGGTTATTTAAATTTTGTTTACCCTTTCAACACGTTTTCGCTTCGCACAGGCCACATACTGTATGGATTTTCCTCATTCCAACACCAATCATTTAGTTTTTCGATGGCCTCTTATTGTCGTGACGATCAGAAATTATGAAAAAGTGTGAATTTTGGCAGCTCATGCCACTTGAAGGACTTGTCCCAATGTTACACCCCTCTACCCCTCACTTGATGGGTCTAATCTGTACAGATCCTGTTAAGTTTTACTTCGGTAGCCTAATTTTGCTTTTCCGACCTACTCTATCAATTTAAAGTATTAACTGTGTTTTAATTTTTCTGTATATATAATAATGCCTGTGGTATATTGTTTAATTGTGTGCTGTAATATCTGATAATGAAAGTAGCTACTCTCAAAAGCTCATAAATATACACCATCATGTACAATATTGTACGAGTTGTCGTATGTGTTTTGGCTGTAGTATATCGACAGTATACTTACTTTTCCTCTGTGCCAAATGTTAAACAACCTTGATAAAGTATAACGCCAGTTATAACAGGCATATTTTTTATTCGCTTGGGAGGTTTCGAGTGTATATTGAAGTAATACGATTAATTTATTGGTCCATACCGGTTAAATTTCAAAACCCACAATACAGATATAGTCGAATAAAAGGTTATACCAGAAATCTCTGAATGCCCATTCATAGACTGATTATACAGAATATAAACACGTTGCTGTTAACGACATATACCTTCTATTTACCTCGGAGTCTCTGCTGAAAAGCACGAGACAATTTCGAACGGCATTGCGCACAATGAACTATATGCGTAGAATGGCGGTCACCTGATATTTGATTTCCATCGAACGCCGCCATTACAAGGAGATGGTGCAATATCGATCCAGATATGTCATATACTCGAACATCACTCAGCAATGGCGGCGCTTTTTTACCAAGTCAGATTCACACCAGCCATTGAGACGTGTCCATTCCACATATAGTTCATTGCATATTCATTTCTATTCGGGCATCTTACAGCACGGTTTATGGCTTTTCAATTTTTTCAATATAGGCCTATACAAGGGCCTGAAATAAATGTTACTCAGAGCAAAACACTCTACACTTCCTTGTTAAGTTTACGTTCGCTTGAAAAAACTTTCTTCAAGTGAAAAACCGAGCTGTTCGGACTAGACAGGGATCTGTTTAACCATGGAGGCGTTAAAAGTGAGACTCTTTTTCACACTGATCATGATATTAGTGTCACAGTTGGGTTAACATTTGCTATTAACCTCAATTTAACCTTTCTACTAATCTTGTTTGCTTTATTCAATCTTATTGTCTACGTCACCAATTATTATTGTCATTGGTTTATTCTCTCGTCCATTCATTTCTTGATCTTTTATCATCTTAAATTGGCTACACCATTCATTCATTCACTCTAAGCCGCGTGTTAATTGATTATCTATCTTCGTGTCCGACGACGCGGTGCGCGTGAAACCAGTCCAGTATGTCTTGCGCTTTCCGATCTGTTTAACAATCGACTGACCTCCTTTCCCCCTCTATCTCGGTGGCTAAACACTATAAAAAGGAACTGCACTAACTATGCGATGACACTTTCATCCAAATGTGTCCATTGACAAGTTGTTCATTTATTGCAGGTATAGTATCTATTTGATTAGAGCCATTGTTTGTATAGTTAACGGTCAGAAATGTTATTGTTAAACTAACTATGCTAGGACACTTTCATCCAAATGTGTCCATTGACAAGTTGTTCATTTATTGCAGAATAAAGTGCCTCTTCAAACTATTGGTCATCCCTTTCGTTTTTGTACCCCGTGACAAATTTGGCGCCCGAAATGGGACGAGAGGAGATGTGAAGAGGCCTTGAATCTTTGGAAGAAGTGACGTTTGGTATCCAGGCGTATCTTGCCTGAATTTCTTCAAGAAATTTTAAACTGGCCCGGTGTGCTGCATTGGGATTTAAATCAACAAGTACTCTCGTCGTCAACCTAGCTAGCTGACTTCTGCGTTGTGGTTTCCTTATACAAAGTGCACTGTGAACCTACAAAACCAAGAAACTGTGTAGTTAAAATGGATTTATGGATGGACGCTGATTAAAGGGACTTATCAAGGACATATCATTATTGTATGCGGGAGTGAAAGAGCGAGTGAGTATTTTGTTAATGTGTGTTAGCGCAAGAGAGTATTGGACACTGAACATTTTTTTTAATTTGAAAATTTCAACAAACTAGACCATTATTACTTCAGTATTTATGAAATTATTTTATTTATGCTTGATTGATTGATCAAATAGAAAACCAGGTTTAATGCATTTGTATGAGTTTGTGTAAAGCGCCACCATCCCATTTACCTTGATAATACTATCCACGACTGACTAACCCTATTGCGCGACGAACTACTAAAAAAAAAAAAAAAAAAAAAAACTTTCATCTCGTAGCATCTCGTCTCCATTCCATGCCATCGTCTATCTCTTCTTCGGCTTTTGGCTGTATATCCTCTTCTATATCTTCCACCAAACTCTAATTTCTGTTTGTTACTAACAAATATTGAGATTTTTGTTATCACTAACTGAGATTACTTGAATGAGCTTGTACTTAGAGTAGCATTTGTCTAGCATTTGTCGTCTTGGTCGGGATGGCCGAGTCTAGGGATCAGAGTGATGAATTCCATGGCTTGGACCCCAATCCTAAGGGTATGTCCGAAGAGGATGAACAACGTATGATTGATTATTTGAACCGATCGGGTAAGTATCTTGTTTCTAACATTGCAATAGACACAACACACAACCTTCCTTCACCACATCGCATTGATAGTGTACCAGTAGTGTCCTCTAACATTCCAAAAATAACCCCATTCTCAGGAGCTGTTCCAATCCCTAAAAATGAAGTTTCCTTTGATCTTTGGCAATTTGAAGTCAAATGTTTAGAAAGTGGAGGTGTATATCCTATGCCGGTCATATTACAAGCCGTGCGAACATCTCTTCGAGGAGAAGCGGCTGTTGTAGCTTTCCATTTAAAACAGGGTGCTAGTCTGCAATCAATTCTATACAAACTAGAAAGCGTATTTGGGACGGTTACTGATGGGGAAGCAATGTTACAGAATTTTTATACAGCGCAACAAAAAGTAAATGAATCTGTGGCAAACTGGGCATGTCGTTTAGAAGACACTTTGCAAACTGCAGTTGAAAAGGGAGCCATTAGGGGGAGATTAACTGATCGTATGCTCAGAAATAAATTTTGGACCGGCTTGGATAGCGATCGCCTAAAATCTGCCACACGTCATAAATTTGATAGTATAGATAACTTTGACACATTATTACGGGAAGTAAGGTGTGTGGAACATGAACTGGCGGACTCGAATAAAGCTAAGAGTAAAAGGAGTTACGTCCAGTTACATGTTGCAGACTCCCCTAACCAAGCTAATGAATGTGGCATACAACATGAATTAAAACAAATCTGTGAGAGACTTGAACGGTTAGAATCTACACAGCAGACTCTTGCGGACAAAAATGTTGAACCTTTAACACAAATACTTGAGCGGTTATCTGCCCTTGAGACAAAGGTTGATTATAATAACCAGTCGTTTAGAGGACGTGGGGGTCGTCGTAGTTACCGTGGTAGAAACGGGGCCTTCAATAATTGGAGAAGCCAGCCCAATGACATGTCCACAAACCCTACTGATCAATTTTCTGACAATGAATATCGCCAATTTCAGGGTCCTTTAAACTCTCAATGACTTCCAGTGTTGGGCAGAGTGGAGGTCATAACGAATGCCCAAGAGTACTGAAAACTGATCTAATAGGCGATGCCAATGAATCATTCGTATTGTTAAATTCTATACAGTGTCGTTGTCTTGTCGACACCGGTTCAATGGTAACCACTGTGTCGATAGGATGCTATCAAAATAACTTAGCTCACATTCCTTTGTTACCCCTCGAACATTTCAAACTTGAAGTAAGTGGTGCTACAGGTAATAATCTCCCATACTTTGGTTATATTGAGGTTGAACTTAAAATACCAGGTACTAATTTTTGTCTTCTCGTTCCAGTGCTTGTCGTTCCGGACACACAGTATTCAAATAAAGTACCAGTTATTGTTGGGACAAATGTGTTGAAACAGGTAACAGGAATAAGAAATATAAAATCACACATCCTGGAACCTTGGAAAACTGCGGTCCAAGTAGTTCAAAGTGGGGGTTGTATTGGGGTGGCACGTTCATCAAATGTCCATCGATTAACAATTAAGCCAAATGAATCTGTATTAGTTAAGGGGGTTATTCATAACCCACCCACTACTTGCTCCCAGGTGGTAACAGAGCAAATAGATAGCGGACTGGCTGGGGGATTGATAATTACTCCACAATTGATAAATCTTAACAATACTGGGGCCATGGCTACGATTAATGTAAGAGTCTGTAATCTGTCTGCTAAGCCTGCCTTAATATGTCCCAAAACCAAGCTATGTCAAATACAACAAGCGTCGATAATAAACGAAAGTAAAGCTAATTTTGAAAGAAAACGTGGATCTTGCTCACAAGATGGGTCTCGCCTCGATATAGTCAATGTTAACCTTGACCATACCGAACTCTCTGATATTCAATGTATGGAGGTTAAAGGTCTTCTGAATCGGTGGAAGGATATAATGTCCACTGATTTAATGGATCTTGGCCATACTTCCACAGTAAAACATCATATTAATTTACATGACGATAAACCATTCAAGGAACCACATCGCCGTATTCCGCCAGCCCTTTTTAATGAGGTCCGGGCACATCTTCGGGAAATGTTAGCGTGCGGAGTAATACGCGAATCTTGTAGTCCTTATTCGTCCAACGTTGTTCTTGTACGGAAGCCGGATAGCTCATTACGTTTTTGCATCGATCTCCGTAAACTTAATGCTAAAACTATTAGAGACGCTTATGCACTTCCTCGTGTCGACGAAACCTTGGATTGTCTTGCTGGTGCAAAATGGTTCACCAAACTCGATCTCCGAGCCGGATACTGGCAAGTGGAATTAGCAGAAGAGGACAAACACAAAACAGCGTTTACGGTCGGTCCTCTCGGGTTCTATGAGTGTAACAGAATGCCATTCGGACTAACCAATGCTCCAGCTACGTTCCAACGACTAATGGAGGTATGCTTGAAGGATCTGAATCTCCGTGAGTGTCTTATTTATCTTGATGATATTATTGTTTATTCTTCCACTTTTGAAGAGCATTTGACGCGGCTTGAAAATGTTTTTGCACGACTAAAACAGCATGGGTTGAAACTGAAGATCGACAAGTGCGAGTTTTTTCAGAAACGTGTGAAATATCTGGGGCATATAGTTTCAGAAAACGGTATAGAAACTGACCCGGAAAAGATTGAAGTTTTGAAAAACTGGCCGAGCCCTCGAAATGTGGAAGAACTGCGAAAGTTTTTGGGTTTTACGGGATTTTACCGACGGTTCGTTCTTGGATACGCTAAGATGGTACGATGCCTCAATGATCTCCTGGTTGATCAACCCAAGAAAATTCGTGGCAATAAACGTAAGTGGTTGTGGCAACAAGAACACCAAGAGGCTTTTGATTCGGTCATTCTGGCTTTGACCACTCCCCCTGTCCTTGCCTACGCTGACTACAGCCTACCGTTTATTTTACACGTGGACGCTAGTTCTGATGGGCTAGGTGCAATCTTATATCAAAAGCAAGATGGTGTTGAAAAAGTCATATGTTATGCGAGTCGGGGGCTAAAAAACTCGGAACGAAACTACCCAGCACACAAACGTGAATTCCTAGCGTTAAAATGGGCAGTGTGTGACAAGTTTAAGGATTATTTATATGGTCGCCATTTTCTAGTCCGAACCGACAATAATCCTCTCACGTATATACTTACCACCGCAAAGTTGGATGCTGCGGGCCATCGGTGGCTAGCTGAATTGTCTACATATGATTTCAATCTTGAGTATAAGTCTGGTCGATCTCATAAAGATGCAGATGGTCTTTCTCGTCACCCGTCATTGAACCCTTGTACCATACAGTCTGATGTCGTAAAAGCGGCATGTAGTAGTCAGGTAATTGATTCCGGTCCGTTGGTTGAGAGTTTGGGCTGGACGATACCTGCTGATGAATCCTCTAATGTATGTTATGTTTTATCCGCAGCTCAAGTATGTATTCCTATGCTTTCTGAGATTACAGCCTGGCACGATCTTCAAAGATCTGACTCCTCCATCAAGAGAGTGATTGACTTACTGGAAGCTGGAGAAAAACCGACTACTTTATCTGGAGAATCGTTTGAGGTACGGTCCTATATTCGCGTATGGAGCAAACTTCAGCTTAAGCAGGGGGTTTTATATCGCCAGACGTCTGAAGATAGTGGTACTACAAATCAACTCGTTTTGCCAAAACAATTTCGTAAATTAGTACTAGACAGCTTACATGATGAGCAAGGGCATCAAGGGAGGGAACGTACTTACAGTTTGGTTCGTTCGCGCTTCTATTGGCCTGGAATCGCTGAAGATGTCCGACGGAAAGTAAAATTTTGTTCCCGTTGCATTCGGAGGAAAACTTTGACCGCCTACAAATATGCGCCGTTGGTAAGCATAACCACATCCCATCCGATGGAACTGGTATGTATGGATTATTTGTCTCTGGAAGAATCTAAAGGTGGGTACTCGAACGTATTAGTTATAACTGATCACTTCACCCGATACGCACAAGCCATTCCTACACGAAACCAATCGGCCCATACCACAGCAAGAGTTCTTTATGATAACTTTTTCTTGCATTATGGTCTACCTGCTAAACTACACAGCGACCAGGGTAGAAATTTCGAAAGTAAAGTTATACAGGAGTTATGTAAAATCACTGGGGTAAATAAAAGTCGCACAACCCCTTACCATCCGGAAGGTAATGGGCAGTGCGAAAGGTTAAATCAAACACTATTAAACATGTTGGGTACATTATCTGAAGATAAAAAGGCTGACTGGAAGAGTTATCTTCCTTCGTTAGTTCACGCTTATAACGCTACTCGACATGACACTACTGGGTACAGTCCGTTCTATTTAATGTTTGGGCGACATCCGCGTCTCTCATTGGACGCTTATTTGGGGATAGACCCGAATGAGCCCACTGCTGGTCGTGGCCATGTGGAGTTTGCTACCAAGCTGCGCAAGCGTCTAAAAGCTGCTTACGATATAGCCTCTGCCGAAGCTAATAAATCGTCAACCAGGTATAAGAAATCGTACGATCTAAAAGTTCGTCAATCTAAACTTGAACCTGGGGACCGAGTCCTAGTAAAGAATGTTGGGATCCGGGGCAAGCACAAGTTAGCAGACCGCTGGGAAGAAATTCCTTACTTAGTAGTCTCTCAGCCGAATGAAGGTATTCCTATCTTCAAGGTGAGACAAGAGGGTAATAAACGGAAAGTTCGTACTTTACACCGCAATTTCTTATTGCCATTTCATTCTTTACCAGTATCTTTGGAACAAAGCACTTTTAAATCTGCAGTCGCAACAAAGGTAAATAACGCTAAAAATGTATTGTCTGATTGTTCATCAGATAGTGATGGTTCTCTGAAAGCTGATATCTTCCCTCGCAGATCTAAAAAGAACTTAAAAGCTACACCACCTACATCTACATATTTAGATCAAAGGCGTATTTCAAACACTTCCAAATCACAATACACTTTTTATGAAACTCCACATGGTGTCCTTATTCCTTCTGATCAACACAATCTTCCCAGGGTTAATACTCAGCAACCACTTGGAATTTCAGGGTCTCCCATAACTCCGGTTGTTCGTCGATCTCAGAGGATCCGAAGACCACCAGAAAGATATCAGTCGTATAATTGGAAATCTAAGTAGTTATTTGTAGTTGTAAGTTTGGGACAACCTTTCACAAGTGCGGGGAGAATGTCACAGTTGGGTTAACATTTGCTATTAACCTCAATTTAACCTTTCTACTAATCTTGTTTGCTTTATTCAATCTTATTGTCTACGTCACCAATTATTATTGTCATTGGTTTATTCTCTCGTCCATTCATTTCTTGATCTTTTATCATCTTAAATTGGCTACACCATTCATTCATTCACTCTAAGCCGCGTGTTAATTGATTATCTATCTTCGTGTCCGACGACGCGGTGCGCGTGAAACCAGTCCAGTATGTCTTGCGCTTTCCGATCTGTTTAACAATCGACTGACCTCCTTTCCCCCTCTATCTCGGTGGCTAAACACTATAAAAAGGAACTGCACTAACTATGCGATGACACTTTCATCCAAATGTGTCCATTGACAAGTTGTTCATTTATTGCAGGTATAGTATCTATTTGATTAGAGCCATTGTTTGTATAGTTAACGGTCAGAAATGTTATTGTTAAACTAACTATGCTAGGACACTTTCATCCAAATGTGTCCATTGACAAGTTGTTCATTTATTGCAGAATAAAGTGCCTCTTCAAACTATTGGTCATCCCTTTCGTTTTTGTACCCCGTGACATTAGCTTATGTCCGACCTATAGTGGGTAAGTTTAGATTGAATCTTTTAAATTTAATTTCAGAGTCAATAAGCATTGTTTATACGAAAATTGATCGTTTTTGTTTGATTAAAGTGACATGAAATTTCGATTGCCAAGAGTAGTTGAGCGTTTAAATTACCATTAAACCTTCACGTTAAAATATAAAATTTCAGTAAACGCAGTAACCAAAATTCTAACAGCCAGGATTACATGAAAGACTATGTGTTAATTTTAGGATTACTGTAGCCTATATAAACTACTTTAACGTGGCATGAGCTGCCAAAATTCACACTTGTTTCATAATTTCTGATCGTCACGATAGTAAGAGATTTGAAAGCCATAAAAAAAGAATGATTATCGTTGGAATGGGGAAAATCTATACAGTATGTGGCCTATACGAACCGAAATAGTGTTCGAAAGGTAAACAAAATTTAAATAACCGGGACAACCATTAATTCATTCTAAGCCAAAGTTAGTTCAAAACAATACTTTATCGTTCATTATCGAGAGTAGCAGCAATAGAGAAGCTTATGAATTATACGTCTTGAGAAAAATACCCAATAATTTCAACATTCTGTTTTAACAATAAAATGTCAACATTTTGGCAGCTCATGCCACTTTGAGAAAGCTGTTATCAGTGGAAAGCTCTTATTTTGTACTTTTTGATAAAAATGACGCACTATTAATTTATTCTGTTTAATCGAAATGTTCCCTGTATTTGGCAGCTTATGTCACTTAACTTAACCAAGCTAGTAGCATGGTTAGCAAGGATCTATTTGTCTCTAGAGATTGGAAAAGCTTTTTGTTGTTTTCTTTGACTATCAAAATTTAGGTCTCTTGACAAAGCATAACATTCCATCAATATTAAACAGCCATGGCAGCTTAACTTTGGACATCCGCATTTTTTACTAGAAAATATTCAAACAAGTTTCTAACATGATTTTGTATAGGCGATTTGCTTTTTTTTTGTTGGCATATACATTTTAGGCCTGTAAATTAAGAACGCTAAAAGATGAGGCCTAAGGAACGGATTCAGTTGGAAGCCTCAATATCAAAAGACAATCTTTCTCTTTGACAGACACGATATTTCCCTTTTGTCAGAATTACGGGTATCAAAAAAATCTAATTTTATATTTCAAATTAAAAATAAAAAATTATACGAAAACTTTCATATTTTGTCAGAAACAAAAACTTCCTAACCACTTATGTCTCTGTTGTTTTTAATGTCAGCTGTATTCAGGATTTTAGTGACGACTGTGTACCGTTAATCGTAAACGGATTCTTCGACCTTAAGATGCTCAACTATTTATTTCAGTTCTGTGTCCGAGGGGTCTCTGTGGCTTAGTCGGTTAGAGTGATTGTCTTTCACTCCGACACAGAGCCCGGTTTCCTCCCACACTTAACCAGACAACATCGCCATATAAGTGAAATAATTTAGACCGAGGCGCAAAACATCAATCAGTCAATCTGTGTCGGTTTTAAACAGCAGGCCAAAAGTAAATGTTTTAAAGTCAAAACCAAACACAAAGAATGATGTAGGTTTTGTGCAGACTGTATAATGCGTTAATTTATAGGTGGCATCCAAATATAGAGAAAAAGTTGAAAATTTATTTAATTGTTAGTTATTTTCATCAAAAGGTTCAAAACCTTTCTGCTAATACAAATCTCGCTTATAGGTAGCTCTATATGCAACAAAGCCCCCCGAATTTGACTCATACATCCCGGATTTTCGAATGTTGTCCGTTAATTGTTAATTGCACTTCTGCGGTCCCTACGCGCTGACTGTTTCCTTCAATAGTTTTACCATACTGTTTAGCCATTTTTTTTCATTTCGACGTCAATTGAACTTCTTTTGGCAATCAAAATTTACATAAAAAGTCTGAATTTTGGTACCTCATCCTATATAAATATATAATTTCTAATGATATAAGCTCTATCATTATAAGACAAATTCTACCACGGATTAATACAGGTTTGTCATAAAACAATTACTTGTGACTTTTCTTTTCATAGGAAATTGCCAACAGCCGTTCAGTGGTCCAAACTGCAAGATAAGTAAGTTTTAGCCTGCCTATACTATATAATTAGGCCAATTATTTCTGTACTTTATTACAAAATATCAGCTGAAATGATAGTCCCGTCCGTGGCTCAGTCGGTAGAGTGATATACTCTCAGTCCGACGTTCAAATCCCACTCAGTCCCCCCCCAAAATTGGAATCTGACTCCATGAAACTGTGTTTTAATTGTGATGGTTGCTTTCTTCGGTTAGTGCATCGACGTTCAATTTCACCTCCAAAGACCATCCGATATCCGGCTCTATGTTTTAAATCCGAATTTTGGCAGCTCATTTTAACTGCCAAGTGGTACATGCGTAGGCTTTTATAAATTATATATATTATTTATAAATTAAATATAAATTATTATACAATATATTCTGTTTTCCTACCAGATTTCGGCCATTTATTAATCTTTATGTTTTCTTCGTACAGACTATGTACATAAGTTTCTGTAGTTGCAATTTCAATTCACTTCTGAAGATGACAAAATATAAGTGGAAGTATTGGGTTATTTTAACGTTTTTGTTATTCAGGTTGACACTACTTATACGTCCTGTTATTATGTTTCAGGGAATATTGCATATAATTTGCGGAATCTTCAAGCCGAACGAAATGTCCTGCGATCCAGCAGTTTCCAGTCAGTAACATTTTATCCATATAGAGCATTTGATGGGGATCTTAGCAGTGCGTTTATCACAAATGCGGAACCAAACCCTTACCTGTGGGTCAATCTGAAATCCAACTTTACGTTACATACAATGACGCTTTACACAGGTGGTGAGTCCAATGAGAGTATTATTTACTGTCATAAACTATTCGTACTATTTACTAAAATTATTTATTCTATTTATTAATTACATATTTCATTATGTATATGTAGCTTCTGGCTCGTACAATTTTCCGACCTTCTATAAGAGGTAGGCTAAACGAAAGAAATTGTTTTATTTAATCTTTGCTTACTTCTGCCAAAATTTGTTCATAATTTCGACGACAACAAGAGGCTTTCAAGGCCATCGAAAAACTAAATGATTGACGTTGGAATGAGGAAAATCCATACAATATTTGGCTTATACGAACCGCAATAGTGTTCCAGAAGTAAACAAAATTTAAATAAGCGCATTCATTCTAAGCCAATGTAGTTTCAAAACAATACTTTATCGTTCATTCTCGAGACAAGAAGCACTAAAACGCTTCTGAATTATACGCCTTGAGAAAAATAGCCAATAATTTCAACATTCTGTTTTAACGTCAAAACATCAACAAGTGCATTCCCATTAACTGACGAATAAACTCTCTCAAAGAATCCTGAATCGGATGCAAACGCCACCCCAACGCTGAAGATATGACAGGGCGAGCGGCGTGGGGTTGCGGGGGTTGGGTTTTGTTGTAAAATCAGACGTACATGTTTTGAGAAGCCGCCACAAGATTTCATGCGCTTCACAGTTTAAACACAGAACAATAAAGCTTTCCTTAAAGGCCCACTTGCCGCCGTAGCCTGTTTGACATTTGTTAAGAAAACCATTTTACACAAGCTTACTACAGCTACAACCACTAAAATTAAACATAGCACACATAAAGCATGTCCAATTAGGTTTAGAATGTATGAATGAGGGTGAAAATCAAACGAAGAATCGCAGCTCGATTACAACAACAACACCGACCAGTGTCACTAAACTGAAGTGTTGGATTACCCACCTTCAGGCGTTTTTGTTTGTAGTTTACGCTCGGAAGGCTTTTATAGTCCCTCCTACTCGATCGTTAGTCTGTATTTCTTAGATAATGTTCGTAAAATTATACTCTGTCGTATGATCACCCACACGACTCAAACTATTAGGGCACTTGTGCACATGATCAGGTCCAAAGTTTGTTTACATGGCGGGTACTTGACAAATCTGTTTTTCAATTTCAAATAAAAAATACTAAATGATGCCAAAAATTACAATTTCAAATAAAAATAGAAAGTTCCGAACTTCTTCTGTCTGGGAAAAATACAGAAAACCGTCCACTGTTTTTAATGTAAACTGTATTCTTGTTTTTTAGCGGCAAGTGTGGCTTTAAGTTTGCTCAGTGGTTCAGTTAACAAAAATTAACAAATGTTAAACCGGACTTTCCTCCCCACACCTACATGTATATATAACGGTTACTAGGTGACTGACGTTTAGGGTTAGGGTTCGTCGTCAATCGTGCCCACATGCTTACCTCCCTTCTCTTCAGAGAGCTGTATGCGAAGAATAACTTCTCTGTTTCGATTTAATTGGGTTCGTCGGGTTATATAACCTAACTTCCTCTCCCACTTGACACGGGGAAGCCACTATATTAATGAAACAATCTTATATGCGGCGTATAACACCAATTTATCAATTATCTTAAGTGGTTAAGTAGTTCTCAATACGTACGTACACATACACAGATATTATACCAAGACCTCTCAGTTTTCTTTATCGCTCAAGGTACACTAGTATGGCACACATCATTCCTACGAATGAATGCGCCAACAAACTAAAACAACCATCCAACCAATTCATCAATTGAAAACGCTGCAATTTAAGAAAAATATATATTGTGAGTGAAACATAGATCCATATGTTTTGGTATCAAAACCGTCTAGATTAAACTTTTCCCACTTTGGTTTCAACTCTGTCAGCTAACAGACCTTCAGATATCAATGGTTTCAAGATTGAAGTGGCGTACACAAGTGATTTCCAAACCGTCCGTCTTTGTTACCAGGACCAGAGTTCACAGGGTCAACCAGTATATCACATCAACTGTACCCAGCCTATAGAGGGTCAATATGTCCGGATACAGATCCCAACTACACCCAACAATCCTCGGAGTCTTATTGTATATGAGTTTGAAATTTACCGTAAGATATACCCTTTTTCTTATATCAGGATGCTTCTAAAAAACTCATCTCTTAATCTGTTAAATAGTGAATGTTTTAAATGACAGACCCGAACCACAATATGATAGCCAACAACCTTGTGAGTCTAAATTTTTTATTTATTATCAGATGTATTCATTTCTGATACTAAGATACTCCTTACGCATCAGTGAAACTATATTAAACGTTTTATGAACAACCTTGGGCAATAACTTCCAATTTGTGTTGAGTGTGTTACAGAACATGTACTTTACAATTTTGACCTTTTACTTGGCAAACTATTTAATGGATAAATAACAAACGACCAGAAGATTGTATGTACAAATTTTAATTTATATCCAAATAGAGTAACGTAAATTACAGGCAAATATAATACAAACAATGCATAGAAGAAATACATTAACTAAGTACTAACAGTTCCGAAAAAGATATCTGTAGTCCGAGAACTCACAAAGTTCACTGGTAAGAATAGCAGTATAGATCCGATGATCTCAAATAGAATTCACAAAATAAAATCCAGGAAACACACTGGTTAAAACTTTGAATAGAAAATTGCACAGATACGTCGAATGACTGTAATACTAGTAAAAGTCCGTGAGGTAATATTATTAGAATAAACATAGCAATCCCATTCAAATTTTGTAACATACGAAAGCGTACTGTGATAGCATTATTGGACAGTTGGGAACCGACTGGCTAAAACAAACAATAGCCCTTTTAAATAAACCTCATAAAAACCATGAACAAACTTTTTATTACGTATTACGATAAATTTGCGTAACTATAGAAACTTGACATATCTACTCTTCTAAAAAAATCCATGATCCTACCCGGACAAAGAAACAAAAAGTTAAAGGTAAATATAGGTCAACTAAGCTGAATTGTAAATAATTGTGGATCACCTGGCGAAGTAAACAAATGTGGAAAGTATGTCACAAATAAAAATAAGCTCCATGAAACACAGACTTGCGAAAACAACAAACATGAACAGTTTTATAAAACTCCATAAACTAATAGGCCTAGACACAATACAATTATTAAGAATTCGAGGGTTATAAGGCAACCCAAAAAATTAAAATACATTGTCAAAATATATGTTATTTAACGCGTAAATGGTTACATAGCATTTGTGATTGATTGTTTAGTGTTTTACGCCGCGCTCAAGATTATTTCACTTATATGTTGTATGTCGGCGTTGCCAGTTTTATTGTGGGAGGAAACCGGGCTCTATGCCCGGAGGAAACCCACGACCTTCAGTTGGTAACTGGCAAACATCCAACATAGCACAGCCTTTATGAACCAGATTCGGATAATTGATAAGCAACGACCAGTGACTATTCCAGTTAGTCCAAGAGTACGTATGCCCTTCGTAACACGTGGAATCAAGTATATAGTTGTATTGAATATTTGAAACCCAACCAGATCCTAAAATTAGTTAAGGGTTTTATTTTGTTTAATAAAGCTTCAGAGAATTGCAACAGTATTTTTTGACCAAACCAGGAGCCTGTTTCATAAAAGGGTGTAGCCGTCATAGCTTCGAATGTTCTCCGTATAGGTTACCATGGTAGCCTAGTTACGTAAAAATACGCTATATACCGATTCGTGAAAAAACATAATATTTAAAAAAAACAAAGCCCAATTTATGTGGTTTTATTTTTATTTCAGAATGTGAAGATGGATATTACGGACCAGACTGTACACCCTGTGGTCAATGTCAGAATGGTGCCAAATGTGATAACATCAACGGAGAATGTCCTGACGGATGTAGACTTGGGTTTGCGGGCATGCGCTGTAATGGTATGGCCAACAACAATGAAGCGAAATATTGCATTCCCCATGGACGAGGAGCGTAATATATATTGAAGGGAGGGGGGCAACTGCCACAGTCCACCAGGCTAAGCAATCTCCAATCGAGACCTCGTGCCATTCTACGAGATTTTCAACACGAGACATGGCTCGAGAGCCTTCGTCCTTCATTTCCGCGCATAGTGAATATGATATTTATCTCTCTGTTCTATACTGTTCCCAAACAATGAAACCCTACAATAATAACCCGTATCGGAAGACCTTTGGGCATACACGTAAATGCTTGTTAAAAATCAAAAATATAATTGGCACTACATCAGCTCATAAATACATTCTAAAACAAGATGACAGTGCCCATGAATGTCAATGCAAAACATGATATGAATGAGGGAATAAGTTCCAAGGTGTTTTACATATATTCCGAGAGTAGCAAACAATATTACAAAACGGATTAAATCGGCAGATTTAAACGTTACCTACCAGGACTGTATCTGATATCTCTCTTCACAGCCGAGCCCGTTTCATGGTTTACCTGTCCTTTTAGGCTATTTTTACCCAAAAGTTCAAATATAGCTTTGTAGTCTCAGGAATGTATGCCAAAGGGTGTGTTTACCAAGTAAGGCCTAAATAGGCTGAATTTTGGTAGGTTATTAAATTATGTTTCCTTTTCGAACACGATTTCGGTTAGGCCCCAAACTGCATCGATTTCCTTATTACAACATCAATCTTATTTTTAATCGAACCTCAAACTCTGTTTTTGTCCAATTGGCAATCACAAGTTATGACAAAAAACATTTTCGGCAGCTCATTGCAATGTAAGATTTTATAAATTGGCAGCTCGTGTGACTTTTTACGCACATACAAGTAACTCAATACGTTTTCTGGGTTTATATTTTATTCAGAATGTGCAGATGGATACTACGGACTTCCTAACTGTACAATATGTGGTCAATGTCAGAGTGGTGTACAATGTAACAAGATCAGTGGTGAATGTCCCGGCGGATGTGTACAGGGGAGAAAACCGAAGCTTTGTCAAACAGGTTAGTTTAATACATTGTCTAAGAGGGTTAATTGCTTAATGACGTCATAAAGTTGCGCATGGAAATTAATCTATACAGAAAAGTATAGGTGGGCAGTCATGCTTCTGGAGACAACGGGTTGAACGAAACAGTCACTTCAAATTAGCCGCACACATGTGTCTCATCCTGTTTTACTTACTTTCCGGTCAGTAACTTCAAACAGGTTCCCTTCTCCATCCCATATTATTTTAATGACGTCATTAGGAGAAACAACGCTTGGAGAAACAATGGAGAAGACCAGGAATTTAAGACTCCAAAATGTTTATAATTTGTTAGATTCGGTTGATTGGTGCTTTGATCGTACTTTAATGCCGTACTCAATGTAAAATTTAGGAGCTTTTGTAGGTTTCTTTTAAAAGCCGATTATCAAACATATTTAACTTTAATACAATTTATAATATTTAAAGTCCGTACAGGTATGAACGCCCTCAGAAAGAGTTAGCTAGATGACAGTACATATTTTACATAAATTTAGTATGGTGACCCGTTGTTCCAAGTCTTGGATTATAATAATAGAAGAAATAAATAAAAGTTATATAGACAAAATAATCGACACAAACTAAATACAAAATAAAACGAAATCAATTAAAGATACATACAAAATAGAACACAAAAGTTATGAAAACAAATTAAGATTACAAATCAAAATAAATGTCATTTGGTTTTATTATCAGAATTTTTTCACCACTTTGTGTTCTATTTTGTATGTAATATGAAATTAAGCGATTTCATTTTTTTTTGTATATATTTTGTGGGGCTTTATGTTGGTTTCGCATTTGTTTCTAATAAAGATTTTTATCTCGATTATTTTGTTTATATAACATTTAGCTCTATTACTATTTTAAATGTTAGACTGGCAACAATGGACCACCATACATGTGTACATCACACGTTTACTTGTTCAGCTGAATGAGGTACTCCTTTCAAAATAAACAACATGCATGTAGCTGTATGCATGCGTTTGGTGAAATGAATTAATTGCAGATACATTTTATGCGGTTTGTTTGCAGAATGTGATGACGGCACTTACGGCCTAAGTTGTTTACAACGGTGTGGTAAATGTGCGAACAATGCAGTCTGTGATAAAGAGGATGGTACATGTCCAGCAGGATGTAGCCCTAGATTTACAGGACAGAGGTGTGATGGTAAGGTCATAATCCAAATGTCCGAATGGCTTTTCACTAATGACAAAATATCTTATTTTATTCCTACCGTAGCGAGTCCAGGTTTAGCCCGTCGAAAATCTCCGATGTCCAACTGGTATACCTCTTTTTTTTACTCACATGGTAGCGTGTCCAGGTTTATACCCGACTTAAATCTCCGATGACCAACTGGTATACCTCTTGTTTTACTCACGTGGTAGCGTGTTCAGGTTTATACCCGATGAAGATCTCCGATGTCCAACTGGTATACCTCCTTTTTTACTAACGTGGTAGCGTGTTCAGGTTTATACCCGACGTAAATCTCCGATGTCCAACTCTTATACCTCTTTTTTACTCACATGGTAGCGTGTCCAGGTTTATACTCGACGTAAATCTCCGATGTCCAACTCTTATACCTCTTTTTTACTCACATGGTAGTGTGTCCAGGTTTATACTCGACGTAAATCTCCAATGCCCAACTGGTATACCTCTCTTTTACTCACGTGGAAGCGTGTCCTGGTTTATACCCGACGTAAATCTCCGATGTCCAACTGGTATACCTCTTTTTTACTCACGTGGAAGCGTGTCTAGGTTTATACCCGACCTAAATCTCCGATGTCCAACTGGTATACCTCTTTTTTACTCACATGGTAGCGTGTCCAGGTTTATACCCGACCTAAATCTCCGATGTCCAACTTTTATACCTCTTTTTTACTCACATGGTAGCGTGTCCAGGTTTATACTCGACGAAAATCTCCGATGTCCAACATGTATAAGCCTACCTTTTTTTTTACTCACATGGTAGCGTGTCCAAGTTTATACACGATGAAGATCTCCAATGGATATCTGGTACATGTACCTCTTTATCCATTCAAACATATAACACTGCTGTGTAAGACAACTTATGTTCCCCTGTTTCCAAATAACCGTTTTAAGAAAAACACGCCCTAAACTATGGGATGTTGGAATAGACATTACCTATTTTTATTAAGCTCTGAGACTTTATTAGAATACATACATGTAATAGAATTTTTGCCGTCTTCCATGAACATGACATGAACATGTCATGAACACGCCAGCACTTCCTTTCGACAAATTCGCTAGAACCGAATTGGGCCCATTCACCCACTCCTCGCGAAACTTGGTAACAAAAAAGCTTTTCAAGAGAAAAGTAAATAAAAAATATACTGATTTTCTTTTCGGATAATCAAAAAATATGTCAATCAATCAATCAAACTTCACTGTATTGATCATATCATTAAATAAACACACACTTCCTTTTCGTCTTTTTCATTCAGAATGTGCAGATGGATATTACGGTTTTCCAAACTGTAACACGTGTGGTTTATGTCGAGACGGTGATCATTGTAATAAAATTAACGGTGAATGTCCCAATGGATGTGTTCTGGGGAGAACAGGCAAGCTTTGTCAAGCGGGTAAGGAAGTTGCTTTGTTGGTGTTTTATGTCGGACTAACTGATGAATCCCCTAAGGATCTTCTCCGAGGAGAAAAGACAAGTCGAGCGGTAAACAAATTTAGTGTATTTGTCGGACAAAATGATGATATACCCCTCGGAGAAAAGATATACTTTGTAAAGCCCGTAGGAAAAGGACTTTATTGAATGTGTGTTGTTCTTATGTCGCTTTATGGATTATTTCGCAAAGTTTTCAAACTTGCCAGCTTCTGTTGGTTGTGGTTAATATAAAAAAGATGCCCATTGCCTGAAAGTGGACTTATACTAGTCCTCTACTTGGTCATCAATAGGTTTACACGCGGTGGTTGTTGTTTTCTGATTCTGATCTATGAGTTGTTCACATTTGTTCAACCAGCCCATATGTATAACTTTACGTCACTTTTGGTAAACGGGCGAAACAATCTCGAGTCGTTGGGTGATTGCAAAAGTTTTTAAAGGATTTATTATTTGCAGGATGCGATGATGGTTTTTACGGTCAGGGATGTACCGATCAGTGTGGTAACTGTGCGAACAATAAAGTTTGTAATAAAACAGATGGCTCTTGTCCAAAGGGATGTAACTCTAGATTTACAGGAAAGTTGTGCAAAGGTAGGCCAATGTTCCAATTTATCACAAATAATGACTTTATTGTCACCAATAGTGTATATCTCAGTTGATATCCATATCCCAATTTAGATACGTCGCTGTACTTCTTTGGTGTTTTTGATGCAATCCTATAGATGTATAAATAGGTGGCTGCCTGTTAAACACCTTCTGTTCGGTTAGAGTGATAGTCCCTCATTCCGACACAGACCGTCCATCGCTTTTGTCTCGGGTTCGAATTCCACTGAGACCAAAATAGAACTTGAAAAAATTCTGAGTGGATTTTCCACTTGGTTGCCGTATGTGGAAGAGTTGTCAGGTACTCGCCGAATGCCGGGGTTCCCTCCAGGCAAAGAGCTCGCCGAGTTGGCAGCGCTGCCCTATAAGTGAAGTAATCTTAAAAGCGGCGTAAATCGTCAATCAATCAATCAATCAATCAATTTCTGGCTTTTGAAAACGCGGGCCACCAAGTTCCATTAGACATAGCCTCTTGATTGTCGCTCACGAGTATCATGTTATAATGGCGACGCGCACCTGCTGATGTTTTGTTTTACATTTAGAATGCAAAGATGGATTTTATGGTGAAAACTGTACAGCCTGTGGTCAATGCCAAGACCAAAAACCATGCAATAAAATCAATGGAAAATGTTCAAATGGATGTGAGAAGGGCAGAAAAGCGACACTTTGTCAAGGTAGTTAGACTAAATATATGTTATGACACCGTCTTCCATTGCCAATAAAATCCTGGCGCTTGAAAGAACTCTCGATTAAACGATTTTAATCAATGGCAAAGTTTTATACATGAGCGTGACATTATTAAAGTTAGGCCTACATAAGAATGTCATCGGTCTGCGAACACTGGAGAAAAAAATCATAGCTGCCATGGTAGCCTTTGTAAATCGTCTTTATATTTCGCTACTTTCCCTAAATTGTCACTCTTGTATCAGTGGAACCTAATAATTCAGCATGCTTTCTACCAATGCGTCAATTTTCTAATCAAAAATGTTGAAAATGACCATCGTCAAAGTGCTATGACTTCAATACATGTTTTATTTGCATTACTCCTTTGACTTTTATAAATAACAGATTGTCCTAGTTTAGTAACTAAAGTAAACCCTGACGTCAGTAGTGCATTTATTCCGTACGGTTTCTATTACAGAATGTGAAGATGGCTTCTTTGGGGTTAACTGTTCCAAGATGTGTCACTGTCTAAACGACACAGAAATATGTAACAAAACGACAGGAAATTGTTCAACATGTGCCGCGGGCTTTGTAGGAGAGGACTGTCAAGGTATTTGTAACCTTGTTTTTAAATGCCATGTTTGTGAGCAAAATTTTCCACCGAAAATATTTGTAATGCCTATATCTTATGAAATTGTCCAAAGATTTATACTACTTCCTTCCTAGAAAATTACGTAAGAAGATTCTATAATCACCAATGAAATGTTTTTCGGGCTTTTACATGACGCGTTTACATGACGTTCATACCGGACTCATTTGCATTACACTTTTACATTACGCGACGTGACGTTTTAACACACAGCTTTTTACATGACGCTTTTACATATATTCAATTGGCTTAAAGTGGCCTTTTCGTGAAAAACATCTTGGGTATGTACGTTGGCGTAGTTTTTATAAGCATCCCGACTGTTTGAATTTTGGCCGTTCTTAGCACATATCTTCGGTCCGTAGGGGTTACTAGCGTTGCCAATGTTTTAATTTCAAATTCAATGCTTTAGTTTTTCACGGTACTTTAAATGCTTAACTTCTCTTGGCAATTGGAAATTATGAAAAAGTCCGCGTTTTGGCTGATCATGCCATTACGATAATGTCACCGTATAGTGAGAGTTGAATAAAATGTTGGCTATTTTATTATGATTTATTCCATTAAAATTGTCCTCTGATAAAAGCTTGAACTTTTTCGTGGTACATTTCCTGCCTTTACTGATTTCCAGATTGTTCAAAGAACAGATTTGGCAAGGATTGTCAAGGTATATGTCACTGCGCTGATAACGACTCCTGTCATCCTGTTTCTGGCAATTGTCGTGGCGAATGTTCCTCGGGATTCGTAGGAGAAAACTGTCAGAGTGCAATAGTGGCAGGTAAGTATGTAGCTCCGGTATATGGTTGAGAATACAAAACATGGCCGCCGTGTTCACGGGAAAATGTTCCAACCTGTTCTAGATATGGATGTAATGAAATGACTCTGGCCTATAGTTACATGTAGACAAAGGGGATATGGATATCAAGACAGAAAATGTTGGTCATTCATTTTAAGGCATTTATTGTGTGGGAGAATATTTTTTTCGGAAGAAAAAAGAACCGGTGTACAATGGAATCGTACGATAGAACGTTACAAAATGGCGAAGTTTCTACAATATCTGAGCTCCTAGCTCATTAGAATATTGTTTTCTACAATTCCTCAATATGTTACAATTACCGTACAAACAAATTTTCAGCACCATTCAATATTTAATAAAGTAAATGATTGATCGATTGATGGTGTTCGACACTATCGCGATTAGGCACACTGTAAAATGTAACCCGTAAATTTCACGGTAGAATACTGGGCTGCCAGCTTTCTACCGTAAAAATAAGGGTAGACCGTAAAATCAACTAGCCACATTCCTAAGCAGTGAATGTGAAAAAACATTATGAAATCAGTAGGCTAAGAAATACAGGACTTTAAATCGTCAACCCCAGCATGGATCTGTTAATGTAGATTTTCAAATGTTATGTACCCCCAACGAAATAGTACAACTGACTACTTCTGCAAGTTGACAAACATATATTTATTTGAAAAAATTCTCCCTTAGGGCAGGTATCTCTATCTACACTTTCAAATACAGCTATGTTAAATTAACTATCTTAGCCTATAATAGCCTCATATTAAATCGCCTATGGCGGGATTCGAACCTCTAACCTCCCATACAGGAGCTGCGCAGAACTATATGCGCACTAGCCATAACCGTAGCCCTTTTTTTTTTTTTTTTGAATGTTTATTGCACGATAATTCATACAACATTTACAATAAATTTCCAGAAAATCCCCATATTAAAAACAAACAAACAGACATATCACAGAAGATTAGGGGAGATTATAGGTTACAATATGACCAGATTACAGCTTTAGGATTAATTTGTCCGCTTCACTGACCTTGATGAGTGGGTTGAACAAGAGATAATCCCTCTCAAATTTTAAATTTAGCTCTTTTGTCTTGTAATACAAATATCTCTCCTGAACAGATTTTGAACAATAGTAAATGAAAAATTGCTTGAGTCTTACAGTTTTCCCATGGTACATGTACATATTTCTGCATTTGAAAATACAGAATCTTGCGCACGAGAGCACTAAATTTACAAACAAACTATTGACACATGGATGCTTCCCTACATACCCAAAAAGAATTAAAGTTTGGTAATCAAATTGGTTTAAGTAGCTTACAGGTGAAAACCGAAAAAGGACTTGTATTAATTCGCCTATGTAAGATGTAAAATCGAATAAAATAGGACAGGAGATAAGAATATGAGTGAGAGTTTCTCTATCAGTTTCACACAAGTCACAAGTTTCATTCACTGTTTTACCTAGTTTGTATAATTTTACCTTTGTAAATATGGCATTATGACATATTTTAAAATCTAATTCCCTCCATTCTGGGGCTTTTACATTCAATGAAACCACACTCCAGAAGGGTGAAAAGTCCAGAGATGGGAATAAAACCGACCACTTTTCTAAACTTGAACAGTTTTTATATACATCGCTTATAAGTACTAAATAAAAATCTTTGGTTTTAAGGTTTTTAACCTGTAACAGTTTTCCTTTATCACGAATGACTACTTCTAATTCGCCACAAGGAGTATCGTGTTTGGATAATCGAAACCATTTAGTTGGTATGCAAGATTTAATTAGCATATACATTGCTTCAATCTTTCCTTGGTCGGCATCGGGGAATTTCTCCTCGATGATCTCCAGGATACCAGCCAAGGGAAGATAACCCGGTATTGTCTCATATAACAAATGTCTGACAAGTGTTATTCCAGATTTTTCAAACATGTATGAGTTTAAACATTTGCCATTTACCTGAATACGTGGGTTTTTAAAAAGTGGCTGAAACCAAAACTGCTCTCTTGTGGCTATTGTAAGTTCAACCCTCTTTACAAAAGTAAACCAACTCTGAAACATTTCTTTATAAAACAGGGGTAGACAACTGAAAATGAAGTTATGGTAGGATGAGTACAATAGGACAGTCGTTAATTTTAAATGCCCACATCTTTTCAAAAAATAAACTAGACAACACTTCCAAACTGTCTTTATATCTGGGTTAAGAAATTAGCTTAGCGTTTTAAGACGAAATGCCTTAGCCTTTGTTTCTATATCTTGAAACTTTAACCCTCCATCATTTAGTTTTCTAACTAAGACGTCATAGGCTACTGAATGAGCGCCACTCTTCCATAAAAAGTTTATACAAATTCTTTTCAAGTCATTAAGGTACTGATTAGGCAGGTTGACAACTGCCAACTTGTACCACAGCTTTGATACAACTAAAGTGTTAATAACAGTAACTCTTCCGAAAAGTGTGAGTGAACGTTGTTGCCATCTACTTAAAGTACGTTTAATTTACTCCGTTAGTTCTTGCCAATTGAGTGTATCCCTCAGTTTCTTATCCGGACCCAAAAAAACTCCCAAAATCTTTAAACAATCATGTTTAACATTTATGCCACAAATTGATCCACTTGGAATATTATTACCTAAATACATAAGTTCAGTCTTATCCAAGTTGATCCGGGCATTAGAAGCTTTACAATATAAGTCAACAATGTTTAAACAATTCTTGATTGATTGAACGCCAGACAAAGTCAATGTAATGTCATCCGCGTGCTGGAAGCTGACAGACGTGACGTCACTATCAGGGATTGGGATACCTTTAATCATATTAGATTTTCTTAGAAGTTCCCCCAGGGGTTCCACAGTCAATACATATAGCATAGCTGATATTGGACACCCTTGTCTGACTGATTTGCCAACTTTAAAAAAAGGGGGTGACAAAACCATTGACCTTGACCGCGCTTCTAATATCAAAATGAATCACCAAAGCCAAACTTTTTCAAAACATTAAAGAGAAACGAATGGGATACCCTATCGAAAGCTTTCTCTTGATCCAATTTTAAAACAAACATATCAAGATTATCTTCTTCAACATAGGTCATGATATCTCTGACGCTGGCAATAGTGTCAGCAATATCCCTCCCTGGAATACAGCAACTCTGGGAAGGGGAGATAATGCTGCCTATCACCATTCTGAGTCTGTTAGCCATGACTCTTGCAAGAATTTTATAGTCAACATTCAATAAAGTGATTGGCCTCCAGTTTTTTCAAATTATTTCTGTCCCCTCGGTTTTTATAGATCAGAGATATCACGCCTGTTATATCAGATAATTCCTTCCAAAAGTGAGAATAAAACTCGACAGTGAGGCCATCATTGCCTGGACTTTTCCCCCTCGATAGATATTTAACAGCGGAGGTAAGCTCTTGCTTAGTAATATCCTGATCACAGAATAGTTTATCTTCTTCCCATAGGCGAGCTGTGGTACAATATAAAGTTTCCTCAACGGCCTCACTATCGACTTCATCCTTACTGTACAATTCGCTATAAAAACTTTTTACTTATTCAATAATAGCCTCAGTTTCGCAAATATTGGCAGCAGATTTTGACACAAGACTGGTTATGTTTTTATTTGTTTGTCTCTGTTTTTCTAAATTGAGGAAAAAACTTGTGTTTCTGTCCCCCTCCATTGCCCATTGAGCTTTAGACCTTAAAATTGCCCCTTTGTATATTTCTCCCTCCAGAACCATTAACTCTTCTTCAAGTTTGAGAATTACAGACTGATCATATTTGTCAATTGCTGAAGCTCTTCTGTATTCACCCTCAAGTTGACACTGAAGAGTGAACATGGTTTGATTTTTCTCTTGTTTCATTCTCTTACCGTGTAAAATCCCCAAACGTTTAAATTTATATTTTAAGTTGTCCCACCAAATAGCTTTCTCGTTAATAAATAATGGGTTAGTTTTTTCCTTTGTTATTGTGTCTTTGACTTTTTCACAAAAGGTTTTATCTTTCAGCAATACATTATTAAAAACAAATAAACCAGGGCCCCTTTCAACAGAACAGAAGTCTAAACGGAGAAAAATGGTGCTGTGATCGCTATAGCTATTGCGTCTGTGATAAACAGATTTCACAAACTGCATTAAATTCCCACTGACGAAAATATGGTATATTCGACTTTGTTGAAGTATACCCTGAACTGACCTACGCCATGTGAAACTTATTTTATCAGGGTGAAGGTACCGCCAAATATCTCTTATATTACATTCTAAAGCTAATCTGCTAAACATGGACCTTGATCGGTCACTATCAAACCTTCTATTTGCTCTATCTAATGAGGAAAAACAGATATTGATATCTCCAACAATTATTGTTTTTTTATCTGGTCTTGTTAAATTGAAGAGATCTTTGAAAAATGTACATCTTTCAGAGGCAGTGTTTGGGGCGTAAACATTTATAATATCTACTTCTTCATTGTCAAGCAGAATAGAAATCATAATAATCCTGCCAGAAGTATCTGTTTTAGAATTTGTCACGCTGCTTTTTAGCGAATCTGATACAATCGTGGCTACGCTACAGCTATTATTAGTTCCATTACTGAAGAAAACCTCACCCTCAAATACATGTTTGAAGTAGGTAACAAATGATTGATCCCAATGAGTTTCTTGTAAGAAAAAAATATCAGTATGGCAAACTGAAAACAATGCTTTAATTTTATCGATTTTATCTAGACTTCTAAGGCTATTACAGTTTAACGAACCTAATAAAATCATTGTAGAAACAGAAAAAAGAAAAATAAACTGAGTCATTTGTATTAGTCTATAGAAGGTTTCTTACTGTAAGGTGTCATTCTCACTTTCCCCACATTCGGTGAATGGTTAATCCGACGGCTCCGTCTACGGGTCACCGTTGTATACGAGCTCTCAACGTCAGTCAAACTGTTATCAGACACAGCCTGCTCAGTTGTCAATTCACATTGCCTCTCACTGATACACACGGGATCCTGTACAGACAATCCACTGTTGGGATATGTTTTTATCGGAGTTGTCACTGGGAAGCACGTGCTCTTTAACTTCAGGTTCAATGGCTCCAACGCTGGGGGGTCCGGTCACAATGGGAATATCCTCACCTACTTCTTCGGACGGCATTCCTGTTTCACCTACACCTTCAGAATCATTCAGTGTGGAGGCCTCGGTTGACTGCATTGACAGGTCAGCGTGACATTTACACGCTTGACTGTTATCTCCACAGCGACCACACAGTATGGAAGCCCTATCTGGACATATACATTTTTTCCCAACTTTTCCACATTCATCACAAGGAGGGGTTCTACAGGCCCTCAATAGGTGCCCTTGAATGAGACATTTGTGACAGAAATAACGGGGACACTTTTTATGCAAATGCTCATCAGATAGGCAAATCGAACACACTTTCACTTGCCCGTCATGTATCACCCTAAAATACTCCGGACCAGTGGCGGTATCAAATTTCATGGCATAGGGCAAAGACTTCAATCCGGGGGGCAATAGGACTTTCAGAAACCTTGTTCCATCAGCCACATGGGTACCCTTGTGGGATCTCCTCTTAACATCCGACAAGGTTGTTAGATCCATGTCCAACAATTTTTCCCTGATTTCATAATCGTCTGTGTAAGAAGGAAGTCCCATGATCGAGACAACCACGGTTTTTTGACATAAATTAGTGACTGCATACATCACGTCCCGTACCTCAAGGCCATTGCTTAGGATATCAACTGCTGCTTTATCAGCAACTGTTATTTCAAAATACTCCGGTTTGGGTACACATGCTATTATGGACCCGAGTCCACATTCATTTTCCACAGCTTCAATAATGTCGCCAGCTGTTACCGTTTCACTGTTCACCATCACCTTCAAAGTACGTTCTTTTAGATAAGACCTTCTAGAATTCAAACTTCTTAGATTCTCAGATCTAGTGGTTGAAGCCATACTAGGCATTTGTATGGCTCGCCTATAGATGTCTGGGCGTTCTATCAAGAATAACCGGTTTTGGAAACAACAACAACATATTCCATTTTGAGAGCGAGTTGCGAACACGTCTTCCTACCTCGACTCTCAAACCGGAAGTCAACCATAACCGTAGCCTTTAACCACTACACTAACTACAAATATGAAGGGTTGGTGGCCACATGTCCATGCCTTACTAGCGCTTCGGTGCGCGCATGCTCACTTCCGTTTTTTCGCACCCTTTGAAACGCAATGACGTTTTTTGGACGAATCCTTCACGGAAACAACCGAGGAGATCAGATCTCGTTAGCTCGGAAACGACAACTCTGTCTCAAAGTTAATTTACGGTACACGACCGTAAATTATAAAACAGCAATTTACCGTTAATTTTAAAATATTCTACTGTAGAATTGATGGTAAACGGTTACAGTGTACCAACTTTCAAAATTATGCTTAGGCTCTGAGATGGAAAGGAGTGCTTTTACTATGTATAACTATTTAGTTGAGGCCATAACACATTGCTTTTCGATGAATATTTGTTTAAAAATAAAATAATTCCTCCGATTTTTTTTCAGAGTGCGCGGAGGGATACAGCGGTATAAACTGTGAAATATCTTCAAAAAGCCCGGATTGCTGTCTATGTGACACGGTCGATGGAGCACGTTCGGTCGTTCGAGACGATGCCATCGATAAAACATGCAGTAAATATTATATTTATGAACACTAAAACACACTGGCGCAGGAAAAATCTTCTTGTCTAAAGTATAGACAGTCACTTTATGACTTGTATATCTGACTCAATATGACACCGTAAATTACGGCCCCCGGGTGAGACACTGCAAGGCTGACCTTGGCGAGTCAACTTGGCAGCGTTACGCGGGAAAGGGGGGGGGGTCACGGGTTTGACTCCGATTCATGAATGGTAATAAGTGTTTCATTATACCGATTTCTTTATATCGGAAATATTTTCATTGTGTTTTTGTTGTCTCGATATCCCAGAAAAAAATGTTCCAGCAAATTTGAAGCGGGTAAATGGACGAAGCGATGGTCTTCGATCAAGTTGGAATTAGGAGACAAATGGAAGATATCACGTGATCAGATATGTCAATTTCATACCTCGCGTATAATAACGTCATATAAAAATATATGTTTCGGACTAGAAATAGTGTACGGTAAGAATTCAGTTAATTCAAAGACGAGCAATTTGAAGTTAACAAATTATTAGATTGCTTTCTGCTATGTTTGGTCTAAAACAACAACAATAGCGATTGCTCGATAGGATTATCGGTCGCTCCATGCAGGAGGTAAGACACCCAACGAAGTCTCACACTTTTAGAGTGCGTTTCGTAATGTTTGGATTACTTGAATTAGCGGAATTCTTACCGTAGCACGTGAAGCGTAATTGATCAACCAAATGAAGGTACAACGTAGGTAAAGCAAGACTGCATGGGTATTTCTTATTTCAAAGTCAATCGTCTATATAGTTTTAGACGAACTTCAACCCTAGAACCAGATATGTGTGCTTAAAACGGATAACGGACAAAGTTCAAATAGCCGGGACGTTTGAATCAATTTTAGGGGGTTTTGTAGCCTATAAAAACCAACTAAAGGTACCCACTGAAAATCTCCTGCTTTGAACTTCTTGGTAAAAATGGTGAATACTTGGCTCATACCGTCTCAATTTGACAGCTCATGCAATTTTAATGTTGTAAAATAGTATCGTATGAATATCTTGTACACTATGAGCAATTGGACTAACGTGACGAGAAAGTACAGACTTTACTTAGACTGTACAATAGGTCTATACCATTGGGGACATTTGGGTCCTATTGAACGATTCTAATGCAAAAGAACAATTTCTAAAAAGTACAATCTTATAACGTTATCCTTTGGCCGTCAAAACCTGTTATTATTGTACCGTCGTATGCTGATTATAAAGTTATATTGTTTTCCATTATTTTCAGAGTCGCCCACCGGTTACATCGTCGGGCTGTGTATCGCCATAGTTTTATGTATTATAACCACGGCTCTTATGGTGGTGTTTTACTTCCAAAAACAAAGGTATCTTAAACTCTACATTGCCTCGGACGCAACCCGCTATGCCAGTTTTCAGGTAAACGCATCTCCTTATATATTTATAGACACTAAAACATACGCGCACAGGGAAAATATTGTTGACTAAAAAAGCCATAATCCAAAGTTTCTTATTGTCTTGTTAAAGGGAGTACGTATGTCATTTAGACCTTTATACCCAATAATATGAGTTATAATAAACCAAACCTCATGATATTTCATTAGATTGAAGACTGACTGGAGTTTGGCTTTAGTCATATTATATATTTATGAACACTAAAACACACGAGCGAAGGGAAAATCGTGTTGTCTAAAATAACCATGGAGACAAGACAAGTATTGTGTTGAATAGAGGTATATCATTTAGAAAGATTTTAGATTGCTTGATTGATGTTTTATGCAACACTGAAGATTATTTCACTTATTTGCAAACATCCAACTTTCGCCGGGTAATCCTATCTGGCAAGTCGTCCACAAAAGGCCGATAAACTGAAAAACCCACTCGGAAATGTTTTAATTTTTCTTTGGTCTTATGTACGTTAAATAATGGTTTGGGAGTAATTACTTAGACCTAAACGAATTAACGTTTGCCCCGGTTATTTACATTTGGATATTTGGGTTTTCTGGGTTGAATGGGTTTTTCTTTTTTTTTAAAGTCATCTGTAGTTTTTAGATGAACTTCAACCCCTCTTAATGATTGGCTTTACTGGATACCAAACATTCACTCAAAGCAGATCTGCTCGTAAAGTTGGTGGAGTAGGCTTATATATAGAAAATAACAAAATTTCCCCACACATTAGAGATGAAAGTAGTGGTTGCGAAGCACTTATTATTGGACTGGAACATCAGAAAAGGTTTTATCTCGTTGGTGTTCTATATCGTCCTCCTGGCAAATGTGCCACTGCCTTTTATGAAAAACTAGAAACGGAATTCATAAAAAAATCGAATTTTGCGAGCTCATATTGATTTAAGAGAGAATCTAAAACCAATGTAGACATTTTAAGGTTCCATGTTCTGTAGAAAATGATTTTTGGGGAAATTTGGCCTTTTCATAAACCGCTAGTTTTTTATTTTTTCAGAAAAATCCTGTTGTCGATGCATCGGAAGTGGTATACGAACAGCCGCCATAGATATTTTCAATTTTTCCAAAATATTACAGACGGTCGATAGGTTGGTTCACTGCTTGATTGATTTGTGTTTTACGCCATATTGAAGATGTTTTCACATGTAGACATATCCATGGCAGGTTTAATAAGATAACGACACAAAGAATTACTCTGTATGATTACCTTGCAATTGACATTATTAAATGTGTGAGTTAATACCAATGACTGTGATTAACTTTTTTCATGCCTTTCCGTCTTTAAAAGATTGATTGATTAGTTGATGTTTTACTCCGAACCCGAGATTATTTCACTTATATGGCGGCGTTGTCAGGTTAAGTGGGGGAAGAAACCGAAAACCTCCGACCTCCGGCGAGTACCTGGCAACTCTTCCACATACGGCGACCGAGAGAAAAACCCACTCATAATTTTTTCATTTTTTATTTGGTCCGAGTGTGATTCGAACCCGCGCCGCGTCGATGGAAGGTCTATGTGGGATTGAGGGACGATCACTTTAACCCATTGGACAGCCGAGGCCCCGTTTTTACAAGAAGTATGATCTCTGCTCTCTATACATGGTTTATAACCTATAGGTCGTGGGTTTGAATCTCACTGAGTCTAAATACAAATTTAAACATTTTGTGAGTGAGGGTTTTCACTCAACCTGTTTGAGAGGTGCCAATTAGTAGGCTAGCCTAATCGTCTTAGGCCGGGGTTCATTCCCAGCTTACCTGACATTTTTTCTTTCTCTTCTTCTTGATATCTTTAAAGTGGCATGAGCTGCCAAAATGTTGATATTTTGACGTTAAAACAGAAAGTTGAAATTATTGCCTATTTTTTCTCAAAAACGTATAATTCAGAATCATTTTACTGCTTCTAGTCTCGAGGATGTACGATAAAGTATTGTTTTGAACTGACTTTGGCTTAGAATGAATGGATGGCCATACCGGTTATTTAAATTTTGTTTACTTTTCGAACACTATTTCGGTTCGTATAGGCCACATACTGTATGGAATTTCTTCATTTCAACGCCAATCATTTAGTTTTTTGATGGCCCTCAAAGCCTCTTACTGTCGTGTCGATCAGAAATTATGAAACAAGTTTGAATTCTGGCAGCTCATGCCACTTTAAATTCTTGTAAATAGTCTACATTTGTTTTATAATTCAATGTATTGTATATAAGTAGGCTACACAGCGCCAGTATGTGACAGTGTACTCTATATTATGACGTCTTATTAATTGACTGTGCTAGTTATTACCCGAATACGACCTTCGCGGCCGGGTAATATCAGCAGACGAATCAAATTCGTATAACCCGTAGGGCTGTATTAGCCGAGTTCAAGTCATATTGGCCGAGTTCAAGTCATATTGGCCGAGTTAGTTCAAGTCATATTGGCCGAGTTCAAGTCATATTGGCCGAGTTCACGGAGTGCGACTGAAAGACGCAATTAACATGTGACGTCCCAGAGTTTGGAAGAAGCAGACGGCAGATGTTGATATCAAAATGTCTATACCATAGCCCGTTGTACAAGCTCTTATTGACAGGATATTATAGTGGGAAGAAAAAACTACTGTAAGTGAATCCGATTGCCGTTTTAGGACAGCGGAAGAGGAAGAAACTTCTCTACGTCTTATTAATTGACTGTGTAAGTTATTACCTGAATACGACCTTCGCGGCCGGGTAATATCAGCAGACGAATCAAATTCGTATAACCCGTAGGGCTGTATTAGCCGAGTTCAAGTCATATTGGTCGAGTTCAAGTCATATTGGCCGAGTTCAAGTCATATTGGATGAGTTCACGGAGTGTGACTGAAAGACGCAATTAACATGTGACGTCCCACGTACAGTTTGGCAGAAGCAGACGGCAGATGTTGATATCAAAATGTCTATACCATAGCCCGTTGTAGAAGGTTTTATTGACAGGATATTATAGTGGGAAGAAAGAAACTACTGTAAATGAATCCGATTGCCGTTTTAGGACAGCGGAAGAGGAAGAAACTTCTCTACGTCTTATTAATTGACTGTGTAAGTTATTACCTGAATACGACCTTCGCGGCCGGGTAATATCAGCAGACGAATCAAATTCGTATAACCCGTAGGGCTGTATTAGCCGAGTTCAAGTCATATTGGCCGAGTTCAAGTTATATTGGCCGAGTTCAAGTCATATTGGCCGAGTTCAAGTCATATTGGCCGAGTTCACGGAGTGCGACTGAAAGACGCAATTAACATGTGACGTCCCAGAGTTTGGCAGAAGCAGACGGCAGATGTTGATATCAAAATGTCTATACCATAGCCCGTTGTAGAAGGTTTTATTGACAGGATATTATAGTGGGAAGAAAAAACTACTGTAAGTGAATCCGATTGCCGTTTTAGGACAGCGGAAGAGGAAGAAACGTCATTTTGTTTAGGGCATGGATTAAATGTTCAGTGGGCGACCTCCTGTTCAACTTGACAGCTTGCATTGAATTAACTTCTACAGTCTATTGACAAAAATATTATGGATCGAGTGTTTTCGTATTGCCTTGGTATTGGCCTTCGGGTAGTTGCATTGACCCTCGGCCTGCGGCCTCGGGCCAATACGGCCACCCTCCAGCCCCGTTCAGGTCGCGTTAAGATCCGATCCGATCGTCGTAAGCTCTATAGTCTGTAGTGAATCTGCGATCAATCAGTCGGAGAACGTTTTTCGACATGAGCGGCCTTAGGACTCTTCAGATCGGTCTCAGACTGACCAGTCTTACGATCGTAAGGATAGAAACATGTTCTATTTTCTCCCGATCAATCTTAAGGTCACAGCCAATCAGCGACCTATACTTCATCACGTGATCATTTTTTTCTCGGCGTTTCGAAGATGTTGTATTGTTACGTCATTCCTAGAGGCGTGCCAGTCTGCAGAATATAGTGACGAAATTCCCTTCCGATCAACTGATCGCGTCGACCTGAGCGAACTTAAAGACTGATCAGTCGGTAATTGTTTGGCTGAACGATAAACCAGTCTCAGTCGACATGAACGCTCTTAAGATTCAATCTCAGACAATCGGATCGGATCTTAACTCGACCTGAGCCGGGCTTTAGGCCAATACCAAGGCAATACGAAAACACTCGATTAATAACATATAATATATCGGATTCCCCCTGTGGGAATACTCTGTCTTTCAGGTGCAATTGAGCGATTACGTCTTCTCTTGTTATCCATAAGTAATTCTTCACCTTATCCTCAACGTCTTCTCGTGTCCAGCTGCATCGTCAAAAACCACGGTTAAAACTTAAGCTTGCGCTGGCGAAGGTGAGCTTGTTGAGAATTTAACCCTGGGTATCCGAGGATGGTCCAGCTGTTGTTAGCTTAAATTAGGAAAGGTATAGCGCATCACCTGGCGCAGTATATCCTAAGCAATGTCTTTATTTCCATAAACTTTGAAAAAAATAACTTGACGTTTGTTCGGTAACCCGTTTTAATAGAAAGCGATTTCTAGACATCTGTGCATTATAAAAATCAATAAACATGTTTAGAAAATAATGGTTGGGGGTTTCCTACGGCCAAAGAGCCTAGTTTCTCTCCCACTAAACCTGGCGCTGTCATATATACGTGAAATAGTCTTGAATGTGTCGAAAAAAATCAATCAATCGATATTTGGTTATAACATGTAGGGCTTACATTACGGAAGCCTGGAATGGCCATTATAAAATAAGAATAAACCAATGCTATATGTCGTAATATCGATTAAGTAAGTATGTGTATGAAGTTAGCTCCCGGTTTCGGATTTCCGATCCGTTCTGGATTCAAACTCTATACGCCTACTGTCTCCCCATTGGCTCTTTATTCGTTCTTGATTCAAACTCTATACGCCTACTGTCTCCCCATTGGCTCTTTATTCGTTCTTGATTCAAACTCTATACGCCTACTGTCTCCCCATTGGCTCTTTATTCGTTCCTTATTGGAAAAAAGAAACGTAATTTCTAGCATTATAATACATACATATTTACCAAACTCAGTATATGTGCACCCCCAGACAACTTCGCACACATAAAGTAGGTAACGAGATTTTTAGTGCCAAGATTTTAGTAATGGGCTCACCTTTAATCAGAAACTAGAAAGATATTTTTTTCGTTTTTCAATTTAGTTAAATCAGCTAATTTCCATTCTTTTTTCTCTAACAAATAAAACCTTAAAACCACGTGGGATTTCTGAGTCCTGTCATTACATTTAATAGGTGTTGACAGACAAATTTACGTAATTGTTCACTGCTTCAGACAGAAAGAATACACTTAAAACTTGTTGCTCAGTTCAGGAACTTTACTAACAGGTAATCAAAAACATAGCAAGAACAACAACAACAACACAGAAGAGTGAGTCATTATAAAACAAGGATCGGGAAATGAAACGACGTCATGATATTAACCCTATATCAACATCCCCCTTTCTTTAACGAAATCGCAAACAATAACAAAACAAGAGTGTCAATGAAAATACGAACACTAGAAAGATGAAGAGTCTACAAAACGTTAAACTATTTGGAAAAGTTAAAAAACTGTCAAATCCAGGTAAGAGCGGATCGAATTCTTTGTAATCATCAATAGGAACAGTTATGGGCAAACGTAATCCTTCATCAAGGATGGCTTCTTCAGTAGTCTCTGGAGTCTAATTCTAACACTGGTTTTATGAGCTGGTACTTCATCTGTGATTTGATCATTCGATGAGTGTGGAATATCGTTGTCAGGTATGTCAATTCCAGTACTCATTGTATTGGCACTTTGCTCCAGGGAAAGTTGATTACTGTTTGGCAACCTTGTGCTTGGATGGGTTTCAGTGTATCCTAGCCGAATGTGGACACGGTTGCGTCTGTACAATAGGTCACTGTCAGATAGTATGATATATGCCCTTTCGTTCAGCCGCTCGTTAATGGTGCCTTTGTACCATCCTGACTTGTTAGGATGTTGAAACATAACATTGTCTCCTTGATGTAATAAAGGCTTGTCTCGTGCTGTTCTGTCGTACCATCTTTTTACTGTTTCTTTCCGTTTCCCTCTTTTAGTTTCAGCGTAAGTATCTCGTGGTGTAGATTTCGGTCTGGTAGGAATCAGGGTTCGTGTCGGGTGACCAAATAAAAGTTCAGAAGGACTTCGGCCTGTCGCTATCCGGGGTGTATTTCTGAGCTCTAGAAGGGCTAAATATTGGTCAGTTTTGTCCTTCACGCATTTTTTCATTAGAGTTTTAACAACTTTAACTGCGGCCTCTGCTTTTCCGTTAGCTTGTTGGTGACCAGGCGAGGAGAATTCATGCTGAATTCCCCAAGTTTGTACAACCTGTTCGGATTCTTTCGCAGTACGCAGTAAACTGGGGACCGTCATCTGATGTGATACATTTCGGTATTCCATAGCGAGAAAAATGTTTCTTTAAACACATTATCACATGATTACTAGTGGTATGCCTCAGCTTGTCGACTTCGATAAATCCTGAGTAACAATCCACCGTAACCAGATAATGCTCATCTTTGAATTGAAATAAATCCAATCCGACCTTTTCAAATGGTTGATTACCTTCGTTTGGTTGTCTCAAAGTCTCCATTTGGTTATTTGGCTTCAGTTCTTGACAAATATCACACGAGTCCGAAACTTGTTTAATATCATGTGACATACCGATCCAAAATATGGCGTTTCTGGCCCTCCGCATCATGCTATCATGTCCTATGTGGGCACTGGGTAAACTGTTTGTCATTACCTTTCGTAGGCTACAAGGGATTACTATTCGTTCACCTTTGAGCACTATCCCGTCTTGATGACTTAACGTGTCTCTGATGTTAAAATATGGCTTGATTTCTGGTGGCAGGTCGGCCTTTACAGCAGGCCACCCAGATTGAATCACTAACAGTAACTTTTGTAAAGAAGCGTCTTTCTTGGTTGCTTCTTTCACCTCTTGAAGTTGCTTGTCAGGGACATCCTGCAAAGCGGCAATGCTCATACGTACGTCTTCACCCACGTAGGCTCTGTTGAGAGTGTCGGCAATGGCGAGATTGTTTCCTTTTTTGTAACAAAACTAAACATCATATCTGTACAGTCTCATCATTAATACCTGTAGTCGTTTATGTGCTTGGCTCAGTGGTTTCTTGAGTATAAACTTCAGGGGTTTGTGATCATTATGGACAGTTACTTTTCTGCCAAAAGTGTATTGATCAAAACGTTCGAGACCAAATACAACTGCCAACGCCTCTTTCTCTATATGGGCCCAGTTTCTTTCTGAACTGGTAAGGGCTCTAGAGGCGTATTCAATAGGTCTGCCATTTTGAAGTAGGACAGCACCCATACCGTCTTAACTACTGTCGACTTGTAGCACTAGTTCCTTGTCAGGATCAAAATAGGCTAGAATTGGTGCTTCAGTCAATTTCTGCTTGACTTCTGTAAATGACCTTTCACACTCTTTTGTCCATTTCCACTCAGCACCTTTTCTTGTAAGAAGTCTTAGAGGTTCAAGATCGTCAGCTAATTTCGGTAAAAACTTAGCCATGTATTGAACCATACCACAGAAACGTTTGATTCGATGAATATCAGTGGGAGGAGGCATTTCACTGACAGCCTTTATCTTAGCTGGGTCAGCTCGTACCCCTTGTTGTGAGATAATATGTCCCATGAACGTGACCTCACTTTGTTGAATTATTGGTTTCTTGTAGACGTACAAATTAGTTGGAACCAAAATCAGATTTTTCTACTTCTAGCTTAGGCTGCATGTTTCTGGTGTTTACAATGTTTCTAACTTAGAATATGCAGTCCCTTCAATTGCTAAACTATGTTGATTCCATGCGACTATTTGAAAAAAAAGAATTCCTCGTTAGGCTGTCACGTGATGGCTAACCGCACACTGTAAGAAAGTTAACTCGTATCGCTATATGGAAAATTTAGGCCGTCAACTGGTCTTGTTATAGATATAGAATATTTTTGTATTAGTTAGTGTTATACCTCCACTACTCATTTATGTAGATATACCAGGCCCCAATCCTGAGATCTAAGCTGTTAACATATTGGGGCATCTATATGAGCAGAATTTCGTGCAGGTTTGCGTCTACAAATGGTCTGAATGAAGGCCACTGTGCTCAAGGTAGAAAGGTGCATAAATACTCTAATTTGGAAAGTTCGAAGAAACTGTATAGACACAGAGGGTGGTTCAAAACACACATGCCACCTATACCAGGTTTAAAATGACTCCAATAGACTATACTATACATAGTGTATATGTTCAAACATTCGGGCAATATCATTAGTTATTAATTGACTTTCAATGTTATTGGCAAAATACGGAGAAACTGTCACACTCATACAGGGCTTACCAGGGCCAATACGAACAAACTAGACTAATACGAACAAACAAGGCCAATACGGGCTGGACCAATACGAGATCAAACATGGCGACCGTTTCATTGCTATCACTTCAAAATCCGAACGCCATTTTTCTTGAAATCATCAACAGAAAAAAAGAAAATAGCCAATGTACAGTTAAAGAAACACAAATATTCCGTCTATTTCATTCAATAAATTAAAAATCGCATTAATAATAATTTGTAAAAATAAAGAAATATGTTCCTATGTTTTATGTACAAAAGGGGGACAACTCTTGGTACACTACACCTAGATTTGTTTAAAGAAATGTAAAATAATAGTCAGCTTTCTTTGCGAATGTGTCTATTGAAATACTATTATTTTTAAATTATATAAATATTTTATGAAAAAAAAACAAAAAAACATTGAAAGCCAATTAATAAAATTTTCATTAATCAGGATATTCCCTATTGGCATTGTCACAGGTCCTCGGACAGCCGTATTAGCCCTCGGCCTACGGCCTTGGACCAATACGACTATCCTCGGACCTGCAACAATGCCAATAGGGAATATCCTGATTAATGACATCATATTACAGGGTTTATTCAAGGGGATACGGAAAGGTCACTGAACGGAATATTGGGCGAGGCGCTAACCGAGTTCAATATACGGATGAGAGGCTACAAGTCGACTTTCCACCAAAATGTAGGCTACATATATATACAGAGTAATATCACAAATTCCCTGCTGCTATTCTTTTCTGTGGGACAGTCAGTTGAACAAACAGCTGAGAATATAGCACACGCGCAGCTACAATGAGAGGGGGGGGGGGGGGGGCAACTGTCCCAGTACAACAGGTGAGGGTCCAGGTGCCGTCTAGGCTCCGGAAGTTCTGAAACAGGAGAATGCCATACATGCGTTCTGGGCCATTCTTAAGGCCCCACAGGTGAAATTTGATGTAAAGATTTTTGACTTGTAAACTTGGAAATCTACTCACTTTGGAAGAAAAAAATCTATTAAGGCCATCGTACGGAGCCGTAAAAGTGACACTGTTTTTTTTTTTTTTTAATTTGTTTTCCGATTGCGTTTTAAAATTATCTTGTTCCCTCAAAATAATATCTTGGTCCCTCAAGATAATATCTTGGTCCCTCAAGATAATATCTTGGTCCCTCAAAATAATATCTTGGTCCCTCAAGATAATATCTTGTTCCCTCAAAATAATATCTTGTTCCCTCAAAATAATATCTTGTTCCCTCAAAATAATATCTTGGTCCCTCAAAATAATATCTTGTTCCCTCAAAATAACATCTTGGTCCCTCAAAATAATATCTTGTTCCCTCAAAATAATATCTTGGTCCCTCAAGATAATCAACCAATGATATTTCACCAGTTGGTTACCGGAAGTCAAAAGCAATATGGCTGCCACCAAGGTTCGCAACGACCTGATAGCTGAATATTTTCATGCCAGATATAGTGTGAGGGATATCGCTTTTATTTTGTGGCACGAGCATGGCATTTTGCTGTCAGAGAGACAGATAGGCCTAAAACGAGTCATTAAAACGCGAGGAATATCTCGAAAACAGTACAGTCGACCACTCGATGTGGTTGATTTTGTTCAAGGTGAAATGAGATTGAGAAGAGCAGGAAAACTAACAGGTTACAGAATGATGTATTTTAAATGTTTAGAAGCTGGTTTATCAGTAAGAATGGAAGACCTCAGACATGTGCTCCGAACTCTAGATCCCACAGGAGTAGAAATAAGACTATCGGGCCGTTTACAGCGGAGAAACTATTTGGGCAAAGGACCTAACTTTATATGGAGCATAGATGGCTATAATAAATTAAAACCGTTCGTTTTATGCATTCATGGATGCATATGTGGTTTCTCACGACAGATTATGTGGTTAAATGTTTACTCCACCAATAACAACCCGCGGGTAATTTGGGGCTACTTCATAGCTGTTCTAGAATCGCGAGAGGAGATTTTGGCACTGAAAATGTTTATGTTCGTGATTGCCAACAGTTCCTGAGGCGACACCACACTGACGACCAAGCATCGATGCCTTACATTGATGGAGCCAGTACGGCAAACCAACGAATAGAGGGCTGGTGGAGTTACCTCCGTAAAACTGAAGCTAATTTTTGGATAGAGCATTTCAGAATTCTGCAAGACAGAGGCGATTTTGATGGAGGTTTTTTGGATAAAAATTTGATTCGTTTCTGCTTCATGGCTTTGCTTCAGGTAATTATTATATAGGCCTACTACTACTACTCAGTACTAGTACTATAATGCTTAAATTACATTTAATTTACCGCTAAAGAAACTATAAGTTTACATTGTACATGTACATAGACTAGTTGCTAAAAGTCGCGTTCACACGAGTTGTATCGACTAGTCGAAATCGAATTAGTCGAAGGGTGTGAACGGTACATTTTAGTCGAATTCAACTACTAGTAGAAATCAAGTCGATTGAAATCGAACGTGCTCTATTTCTTTTGACGAGTAGCAAACACTCAGCCAATCAAATCTAAGAATGTTTGGAAAAAGAGTTATCTCCCCTTTGTTTATATCTCGCGCACACAAACCTTTGGAAAAACACTGTGCGACGGTGCAAAGTATTTTATTTTGCTGTGGCCAGAATACTTTGTAGAACCTAAAACATTCTTATTATTGAAGGAAATATATCATCCTTTTTTAAAATAACCAAACTAGAGAAGCAATGTGTGTTTATTTCTCGTGAAGTTAGTTGAATTCTACTTGTAGTTGTATATCTATGTAGGCCTACAGCCCTGGAGATTTTTACCTTCGATCGTAGTTTTATCGACCCAAGTCGACGAGTCGATACAACTAATCGCATTGTGTGAACGCGCCTTAATCTGTAACTCTATGGCGAAAGTAAGGGCTGATGTGTGTGTAAGTGTGAGGGGGGAGGGGTGGTAGTTGCAAATATGTAACTCTCTGACCAAAGTACGGACTGGTGGAGGACCAGAGAACTGCAATGCATTGCAGGCGGGCTCTACTGGTAGGCCTATATGTAACTAGACAGAACCATCTCATTATTTTTATATTTCCCCCAAACACAAGTTGAAATAACTGCTGAAACTCTCCACCATGACACGAAAGCTCTTTAATTTGCCGGCCACACCCCAAAAATTGGATCAAAAAGCTCACCCGTGCACATAATATCCATGTTAAATCCCATAAATCCCACTTGTTACAGATTAAGGCGCGTTCACTCGATGCGATTACTTGTATCGACTCGTCGACTTCGATGGGTCGATAAAACTACGATCGAAGGTAAATCACACTCCTCTCTAGAATCTGTCCTACCGTTTCCGCATCAGCGGTTCCCCATCAGCCCTTATGCCTTCTTTGGCAAGATATTTACATATTTGCAACTGGGAGGGTGGGGGAGGGGCAGAGAGTTGCATTACATTACGGACTGCCCCCCCCCCCCCTCCCACACACACACACGCACACACACGCACGCGCACGCAATCAGCGCTTACTCCAATGGCCATGGAGTTACATATTATTAAATAACATGAAGGCCACCATATTCAGCAGAACCTGTACATTACAGAATGTACCACACACTTGTGCCTTAGTTACCCTCTTAAGGGGTGTTTGGTTGCTGTGATTATTAAAATTAAATCACATTACAAGGCATTATTATTGTTTGTTAAGTCATTTTTTCTGTCTGTTTGTTTTAGAATGAACTAGATAATGTCTTGGAAGTGTGGAACACTCGCACCATCCGACCTTCTCGTAACCATCACGTCCCTAGTGGTTGACCCACACACATGTATCGAATGCGAAGTCTTTGGGGAGTGGCAGATAAACTGTGTAGAGTCTCCCTATGTGACACCCGCCTGTGTTTAGAAGGTTGTCTTTCCCGCTCTCTGGAACCTTGTGAAAAAGACGTGTTTGATGTTTGGGTAGAAATTGTGAGAAGAGACGTCTTGGGACCACCTACAAGTGTTGTTGAAGCTACTAGATTATATCTACACCTAAAATATGAAATTATGAACATGCTGTGACTGAAGCTTACATTACTTTGGACTACGTATTTTGCAAGAATGAAGCGTTTCTGGCGAGAAAAAACTTTTTCTTTAACAGTGTAAGCCTAATTTAACTATAAATGATATAACAACAACATTTTCAGTCATTCCTAAACCTTTTATTTATGCTAAGAATTGTAACAAATAACCAATGATAATCTTTTTTTATAACTAGTGAGACTAAGTTAATAGTAGAATATGCTAGAAGAAATATTTATTGTCTGTCTTATTTAATTAGTGACACGGTTGAATGCTGATTAAAAATCTGTTTTATGGTGAACAATTTTGTTTGTACACTTCACGCAATTTAACAAACTATTGACACAAAGATTGACATATGATTGAAATTTCAGTTTGATACTCGCAAAAGAAACGATCTGACAGAGTTTTTTTATATTTGCCCATGTTATCTGCATTGGGATTTGTTTTCAGTCCGGAGTACCAATATATCAAGTAACTTTAAAATCTCGTCCGAGAGATATAAGGTCTATGGGTAGGGTAAATTATTCATCGTACCAGGTCGATGACATTGTTAGGCAGGACCGCGGTCAGGATGTGCCATATAAGGAGATATAATGTTCAGGTCCCGCCCCAAGCAGAAACGAATCAAATTTTTATCCAAAAAACCTCCATCAAAATCGCCTCTGTCTTGTAGAATTCTGAAATGCTCTATCCAAAAATTAGCTTCAGTTTTACGGAGGTAACTCCACCAGCCCTCTATTCGTTGGTTTGCCGTACTGGCTCCATCAATGTAAGGCATCGATGCTTGGTCGTCAGTGTGGTGTCGCCTCAGGAACTGTTGGCAATCACGAACATAAACATTTTCAGTGCCAAAATCTCCTCTCACGATTCTAGAACAGCTATGAAGTAGCCCCAAATTACCCGCGGGTTGTTATTGGTGGAGTAAACATTTAAGTCTTACTTACTTAATTCTTACTGATAAACCAGCTTCTTAACATTTAAAATACATCATTCTGTAACCTGTTAGTTTTCCTGCTCTTCTCATTTCACCTTGAACAAAATCAACCACATCGATAGGTCGACTGTACTGTTTTTGAGATATTCCTCGCGTTTTAATGACTCGTTTTAGGCCTATCTGTCTCTCTGACAGCAAAATGCCATGCTCGTGCCACAAAACAAAAGCGATATCCCTCACACTATATCTGGCATGAAAATATTCAGCTATCAGGTCGTTGCGAACCTTGGTGGCAGCCATATTGCTTTTGACTTCCGGTAACCAACTGGTGAAATATCATTGGTTGATTATCTTGAGGGACCAGGATATTATTTTGAGGGAACAAGATATTATTTTGAGGGAACAAGATAATATCTTGAGGGACCAAGATGTTATTTTGAGGGAACAAGATATTATTTTGAGGGACCAAGATATTATTTTGAGGGACCAAGATATTATTTTGAGGGACCAAGATATTATTTTGAGGGACCAAGATATTATTTTGAGGGAACAAGAAATTATCTTGAGGGACCAAGATATTATTTTGAGGGAACAAGATAATTTTAAAACGCAATCGGAAAACAAATTAAAAAAAAAGAAAAACCATGTCACTTTTACGGCTCCGTACCATCGCGCTGGCTATTTTAGGGATCTGTAACAACTGACGTAGTAGATAAAGTACGCACCCAAAAAACTTTCAAGGCTTTCAGAGAATAGGTATACTCTCCCTCAGTATCGTAGCCGGGGATCTGCCGACAGGCGGGCCACTATGACAGCACATACACGCGAGAGTCCAGGGGCATGTAGGCCCCGGCAACCCCCAGGTTCAAGATTGCCGGCGATGAGTTCCATGCCATTTCTGGCATTGAAAAGGTGACATTTCAAAAAGAAATTGTCAAATTTACAGTCGCAAATATCGAGATAAGGCGATCGCCTAACAAAATAATCTCACAGCAAGGCAGTTTGAGTTGTTGGGCGTAGTTGGGGGGAAAGTTTGATTACGTGGGAGACAAAATCACGCAAAGGACCAGGGGCTGCCTAAACCCGGAGAGCTCGCGGGTACTAAATCGCCGACATCTGTCTTAGCCATTTCTGGCATATAAAGATATAGATTTTTCTCAGGAATTTTACTGAAACAGAGAGTAGCAAACAGTGCGATCAGACGATCGACTATCACAAAAAACAACCCAACATCAAAACAGATTGAGTGCTGGGGAGAGGTTTTGTTCTTTAAAAATTATGTGTTTCTAAACCCCAGTTTTCAACTGTTTCTGCCCGTTAATCACTTAGCTGCCCTTTCACTATCGTGTTTGAAACCTCCATAATTATTGTATAGGCCAATTATTGGGGGGGGGGGGGGGGGGTAAAAATAGGCCTGGCCCCCCTACTTTGATTATTGAGGGGACCAGCTAGGCCCCCGCTGTTCCACCGCCCCTTAATCTGGAAACCCCATCTTTATGTAAACAAGAGTAGAATATAGCACACATATGTTACTTCGTTTCGCTGGTTCCGTCCATGTCCCTTTAAGGCATTGGGGAAAATTTAACAACTTCTTAATCAACAAACAATTATAGGCCTACACATCATGATGATGATGGCCTATCTGTCAGAAAATGTCTTACATCATCATCGCAGATATTTCGGACTAGTGACCCATGGGTTTGACGTAGGCCTACCTTTTGTTAATAATATGAGGGCATTTTTTTCCTCGACGTCCCTTGCGCGTTCAACAGACAGGTCAAAAAATTGTTTGAGGCTTCCAGTAAGATTTTATTTAATCCCTTCCACGGTTCGGTATAACAAACCCAAAATAATAAGAAATACCTCAGTTCAAAGGGCGATAACTTTCGCATTTGTTTTGTCAAATATATCCCATAATGCTCAATGGAAGGCTCACCGGAAGTATATTTATTGCTTGTCATGCTGGATATAAATTTGTCTGTGTAACGCCGTACTGAAGTTTCCATTCTTTGCTGGACGCATTGCTTTAGGTAACTTATCTTATCATCTCATCGAATTAAGCTTTCTTTCTTAAACCTATTCGCCTTTTCACCAGAGATAGAACGTAGCATGTTAATAAGTTCTCTTTTGAGTTTTATTTGTCGCTGTCAGTTTTCAACAACAACAGTGTTCAACAACAACAAAACACTTGTTTTTGTTGCTGCCACAACATTAAAAAATTTTTTTTTAAATCTTTGTCACTTACGTCTGATTCGTGTAGGGATGGCTACATCCTTCCCTCTTCCTGACCGGCAAATAAGTAACACTGGAAAGTGACACATGAGTGCGGCTACCTTCCCTTCTGGCAGTAGGCATGTCAATGACGTCATCAATATCACCAATTTTGACATAACTTGCAAAAGAGTAGCGTATTTTATAAAGCTTGAAACATGACAATAAAAGAATAATAACTCCCGGAATGAACATAAAAAAGAATGGCCTTTCTATTTGAAACGAAATACGAAGACATAAGCTACTTTCTCACTTGGTAAATCGCAGCGTCAAGCCTTTCACGAGAGCGAAATTTGCGTCTTTCACCACTGACGGCCATGTTTGGAACCATGTGCTGAGCTGTGATCCCGGTCTGTCACGTGCTTTTTAGCGGACTTTTTCAAAAAAGTAAAACGTGATGGAAGCAAAATTTTAATACTGTTGAATTTGCGCTGATAAAATTTTATATTCTATTATATAGTCTTGATATTTTTTTTAAGCTGTCGTGGACGGTGAAAAGAATTAATTTTTGTCAAAAATTATCCGAAGTCCAAAATTTCGTCAAAAGCATTTTATTTAAATCTGCATCTATTTTTAGAAATATTGATATCAAATTCCACGCGCTCTGTTATTTTCATCACGTTTTAATTTGATTGTCAAAATCTGTATCAAAGCGAGGCTGGTTGACAGTTTGTTGTTAGTATCACTACATGACGGATCACACCAGCCAGATGAGCTTTGATAAACGTGAATTATAGGCAAATGGAGAGATCGATCGTAAAATTGACGATCTGATTGTGCCAGGTGGGTGTAAATATATATCTCTATTTATTAACCGGTCTGCATATGTTAGAATTTCGTAGATATTTAGTTTTTACACTTTCGCGGAACGATAAGGTCATGACCTCAAACTTGCTAAAGTATTGATGAGGAGGCTTCCATCGGTTAAAATCGGCTACCGGTACAAAGAAATTGTTCCCGGTATATCACAAGTTAGGCTATGTTGGGTAAATATATTTATGAATAGCTTTTCCATAGTGATCGAGTAAACAGTGAATGAAAAATACCTCGGGTAAAGTTAAATTATACTAGAATTCATAGTTGATTCAGATTTCATCTTAAAGAAAATTATAATTTAACTGCAGCGGAAATTTAACATTAGTCGTTACAATTGGGCATCTTTGTCCATTTCAAATAGCAATACCTGACGTTCGAAAAAGTTAGACTCACTCGATATTTTAATAATATTGGTAGGGTCACAAAACGCACGCTGGATTTGCCTGAACTTTTCCAAAGACGGAAATGTATGTGGCACTGACGGAGATAATGATGATAATATGAAAAAGACGCTCCATTGTCCTAACGGGAAAGCTTCCCTAATGTTGTAATGATGTAAGCAGGGGCCTATATATCGTAAATCTTTTCCTTCATAATAAATCAAGGAATTTTGAGGAAAAAAAAAATAAATGGTGGGAAACAGATTACATGCAGATCCATATGTGTTCAGCTGAAGTCTAGATTGCTTTCTGGAATTGATATTCTAGCCAGGCCTACAAGTGTTTCACAGAGATTTTTATTTTTATTTTCTAGTATCAGTGAGTAAATTTAAAGACATAAGATTAGACTCATACAATGTACCTTACTTGAGATATAATATGTAGAAGATAATATAGCATAGTTCTTGATCATTTGTTGTTATTCTAACTCAAATAGTTTCCATGAGATGGAATCCTACTGGAAAAATGTATACAGGTAATATTAGGTTTTAAACAATTACTTGAATAAAAGTAAATGTTTTTTGGGGCAAAATAAATGTGATAGACAAGAGTATGCCTAAGTACATTGTTACTTGCCAAAACAATTTGGCATCAAACCAGGGAGGGTCTCAGTAGAGAACCCCATCCTTGGCCTACATTTTACCTGACAGTGACATGTATCAATCAGTTATAGTCCAGGTAAGTGGGTCAAGAAAAACCATGTGTCCCTGAAGTCACTGGACAGCCATGTTGTCCCATGAGCTACAATCTTTTGTTCACTGACCAAGTTTGTTGGTGGGATTGTGAGTAAAGTATGTTGAGCTGGGTGCCATCATTTGTTGCAGGTGAAGCTGAGACAATATATTTTATTTATTTCACTGTTTGAGGTATTTTTAGGTCATATTTTGTAGTATTTTCATACATTTTACCAACAGGCCTGCTGCAGTAGTACTCACTTTTGTCTTAAAAAAAAACTGAAATTTAGAACCATCAAAGTTGGTTTTTCAGACTTACACACACAATGGGACCGTATTATTTTGTATATTTGATTTACAGGTGGGTTTTTATATTCTGGTCATACTTAAATACTGGTATGTTCTTGTTTCACAAACCACTTGACATGCCTACTGGCAGTAAAGATTTAATCATTACAGTCACTCACACTAAATCGGGACACTTTTCTATTTTTCATCGCAGGATTCAAAATACAAAAATCGTCTTAAAAAATTTGACTATTTCCCCTAAAACGGGACAACCCTTCCTAAATCGGGACACGGAATTTCATCCACAAAAGTTACGGTTTATGACTAAATAAAAATTCTTTTTTGCAACTAAGAATATTTGCATGAAACCGTAAACATTTTCTAATTCATCTAAGAAAGAAATCACTAATAAATTTGAAAAAGTTAGCTTGATCTGCCTCAAAACACTGGGTCTTGTATTTAGCGATTGCATATTTCCAATCACTGCAGAATGCGCCATTTTACGGCAGTGTCGTATGTTGTAAAGTGGTTGTCCCGATTTAGGATAAAATCCTAGTATTATTCGTAAATGGCACATGTCTTGGCAGATAAAAGATTAGTTATGCAATATCTGAAGAAATTCAAGACAAGTTTAGGAAGCTGACAAGTTTTTACGCGCTTCAAAGCTTACAGACGATAAATCACGTGATCCGACTGCATAACCACTATTTACAACGCAAAATGTTTTAAATTTTTGAAGATGAAAGTCGAGTGTTACAGCAACAAACAGTTGATTAGTAAATACAATAAAATGCTGTAAAAATAAAGTAGAAGTCGTAACTGTCCCGATTTAGGGTTGTCCTGATTTAGGACGAGTGACTGTAGTATGTTTTAAAGCCAGGTATCATAACTTAAGTACAATCAATGCACCCCACGGATTGGTGGGTAACGTTTGCACGTACATATTGTTGACATTAGAATTTCCAAATGATACAAAAAGTTGATAACAGAGCTTAGATAAGTAGGCCTATAAGAATTTCTATTTTTCTCAATACCCAGTGTAGGCCTACTGTATAAAATAGATTTGTGTACATACATACGTGATACATATTAAATTGCTTTAATTTCAGACAACAAAAATGGATAGATTGTTGAGACTAGGTGGTGGAATGCCAGGCCTTGGACAAGTAAGTTTCTCTTTCTTTGGTAAATAATTTTGTATGTCAGAGCTAACTTTGTTATACACTTTAACCACTATTAGCTTCTTATCCATAGAATGAGTGTGTAAGTTTCGGTGACGAGACGAAGTAAGATTTTTGTTAGCATTTCAATCGTGTCAATACTATTTATGAACACTAACACACACAGGCAAATATTGGCATTTATGTTCCGAACTTCTGAAACTGAGGCCCGTTACCAGCGGAAGGTCGTGGGTTTCCTCCGGGCACAGAGCCCGGTTTCCTCCCACAATAAAACTGGCAACGCCGCCATATAAGTGAAATAATCTTGAGCGCGGCGTAAAACACCAAACAATCAATCAATCTGAAACTGAGCAGCAGGTTTGAATGATAAATGCTCTCCCACGGCATCACCATTACCAGGAAATTTGTGGAATCCTCCGCATAATTGCAATCTGTGTTCTCTTCATAGCAAAGACATTTTTAATCAATCAACCGGTTTTCTCCATGCCCATCAGGGGAAACTATAAAGTGATAGGTCATGTCTTTAATCAACATACATGTAAACTCATTTTTTTATAAAAATATTACTGTTTTTAGAGTGCTCCACCCTCTGATGCCCCTGTAGTGGACACAGCTGAACAAGTCTACATCTCGTCACTGGCTTTGTTGAAAGTAAGTTTGATTTTTTTCATAAGCATGGATTAGTTCATGTTTTATGCGATAATGCTGCACCCAAGAATGTTTCACTTATACGTCACTTATGCTGCGGCATCGATGGAAGGCCTGTGTCGGATGAGTAGCAATCACTCTGCTGACTGAGCCACCGAGGGCCCTAGCAATAAGGAAAGAACAAAATTACATGTAAACAGACAACTAATCAAAATGTTGAGATTCCATAATAATTCCACTATTTATGTGTTCTATATTTTGTATTAATGGCTTTCTTTGATCAATTATTTTAGAAAGAGATTATTCTAACAATTTCTCAAGAATTTTATCTTTCTTTCCATCTTTCAATTTTAACCAGACTTTTAAAGCCCTCCCAATTTACTGACTTTGTGAATCAAAATAAATTCACAGCCAAAATATAAATTGCCTCAGACAATTTTGACCTATCACTTTCATCTTATGCATGTGGAAGAGTTGTCAGGTACTCTCCGAACGTTAGGGGTTTCCTCCGGGCAACGAGCCCGGTTTTCTACTCCACTAAACCTGGCAACGCCGCCATTTAATTGAAATAATCTTGTGTGCGGCCTAAAACATCAATCAATTATTTTATGCAAAAAAAAAACACGATATTCTGTTTGTTTTTGTATTTCAAAATCTGAATTGCCAGAACTGCCTTCACTAAGTATAACTGCTGACTTGTGATTTGTTTTGCAGATGTTGAAGCATGGTAGAGCTGGAGTGCCCATGGAAGTGATGGGTTTGATGTTGGGAGAGTTTGTTGATGACTATACTGTCAGAGTTATTGATGTATTTGCCATGCCACAATCAGGAACCGTAAGTCATTATTACAAATGAATAGAGGATATTAACTGGTCTTGATGTTTATACCATAAATATTTCATCGAGTGGGATGCGAAAAGTGATATTTTCACGAGAGACAAAGCCACGAGTGAAAATGTGCATTTTAGCATCACACGAGATGAAATATTTATGGTATACACATCGAGACCAGTTAATTTTCTTTTTATTATATATCTAACAAGATGCATATTTTAAATTTGATTCGAAAACAACTACGTAACGAAAACAAAACTATGCAAAGGGTTTATAAATGTCTTAGCCACTGACCTATATACCGAGCTATATAGGTCAATGGTCCGAACTACCACGGTGCGCATGACAAAGTAGTTTGACAAAGAAATTTATTTAGTTAACTTATTAAAGAAAACTATTCTTAACACCCGAATCAGATTACTTATACTGTTTATTAGGATCAACAAAAAAAAAGATATGCACTCTTTCGTCGGTTTTTCGTTATTTTTCGCAAAGTCATTATTCAAGACGCGCGCATTTACACATAGCCAATCACGTGGAGTGACAGTGTCAAATTTGATCGAAGCGAGGAAAAATATGAAAATGCAAAAAAAAATACAATCACAGTTCAACTGAAATAGTTCGCACCGCACTTTCAAATGTATAAAGAGTATTAGATGACGGAAAGTGCTTGAGTGCAAAAAGAAAATGTAGGAAAAAAAATGCTTAATATTGGAGCACGGTCGAGAAAGATTGTGCTGCCTGTGGCTGTGGAGCGTCAAGTCAGACAGAGACATCAACGGGAAGGACGGCTTGGTAGGCCTGGCTTGCAGTGGTCAAAGTAGTTCCGGCAATCGAAAGTGATATCATCACTGTGATGATATCACAAAAATTGTTATCGTCACAGTGACGATATCAGTTGCTTTTTTCCCTCTGATATGATTTATATCATGTTAATACAGTGCGCGACATTAGCGGTGGACCGATAGCAAAATCTATCGTATATTCGGTCGGTCTATGGTAAAAAAAAAAAGTGGTGGACCAAATGTCTATGATACATTTTTGAAGTAGGTGAACGTGAAATTCATTAAGTTGGGCAAAGTTGACGGGAAAGTAAAGTTGTATTCATAATTTAAGCGCTTTGCGGCATCCCGATTTTACAATGGTGACGCCAAACAGCTTACATCCATAGGGGAACGCCTTTAGTGGGTCAGGGCTTGTCAGCAGTCTGAGAGGTGACGGCTCTGTCAGTAGCGACCGATAACGTCTCCACGCCTGTTGTGCAGGCAGTGACAAGCTTATGGACTTGTTGAATAGTACGTCATGTACAAGTTTCCCGGGACACGGCAGCACAGCGTTGTGCAAACTTCTCGCTTCAAAACTAAGTGTTTACACGCTGTTAGAATTTAATTGCTCAGAAATAAATGTTACAGGGTACAAGGAAAGTGAAACAAAGACAGTAAAGCTAAAGGGTCAAAGAATTTCATGTCAATTCGCGAGTCACGTATGTTTGGTAACCGGGTACTAAAACTAGTAAAAGTAAAGGAACTACGGCCGTACGGCGTACCGAAAGTGAGATTAATTTGACACCTTCAAACCTTCGCAGTTATTGTACGGTACCTAGTGAACAAAAAATTAACACTTCTAAAAGATAATATTTAAACAGCCTGTTGTGTATGCATAAATGACATTGACAAGCAAAATTCAAGTTCAACATTTGATAACCTTGACTTTTTAAACGGTACCGATAGTTTTAAAACATGTTTATGCTACATGATACATCATACATGTACATACTCTCTAAATACAACCGTGGAACTACGTACGTAGTAACAACCGCATCAATATGCAAATTAAAATTTTCTATTAGTTCACTTTAGGCTATACACAAATGTGAAAAAGCAACAGCTATTAAAATCATTCTCTTTATTAATGATAGTGATACCTTGAGGTGGCATGAGCTGCCAAAATGTTGATATTTTGACGTTGACACAGAATGTGGAAATTAATGGCTATTTGCCAAGACGTATAAATTTTGTTTACTTTTCGAACACGTTTTCGGTTTGTACAGGTCAGATACTGAGATACTGTAGTGTATATAGATTTTCTTCATTCCAACGCCAATCACTTAGTGTTTTGATGGCCCTCAAAGCCTCCTACTGTCGTGATGATCAGAAATTATGAAAAAAGTGTGAATTTTGGCAGCTCATGCCACTTTAAGTTTTGTCACCTTTAACCGTACAGTTATACCCTTGAGTGTTATGCTAAGCCCCAATTTACATAAATTTAGAAATGCCCATGGATGCAGACTTTGTAATAGCCTACTATAATTTATATTTTAAAAAGGGTCTCTTTCAAGTTATATTCTAGACTTTAATCGTTTAATCATTTTACAAATTTTCTTAGCTGACTATCAAATGAATAAACAATTTGAAACACTTGTCTGAAAATCAGGATATATTTCATGACAAAAAAGAATTATTTTAGACAAGAAGATTTTCCCTGTGCCCGTGTGTTATAGTGATCAGAAATATTAATAATTACATGTATATATAATACATATATACATCTAGTTTGGACCATGATGAATTGGGTTGGTCTATCATAATCTCCATCTTCATGGACCAAATGTCTACGGTGAATATTTCCCCAATGTCATGCACTGTTAATAGTTCTCTATATTTCATTGCCAGATATATAATAAAGAATTATATTTTTGATATTTCATAAGATATATATTTATTAGTTATGTTATACTCTTCCATAGGTACAGTAGGGCCTCGATGGCTCAATCAGTTTACACCTTTTACGTCTTTTTCTCGATACATTATTGAGTGATAGTCCCTCAGCCTGACACAGGCCTTCCATGAATGCGGTGCGGGTTCGAATCCCACTCAGACCAAATACAAATTTCTGAGTGGATGTTTTTACTAGATTGCCGTATGTGGAAGAGTTTTTAGGTACATGCCACTGGGTAAAAAGACTTTCCTCCCTCAGTATACCTGGCAATGCCACCATATTAGTGAGATAATCTTCTGCATAAGAGTTGCGGATGAAAAACATCAATAAATATATGGGTATTGTATAGGTAGGGCTATGGGGGAGCACAGTTGCAAGGACTCCAGTCTCTCTTACTGAGACAATTACCTGGAAATCCAGTGGTTGCAGCTTAGAATTCAACTCAGTCCAAAGAAAAATTGAAAAACATTACATTTCAATAATTCTTGGTATTTTCTATTCTTGTTATCCAGGGTGTTAGTGTGGAAGCAGTTGATCCTGTTTTTCAAGCCAAGATGTTAGACATGTTAAAACAAACTGGCAGGTTTGTCAATGTTGTAGTATTACGTGTACATTAATTTATTTATTTTTCAATTTTTATTCCATTTTTGCAAGAACATTAATGGTGGTCATGCCAAATGCTTTTACTATTGGCCTCCTGGGATCTGTTATGACCGTATTGACTGAATGATTGATTCATTGATGTTTACGCCGCACTTAAGATTATTTTACCTATATGGCTGTGTTGCCAGGTTTAGTGGGTGAGGAAACCGGGCTCATTGCCGGAGGAAATCCCGACCTTAGGCGAGTACCTGGCAACTCTTTCACATACGACGACCGAGTGAAAACTCTACTCAGAAGTTTTTCAATTTTTATTTGGTGTGAGTGTGTTTCCAAACCCGTGCCGCACCGATCGATTGATTGATTGTTTGGTGTTTTAAGCCGCGCTCAAGATTATTTCACGTATATGACGGCGTTGCCAGTTTTATTGTGGGAGGAAACCCACGACCTTCCGTTGATAACTGGCAACCATCCCACATAGGTCGTTCGAGTGAAAACCCAGTCAGAAAATTTTAGTGGGATTCGAACTTGCGACCCCACACCGATCGAAGGACTGAGGGACGATCACTCTAACCCTCTTGAAGGATTGATGTTTATGCTGTACTTACATTGCTTTCACTTATATGCGGTTAAATGGGGTCATCAATCTCTTTCGCGCAGGAAACCCTTTGGCTGGTACTGGGCACATTTTCCACAGGTTCAGTAATTCGCGGATCCATACAAACTTTCAACCTGCAAACCTCAATCCAATGTTTTATTTTTGGCTTCAGGCCTGAGATGGTAGTAGGCTGGTATCATTCCCATCCTGGCTTTGGCTGCTGGCTATCAGGAGTTGATATTAACACACAACAAAGTTTTGAGGCGCTGTCTGAGAGGGCCGTAGCTGTAGTCGTAGATCCCATTCAAAGTGTTAAAGGCAAGGTGAGTGGACACTATACATTAGTATTATCAGAGGCATCTTCTCCTGACATAACTTGGATTGGTGTTTTGGATTGATTGATGTTTTACAAATTTTTCAATTTTTATTTTGTCTGAGCGTGATTCGAATCTGCGCCGGACGTAACTTGGAAAGTAATGTTGAAGATATGCCATGACAGTTAGCCAGCACATGGGACTTAGGCGTGCTTGAATGTTTACAGAAACAGTCCGCTGGCATTTAAGTTAATGAGAAAGACCAGTTTCTGTCTACCCTTTGAGACCAAAGCGTGAATTCCAAGTCTTAAAGTTTACAAGCATATTTATTTTTGAACCATAACAAAAAAATCACCCACGGACAAACACAATCATAATTGAAGAGTGACACTTCTTCATTCAGCATATATCAGCGTTATTCTTTCCTTTCAATTATTTGTATTTAATTCCATGCTCTTTATTATGATCTCTTTTTTGAATGCAGGTAGTGATAGATGCTTTCCGTTTAATTAACCCTAACATGATGGTATTAGGACAAGAGCCCAGACAGACCACATCTAATCTGGGACATTTAAACAAACCCTCTATACAGGTAAGTGGGCACTAAAGACACGTAAACAGTTCTTGATATGAGGGAAAGGGCACTTGTAACCCCTAACCAATGGTAGCCTCTGTGGGGAAAGAAAGCAGTGGTACTCAAGCCTGTCTTCGATGGGTCTGTTAGCTGTAAATGACAGACAATGTTTTAGCAGCCTGTTAAAAGCCAATAAGGCCCTAAGTCCCACGAGATCACGCAAGACCAGCCTTGAGTGGGTATGACTTTCACCGCATGGCTGTCAGATTAGCGTAAGTGCCTATTGAGATCGACTGTCAGCCCATTGTGTTTTATGTGACCTCGATTTTGAGGAAACCTGAAAGGGGCTTATTAAGCTAAGTTTTGATCAATCACTTCCACAGCTACCTCCAAAAAGTATACAAATAAGGATGTCAGGTTCAAATCCCACTCTGTTTAAAAAAAAATTCTAAATTTCTGACAAGGTTACTTGATTGACTTTTTTAAATGGGGAGGGGGCGGGGGGCAGGGCAGGTACCAACAATAGACTGGAGAGCTCTCCCTTGAAGAAAAGGCTTTTTTTTCATCAATTAACCTTGCAACTCTATCATACATGTATATTCAAATGATTTTGAATTCAATGAGGAAATCTTTCAGCAAATTAAAGGATGTACCATGGGAAAACGTTTTAAATGTAGTCCTAAGTTTGCCTCTATATATTGAAATGAAATGATATTGACTGCATGGTTGAAATCAACTTATTTCGCTTTAATTTTTACTTGATAGTTTATACTACTGTTTTCTCGCTATTTTTTGGGATTACACTTTCTTTAAAAATGGCAGAAATTCCTCTACCGACTTTGGGTGAGACCCGAAACGGAATTCGAACCCGGGTCCCAGAGTATAGCACTTATCACCAGCACTTAATGCCGGCTGCCTTATCCATTCAGCCAACCGCGCCCCAAAAATAATGAGAATACTGTTATACTAACGTTCTAAGACACTAACTAATTTTTAACAAACTACTTTTGTTTTATTTCAGGCTCTTATCCATGGTCTCAATAGGCATTACTATTCTATAGCTATTAACTACAGGAAGAATGAGCTGGAACAAAAAGTAAGTTAAGGGTTTTCATTTTCTAGCTTTAAAATAGCCCAGACAGGAGTTTAGCTAACTAGATTAATTGATTGATCTCTCTCTGCCAGTGATAATGATCGCTATTAACTACAGGAAGAATGAACTGGAACAAAAAGTAAGTTAAGGGTTTTCTTTTTGTAGTTTTAAAATAGCCCAGACATGGGTTTAGCTAACTAGATTGATGTCCCTGTCAGTGATAATGTTGCCACGCAAACGCCCCAAAATGTAAACCACATTTAATCACAAAACCTCGGCTGTGTTGCTCAAAGTGTATCAGGCTTAATACAGGTCTAAATGACGTCGCGTAACAAAGACATTTAATTGTGACTTTACAGAAGTTAAACCGTTATTAAGCCTAATACACTTTTGAACAACCGGCACTTGATTCACTGATATTTGAAACGTCACAAAGCCACCACCCTGGGTTTAAACAACCGGCCCCTGATTCCCTGATATTTGAAACGTCACAAAGCCACCACTCTGGGTTTAAACAACCGGCCCCTGATTCCCTGATATTTGAAACGTCACAAAGCCACCACCCTGGGTTTAAACAACCGGCCCCTGATTCCCTGATATTTGAAACGTCACAAAGCCACCACTCTGGGTTTAAACAACCGGCCCCTGATTCCCTGATATTTGAAACGTCACAAAGCCACCACCCTGGGTTTGTCAGCATGTGATGCCGACAAGAGGTCAATTGCATACGGTACGAATTCTGCTAATTAAAGGACGAGCAATGTGAAGATAACAGATTATTAGACTGCTTTCTGCTATGTTTGGTCTAAAAGAACAACAATAGCGATTGCTCGATAGGATTATCGGTCGCTCCATGCAGGAGGTAAGACACCCAAACAAAAGTCTCAAACGTTAAGAGTGCTTTTCGTAATGTTTTGAGTATATGAATTAGCGGAATTCTTACCGTAGGTGTGTCCAATTTTCCTTCAGAATTTAGTTTCAAATTTCTCCTCTTTTCTCCGTACTCATTTCTGATATTTGACCAGGATTAGGGAGAATTCTATCCTCAATGAATCTTGATCAGTTTGACTGTTAAAGTGGCATGAGCTGCCAAAATATTGATATTTTGACGTTAAAATAGAATTTTTAAATTATTGGCTATTTTTCTCAAAACGTATAATTCAGAGGCTTTCTAGTGCTTCTAGTCTCGAAAATGTACGACAAAGCATTGTTTTTAACTAACTTTGGCTTAGAATGAATGAATGGTCGTCCCGATTATTTAAATTTTGTTTACTTTTCGAACACGTTTTCGGTTCTTACAGGCCACATACTGTATGGATTTTCCTCATTCCAACGCCAATCAATTAGTTTTTACGGTGGCCTTCAAAGCCTATTACTATTGTGACGATCAGAAATTATGAAAAAAGTGTGAACTGATGGCAGCTCATAAATTAGATAAATTAGAAATATGCTGAACACAATTGCATGTACCTACTCTCTCACTCATTTGCATTAACTTGGATACTATTGATTGGGCAAATCCCCACTCATGTTTTTGAATCCCCCCCTAGATCCAAATCTTTCAGGGGGCCTCCGTGGCTCAGTAGGTAGAGCGTTGGACGCTCAATCCAAACAGCCTTCCACCAATGGGTCGCGGGTTCGAATCCCACTCAGTCCAAAAATTGGAAAATTTTCTGACTGGGTTTTGACTCGAACGACCTATGTGGGATGGTTGCCAGTTACCAACGGAAGGTCGTGGGTTTCCTCCGGGCATAGAGCCCGGTTTCCTCCCACAATAAAACTGGCAACGCCGCCATATAAGTGAAATAATCTTGAGCGCGGCGTAAAACACCAATCAATCAATCAATCAACCAAATCTTTCAATGGCATATAGAAGTTGGAAGGTTACAATAAGGTCAAGAATTACTTATGGATAACAACTTCTTAGTTTATTGGGTGACGACGTTTCGATGTAGTTCTTACATCGTTATCAAAGTCAATGATAACGATGTAAGAACTACATCGAAACGTCGTCACCCAATAAACTAAGAAGTTGTTATCCATAAGTAATTCTTGACCTTATTGCCCCCTAGATCCCCCTTGTCTTACCCAAACCTGAAGTGGGATTGATCGATTGGAGTTGCACAACCCTCTTATGTGGGTTTTCTCTTTCTAACCATGCAATGCTGCCTATAAGTGAAATAATCTGGTCTCCATGGTTATTTTAGACAAGAAGATTTTCTCTGTGCCCGTGTGTTTTAGTGATCATAAATATATAAGTGAAATAATCTTGGTTGTGACATAAAACACTAATCAATCAATCTATCAACCTCTTGGGTGTGAGGTATAAAATTTGTTTATGGTAATAATCTAAGCTGGGTTTTGTTTCTATTTCAGATGTTATTGAACCTCCACAAGAAGAGTTGGGTGGATGGTTTAAAACTACAGGATTATAACGAACATTGTGAAACTAACGAGAAAGTCGTCAAAGAAATGTTAGAGCTTGCCAAAAATTATAACAAGGTGAGTCAATTCTGTTCTGAACTCTTTGTTACCTTAGAACGCTTTGGATCGTTTCTGAACACCTTTACACCTGATATAAGATCAACGCAAGGCCTAACTGTTATGGCAACATGTACCTTCAACATTACGTTACAACCAGGCTCAAAGTTACGACGGGCGCAAGTGTGTTGAGAAACAGCACCCTGATGATAAAATAGGGAAAAACTGTAATTTAATGGATTTAGAGGTGCTAATGTCTGTTCATTTTATTTCTAAATACACAGGTCTCTCATGGCTTGCAATATGCACAAACCTTTATTGGATATTCAGGGCCTCGGTGGCTCAGTAGGTCGAGCCTTAGACGCTCAATCCGAACAACCTTCCACCAATGGGTTGCTGGTTCAAGTGCCACGAATGACCTATGTGGGATGGTTGCTGGTTACCACCAAACGGTCGTGGGTTTCCTCCGGGCATAGAGCCTGGTTTCCTCCCACGATAAAACTGGCAACGCCGTCCTATAAGTGAAATAATCTTGAGCGCGATGTAAAACACCAAACAATCAATCATTGGTTATTAAATTGACACGGATGAGAGAGGTAATGATTGATGTCTATTTTAATCTCTTTTTCTGACATGATTTTAGGCCTTGGAAGATGAGGAAACTATGACACCAGAGCAATTGGCCATCAAGAATGTGGGAAAGCAGGTAATGTCAATCAATCAATCAATCAATCTGATTGTGTCCTCATGAAGTATGCTGCAAGGACTTACATGTAGCTTTCAATGGGCCCAGTTTCTCCCCTTTTTAAACCTGGCAACGCGCCATATAAGTGAAATAATCTTGAATGTGGCATAAAACATCAATCAATCAATCAATCCAATAGTTTCTCAGTCAATACAGCTATAATCTGTTAAAGCCAACACAAGCCTTCCATCGAAATACTGCGACAGTCACTAAAAATCAGTCAGTTTAAAGAAAAATTGAATCAAGTTCTGAATTGATTTGCACTCGATCTCTATGTGTAATTGCCAGACGAGTCTGGTTTCTTCTCCCACTTTACAATTACGCCATTTAAGTGAAATGATCTTGAGTGTGACGTAAAACATCAATCAACCTAGTTCATTAACTGAATTAAACTCCATAACCTATCCTTAATGTGGCAGGAGCTACCAAAATGTTGATATTTTGACGTTGAAACAGAATGTGAAAATTATCGGCTATTTTTCTCAAAACGTGTTATTCAGAAGCTTTTTAGTGCTTCTAGTCTTGAGAATGTACGCTCAAGTATTGTTTTGAACTAACTTTGGCTTAGAATGAATGAATGGTCGTCCCGGTTATTTAAATTTTGTTTACTTTTCGAACACTATTCCTATTCGTATAGGCTACATACTGTATAGATTTTCCTCATTCCAACGCCAATCATTTAGTTTTTTGATGGCCTCTAAAGCCTCTTACTGTCGTGATGATCAGAAATTATGAATAAAGTGTGAATTTTGACAGCTCATGCCACTTTAAGTGAAATAATCTTGGGTGTGACGTAGAACATCAATCAACTTAGTCCAATAACTGAATAAAACTCCATAACCTATCCTTAAGTTTACAGTTCAATAACATATATATCATTATTCTGTACTTCAGTACAAAAAATCAAACCTTGTTTTAAAATCGAAAAAATTATACCCAAATGAACTTTTTTTTCTAAACTGTTCACATGAACAGAAATCTTGATTGTCTCTGTCCTAAGAAAACTCTACCTTTAAGTTCTTATCCAGGTGGCAGCGCAGCATTTTGATAAATATGTAAAACAATTATCACCCTCTGTTAATTGATGCCAGGCAGCTGCAGCAGGCTGCCATATAATTGAAACATTCTGGAGTCCACCATGCAACCTCCATCAATTGACTTCTCTGCCAGCTTCACTTATCCAGTCCAAACATCCTATAAGGGTAGACAAACTCTATTTTTTGCAATGTTACAAAGACAACACTCTGGGCTTGTCTAACCTTTTTGGAATGTTTGGGTAAAACATGAGGCGCTGCCATAGAGGTCAATTGATCCATTGATTGATTGTTTGGTGTTTTACGCTGGCTCATGATTATTTCACTTATATTGTGGTGTTGCCAGTTTTATTGTGGAAGAAAACCTGGCTCTATACCCGGAGGAAACCCATGACCTTCCGATGGTAAGTGGCAACCATCCCACATAGGTTGTTCGAGTGAAAACCCAGTCAGAAAATTTTCCAATTTTTTGGGGACTGACTGGGATTTGAACTTGCGACCTCAATTGATCCAACCCATCTGTCTGATTTATCCTCGTTATATTTTGTTACAGGACCCCAAACGTCATTTAGAGGAACATGTGGATGTATTGATGACAACAAACATAGTACAGTGTCTGGGAGCAATGTTACACACAGTCGTCTTCAAATAGATAATATATTCTGTGGGGAGGGGAAAGGGGGTGGGGGGTGTTATGAAGTGACTCAAGAAGTGCACTCTTCTTCGACCAATGGGTGTTTTTTTTTTCAATGAGAAGATGTTTTGAAATGTAAACGAGTGAATGTATATTTGCATTTTTGGAGCTCTTCAACTTTATTAAGAGCGACCCTTGGGCTAGAGGCAGTATGGCTTTTCTACCATTCATAGGGAGTGGGAGTAACATGACAATTCCACAAATTTCCAGTCGTCGGCGTCCTTACGCAGCTGTGACGTGGTATAACAAAAAACGTCAATCAAACTCACCTCATCAAAAAACATCATATGTCGCCGGATATCGCAAAATCTCTTGGTAGACTCCCAGGCCCTAATTAGCAAATAATAGCATGGCAAATACAATATTCTTCCTGAATCGGTAAATTTCACTGTTCAGTTTTGCTTACATTAACAATACAGGAGTAGTCTTACTCATATTCGGTAAACATTGGGCTTGTGTTTTCCTTGCTGATTGCCTATAGTTTCTGAAGCCTTGTGTCCACTGAAAGGCCGAGTTTCTAAGTGAAATAATCTTGAGTGGGGCGTTAAACACCAATCAATCAATCAAATTTCAGAAAATTAAGGGCATCTCCCATTTCACCACATCTCTGTAAACTTGTTATATGTATTGAACTGATGCTGAGCTAGTAAAAGTGCTTGAATGAAAATCTTCATTGGGTTTAAAATATTTGATATGTTCGCCTGGTTACTCCTCTAGACGATTTAAATCCGTTAGTTTCAGCAAGTCTGAGCCCAGTTTCACAAAGCGATCTTAGCTTAAGATGATCTTAATTACCAATGGCAACGTATACCTTCAACATGGGTTGCCATGGTAGTTAAGATCACACTTAGCTAAGATCGCTTTGTGAAACTTGGCCCAGGGGGGTATTTCATAAACAGGTTTAGAAGGCTAAACTGACCTAGCCGACTAGAATAGCTCTGCTTTAACATTACTGCTTAGTCGACTATCTGACCGTAGTCGGCTATATGTGGTTTATGAAATACCCCCCTGGTGTTTTATGTCACACTGGAGGTTATTTCCGGTTTTCTAGGGTGAGAAAATTTTAAACAGCCATATCTACAACCATCCTCAGACATCCATTGTCAATTCCTGGTTACACCCTTGCTGTTTGTAATGATCGGTTCCGGTGGCCTGTTGTTCTATAACTACGGAAACGAAAATCTGTTACCCATCTTGAAAGCCAGTATATGGTACGATGTACAACAGAAGTAGCATCGGTAACGGTTGGTTCCCAGCATTTCACTATAGGGAATTGATTCAATTGAATCTCATTGACATACACCGAAATTATCTGGCCTGCTTTGTGGAATTAGCTATCAACAATTGCATTCTACAGTAAATGGAATGAACTGCTTAAATATTGAAACCTGTTCGCTGAAGTATTGAAATAACCAAGATGAGCGTTCATTCATTTAAGGCCTGAGCTGTTGAAACCAATAGTTTGACATACTTGTATTTTCTTGAGACAACACACATTGTTAAAATTAATTCTTGATTTATCCAAATTTGTGAATACGAGAATGTACTAGAAATAACTTTTGTTAAATGAATGAAGGTTGGTATTTGCTATTTAAATTTGGTTATACTTTTCAATAGCTTTCGATGTGTCGCGGGTTCGAATAAGCCTTTCCAACCCAATCTAAATTTTGTCTTATTCAACAAGTTACATCCGACACATCTCCATTCTGGTATTTGCTGGTCGGAACAAGGAGGCATTAAGGAATTCACTTTTGGTGAATTAAATTTTGACATGCGGTTCTACAGACCATTGAATGTCCGGAAGGCATGTGTTAGGCATACTTAATGTAAATCTTTGCTCGGGCCATCAAAAATAGCTAAAGCCACCAGTCAGAGGGCACCAGCACTAAATGCAGAATTAAATAAAGGAGAATATTAGAAGATAAATTAAATATAGTTCTTTCTTTCAAAATCAAATCCTTGAATTGTCTTACATTTGGTTGATTGATTGATTGTTTGGTGTTTTACGCCACGCTAAAGATTATTTCACTTATATTGCGGCATTGCCAGTTTTATTGTGGGAGGAAACAAGGCTCTATGCACGGAGGAAAACCACGACCTTCCGTTGGTAACTGGCAACCACCCCACATAGGTTGTTCAAGTGAATACCCAGTCAGAAAATTTTCCAATTTTTTGGACTGGGTAGGATTCAAACTCTTACATTTGGAATGTTACTTGTACAGATCTACTTTACACTTTTTGAGAAAGAAGTCATCATTCTGACTGGTCTTGGCACTAACTAGAAAATCTTTAAAAAAAAAACAGAGACAAATATAATGTGTATTAGTTTATTTACAAGAAATTGAATCCAGACATAACTGGGCTCTCTGAAACCACATTGATTTCTGCTGAACATGCTATCTTTACAAATATCAATAAAATATATGATTAAGCAAGCTACAAGTGCTGGGATGACGGCTTATAACTGGATTGATTGATTGATTGGGGATTCACATTGTACTCAAGATTATCTTTCTTCCACACAGCATTTTTCCTGGCTTAATGGTTCATTGATTGATTGTTTGGTGTTTTACGCCGCACTCACGATTATTTCACTTATATGGCGGCGTTGTCAGTTATATGGGGAGGAAACCGGGCTCTATGCCAGGAGGAAACCCACGACCTTCCGGTGGTAACTGGCAACCATCCCACATAAGCCTGGCTTAACGGAGAGGAACTCTCGATCAAGTGCTTGTGCCAGCAATCATTCCAAACGTCTATTCGAGAAACGGAGAATACAAAGTGACCAATAAAATCACTGAAATCAAATGCCGAATGTGATTTAACAAGAGTACTGTGTGTTACATCATTTTTGACTTTGGACATTACATAACACGAAATTCAGACGGTAAATACAATGAGGGATTTCATTTTACTTAGTCATTTAAAACCGATTTTCATTTTCTTTGCATTTCTGAAACAGTCCTCCGTTATTATACAACGCCTTTAAATTTGTTTTTGATACTAATATATAATTGAACGATCCAGTTTTATTGGTCAAGGCTCTGGACTGTTTCTCTAATATGTTATCCAAGATTATTATGACCACCTGTACTTGTACATTGTAAGCTCGATTAAAAAAAAAAGGAAAATAAAAGCAATATCTCAAAGGTTTGAGTTTGACAGGTTACAAAGTTGTCCTGGAGAAAGCTATAAACAAGAACAAATAAATATTGATTGTCTCTAATTTGAAACAATACACTTGTCGAAACGAAAACAAATAGACATTTGGCTGAAAATTTTCAAATCTTCCATCAAAATGACGCTGTAAAACCAAGGGGAGACAACCTCATACATTTCTTATGGCTGATTTTTTTATACACTTTCATTCAGTCGGCGGCAGCTTTAAGATCAGTTTGTACAATTTCCAAGGGAACAAACAAACTTATCCAAGTGGATTTTTCATATTTTGACGAGAAAAAACTACGAATAATAACAGTAATAAACACCCTACCAAGACTTACAGCATCCAATCAGACTCCTATATGTACAACTGCATCATTTAGGCCTATTTACAGAAGCACATAAAGTGACAATCCTCAACTTAATCCACCATTGTCAAATACATGCAATACGCAACATATACATATATGATTTTGATGTTTTCAGGCAATGAAAGATAGCCATATATTAATCTTTGAGGTGGCATGAGCTGCTTAAACAGTGTTAAAAGTAACAGGCCATAGGATTTAACGTTAACGATCTCTTTGATAGGCTGAATCCGTTTTTTTTCCACATCAATCATCAAGTTTTTCGATAAACTTCAAACGTTCGCTTGAGTATCACAATCGCAATTCTTCTTAACAGCTTATGCCACTTTAAACAGAGATATTGTATACATTAAATTCATTTGTGTTGATTTACTGAAGAGTAATATACAATTTTAGTTAAATCAAATGCATTGCGCCTTTTTCCTTCCGCTATTTTGTAAAATTATGTGAACATCCCTCCATCCCATGAATCGTTTTGCGCGTAAATTCCTAGTGACGTCAAGCAATAGCCACATAATAAATATATATCAGATCAGGATACAAGTAGTTCTAATGAAAATAATATCTCAAATAAGACAATAAAGTGAAAACTGTTATGTGACAATACACTTGGTATATTGTGAGGTTATAAAGTGAACAGCACTTGGAGGGATACACTGTGACTAATGAAATAAATTTTTACTAAATTTACGTTTATTTTTAATCAAGTGAAGATGACTCTAAAGGTCCGTTCACACGGTGCGATTTGTACTACCGACTTGTCGCATGCGATAAAAATGGATGTATTTGATTGGTTGACAAATCCAATCAACCAATTAAAAGCATCAATTTTAATCGCATGCTACAAGTCTGTACGATAAATCACACCATGTGAACGGACCTTTAGATCTATTTACATCATTGTTTTGAAAATGTAAAGGATTTATTTGTCCTCTAGACTGTCTTTACAACTTTTCCATATACACAAATGATACATATACATATATATATATATTATATATAAACTCCATAGATACCGTCTCAACATAATCATTGTGTACAGTAACCATGGAGATAACCTGGGTCATGTCAAAGGTCACAGTCCATCCATTTCATACCAGGTTTATAACACAACAGCTGATTTTTACATTTGCATGCAAAGTGAATTTTTAATAATCTAACAGTGATAAGATGATTGATTTACGTCGCACTCAAGATTATTTCACTTACATCGTAAATGGCAGCCTTGCCAGGTTTAGTGGGCGAGGAACCCGGGCTCTTTGCCAGGAAGAAACCCCTGACATTCAGGCAATACCTGGCATCTTTTCAAAATCATGTGATTCTATGAAAATCCCACTAAGAAATTTTTAAAGTTTTGCCTTTGAACTGTGTTGGGTTCAAACTTGCGATACATCGATGGAAGGCCTGTGACTGAGAGACTATCGCTCTGCTGAGTGAACCATCGAGGCCCCACGAGGACCAGTTTAAAAAGGATGGACTGTGGTTTCTGACAGTATGTCCCCAGTGAACCTAAATGTTGTATAAAGGATAAAATTAAAAACATCCTAAAACCTATAACAAAGGTTGTTGTTGGTACACTTGGTTAGGCATATATACATTCTGCATGTTTACAGATTGTTGCATTGCACTCTGGGAAGGGTCCGTGTTATAGGGCGTAGCGTGATTGTTGTAGTTCGTAGAGGGTATTGACGGCGCCACACTGCAAAATAAAAAAGTTAACCATTAGCCTATCCTTTCTAACGATGTTTTACACATTAATGATAAACTAAGATCAAAATTATACTTATAGCATTTGACGCTATCCAATCAAAAAATTCTCTACGTTTTTTAAACAGCCATTCACAAGAAGGTCGTAGATTGGAATCTCCGGCAGTGCCATGTGAACAGGCCCAAAACCACCCACTGCCCAAACCATCACCCAAATTCTGATTGGTTAATTGATTGATGTTTTACGCCGCGCTCAAGATTATTTAACTTATATGGCGGCGTTGCCAGGCTGCCAAGTGGGAGAAGAAAACAGGCTCTTTCGGATCAAGAGTGGGGTACGGTCCAGCGCCACAGAGATGGAAGGACTTTAACATTACAGTTGTCGTGACGTTACAAAGCCATTTCGCTGAATGTGTCTAAGAGGCCGTAACGGAGAGATCGATTGGGATTCGAACATTTTGGTAAAAGGTCGGTCAGGTTGAATGTCTATTAATCTACCGATTCAGCCACAGATTGTTTGGAGTTTTACGATTATTTCACTTATATGTCGACAATGCCAAATTTAGGGGGGAGAAAGCCGGGGTCATTGCCTGGAGGAAACCGCCGACCTTCAGCGAGTTCTCAGCAACTCTTTTCACAAACGGCAAGTACAGTCTAAATGACTAATCACCTATTCCCTTGACTTGGATTGATTGATTGTTTGGTGTTTTACGCCGCGCTCAAGATTATTTCACTGACGTAGCGGCGTTGCCAGATTTACTGTGGTAGGAAACCGGGCTCTATGCCCGAAGGAAGCCCACGACCTTCCGGTGGTAACTTGCAACCCCTTGACTTGGAACATAATAGGATGACCACTAACACCCTTAGTATATGTTAGTCTGACACATTGTGAACAAACAGATCCTTGTATTTTTGTTGTCAGACCTACCAGCCACTATGCTTCATTCAAGGTTGTTCATTGCGTGTAAATGTTGCAATAATAAGTGAAGGAGGAAATTTAACTTTTAAATGGCTAACAAGACAAAGTGGGGGCAACATCTGTTTCCGAAATTCTGATAGATTGTTGATTAGTACATTGACTCTTATATTCTACACCCCCAACTCCCGTTTCACGAAGTTCGCACAGTGCGATCAATCGCATGACGTTTCTGTTCAATATAGTATCCAGTGGCGACTAATCTTCGTTTGCAATGCGACTGCTTTGTGAAACGAGCCCCAAACCTACCTAGTGTATTGTTGCTGAGGTTGAGCTTGTTGCTGGGTCATCGGTGGTGCAGGCTGTTGTTGTTGTTGTACCATCCCCTGTGGCATTGGTCCTGGAGGCATATACTGTTGGTTGTTGTAAACTTGTGGCTGAAAAATAACAACACATATACTTTTCTAAATTTTTTTTTAGATTTTCCCTGTGCCCGTGTGTTTAATCATAAATATACTCTCACTACTCAGGCAATTTTCAAAATGGAATACTTTTCTTTGATTATAGGAACCACACTTAAAATTGATTAACGTTTTATGTCGCACTCAATATTTTTTCAAATATATGGTGGTGCATTGCGAAAATAAGGATGGACAACAAGGCCAAATTACCAATTCCTAACAACTTACTCAACTCAATGAGGGATGGGAAATGGGTCATTCCTGCAAAAAAACTCAAGAGAAAATTTAAATAAGTGGCTGTCGCCATCAGGACCCCTCGGGTCTGGGCCAAAGAAACCGAAGATATATTTATTTTCCAGACAATTTGTTGCGAGGGAAAAACTACTCCACATACATGTATCACATTTACAAGGAGGTTTTTGGCTGACGGTCATGTAAGGGGCATAACTCTTGAAAAACACGTCAGGGTCGATTTTAAATAGGTTTCTTGTACTGAACTGTAGGCAGTATTGAACAAATGTAGGAAGTTTTAAAAATGTGAATGAAAGACTTCTTTAGATAATGTGTTTACAAGGCTTTTTTACAGCAGCGGTAATGTAAGGGGCATAACTCTTGAAAAAACACCCAAGCACGTTGATTTTAAATAAGCTTCTTGTACTTGCTGTATTAAACAAATGTGTGAAGTTTCAAAATTGTAAGTTAAAAACTTTTTTACAATGTGTTTACAAGGCTTTTGACAGCGGTAATTTAAGGGGCATAACTCTTGAAAAAAAACATCCGAACGCGTTGATTTTCAATAGGCTTCTTGTACTTGCTGTATTAAACAAATGTGTGAAGTTTCAAAGTTGTAAGTTAAAGACTTTTTTTAGATAATGAGTTTACAAGGACCAATGGACAGACGGACAACGGAGGCAACGACAATACCCCTCGGGCAAAATTTGCCCGAGGGGTAAAAATTACAGACAGTGAAGTTTAAGAGTTATTCTGTAAAGCTTGATATCGATCAAGACTTTCATGATTTCACGGTAACGATCGGTTGTTTGGTGCTTTACGTCGCGCTCAAGATTATTTAACTTATATGACGGGGTAATAATCGGTTACGGTAGCCTGTTGTTCTAAAACTATGGAAACGAAAATCTGTTACCCATCATGAAAGCCAGTACATATGGTATGATATATAACGAAACTATCATCAGTACTTATTGATTCCCAGCATTTTAATATACGGAACCGATTAAATGTTTCCGACTGACACCGAAATTTTAAGGCTTGCTGTAATGTCTTATGGTTTTACCTGGGAATAATATTGTTGTTGTTGTTGTTCAGGGGGTACCTGCTGTTGTTGTTGTTGTAAGGGTTGTCCCGTGTACTGTGGAGATGGTTTGGTCATGTACGCCGGCATCTCCTTCATCAGATTGTGATACATCTGTAAGGCGTCCATTACTTTACCGTTTAATTCCATCAATGAATTATGCTTCCTAGAAAAAATAAAACAGAATTTTGTTAAGTTTCCGGATATCAAGTTTTTTTTTTACAGATAATTAAAGTGACATGAGATGCTAAAGGCCCATTCTAACTGGGCGATTTGTCGAACCGATTTGTACAATGTGATTAAAATGAATGCTGTTAATTGGTCGATACGATTTGTCAAACAATCAAACACATCCATTTGAAACGCATGCTACAAGTCGGTAAAACAAATCGCACAGTGATAACAGGCAATAAAATCTCAGACTTTTCATATATTTTGTCAACAGAAGTACCTAAATGTAGAAACACTAAAGGATTGCAACTGAAATAAAAAAATATATCAGTAAAGTCACTTACCCGGACAAAACTAAGATGTGTGCTAATAAGGAGCAAAATTCGAATAGGCGGGATGTATATTTAAATTTTTGGCGTTTTTTTTTTGTAGCTTATAAAAACTGACAAAACATACACCCTAAAGATCAGTATCAACTGTAAGCTCTTATTTTGTACCTCTTGTAAAACCTTTGTAATTATTTATAACTCTGTTTTGACCAAATTTTCCTAATATTTTGCAGCCCATGCCCTTTTACGGCCAATTGATTGACTGGTTGAATTTTTTACATTGTATTTTTTAACTCTGAGTGGGTTTCAGACCCATGACCTATCAATGGAAGATTTTTGTTAATTTGACAGACATTCACTCTGCCGCTGAACCAAAGGCGTCAGAGGGACTCATGGGTATGGTACATGTATGAGAGACAATTCCTCTCCCGGCTGTAGCCCAGGACAGTTAAAACAGCTTTAAAGGATTTATGAACAGTGTCAAAAGCTGGATTGTGTTTTTATTATCGACTAAATGTGTTTTTGAAAAACACATGTTGAAACGAAACAACCTTCCAATGCCTGGTGGTCAAAAAGAGGAGCGAAGAGGAAATGTGACGTCATATACAACCATTTATGTCTTCAAAGTAGCAAGAAGATGCACTGAGACAGCAGAGATCGTGAATTACCTTCCCAATGTGAGGACACATAAACAACTGAGGTTGGGTTTGATTGATTGATTGTTTGGTCTTTTACGCCGCGCTCAAGATAATTTCACTTATATGGCGGCGTTGCCAGTTTTATTGTGGGAGGAAACTGGGCTCTATGCCCGGAGGAAACCCATGACCTTCCGGTGATAACTGACAACCATCCCACATAGGTCGTTCAAGTGAAAACCCTGTCAGAAAAATTCCCAATTTTTTGGGGACTGAGTGGGATTCGAACCCGCGACCCATTGGTGAAACGCTGTTCGGGTTGAGCGTCGCACGATAATAACTTTAGCAAGCATTGTAAAGTGACAAATGTAGCAGTGAATTTTGCATGTTCCAGAAATGAAACTTCCTTTTACTCACAATGCTTTAATGCAAATTAAAAAAATATTGGCACATGTTGTTTATAAAACCATTAAAGATTCATAGGTAAGGGAAGAAAATATAGCGTTACTCACCTATCCACTTTTTCAAGTTCCATATCTATAAGAGGACCCATTGCTTTACATTGTTCTGAAAGAATAATTGAAAAGATCATTAGTTATACAAAAAAAAAACATATGTGAATCAGGGTCCTGCTTCACAAAGCGGCGTAGATGTATTTTTTGCGTAACTTTCCTACTAACGTATCTCTACAGTATGGGTTGCTATGGCAGTTACGTGAAAACTTACGCTACGCCGCTTTGTGAAACAGGCTCCTGGACCTTAAGGCTTTAGGAACATCTTTGTTCCTTTGTAAATTCCAGGACAGTTTCACAATTAAAAACAAATCAGGATCATGGACAACATATGGATTCGGTCGTTCTAAACGATTCATTTCATAGTAATAATTGATTGATGTTAAATGTTGCACTCAAGATTATTTCCCCTTTATGGCAGTGATGGGTAGTGGGAGAGGAGACAGAGCTCTTTGCAGGAAGGAAACCCCCAGCCTTCAACATGTACCCCTTTTCTTTTTCAGGAATATTGCTAAAAATGTGTGGTTCCATTTAAATATGAGAATTACAAGAATTTAAAAAAAAAAGGCATCTAAAGTTGTTTTATTTGGTATTCAAACCACGCAGCTTGTTTAGCACAGCTTGTTTGAGAGAATTAAACAGGCCATTCTAAAGATTCTGATTGGTGGGAATTGAAACATTTAGTGATGTAATCAATATTAATGAACAAACCCTCTAAATTGAGTAATTCTGGTGTATCTGGCTGGGTCTCTCCCGTGGGATCAGCATTCTGTATCATCTGTAAACACTCCTCAATTTTGCCCTAAAAACACAGAACATTTGTTAGGACAATGTAAAACAGTTATCAATATTTATGAGATATGAACATTGAATACATTATATTTAATTTCTAAGAAACTATAACACCACTTCCAAAATGTATGTTGTATGTTGATCATTTATGTTAACCTTCCAGAAAAAATGAGGGAGATATACCCCCCCCCCCCCCCCCCCCAAAACCACCAAAAAAAAAAAAACCCTGTACATGGTCATCCCTAAATAAAAGGGCCAAAATCATTAAAACGCAATATTAATTAACTTTTAAAATCAGCTCTGTTCGATTTAGTACAGGAGGAACAAGCTGATCGCAAACAAGATCCCCTCGCATTATATGAAGAGGTGGGTAGGGAATAGATGGGGGGGGGGGGGGGGGGGGGGGGGGTGTAAAAAAGTTCACAGTGGATGTAAGATAATTTAGTTCAAATGTTTGCAATTTTGATAGCGCCTGAGTGAGTGAATCAGGTAAGATTAAACATCGATTTCAACATTATGTCGGCGTCATCAGGACAATAAATGATTGATTGATTGTTTGGTGTTTTATGCCACGCTCAAGATTATTTCACTTATGTGGCGGCGTTGCCAGTTTTATTGTGGGAGGAAACCGGGCTCTGTGCCCGGAGGAAACCCACGACCTTCCGCTGGTAACTGGCAACCATCCCACATAGGTCGTTCAAGTGAAAACCCAGTCAGAACAGGACAATAAAGAATTGACTGTGTGACATATCTGACCTCATCAATTTCCAATTCCTCAGGCACAGGCTCTACCGTCTTCACCACAACCTCTTCACTAAATTGGACCTTCTTCTCAGATTTGGCTGCAAACAATAAGAAAACATACTTGCTTTATACATGTAGGTCAGCAGTCAATGGTACATGAAAGATTTATTGATTCATTGATGTTTTATACCCCAAACAAGATTAGTTCACTTATATGGCGCCATAAGTCAGGCCTTCAATTCATGCAGCACAGGTTCCAATCCAACTCAGACCAAATTTTTAAGTTAATTTTTCACTCATACATGGAAGAGTTACCAGGTACTTGCCAAAGGTCAAGGGTTTCTTCCCGGCAAAACCCCGGTTTCATCCTATAAGTGAAATAATTTTGAGTACAGCATAAAACATCAATTATGTTTTATGGCAGTGTTACCAGGTTCAGTTGGAGAGGAAACCAGGCTGTTTTCATGGGAGGAAAGTCTTGATCTGAAAACCCATTTCAGTCAGAATTTTTCCATTTTTATTTCAACTGAGTGGTTTTTGAAAACATGGGGTTAGATAGCTACTAAACCAATTGTCAAACTAGATGGGCAGTTCAGAAAATGAAATTAAAATTTAAGACAGTCACTCTCTTCAAGGAACATTGCTCCACCCGTATTAAAAGTTTTGGCTTACATGTTGCCCCTTGATGTTTGTTTTCCTGGGCTCTTTCATAAATCTTTTTTAAAACTAAAGGAACCTACACCCTGGTCGCAACTGACCCATAATGTAGGTCTGTGTGTCAGCATTGTTAGACAGAGCAGGGTTCAATTTTCCCAAACTTTATGCACAGACCAGCATTACTGGACCTTTCAACAAAAAAACCCAAACTTTTCTGACCTTCCTCTGGTTCCACGCTGAGATCGGCTGTGACAAAGTTTGCTGGGAACAAACCCTCCCCTCTGTGGTTAAAACCTCGCCACCAATTGGCATCACTGATAAGAGAAAATGGAGATTAAAAATACCACTTCTGAGTGAAAAGGCAATATAAGATATGAACAGGTGCTTAGGTTGGCCTGGTTATCTCCCTTGCTATGGAGACCGACACGATTTTGAGAAAGTTAGATGCACATGGGGCAGCAACGAGGAAAATTGTCCATATGGAAGTCAGTTCTAATATAGTGAAACTAGTACAAACCAAAACTTTAATAAACTGAAAACCTCAGTTTCAGTTTCCTGACACTTGATAACCCAGTCAAATTCCTAATTATGTAAATATTTCGCTTTAAAACTGTTAAGATAGGGATTAAGGCTTTTAAGATTATTATTACCTGTCATCTAATACACTGATTAATTCCCCGGCCTTGAAGGTAAGCTCGTTGTCTTCAGCCGCTTCAAAATCATACAGGGCTCGAACCTGAGAAGGAAGAAAAGAGTCGCAGTTTTGTTACAATTAAAATTAATTGAATTTGAGTTCATTACATTACTCAACATAATAGTTATCTTTTATCCTTCCGTTTTCAAACCTTTTACAAAAAATATATGCAATGGACAATTTTAGCCCAAGAACCGTTACAAGCTTAGATAAATTTGAGTCAATTTATTTACTCAACAGAATATATTGCTTTCAAACCTTTTACAAAAAAACATACTATATCGAAAATTTTAGCCCAAGAGGAGTAGGATTGTCTACAAACACCCTCAAAATGGAATATTTTAATGGTATATGTTACAAAAAAACATACTATATCGAAAATTTTAGCCCAAGAGGAGTAGGATTGTCTACAAACACCCTCAAAATGGAATATTTTAATGGTATATGTAAACACACAACTGAATAATCCATGTAAGATAAGTCGTACCTTTCTGACTTCTTTCTGTTTGGGTGCAGTCGTCATGGGTAGACTGTAGGTTGGATAACCCACAGAGGCTGTGGGGTATAGACTTGTCGTTTTAGAAGGGCCTGATTTCTCGGACTCTTTCAATGATAATGCTATAGCTGTTGAAACAAAATAAACAAAGAATAAATCTTGAGAAATATTACACATTTTATACCCAAGTTTGTTGTTGTTTTTCGTTAACTTTCAGATCAGCAGACAACATAAGATGTAATCAATCCCTAATGAAAGATCCCAAGTCAACTTTTCGCAAAAAAAAATAAATTAAATTTTGAAACACTGAAAGGTCAAATGAAAAATGGACTTATCGAGACTTAAAGTGGCATGAGCTGCCAAAATGTTGATATTTTTACGTTAAAACAAAATGTAGAAATCATTGGCTATTTTTCTAAAGACAAATAATTTAGAAGCTTTTGAGTGCTTCTAATCGCGAAAAGAACCGACACGTTTAAAACAAATTATACAAAAATAAATAAGCCTGAAAACAAAGAGCAATAGTCTAAAATATTTGCTTTAAAATATTACGGGTACATTATGGGGGCAATAATTGGTTGACCCAGTGACCTGCTGACCTTTGGCAATATCATCCTCTTCTTGTTGACTCTGCACAACGTTGGGATCTTTACTTAATGCAACTGTCTTGGGCTGCAATAAAAACATATGAAATTTAAATAAAATGAGTGACCAAATAAACTGTCTTGGGCTGCAATAAAAACACATTAAAAAATGTAAATAAAATGAGTGACCAATGAAACTGTCTTGGGCTGCAATAAAAACACATTAAAAAATGTAAATAAAATGAGTGACCAAGGAAACTGTCTTGGGCTGCAATAAAAACATATAAAATGTAAATAAAATGAGTGACCAATGAAACTGTCTTGGGCTGCAATAAAAACATAAAAAAATGTAAATAAAATGAGTGACCAATGAAACTGTCTTGGGCTGCAATAAAAACATAAAAAATGTAAATAAAATGAGTGACCAATGAAACTGTCTTGGGCTGCAATAAAAACATAAAAAATGTAAATAAAATGAGTGACCAATGAAACTGTCTTGGGCTGCAATAAAAACATAAAAAATGTAAATAAAATGAGTGACCAATGAAACTGTCTTGGGCTGCAATAAAAACATAAAAAATGTAAATAAAATGAGTGACCAATGAAACTGTCTTGGGCTGCAATAAACATATAAAAAATTAAATAAAATTGTTGTCTGTTTGTTTGTTTATTTTTATTCACCATAATGTATTAAACAAAATAAAGCATACAAGTATTAAGGTTGGCGGGATTAACGCCCCATGTGAATTCATTGATTGATGTTTTACACTGCTTTCAGGATTATTTCATTCATATGGTGTTGTCGCCAGATTAAGTAGGAAGGGGGAGGGGATGAAACTGGGCTCTTTGCCAGCAGTGAACCCTCAAATTTTGGCCAGTAGGAGGCAACCCTGCCACATAAGAAATAGTGAGAAAAGCCCAATCAGAAAGATGTAAATTTTTGTGTTTGTCCTGAGTGGAATTGGAAGCTGCGGCCTATCGATGGAAGGTTTGTGTTAGACTGAAAACCTTTCGCCCTACAGACTGAGTCACCTAGACCCCCCCCCCCCCCACCCCACCTCCTCTTAATTATTGTATGTTAAACCTTGATAAACCCACACCAGGTTAAACAATTACCTTTTGATCAGCTGCGAAAAGTTTTACTCGCATCCAATCAAAACGAGCTGTTCGATTTACGGGTTCAAGTGGAGTACTCCGCCAAGGTAAAACACGGAATGGGGACATGCAGATTTTATCTTGGCTAGAGAAGATGCCGAGGTCAAGAAAAAAAGGCAAAGCCGCATATATATTACTATTGTACTTACAGTTGTTTGGTCCGAGTCTGAGAAATCTTGACCGTCATCTTTTAAACTTTTATAAAATGAAGGGATTAAACTGAAACAGAACAAGTACACATATTGATGTCATCTGTCATCAATAAATATCACATAATTTTCTTCGGGTGGCTTTATAGGGCCTGGGAGTCTCCCGAGAAATTCCATCAACGAAGGCATCCAAGGCCCTTCAACATAGGGTAACTGCTAGACGCTTGATGTTAACATAATAATGACTGATGACGTAAATGATTTGCGACGTCAGTTTTAACATACTTTCTTGAGGTCATATAGTTACTTGGGCCATAATTTCACACATTGATTATGCAAAAAATAACAAACTGCCTGGGAGTGGAAATATCGGGGGTGTAGTGTGAGAACAGCTGTTATAGACATTGTCAGAAGTTTAAATTGATTCATGGGGTATTATTAGATTGATTGATTGATTGATTTATTAATTATTTACACCAAACTCAAGGTTATCGCACTTATATGAATTGGCAGGTTTCGTGGTGGAGGAAACCAGGTTCTTTGCCCAGACAAAACCACCAGCCCTCGAAGGATACCTGGCAACTCTTCCACATATTGTGATAGCGTGAAAAACCCCTTTGAGAAATTCAATTTGGTCAGAGAGGGATTCGAACCAGTAACCCATAGATGGAAGACCTGTGTCAGAAATAAAGACTACCGGTATCTTTCTACTGACTGAGCCGTCTGCAAGATGATACTTTTAACACATTTCGCCACCATCCCCCCCCCCCCCCACCAACCCCTTTAAAAAAACAACCCAAAAAGTACAAATAAAAAAATCTGCCCCTAGCAATACAAACCTTAATGCTGGGTCGTCTTTCAATTCTGACATTTCAGCCCATTTCTTGATTAACATTTTCAATTTCTGGCTAACACGGGGGTGTGCCTGAAAAATAAATAAAAATCTCTTTTAACTTATCACCTTTTAAAATTAGCAAATTTATCAGGCTTTCACTTGGGGTGGCCATCAGTCATTCATCCAGAAAGGTGTCATGCAAAATACTATATTTCTGGACATTTAAACACATGGGCACGGGGAAAATCTCCTCGACTATAATACTGGAGATGAGGCTAGTTGTGTTAAAGAGGGTATGTATATGCCATTAAAATCTGCCCGAATACAGAACGTCATTTTAGATAAAAGAAATTTGGGTGCATTCTTTCTGAATCCTGCATAGGCGAATGCTTTGTGTGGTTAAGTTTTTGTTTCGTTCTTTTGGTAGCCACCATTATCCAAAAATCACAATCGTGTGAAAAAACACCTGCCACTATCAGACATCGTGTGAAAAAAGCAGTAAGTATTTTTTTTTAACCGTGCCACCCATTGGTGGAAATATTGTTCAAAAAAGTACCAGCATCCAATCAAATATCAGAGCCATTAAGGAATTCCCTCACCATGGCAATCCACCATCTTTGTTTTAAATTACGGCCTGTCATACATTGTATGATAAACAATGGGTTCTGGATAAATATTGGATCTACATGTAAGCTCTATTTCCCTTTCTTGAAAAAAAAACTGAATTCTAACAATTGCGAACCTACACAATTAACAATGTGGCACTATAATAAATTGTGGTCGGGATAGTAGTTGTGATACAGTACCCCAAAAAGTCGCCACGATTGACCACATGTTTTATTACTGGCAAAGTTTTTGATGTACTGTAGCCAAATATCCAAAGGGCTACATGTTCATGGTATCATTCTATCACAAAAAACAGTATATATAACAAAAGGGAAATGGAGATGAGGTGATAATAATCTATAGCCTATGTTATAAATTGTGTAAGCTGTCAGATGGGTAGTGACATAATCACATGACTCTCTATAGCAAATTAAAAAAAGAAACACTTTAAAAATATAACACAAACCTTTTGTGTGACTAGATTCCTGCATTCTCCGACAAAGTCCCTTGAGCAAATCTCTAGGTGAAAACTGCGACCACAATTTTTAACACAAGCATCTAGAAGCTGGAAGTTAAAATTTTAGATATAAAATAAAATTGTGTATTTCTGTTCATGATCAAAAATTAGCTAAAAGATTGGGTCGGATAAATCAAATCATATACATGTATGAAGTCAAAAGAGACTCATTTGTAAGATAAGTGGATTCATTAAAAGTCACAGAAAACAATACAGTAATGGGAAACTCGTAACATATTCTAAACTTAGTCAACTCCTTCCATAAATTTCATATCAAATGACCAATGGCGTGACCAGATACAGTCACGTTTGACTTTTATTTCCTGTATGTTTAAATGTTCCAGTGGTCAGCAGAATTAAGTGTTCATGAACACTAAAACACACGGGCGCAGAGAAAATCTCCTTTAAATTAGCCATAGATACAAGTTTCTAATTGTGTTAAAAAGAGGTATGTCATTTAGACCTTTACGCCCAGTCATACAGTGTGTACATGTAGGTTGTTGTAATCAATTAAAACCCATGACATTTCATTAGGTTGACAACATACAGGAGTTTGGCTTTAGTCAGTAGAATTTTCTGGAACACTTTATACATGTAATATAGCAGAATACATGTATTTTATAATAGGTTTCCAAAATCTTACCGTCAATGCTTGCATGGAAACATGTGGAACTCTGTTGTTGATTCTCTTTACTATGGACCTCAGACAGTCTTTACTCCTGGAAAACAACGTTAAAAATATCATCATTATTTTTACAAATACATGTACAGGACATACATAACAGTACACGACTGGGTAATTACAGTTGTACTTGATCATCCTATCAAAAAACTGTTTCAAACTGTCCGTAATGGCGACAAAAAGTTTCAGCCAAAAGTTGCCTCCACCCCATCGCATCCAAATGTAACATTAGGCTACACAGACCATACTGTAGAACATCAGAAATGAATCTGGATAATGTATTTTGCCGAGATCAGCAAACAAGACTAAAGCAAAGTCACAATGACCCCAGACGGAGCAAGCTTTTGTGAACAATATAATATTCGACCATCAATCTCAATGTCTTAGTGAGGTGCAATTGTTAACTTCACCCCAAGTTAAAATGAATGGTTGCGGGAAAGTCAGCAGGGGTGAACAACGCCATTGACAGCCCTGACAAGCTTTTAAAAGCTTACAATAAGGTGAAGAATTATTCAATGGATAACAACTTATTGGTTTATTGGGTGACGACGTTTTGATGTGGTTTTAGCATCTTTATCAAAGTCTATGATAACGATGTAAGAACTTCAATTGTAACAACGAAACGTCTTCACCCAATAAACCAAGAAGTTGTTATCCATACGTAATTCTTCACCTCACTATATAGAGCAACTTCAATAAAAATATGCAGTTTATTCTTGATTTCAGGATATTTTAAAATTCAGCATGACGAGTTCAAATGATAATGAAAGTAGATCTGTGAAATAAAGGAGAGAATAAACCAAAAGCTACGGAATGTAATCCAGCCCTCTCCACTTGAAAAATGACTCATGTTGGCCCAATTTACGAATGAGGCACCCAACAAATTGTACACGTCAATTTAGGATTTTTAAACATGGAACAACTGTATGAATTGCATAGCCTGCATGCAAAAAGCAAGATTACCTACCCTGACGGTGACCTCGTGACCTTATCACATATTTCCATAATCCTTGCCCAATCTTCTTCTGTGTTCATTTCACTTGTGGCTTTTTCTGAAAAATAAAGCGTAAGAAAAGACTAGGAAACAGCATTTTAATACGTTATATTTCCATCATGGAAAAGTTACTCCCCCTGTTGTCCTCTCTATTGAAAAGAGGAAGCTTTTTCCTACTCTCGTAAGTTTTCTGGGACGGGCCTTGTGTTAAACGAATGGGGAATTGTACAGAAAACTGTCGACAGGTTCTAGGATCAAAATCTTTCTCTGGATTTTACCTCAGATAGAAAAAAATCGAAATATAAAGATACAAATAGTTCATTAAAACTTAACGAAATTATCTGTAAATAGATCTCTTTCATAGTTTATATTGCTTTGCATTATAACGAGAAGGAGGCTGTCCCACACATACCACCAAATGCACCTCCTCTTTGAAGAATTCTACTAATGGAAATAGAAAGTATTACAATTCACACTTTTTCCCGGGATTCTGATTCTCACAACAATAAGAGTGGTTAGCGGTCTTAGAGAACACTAAATAATTGATGTCGAAATCAGGAAAATTCAGAGTCGTACGCCTGTATAAAGCAAACTAGTGTTCAGAAAGTTAACAAAAATTTAACTAACCCCGGTGAACATTCTAGGCCTAAAGTTACATGTAAGTTCAAATGTATATTCTGCAGACTAATAGCACTAATAGCTAACGAATTGTACTTCTTGAGAAAAAGAAGTCGACAATTTAAATTTTAAAAAAATGTATTCACACAAAAATATGAGCATTCTGGCAGCTCATGCCACTTTAACAGGTGGCATACATGTAGCTTATATACTAACTGAATGCAAATAGTAGGTCGGAAATGAATGCAAGATCATCCAAGCTGTTTGAATTTTGTTTATTTCAAAATATAAACTGACTTTATATGAACATTAAACTGTCTTATTTTTCCAATCGGAGTTCATAAAAAACTTGTAATTATAACTTGGTCTTGTAATCATTGTTTTGTACGAATGACAAATTATACAAAACTATAAGCCTATTTTTGGCTTCAATCCCCTGAGATCACCCAAAACTAAGTTAGTGGTAAAAGGTATCTAATGACTTTGTATTTAAATCTGGTTATGTCCTAGAAAGAGACGATGGAAAAATTATGCATCGTAAACTGAGAGACACAGAAAAATCATCAGGGTTATAGTCAATCACTAAATAAGCACTAATAACAATCTGACGGCAGATCAGTAAGATTTATACCCCAAAACACTATCCTTACGTGATCTCATGAAGACTTACCCAAACTCAAAAGAGACATTCATATTTGAAAGTTTACTGTAAATTTGGGCTTCGATCCTTTGTGCATACTTTGATGCATCTTGAGCAGGGCATTAGTCAATAATTTGAAGTGGTATGCCCAAAAGTCTGATGCCCTACCCCCAACCATAAAAAAAAATGTTTTTTTTAGTGTCTGGCAACCTCTTCATGTTAAGTGCAAATGTCAACCAACTGAGATGGTCACCTGGGGCCTGTTGCACAAACGTGTATTAAGCTTAAGTCTGACTTAATTATAAGATGTCACAATCAAATTCCTTAGTGAAACAACTTATTTAAGCGACAGTCTGACTTAAGCGTAATACACCTTTATGCAACTGGTCCCTGGGCAAATTTCTGAACTTTGATTGAATGACCCAAAGTTAACTTTGCCAGTGTGGGACAAAGTCGCAGTCGAAACGCTTATTATCAGGCTTGCTTATGTAAAATGTTAGTGATTTTCGATTGAACGTAAAATTTTACTTGGGTTTACTTGGGTATTTATAACCATGTTTTCAGCAGGTTGGGGAAAGTAGACTATGGGCAGGTTATGATTATCCATCGATCCGTGGGTAAACCACAGAACGACACAGAATGGATTAGACCCCACCAATCGAGGGCAACCCGCAGATTGGCGACTTTCCACAACCTGGCCAGATGTCGTTCTCAGAAAATAAGCTTTGTTTTGGTTTCCTTTGTCACTTCTGTAGTCTGAAAAAATGTTCTATAAAACCAAACCAATGATAAAACCAGTACACTTAAATTTCTCTGTATAGTTTAAGCTACCGAGAAAGAAATACAGATAGAGTGAGTGAGTTGAGGGATGACGGATCAAAATTTGCCTGGACACTGACACTCAGTGACAGTTCGTTGTTGTTGTTTGCCAAAAAATAATCCGAACTCTGTGCTTATACAATGTAAATATGGCTAAAATTTTAAGTTCCATAAAGCTGATTTCTTACCGACATCTCCGTCGAAGGGAGAAGAGCTACTAAACCACGGCATTTTAAAGGAAATTTTATCTGCAGCAGAAAGTTGTCCTTTTTCGTTCTTCCGTCTGATAAAAATGACCACTAAAATGTCGACTGCGCAAGTCTTTGTCACATTCATGACGTCATATGTCATGTTTTGCTTCCGGTTTCAGGCACGTGCTTTTGACAGCAGTTGTATTTTGTAACTTGTAAGGCTGACTCAAGAGGCTTGCATGTTTAACCTATTATATATTTATTTGAACATCGATTTCGAACCAGACTGAGACGAAGTGATTGAGCTGATTATTTTAGATTCGCATGTAGTATGTTTTAAAAATTATTTCAAAACCCAGGAAAGAAATTAAAATAAATTTTTATCAATTACGAATTATATTTATCGATCTCTACATCCAAAAATAGGTAGGCCTATACTTAAAAATTATTGTATTAAAAGTCAGTACATTTAAGCGGAAATAACAGATTCGAGTTTATTTGCTTGGAATATCTTAAATCAAAAGTATATTATAGGTTATAAGATGGCGTTAATTATAACCTTGTTTTTTGTGCTGGTCGTAGGTTATGAGATGTAGTTTATATTATAACCTTGTTGTTTGCTAGAAAAAGGTTATGAGATATAACCTTGTTTTTTGTGCTGGTTGTAGGATATGAGATGGAGTTCATAGCCTTGTAGTTTGCTGGTTGTGAGATGGAGTTTATGGTTGTTTTGTTCGTTGTTTGTTACATAGTTTTGTCTGTCCGGGGGGGGGGGGGGGGGGAGAAAAAACTAAATTAATGGGGTTCAATCTCAGTCCACCGATGTTCTTGCCATAGTTAAGATGCGTAACCATTGCCAATGTGTTACAAAAGAAATCCAGAAATTCTGCTGACCAAGGCCAAGCTCTTGTCAGTCGTCAACCTAATGAAATATCATAGGTTTGGTTTGTTACAACAATTTATGGGGTGTAAAGGTCTAAATGATATACCTCTTTTTAACACAATTAGAAACTTGTCTCCATGGTTATTTTGGACAAGAAGATTCCCCCTGTGCCCGTGTGATTTTAGAGATCATAAATATAGTTACCTTTATCGATAGACCAGTACGGAGGCCAATTTTAGTGTCATGGGTAGAATTTTGATATTTCGGGGTTTTTGGGCCGTTATCGGAATTTTTTTCCCATGCATGATAGTCAGTTTATTGTATAACGGAATTTTACCTCTGTGTTTATTCTTGCAATGTTACAGAAAATCAAGGGTGCATAAGAAATATACGTCTAACTTCAAATATACGAAATTCGAAAACCCGCATACACACTGTATATATACACTACATAAACTGTCAAATCACAAGGTATAGACCTACATTTCCACCGCGGAGAAAATTTGGTTCTCATCTCGGAGAAAAGGTTGGAAACTTTCGCACTGAATGGAAACCTTGCGATTTGACAGTTTATGTACTTTTTTTCCGACTTTCTCTGCGCATCGTTATAGTTAGTGCAAAACCTGTGCAAAATTCTGTTAAAGACGAACAAAAAAAAATATGGCACTAAGTATACTGTAAATATAGGGCTACGTTATCGATTTTTTTTTTCTTCCTTATACATTTCGATCGCTTATACAATTAATTCTTCATTCTAAAATTCATTAAATGGTTCTGGAAAATAAAAATGATGAACAAATTCAGTCTTAATGAGCCGGTCTGTATGCTTAGAAAAGCGAATGAATATATTATAGGCCTACGTACAATAGGCCTACATGTATTATATTATAGGCCTATTATATAGGCGAATCTAAAAATGTGGAGCGTTAAAAATTCGTGATAATCTGCACTCGACTTATATTCTCGAGCTTGAAGTTGATTTATTGGTTTCTATTAGTATAATTAGCACATGCTGCATGCAATATTATGGATAATTTAAACATTTGATTTTAATGCCAAAATCGAACATCCAACTTCTGACAGCGATATACCGGTAATTATAATAATAATACTAGTATAGTAGCAATAGGGGGCCTAATACTGGCCTGTCCATCAAATAAGCTACGGCGCTGTCTTAAGTGGCATTTAGAAGGTGGATGAATAACGTACAAGACTAAGACTTTCGTTAACCTATAAGTGTGTTAACCCATACGAAAGTCTTACGTTATTCAAATATGACCACGGATAGGGGTACGGGATAAAATTAAATGAATTCACCCTAGGCCCTAATCCCTATCTTCCGTAAGTTCTGAGTTCCAAGACAATATTACAATTATTAGGCCTATGCAATGGTTTAAAGAACTTGAATTAATTTGATTTATGAATTATTTGAATTTTGATGTTGAACTTAATTGGTATCGCTAAGCAAGCACATCATGTAAAAAAAAAAAAGGCTTTCCGTTTTACCAGAAGTCTATGAACGTGCATTGAGTTCTGGTTTTACATATACATGTTTTTTTTTTTGTTTTTTTTTATCTGATGTTTTTTTTTTTTGTTTTTTTTGTTTTTGCAGGTTCAACCAATGAAACTTTGCTTTCATTCATCAAATAGCGGGAAATGCTGTTGTTGTTGTCGCTGTCGTTCGTTTGAGGGAAAACTCTACTTCACATCCCTGGAACTCAACTCTATTTTTAGATCGGAGAGCTGGTGACGTACATGCTGTCAAGACCAGCGGTAGTGACGTCATCAATATTGCCAATACAAAACTTTCGCGGATTATCCACCGGTGTCGGAAAGTTGCAGAGCTTCGCATTATTTGATTTTTGTTCAACTTCCCCAAGCAAGTAAAGTTGTTTGTTCTGATTCTTAAACTTCGAATTTTGTTATTGACTATTGCTATTTCTTTTGTGTGTGTTTTTTTTTCTTCAATGTTCGATTGGAACTACGTAAGTTGTAGTCCGAAATATCTGCGATGATGATGTAATTTGTAAATTGTAAGACATTTTCTGACAGAAGTCACAGATAGGCCATCATATTCATAATTTCATAGGCCTATCTGTCAAAAAATGTCTTACATGATCATCGCAGATATTTCATTTGTACCCATGATAAATTTATATCACAATATTAATACTGTATAATAATAATAATTAAACTAAAAGCTGTTTTTACTGTTATTGTTAATAAATTATAATCTACTATAAATCATACACTTTTGCAAACTTTGATTACTTTTGCTACAGAAGTCTTTTTGTTTTCTTTTCCAGATTAGCCCACCTGGTAATATTGATAATATTATTAGAGACAAATCAGACCAGAAGTAAGATCCCCTGACAGTAACTGAACTATTTAAAGTGGAACTTCCGGCGCTCTTAGATGGTCCATGAGCTCGTAAGCTGGTTGTTTATTAACTAAATTTAGTCTATTTGAACTTCTGAAGATAAAGATGAAAAGCGACTCTGAACTGACCACAGTTGTAAAAATAGCCTGCCAGTCTGTCATTGGTGAATTTTAGACAAGACATGATGATGACTACATCTATTTATGAACACTAAAACACACGGGCACAGGGAAAATCTTCTTGTCTAAAATAACCACGGAGACAAGTTTCTAATTGTGTTAAAAAAGAGGTATATCATTTAGACCTTTATACCCCATCATGAATTGTTGTAATAAAGTAAACCTATGATATTTCATTAGGTTGACGACAAGAGCTTAGCCTTGGTCAGTAGAATTTTCTGGAACACTTTGCATTACATTGACAATGCTTACGCATCTTAAGCTATGTTAAGAATATCGTCAGACTATATATTATAGAGTCATGGGAAAAGACAGTGAAAATTCCCCCCCACCCCTTTCCCAGAAAAACCTAGGTAGAGGGCAGACAGGGGAGTTTAGCCCTGACCAGTATGTCTTTCAAACTCTTGTTCTTTTTATAAGCAATGACTGGCCTTTGGGTCAGAGGTCGAGCAAGTTTACTTTGAAGTAGTTTGTATTCTTCTACTATAATCTTGGCCATAGCGATGACTACATGTAAGTGTTGCTCTTCCTCAACCGAAGGTGGCACACAATGTTAATTATAATGTTTAAATTATAGGTATAATATATTCTCATTTACTTGGTAAGTTTTCGTTGTCGCTTATTGATACTTAATAAAGGTTGTAAAAGTAATTTGTAAAGAGAACAATAGTGTGCTTTGTTCTGTGGTTATATCTATTTTTTGTCCGGGGTGTATCTCCCTTACTATTGTATGTTGTTAGTCACCAGGTTTGTAAATATATAAATCTAACGCATGTACATGAAGCGATTTACCTCCCTTTTTGCAGTCCACAATTTCTTGGTAATAATTTAAGACAGTGCACTTGTAAATTAACGAAATATACTGTTACAAAGTGCCCTAAACACTTTGGTAAAACAGGTGAGAATTAGCTGAAATATTACACCTGGTTTCAACCTTGTGGCATGTTTTTTGGTCCAGAAAATCCAATACTGTGGGCAGCCTTACCTCTGTCGGTTCGAGTGATAGTCCCTAAGTCCAACACAGGCCTCCCATTGGTCTGGCATGGGTTCAAATCCCAAATCAGACCGAATAAAAATTGAAAAATTTCTGAGAGGAGTTTTCACTTGATCGCCATATGAGGGAGAGTTGCAAGGTACTCGCTAGTTCAGATGCACTAGATAAATCTTCCTGATTGCCGGCAAGTAATTAGCAAAGGTTAACAGGATATAATGGACACATGAGTGCGGCTACTCAATAAATACACTTTGTTTGCGATTATTCAAGGGACCCTACTCCGGTCAATTGAATTCAATTCAAATTTATTTACTCGACCTCCATCTGGGTAGTAGGGAAGCCTATATTATAGTCCCAGGGAAATTTTTTTTTGAAAAAACCGTTTTAACGAATTTCTGGAGTAACTGAAAATAGAATCTAAAAATAAAATTCGTTATAACGATTTTCTATGAGAAAAAATCGTTTTCACGAATTTCTTAGGTTAATTCAAATAGAATCTAAAAATAAAATTCGTTTAAACGATTTTTTCAAAAAAAAATTCCCCTGGCACTAATAGGCTTCCGTAGGGTAGGTAAAAAAACAACAAACAAAGCAAAACAACGATGTTCGATGTCTGTACAATGTGTGCGACAAAAATGATGACGTCACGATTCATGTTGACGTCACGACTGTTGGTGTTGACAGCACTACGTCACCAGCTCTCCGATCTAAAAATAGAGTTGAGTTCCAGGGATGTGAAGTAGAGTTTTCCTCGTTTGAGAAGACCAAAGAAGACTATCAAGTGCTGACCCGTTTCCTCCACAAAGACCATTCGTATAACATTTTCAGATTATTGTTTGAAGGAGTACGGCCCTAATTTTGCTGTAAAATAGTATGCATATAGGCAGTAATTTGCGTCTTTGTTTTGCATTGCTGTTTTTTTGTCCGTCTCGCTCGTTGCGCACGAGACGCGTTGCTAAGGGGACGGATGGCTTTGATTCCCTCACAGTTCTTCTTTTCTTGGATCATGTTATTTTAAACTGGTCAGTTTTGATAGTAAAGAGTTTTTCTTAGCCATTAATACTTATTTGAATTGTAAACCAGGTTAATGTCAATGGTAAAATCCAAAACAACTATAAATATAATATATTTCTCTCTCATTGTGTGGATGGCCCCGTGGCCTAATGGATAAGGCGTCTGACTTCGGATCAGAAGATTGCGAGTTCGAGTCTCGTCGGGGTCGAATTTTTTTCTTTTCATTTTTCGGTTTTATTGACCATTCAAGACAATTTTATTGTGAGAACGGCTCATTTAAGTAAAACAGCCCTTAAAAATATAATAATACTAAAAAAAAAAAAGAACTTGAACTCTCCTTTGTCAGCCAGAATGCATTTTATTTTGTAGTTTATTCATGTACACCATATTTAAAGGCACACTTGCCGCGAAAATCAGGAATATTGTTTACATTAAAAAAGAAAGACCGTATTCTGTATTTTTCCCAGACAATATAAGTTAGGAACTTTCTATTTTTACGAAAATTTTAAAGTTTGGACGTCACTTTGTATTTTTAATTTGAATTTGAAAATTTGAATTGTTACGTACGCGGAACGTAAACAAACCGATCTGCCCCCTATTGGCGATTTTATGTTTCAGTCGAGTGAGTGAACTAACGGCACAGTGTAATTTTACGTAGGTCTATTTATCTGAGAAATACAGACTGACGATCGGTTAACAGCGACTGGAAAAGCCTGCTGGTAATTGTTTGAGTGTAAACCACAGATACAAAGGCCTGAAAGGAGGGTAACCCAACACGAAAGTTGACCGACACTGATCGTTGTTGTTGTAATCAGGCTTCGATTCTTCGTTTGTTTTTCACCCCATTTTTACAGTCTAAAGCTAACTAGACATGTTTTATGTGTCCTATGTTTAAGTTTAGTGGTATTAGTCGTAGTAAGCTCATGTAAATTGGTTTTCTTAGCAAATTTAAACAGGCTACGGCGGCAAGTGTGCCTTTAATAACCACTCTTTTGATTTAGGGGCAAAACCATTTTCAAAAATATATTTGTTTCTCTTGCGAAATGGAGAATTCTGGCATACACAAATTAAATCAAATACTTAATATGATAAATAAAGGGCCTATCCATGTTTGTATTTGTGTATATGTGTCCATGGGCATATAGCCGATTTTTACGAACAATGGACAGCAGATCTTGGGGAAATCTGTAGTTTTACGTCATCTTCTGAGGTGTTCCCTGGCCTAATCATCGTTGTGGCTAGGCGTTCTACAAACCTTGCGAAGCACAGTAAGCATCTTTGCGTTTATAAACCAATTAACATATTTATTTCACTGAATATCTTAGCATAATGCATTAGCAAAGTGACTCCGAATAAATTCAACAAATGCATATTGACAATCTCAATATTTCGACAAAGGTATATTTGTCATCTTCAGGAAAGAATATTGAGATTGTCAATATGCGTTTGTTGAATTTATTCGCAGTTACTTTGCTAATGCATTATGCTAAGCCATTCAGTGGATCAACAAGTTAACATATTTATCCCATACATGGTTATTTAGAAATACAGTAGGCTGCCATCATATTCTCAACATTATATTTATGAACACTAAAACACACTGGCACAGGAAAAATCGTTTAGACCTTTATAATCATCAAAAATTGTTGTAATAAACTAAATGACGACTGACAGGAGGTTGGCCTTAGTCAGTAGAATTTTCTGAAACACTTTGTAATACATTGACAATGCATAGGCCTACGCTTCTTCAGAATCTTGAGAAAAAGTCAAACTTGTAAAAGTTTCCTGCTGCTCTGCAGGCCATGTGACCTCAATTGATCCCATCATGCACATGCAGGGGCCCTTCTAAATAGGTCATGTAGGACTGTCTACAACAGTGGTTTTGTACACTGACTGTGTTTGAACATTTTAAGCTGTATCCATTATGTAGGCTGTTGAGTGTGTCTTCACTGTATGGGTGGGTGGAGCTCACAGCCTACATAAACCTGTTTTCTATAACACCTGATGAAATTTATCTTGCAGTTTACGTTTGTTTCGGGTATTTATGTTTTTCTGAAAGCCATTGCCTTTTCTGTAAAAACTTGATCAAATTGTAAAGATCCAGAGTGGGCTAAGTTCCTTAAAGGAGATGATTTGAAGTTTTCTGTCATTGGGGAACCTCACAGACTGGTAAGTAAGTGTTTGAAATGATATCTGGATTGATTGATTGATGTTTTACGCCACACTCAAGATTAGCCCTATTTCACTTAAATATGGCAGCGTTGCCAGGTTTAGTGAGGGAGGAAACCGGGTTCATTGCCCGGAGGAAATCTCCGACCTTCGGCGAGTACCTGGCAACTCTTCTACATACAGCGACCGAGTTAAAAAACCACTCAGAAATTTGTAAATCTTTAATTTGGTCTGATTGTGATTCGAACCCGCAACGCATCTATGGACAGTCTGGGACTGAGGGAAAATCGCTCTAACCCACTGGACCACCATCGCTGCCATATAAGTGAAATAACGAATCTTGAGTGCAGTCCAAACATTAATCAATCAATCATATTGCACTGTAATTTACAGTAGGCCTATATGAAGCATCTCAGCTGATGTAATGAAAAAGCACAAGGATTTTTGTGTAAGCTGTTTTGGTTGATGCTGTCATATTCAGTGTTTAATTATTGAACTGTCATACTGGTATGATTGAGAGGTGTCATTTCAGTACGGGCATGTATGTAGCCTACTTATATAGCTAGCCCCAGGTAACTATCCTGCCTTTCTATAGCCTACATTCTACTGACCAAGGCTAAGCTCCTGTCGTCAACCTAATGGAATATTATAGGTTTAGTTTATTACAACAATTTATGGGGTATAAAGGTCTAAATGATATACCTGTTTTTAACACAATTAGAAACTTGTCTCCGTGGTTATTTTAGACAAGAAGATTTTCCCTGTGCCCGTGTGTTTTAGTGATCATAAATGTATACTAGGAATGTTGTATATGCAACCTGGCCTAGTTAAGCTTTCTAACATAAGATGTCTGATGTCAGTGATGTGTGTTCTTTTGTTAATGTCACTGTCACCATTGTATTAAAATTGTAATTCTAACTAGCCAAGACTAATCCAAGATTGATTGATGTTTTACGCAGCACTCAAGATGAGCTCACTTATATCGCTGCATTGCCAGGATTAGTGGGTGAGAAAACCGGGATCATTACCCAGACTTACATTAGAAGGGAAGTAATGAAGGCCACCAGCCGATGATGCCCATCCTCTCTTACTTAAAGTGGCATGAGCTGCCAAAATTTACACTTTTTTAAATAATTTCTGATCGTCACGACAATAAGAGGCCTTGAAGGTCATCGAAAAACTAAATGATTGATGTTTGAATGAGGAAAATCCATACAGTATGTGGCCTGTACAAACCGAAAACGTGTTCGAAAAGTATACAAAATTTAAATAACGGGGACGACCATTCATTCATTCAAAGTTAGTTCAAAACAATACTTTATCGTACATTTTGGAGAATAGAAGCACTAAAAAGCTTTTGAACTATACGTCTTGAGAAAAATAGCCAATAATTTCAACATTCTGTTTTAACGTCAAAATATCAACATTTTGGGAGCTTATGCCTCTTTAAATGTTTCATCAGGTATTAAATTTACTATCACTAAAGCCAGCATAGCCTAAAACAATATGTGCCAAATTAAGCCCTACTCTTAATTCAAAGCCTGTTTTTGACCCAGAAAAAGATGCTTCACCGAGTGTGATTCTTAAGTGATATTTTCACAAGTCTACATTTTTGCCATTAATTAATTTTCTTTTTATTATATACCAGGTGTTATAATAGGTAATAGTTACAGTTACCTGATTATGAAATATTATTTCTTCTTCACCCTCCCCACCCTCCTTGTTTCAGCTGCACATAACTAGCTTCATAAAGTACCGCAAATGGGTGTTCTTTTGCATTTACATCTGTCTTGTTGCTTCCTGTTGGTTTGTCCGTCGGTCCAAATCTGTTCATGTGAATAAATATTAGGGTCCATAATCACATGAATGCTCATGACATTTATTATTCCTTAAGCTTACCATGTATTCTATTTTATTTCCAGGTCTATGAAGAAATAATCTACACCTTTTTTCAGCGATGGAATTTATATGGCATCTTTTTGGAGATTATCTGCCCTTGTGGGCAGGGATTGTTGTTATGGTTGCAGGAGTTCTTGCTATTCGCCGATTGCTATCCAGGTATAAGATTTATGCTGTGCCTTTGATTACTTACCATTCCCGCCCCCTTTTGCATGCTTTGATAAACTTACATGATGATCTGTGTTGATTTTGTAGACAAGCTGTATCACATCCAATCTGTTTGAGAGTTTTGATTATCTGACTTGGTAGACAATCAGTATCACATCAGATCTGTTTGAGGGTTAGAGTCCATTGTTTTGGAGTTTCCCACTGGTATATCCTTGGTTGGGGGGTTTCACATTGGCATAGGGCCCAGATCTAAGGTTCCCCCACTGGCATAGAGCCCAAGTTTGAGGGTCCCCCACTGGGATTGAGTCATGGTTTGGGGTTCCCTATTAGCATAGAGCCCAGATTTGGGGTTCCCTATTAGCATAAAGCCCAGATTTGGGGTTCCCTATTAGCATAGAGCCCAGGTTTAGGGTTCCTCATTAGCATAGAGCCCAGGTTTGGGGTTCCTATTAGCATAGAGCCCAGGTTTGGGGTTCCTATTAGCATAGAGCCCAGATTCGGGGTTCCCCATTAGCATAGAGCCCAGATTTGGAGTTCCCTATTAGCATAGAGCCCAGATTTGGGGTTCCCTATTAGCATAGAGCCCAGATTTGGGGTTCCCCATTAGCATAGAGCCCAGATTTGGAGTTCCCTATTAGCATAGAGCCCAGGTTTGGGGTTCCTCATTAGCATAGAGCCCAGGTTTGGGGTTCCTCATTAGCATAGAGCCCAGGTTTGGAGTTCCCTATTAGCATAGAGCCCAGATTTGGGGTTCCCTATTAGCATAGAGCCCAGATTTGGGGTTCCCCATTAGCATAGAGCCCAGATTTGGAGTTCCTATTAGCATAGAGCCCAGATTTTGGGTTCCTCATTAGCATAGAGCCCAGGTTTGGGGTTCCTCATTAGCATAGAGCCCAGGTTTGGGGTTCCTCATTAGCATAGAGCCCAGGTTTGGGGTTCCTCATTAGCATAGAGCCCAGGTTTGGGGTTCCTCATTAGCATATATCCCAGGTTTGGAGTTCCCTATTAGCATAGAGCCCAGGTTTGGGGTTCCCCATTAGCATATAGCCCAGGTTTGGAGTTCCTCATTAGCATAGAGCCCAGGTTTGGGGTTCCTCATTAGCATAGAGCCCAGGTTTGGGGTTCCTCATTAGCATAGAGCCCAGGTTTGGGGTTCCTCATTAGCATATAGCCCAGGTTTGGAGTTCCCTATTAGCATAGAGCCCAGGTTTGGGGTTCCTCATTAGCATAGAGCCCAGGTTTGGGGTTCCTCATTAGCATATAGCCCAGGTTTGGAGTTCCCTATTAGCATAGAGCCCAGGTTTGGAGTTCCCTATTAGCATAGAGCCCAGATTTGGGGTTCCTCATTAGCATAGAGCCCAGGTTTGGGGTTCCTCATTAGCATAGAGCCCAGGTTTGGGGTTCCTCATTAGCATAGAGCCAAGGTTTGGGGTTCCTCATTAGCATAGAGCCCAGGTTTGGAGTTCCACATTAGCATAGAGGCAGGGTTTTGTTTTCCCCCTTAGCACAGAGCCCAGGTTTGGGGTTCCCTATTAGCATAGAGCCCAGGCATAGACTTTTAGCTTTGCACTAACTTTTTCTTTCATTTAGGCAGTCAGTTATTTTTTTTTATTTCGAGGGTCTCTGTTGCTCAGTCAGTTAGAGTGATAGCCCCTCAGTCCAAGAAACGCTTTCCTCGATTCGGCGCAGGATCCCACTCTATTATTAGCACCTCTTTATTGGGTTAGTTTTTTGGGTTAGTGGCTTTATGAATATTTGTTTTCAACGTCAGTCCAGCAGTTTCTTTAGGGTTTTTCAAACACTGAAAAAATGTGAATTTTGACAGCTCATGCCACTTTAAATGTTGCATTAAAGGATTTATGAACAGGATTTAAAGCTGGTTTGTGTTTGTTTATGGGCTAAATGCATATTTGAAAGACATCACTTGAAACGTAACAACCTTCGCGTTAGTTCCCTGGTAGTCAAAAAAAGAGCCGAGAGGAAATATGCATATTTTCCGTATTTTTCGTAACTGCTCGGAAAAATGACGTCATACACGACCTTCGATGTGTACTAAGTGCCACGAAGACGTACTGAGACAGCAGAAATCGTTTATTACGTCATCGCTGTGAGGGTACGTACACAACGGAGGTCGTGTTTGACGTCATAAGTTGCGGAGCTGATTAACTTTCGTAAGCATTGTAGATCGGCAACAAAGCTTTAATTTTGTATGTGCTTCGACCGAAATTTAATTTTCTTTTTGGTTAGACTTTTAAAGTACATGTTCTACAACACACTTAACGCAAATTAGAAAATATTTCCAAAGGTTGTTCATAAATCCATTAACAAAATTTCCAATAAATGCTTCTAATCCTTCCTTTGTCTTTCCAGTCCGGATGAAATCTATGCTGATGATATCCCAGACACTGTGATGTTAGTTCAGTTTAGCAGAGGACCATTCGCACCCAGCTTTTCTCCGTTCTGTCTCAAACTGGAGACATATCTTAGGATGGCAAAGATACCGTATAAGGTCAGTTCATGTTTACCTTAAAAGGACACACGTTACTATAGTTTGTTACGATTCTCTGTTGACCTTCAGATTAGTAGGGGGACCTCGGTGGTCCAGTGGGTTAGAGTGATCGTCCCTCAGTCGCACACAGACCTTCCATCGATGCGGCGGGGAAAAAGTGATCAATCGCATATGAAAGACTGCTTTCCACCAAAAAGTACATTTAAAGAGCTATTTTGGGAATATATTCTGCTGCTTTTGTTCTCTCTGACTGTACAGTCAGTGAACACACAGCTAAGACTGCACCATAGACGCAGCCACAATGGGTACACAAAGGAATTCCCAAATAAAATTCCCTATTCAGCGGTCGGTGATAGCTCGGATAGTTACCAATGTTCATCTGTAAACCATATCTTTGTGTAAAGAACGGTCGAATAGCACACATTTAACATTCTTTCGTTTGCTGTTTCTGGGCATGTCCCTTCAAGGTGTATTGTTTGTGAAAGGACATTTGTTTACCTTAACTTTCATTTCAAGATGCTTTAGACCACCTAAAACCTAAGTAGTTGAATGTGACTGTCATACTGCTTCCTGTTTTTTTGTTCGTCAGTCCAAATCCGTTCATAAGCAATTGATGGACTCATACATGTACATAAGTATTTAATCCTAGCAACAACAAAAAACAATCTTTAATGCGGTTTAAATAGTGCTTATAATTTCTCACTGTCCAAGTTCCAACAGTATTATCTTACAATTTTGTTTCAAATATTCGCACTTTGAAAGGCCAGTTTTTCAGTATTTGATGGGGCGTAAAACACCAGTCAATCGGTGTGCTCTAATTATTGCTCCAACTATCATGTTTATTGCTTGATTGATGTTTTTCACCGCACTCCAGATTATTTCAATAATTTGCCCTGTGTAGCTAGGATTAGTGTAAAAAGAAAACCAGGGTTTTTGTCTAGTTGAAACCCTTGACCTTTGGTGAATACCAGACAATGCTCCCATATAAGGCGATCAACTGAATACCCCATTCAAGGATTTTAAAATTTTTCTTGAGCCTCTGCTCCAACTGTCAACTCATTCAGTTAAAAAGTAGGTGTTAACTCCATTGCCCCATTTGGAATAGCTGCCAAGTACATGCCCAAGAAAAAGAAAAAGGAAAATTTTCTGACTGGGTTTTCACTGGAACGACCTATGTGGGATGGTTGCCAGTTACCAACGGAAGGTCGTGAGTTTCCTCCGGGCAAAGAGCCCGGTTTCCTCCCACAATAAAACTGACAACGCCGCCATACAAGTGAAATAATCTTGAGCGCGACGTAAAACACCAAACAATCAATCAATCATGCCCAAGGATGGAGATTTCTTTTAGGTTAGAAGTCTGGTTTCCTGCCCAATAAACTGTGAATGGTTCCAAATGAGTGAATTTATCCTGACTGTCGCATAAAATATCAATCAATCAATCCAACTGTCAAAACCTATTATCCGTTTCACAAGTCCTAACATTTGCAATGATTTTATTTCAGAATATACACTGTACAAAATTCTCGCAGAAAGGTAAAATGCCGTGGATTCGTTACAATGGGGTGACCGTGGCAGACAGCCAAATGGCCATGGAATTTCTCAATAAGAAGTTTGAAGTGGACTTAAATAAAACTCTTAGCGTTGAGAAAAGAGGAATTTCCAGAGCATTCCAGAAACTCACCGAAGACTCCCTTATCTGGTTGGTATACTGAACGGGATTTGATAGACATTTAAAGTGAACACTTTACAATGTAGGTAAAATACAACATACTTCATCTTAAAGACAATATCTACCTGGTCCCAAAACATGGTTTATTTATTTTTTATGACTTTCCTACAAGAAGCTATGGTTAATTATTCTCAGATGTCTGGTGACTGGATGTCACTGAAACATGTGCACACCTGGTATGCTGAACTGCTATTGGCGTATTTAGGTCAAATTAACCAATCATATTGCCAGTTGTAAGGTGTGCACATGTTTCAGTGACATCCAGTCACCAGACATCTGAGAATAATTAACCATAGCTTCTTGCAGGAAAGTCATAAAAAATAAAATAAATAAGCCCTGTTTTGGGACCAGGTAGATATTGTCTTTAAGATGAAGTATATTGTATTGTACCTAAAGTGTTCACTTTAAGGGAGGGCGTCAGATTTACCCTTCGTGGGGTGAGATTTTGCTTCAGTTGATTCATTGATTGTCACACTCAAGATTATGTCACTTACAGTTACACCAATATGATGACGATGCCAGGTATATTATCCCACCTCACACAGAATACTCCCATCCGATTGGTTGAAGCCAGTCACGTGGAGTATATTTTCATATTACGTCGCCGTGCTGATCCATACAGGGCGACTACCATCTATGGCTTGTGATGTTATGTCTAGACACTTGCCAGTCGTGTCTGCTCGTGCCATACATGTACATATTAGAAAATAGCTTACGGAGTTCACTTTCTGCCTTTCATGAAAGCCAATTTTCAGAAAGAAGGTTTGAATGTCATATAATTTAGGTCTTCGGTGGGATAAATTCGTTACAGGGTTTGTTTGAGGGGGATACGGAAATGTATGGGGTCAGCAAACAGTATACTGAGGCCTCGCCCAATATTCCGTTTACTGACTCCATATATTTCTGTATCCCCCCCTCGAACAAACCCTGTAACTAATAATATGGCTGGCTATTTGCCCAGAAGAGACTCCATCGTCAAACCTGACAACACCATTTAGGTGAAATAATCCTGAGTGTGACGTAAAACATCAATCAATTTGATTGATTGATATTGTATGCCGCACTCAAGATTATTTCACTTAAATGGCGGCATTGCCAGGTTTAATTGGAGAGCAACCCAGGCTCATTGCCCGAAAGAAACCCCAGACCCGCCGTGAGCACGTGACAACTCTTCCACGCCAATCATTTGAAACATACCTGAGTTGTTAAGAAATATATCTTTGTTAACAAAAGGTGTTTGAGAAAAACAAAATCACAAAATCCAAAAGGAAACTTATAGCGGAGATTTCATTTACTAAAGTAGTACAAATAAATAAAATAAGTTTGTGTGCACATCTCTACCGGCACAAATGAATAATTCTCTCGAGATTTATCATTGGTTGCTGTTGAGCAGGACGTAAAACCCAAATCACTCCCTCACTCATTGGTTGCCTGACTGATAAAAGCTTTTAGGACTTCCAATATTCAGTTTTTTGTCTTCATGTAGTACTATTATTCTTCTAGGTGTGGGGCTTTAGAACGCTGGGTGTATGCCCGGGACAAACCATACTTAACTCAAGCTGGGATTCCGTGGTTAGGACAATGGCTTTTTGGGAGACAGTTCATGAAAGCTACCTACTATCAAGGTATGGGAAGACATACGAGGGAAGAGGTCAGCAACATCATGAAACACGACATACAGGCCATCTCCTCATATTTAGGTAAGATACTATATTGCATGACACCATGGTGCCTTTTCTGATTGGTTCAAGTGCAAATTTGGTTTCTCTTGTATATTGCTTCCACCAATGGGTCGCGGGTTCGAATCCCACTCAGTCCAAAAAAATTGGAAAATTTTCTGACTTGGTTTTCACTTGAACGACCTATGGGGATGGTTGCCAGTTACCAACGGAAGGTCGTGGGTTTCCTCCGGGCATAGAGCCTGGTTTCCTCCCACAATAAAACTGGCAGACCCTCAAATCAGTAAAAATATACATGTAAGCTTCAATTAATCTCGGATGAAGGCCCGCAAGTCAATTTTCCGCCAAACATGTACATTTAAAGAGTTATTTCGGAAATTCCCTGCTGCTGTTGTTTTCTGTCAGATAATTTACAGATATTTAAAGTGGCATGAGCTGCCAAAATTCAAACTTTTTTTTATAATTTCTGATCGTTACGACAATAAGAGGCTTTGAAGGCCATCGAAAAACTAAATGATTGACGTTGGAATGAGGACAATCCATACAGTATGTGGCCTGTACGAGCCGAAACAGTGTTCGAAAAGTAATCAAAATTTGAATAACTGGGACGACTGTTTATTCATTTTACGCATTAGAAGGTTCAAAACAATACTTTATCCTTCATTCTCGAGACTAGAAGCACTAAAAAGCTTCTGAATTATAGGTCTTGAGAAAAATAGCCAATAATTTCAACATTCTGTTTTAACATCAAATTATCAACATTTTGGCAGCTCATGCCACTTTAAAGAATTTATTTTGATTTTTTCTCTTTAATGAAAAATTCTAAGAAATAGTTTGATCTAATGGCCTGTCAACAATTCCACCATTCATTTAACATTGCACATTCCCCAGAAATATGGCTTTAGTGAGGCAAACAATCCTCATATTAAACAAGGGGGATAACTCTTCTATCATATTCTCATAACCCAAGCGAAAACGAAAAAGGAATTTCCAAATTAAACATGAGAGAGCAAGGCAAAGTACCAATGGTTCTCTAGAAATCTCATCTTTATATAAACAGCAATAGAAAAGCGCAAACTTTAGTTTAGGGATATTCTTTTCAGTTTAATGTCATTTTTTCCAGTTAGAATGTGAAACTCAAGCTGCTTAGTTGTTGATGTTATCTTTTAGGGACTAATTAAGCTGTTTTTAATGGGCACGTGACCAACAGAAGTGGACTGTACAGTGTTCAGTTCAAGAGCTAACGTCAAATATGAATCATTTCTAACTGTCACCCATGCCCTTAACCTTCCAGTTTCCCTACATATAAGTGTGTTTTTATTTTCCAGGAACTAAACCGTTTTTAATGGGTCCGGAACCCACAGAAGTGGACTGTCCAGTGTTTAGTACAATAACTTCTGTACCATCCAATATGATTGATTTAAACTTTATTTCACCCTGTCACCCATGCCCTTAACCCTTCAACTTCCAAACATAAAAGTGTGTTTTTATTTTCCAGGAACTAAGCCGTTTTTAATGGGTCCGGAACCCACAGAAGTGGACTGTACAGTATTCAGTACAATAACTCAGCTAACGTCCAATATGGTGGACTCAGACTGTGATACTTATATCAAAGGTGGGATTCTTAATAGTGTACTATCAGAAGTCTATTAATAAGAGTGTGATCGCGAAACCTTTTTCGGAGACAAATATCAAATGGCAGAGAATCTTAATTGCGACTCCCTAATATCGTGTATGTTATCACATGCAAAAATTTTCACTGTCTTTTCCCATGACCCCATAATATATAGTCTGGCAATATTCTTACCATAGCTTAAGATGCGTAAGCATTGTCAATGTAATACAAAATGCAATAAGGTCAAGAATTACTTATGGATAACAACTTCTTGGTTTATTGGGTGACGACGTTTCGATGTAGTTCTTACATCGTTATCAAAGTCAATGACAAACAACAAAAAATATTCTTTATATAGCAGATGAGAGAATTACAAGTTGGAACAGGTGCGTAATAGTATAAATTAATTAAGAAAAGTAACAATAGATTTAAGTATGGTGAGTTAAGATCGTTGAAGGTTGTCTTGGAGGATCAAAAGGTCATAGCAGTTGGGGATATATAATCCTTGGTCTCTGTTCATGCTGGGCTTGGTTTTTCTGATTTGGATGGCTTCCTGTAGTTTTCTTTTCTTCCAATGGTGCTGGTTGACAGATAGTGTTGTAGTGGTTTCCCATTTGATGTGGTGAGTAGGGTTGGAAATTATGTGTTCAGAAATGGCAGATTTGTAATCTAGTTTATTAACAGATGTTTGGTGTTCTTTTAGTCTAATGTTGATAACGATGTAAGAACTACATCGAAACGTCGTCACCCAATAAACCAAGAAGTTGTTATCCATAAGTAATTCTTGACCTTATTGTAACCTTCCAACTTCTAAATGCCATTGAAAGATTTAATACAAAATGTTCCAGAAAATTCTACTGACTAAGGCCAAGCTCCTGTCAGTCGTCAACCTAATGAAATATCATAGGTTTACTTTATTACAACAATTTATGATGGGGTATAAAGGTTCGAATCCCACTCAGTCCAAAAATTGGAAAATTTTCCGACTGGGTTTTCACTCGAACGACCTATGTGGGATGGTTGCCAGTTACCAGCGGAAGGTCGTGGGTTTCATCCGGGCATAGAGCCCGGTTTCCTCCCACAATAAAACTGGCATCGCCGCCATATAAGTGAAATAATCTTGAGCGCGGCGTAAAACACCAAACAATCAATCAATCAATCAAATCCCACTCAGTTCACAGAAATTGAAATAATTCGCTTGATGGCCCTATGTGGTCCTACTTCGTCTAGGGTGTCCTCTAGGTTAAGAGCCCAGTTCCCTCCCCTTGGCTTCCAAAACTGGCTATATCCCAGCTTTAGTTCATTGAAATAATCTTGAGTAGGGCATAAACGATTAATCCTTTAATCAATCTGAAAGTGGCATGATGAGTTGTCAAAATGTTTAAGAAAATTCTATCAACATGAAAATTCATGGAAAAACAGCTCATGCCACTTAATGATTTAATTTGTCTGTCAAATCACCACTGCAGCTGATACCATATTTGTATGAGGATTAATATCTGAGCACATGAGGTTTTTTCAAGTTTTTAATTAATTAATTGATAGTTATAGCGATATCACAAAAAAAATCCTGCATTTGAACATTAATCGCAAGAGCCGGTGAACATTACCTTTTCATTTCTTAAAATGTTAATGAGGTGCAGGCTAATTTTGTATAAATACTGTACATCACACACAAAGCTAATTATTGTAAAACATAAATGATGGTTCTTATTGTTTGTCTTTGGGCAAGATACTGTATTACCAAAGAGAGTAGATTGACAAGAGTGGTCACTTCGTCCAATCAGCATTGCCGGCATGTTCTTCTGGCCCCCCAGTGGAAGGGTGTTCCGACTGTACACGATTCGACTGTGGGGCGCCCCCTACAAAAAGGAGGTTCCTAATAATCGAATCGCGTCAGTTCAAATTCAACATGGCGTAGACGAAGTGCTCACTCTTGTCATCTACTCTCTTTGGTATTACCTAAAGCTTTTGGCACATGCCCTGAGTCTGGGAATTTGTTTACATTGTCTGTATCTAACAAATAAAATTTTCAATTTCAAATAGCAAAGGGGCCTTGATGGCTTAGTCAACACAGTGATTGTCCCTCAGTCCGATACAGGCCTACTATCAATGCGGCACCAGTTAGAATCTCACTCAGATTGCCCTATGTGGAAGAGTTGCCGAAAGTCGGGGAGGGTGGGGGTCCTCTGGTGGAAGAGCCTGGTTTACTCCCCCAATATAAGTGAAATAATCTTCAGTGTGGTGAAAAAGATCAATCAATCTATATTATGTCTGGGAAATATATCCACTGCTTTTTATGTTGATAGTATTCAGGAGCTGGTAGCACAAAACTTATTTAGTCTGAGTTATCTCTGCAAATTCCTTTGTTACATGTCTGAGTCTGGACTTAATACAGCTTTGTGCAACTGGCCCAAGGATTTTCGTGGTGTGTGGGCTTTTAAATTAACTGAATGCTTTAAAGTGTAACATTGTATTTCTGCTTTATAATGATAATTAACTCTATAATATTAATTCATTTGATATGATCGATTCACGGAGTAAATATTATATAGTATTGATATTTTTTACACAGAACACCATCCAACATTACTAGTGTACCGAGAGAGGATGAAATCTCTGTTTTGGCCGGATTGGGACGACTGTCACACAGACGGTGGGACAAAACAGGCTCTGAAATAGACACCCTGTCATGCTCACTGCGTGTTTTAACACAGATGTTTTGTTAGGTGTCTTGAGAATATATCTTGACGAAATAGACGGGGAATATTCCTAAACAGCCTGAGTGATGAAAGGTGAAAGATTACTTATGGAGAACAGATTCTTAATTTATTGGGTGCAACTTTTTGATGTAGTTTATTACATCCTCATCAAAGTACTCAATGACCTTTGTGGGATGGTTGCCTCCGGGCACAGAGCCCGGTTTCCTCCCACAATAAAACTGGCAACGCCGCCATATAAGTGAAATAATCTTGAGCGCGGCGTAAAACACCAAACAATCAATCAATCCTTATCAAAGTTGATGACAGCTTGATGTTAACTGTTGTCACAACTGGGAACAAGCATTCTTGAAGAGAAACCAACGTCTCAAAAAGTGCTCAATAAACTATGGAAGCTGATTCAAGCCTAATATAAAGTGTGGGCTAGAAACTCAAGTGGACCTTTCTGACAATTTTGTTACGACAACACCGAAAAAGGGACGGATCATTCTCTAAGAGGAAAACATTTTAATCGACAATTGTTCATAAAACAACAGAAGGAAATTATTACCTTGTGTGAACATACAGATTCAACTGTTTAAAGTGGCATGAGCTGCCAAAATGTTGATATTTTGACGTTAAAACAAAATGTTGAAATTATTGGCCATTTTTCTCAAGACATATAATTCAGAAGCTTTTAGTGCTTCTAGTCTCGAGAATGAAGAAGAAAGTGTTGTTTTAAACTAACTACAGTGTATATTGGATTATGTAATATTCTCTTTTAGTCCATATCTTTACTTTTTACCTGATCTTGACAATTTTTTCAGTGTAAATATAACAGTTATGGATAGATGGTTTGTCTGGAACCATTTAAGACATCCCTGGTTTCATAATACAGCATCGATAATAGATTATGTAATATTCTATCTTAGTCGCGGCTTGGTTGCTTGCGCTCCATAACTTGAAGTGTTTTGATATTTACAATTCTTTCACAGCATTTACATTAATTATGGATACATGCTGTGTTCCAACTATTTATAACAATTTTTGATGCAAATTTTTACGATATTAGATATAATTGATTACTAGATTTAATCCTTTTTGTCATATAAATGCTAGTTTGTAAGAATCAAAAATCGCCATAAATCATCGTTCTCTTTCAGAGCATTGTGTTTGTGTTGTTTACAAGCTCTAAAACTTTAGGACGTTCGTTTACAAGCTCTTAAACTTTAGGACGTTTGTTTACAAGCTCTAAAACTTTACCTAACGTCATACTTCAATAATTTTACAATTTTTGACATTGATGGTCGTTGACCTGGTACCGAGCAATATCAAGATTTTGGCAGCTCATGCCACTGTAAGTGTACTTAGGCGCTTTGCGTACAATGAACCCAGATTCCAAAATAATGCCGTCAGTATGCAATAAATACTCATTTTGTAGTCAGAAACACGGACTATGTTAAAAACCCCTATGAGCTCACTGGCATTGATCCGTATGTCCTTTATATTATTTACTGCGAATTTTTTTCTATTTCGTACACTATTTCGGTTCGTGTATGCCTTATGTGGAAGAGTTGCCTGGTGCAGTTTCAGTTTTATCTGGTCTACCTATTTATGTATCATTATTCAATGCTGTGCTTGATTCCGGTCATATTCTTCAAAACTGGCTCAAAGAAATCTAAAATTAGAAGTTACCCTAGTCCTAAAGGCCAGATTTAACCTCTAAGGCCATTGGACGACATTTTTATCGGAAATATCCATTGGAATGGGGCTGGAGAGTTCACATAGGAGGTCAATTGATCATGTGAATTTTAAGTTTTCAACAAAGAAACACACCATGGAATTTTACCTGGCATTTGCTCGCGTCTACGTGCTTTTCTAATATTCTCTTACACTTAGCTAGAGCTATTGTTAGTTACATCGCACATTTAAACACTAGCAGCTATTGGAACCTATCACAGTGACCAGTTCAAAGCGAATCGGATCGACAGAAAACGTCGCCATTTTGCCAGTTTTCGTCAAAATGGGACTATTTCGTGAAATTGACTCTACGTTTCCGTAACTAGTTTAACGTTTTCTTGAATTCAAAATATATATTCACGTACAGCGTGATGTCAGGATTTTTATATTTATCTGATAGCTTGCGTTTCATGCGAAAATGGTTTATACACCAAAAGTATAGATATACTAGTATTGGTCTTAGACAATAATCGAGCAGTTTCTATCAAATTGGCAGTACGACCTAATTTGTTCTTCCAAAGCATGTTTTTATTTAGTAATTAAAGATAGTCTTTGTTTTGAAAATTATCTTATCAATTTAAGACCAACATTAAGACGATCATTGCCTCATTGGTAAGATTTAGAACAGCTAACCATAGACTACCTATATAAACTGGGAGATGGAATAATACGACTAGAGAACAAAGATTATGCACTTTATGTTATAATGGTATAGGCGATGAATTTCATATGCTATTTGCATGTAAAAAAATGAAAACTTATCGAGAAAAATATATTCCAAAATACTACTATATACCCTAATTGTCACAAATTGCACAACTTGTTTAACAATACATCCTAAAAAGATAATTACCAGAGTTGCAATGTTTATAAATGTGGCACTATATACATGTAGGCCTATAGTTGACGCAAACTAGGGCTGTCTATGTAGTGTATGCAAGCCAAAATCAATGTCGATTATTTATGTACAAAGTCTAACTACTAACTACCCGCCATGTTTGTATATGTTTTTGTGTGTGTTTTTTTTACCCCTTATACCAGATATTCTGGTAAATAAAATTGAATTGAATTGAATTGTGTGGGATTCGAACCCGCACCGCATCGATGGAAGTCCAGTGACGGACTGAAGGACAATCACTCTAACCGACAGAGCCACCGAGCACACAAAAATAATCTGTATGATCAAATGATATAATATGGTAGAAATTAGGTTTTGCCGAAATTATAAAAACCTCTGGGCTAGGGGTAGCTTAAATATTGGCGTGCCTGGCTATTTGACCATGTTTTGTGTATATATATTTATGATCACTAAAACACATAAATTGTTGTAACAAATCAAACCTATGATATTTCATTAGGTTGACGACTGACAGGAGCTAAGCCTTCGTCAGTAGAATTTTCTGGAATCCTTTTCTACTACATTGACAATGGTTACACATCTTAACTATGACAAGAACATTTGTGTATATACAGTCGTTGGTATAAAGTCGTTAAGTCAACATCTGACAAGTTAATTCTCCACCTGAATTACCATTTTTATTGTCGTTAACGTGTTTAAAGAGGTAACTGATTTGAAATCCCTCCATTTAATCAAAACATTTAATTGTGGATGTATCTGGAAAACAAAATTATCGGCTATTTTTCTCAAGACGACTAATTCAGAAGCTTTTTGGTGCTTCTATTCTCGAAAATGTACAATGAAGTATTGTTTTAAACTAACTTTGGCTTAGAATGAATGAATGGTCGTCCCGGTTATCTAAATTTTGTTTACTTTTCGAACACGTTTTCGGTTCGTACAGGCCACATACTGTATGGATTTTCCTCATTGCAACGCAAATCATTTAGATTTTCGATGGCCTTCAAAGTCTCTTACTGTCGTGACGATCAGAAATGATGAAAAAAGAGTGAATTTCGGCTTCTCATGGCGCTTTAAACGCCAAACTTCTCTTGACAATCAAAATTAATGGGAAAAATTTTTAAATGCCCGCTTGCCGCCGTAGCCTGTTGAACATTTGTTAAGAAACCCAATTTACATGAGCTTTATACTACGACTAAAACCACTAAAATTAAATATAGGACACATAACACATGTCCAGTCAGGTTTAAAATGTAGAAATGGGGGTGAAAAACCAACGAAGGTTCAAAGCCTGATTACAACAACAACGATCAGCGTCGGTTAACTTAATGGTTGGATTGCCCTCTTTTCAGGCCCTTTTATCTCTGGTTTACACTCAAAAAATTATCGGCAGGCTTTTCGAGTCACTCTTATCCGATCGCCAGTCTGTATTTCTCAGATTAAGTACGTAAACTTATACTGTGCTGTTAGATCACTTACACGGCTCAAACATTAGGGCGCTTGTGCGCGTGTTCAGGTTCGGGGTTTGTTTACATTGCGGGTACTTGATAAATCTAATTTTCAATTTCCAATTAAAAATACTAAATGATGCTAAAACTTTCTATTTTTGGTAAAAATAGAAAGTTGCTAACTTGGTCTGTCTGGGAAAAATACAGAAAACCACCCACTGTTTTTTATGTAATCAGTATTCTGGAATTTCGCTGCAAGTGTGCCTTTAGGGTTGACCAAATCTGGGTTAAATGAAATTCTGTAGCAAAAAAAACATTTTTTCGTCCCTAAGCGATCGATACATAAAATCTTCTAACATGACGATTTAAATTTATTATTGATTAGAACAGATTTACTGTGCTTTTTCTTTCAATCTTTGGGAAAAAAGGTGTCGTGTAATATTTTTTACTCTGCGTGGCAGCAGATGCACTTATAAAAACTTTCAGCATCAAACTGTTATCCGGGTTATCACTCATCCAGTTAAAAAAACAAAACATGTTTTTATTTCGGTGACCAGTTCGATAAACATCAAATATAAAACGTTAAAAACAACACACATATACACACACAAACCCCTGATTTAAATAAAACCGTTTACGTTGGGGCAGTGTGAAATGCACATTAACGTGTTTAATAATCTTTAATTAAAAACAAAATAAAATGTTAAATTTCCACAATTTGACTTTTAAGTGGCATGAGTTGCCAAAATTATAACTTTTGTTTTTTATAAATTCCGATTGTGAAGACTCCATTTGTATTATAAAGTGGGTTCGAAGCTCATCGAAAAACTAAATAATTGACGTTGGACAGTCCGTGGCCGTTTGTCAATCAAGACAGTTTTTGGTCTACGACAGCCGAAATACATGTAATGTTCAGAGAGTAAACGGGCGGTTTCGGTGGTCCAGTTGACTATAGGGAGTCCGTCGCTCAGTCCCACACAGACCTTCCATCGAAGTGGGTTCGAATAACACTCAGGCCAAATAAAACTTGAAAAATTTCTGAGTGGATTTTGACTCGGTCGTCGTATGAGGAAGAGTTGCCATCTACTCGCCGTAGTTTGGGGGTTTCCTCCTCGCAATGAGCCCGGTTTCTTCCCCTGTAAACCTGGCAAAGCCGCCATATAAGTGAAATAATATTGAGTGCCGCGTAAAACACCAACCAATCGATCAATCAGAAAGTAAACGAATTAAAATAAACAGGACGAACATGCACTCACAAAGGCTTTAGCTGCATGGTGTTAGTATACTGACCAGTGATCTTACATGCATATTCTACACGTATAGCAATAAAAACGTATAATTTGTACTTTCCCAGAAAAATAGTCCATAATTTAAAAAAATGTGTTTCAACAGAAAGTATTAATATTTTGGGCACTTCTTTTACTTTAAAGTGGCATGAGCTGCCAAAATTCATACTTTTTTTCATAATTTCTGATCGTCACGACAGTAAGAGACTTTGAAGGCCATAGAAAATCTAAATGATTGGCGTTGGAATGCATAAAATCCATACAGTATGTGACCTGTACGAACCGAAAACGTGTTCGAAAAGTAACTAAAATTTCATTCATTCATTCATTCATTCTAAGCCAAAGTTAGTTCAAAACAATACTTTATCATACATTTTCGAGACTAGAAGTACTAAAAAGCTTCTGAATTATACGTCTTGAGAAAGATAGCCAACAATTTTAACATTCTGTTTTAACGTCAAAATATCAACATGTTGGCAGCTCATGCCACTTTAAAGTGGTATGATCTGCCAAAATTAGGATTTAAAAAAATCTGATCCTCAAGAGAAGCTGAGCGTCTGAAGTACTTTGAAAAAATAAAGGATTGTCCAGTAATCTATACGAACCGAAGACATTTCTAATAACGATAAAATTCAAATAGTATCACTTCATTTTTGGTTGTTTTGCTGCTTATAATACTAACTTAAAGTACATTTTCAAGTTTGATATCAGCGGAAATCACTTATTTTGTACTGTTTCAACGAAATTTTCCCTATATATGGTAGCTTAAAACATTTTAAGCAGTCAAACAGATATGTCATTAAATTCCAAATGTGCCTAAAAAGGTTATTTTGGAAAAACGGAAAACTGTATCCGCCAGAATTACATAAGATCTGCACATTTTTCAGCAAATACCCATACTTCAATAATGCTATATCTCTCAATTTTTCTTCTGAAAAAATTCTTTCTTTCTTTAAATTTTTCACATGGATCAATGCAAGCATAAACTAAATCTTTCACATCGACCAACGAAAGCATAAACTAAATCTTTAACATCGACCAATGAAAGCATAAACTAAATCTTTCACATCAACCAATGAAAGCATAAACTCAATCTTTCACTTCGATCAATGAAAGCATAAACTAAATCTTTCACATCGTTCAATGAAAGCATAAACTAAATCTTTCACGTCAACCAATGAAAGCATAAACTAAATAGTTTACATCAACCAATGAAAGCATAAACTAAATCTTTCACATCAACCAACGAAAGCATAAACTAAATCTTTCACTTCAATCAATGAAAGCATAAACTAAATCTTTCACATCAACCAACGAAAGCATAAACTAAATCTTTCACGTCAACAAATGAAAGCATAAACTAAATCTTTCACATGAACCACTGAAAGCATAAAAGAAATCTCTCAGATCAATCATTGAAAGCATAAACTAAATTTTAAACATCAACCAACGAAAGCATAAACTAAATCTTTCACGTCAATCATTGAAAGCATAAACTAAATCTTTTACATCAACCAAGAAATGCATAAACTAAATCTTTCACATCATCCAATAAAAGCATAAACTAAATCTTTCACGTCAACCAATGAAAGCATAAACTGAATCTTTCACATCAGCCAATGAAAGCATAAACTAAATCTTTTACATTGATCAATGAAAGCATAAACTAAATCTTTCACATGGATCAATGAAAGCATAAACTAAATCTTTCACATCTACCAATGAAAGCATAAACTAAATCTTTTACATGGACTTGGTGAAGGCTACACCAGGCAATGAATTTAATCTCCATTAGTTAAAATTAAAATTTGGATGAAACCTTGCAGATCTGTATCAACACTTTAAGCACAGATATTGATTTTTTCTCTCATTTTTTTCAATTTTCAACGATAAGGACACCTGTCTCCAAATTAACAATTAATCATTTTAATTAAAGCTAACACATGTAGGTGTTTATTTCAATTTTTTTTTGTCTTCTAGAAAATGGTATATAAGAACCTTTTTGGTCAAGTTTAGTGCATATATGGTCGGATTCATTTGGAAACAGCCTATTTTGGAAGGTAAGATTTCCCATTTATTCTTGTTTAAGTGGAAGTTGATATTGATAATAACATAAGATCGATTGATTGTTCGGTGTTTTACGTCGCCCTCAAGATTCTTTCACTTATATGGCGACGTTACTAGTTTTATTGTGGGAGGAAACCGGGCTCTATGCCCGGAGGAAACCCACGACTTTCCGTTGGTAACTGACAACCATCCCACATAGGTCGTTTTGGACTGTGTGGGATTCGAACCCGCGACCCATTGGTGGAAGGCTGTTCGGATTGAGCGTCCAACGCTCTACCTACTGAGCCACGGCAACAATAATGCCCATTTCGGTTGATGCAATTGACATCGTATTCTTGTTAATTTGGGATTACACTTTCTTGAAAATATGGTAGAAATTCTTCTGCCGATTTTTGGGTGACGCCCGGAACGGTAATCGAACCCCGGTCCCAGGGTATGGCACATATCGCCAGCACTAAATGCCGGCTTTGTTATCCATTCAGCCAACCGTATTTTCAAGAAAGTGTAATCCTAAAATAACGAGAATACTGTTATATTCACTTTCTAAAAGACACTAACTAATTAAACTAAAATTGACATCGTATATATCTTATCATAACTAGATTGGTTAAGCGGTATGCGCTGCACAGTAGAAAACGTTACATACCAGAACGAGGTTAACGCTTGAAAAACATTTATCGTCGTTGTTGTTGCACGGTAGTCGATAGATAAGTCCTACTTAAAGTGGCATGAGCTGCCAAAATCTTGATATGTTGGCGTTAAAACAGAATGTTAGAATTATTGGCTGTTTTTCTCAAGACGTAAAATTCAGAAACTTTTTAGTGCTTCTAGTCTCGAGAATGAACGATAAAGTATTTTTTTGAACTAACTTTGGCTTAGAATGAATGAATGGTCGTCCCGGTTATTTAAATTTTGTTTACTTTTCGAACACTATTTCGGTTCGGTCAGGCCACATACTCTATGGATTTTCCTCATCCCAACGCCAATCATTTAGTTTTTTGATGGCATTCAAAGCCTCTTACTGTCGTGACGATCATAAATTATAAAAAAAAGTGTGAAATTTGGCAGCTCATGCCACTTTAAGCAAGTTTAAATGGGTGAAGAATGGTGATTAGATTTATTGGCGTGTGCCACAATGGGTGAAGAATTTCATACAGCACTAACGATTTTTAGTAAACCCGATATTACGGTCATATGAGTGAAATAAGTCTTCTGCTAGGCCTCAATCGTTCAGAGGGTTAGGGTGATCGTCCCTCAGTTCAACATAGAATTTCCATCGATGCGGCCCGGGTTTGAATCACACTCAAATCAATAAAAAATTTAAAAAATTCTTTGTGGATTTTTCACTCGATCACCGTATATGGAAGAGTTGCCAGGTACTCGCCGAAGGTCGGGGGTTTCCTCCGGGTAATGATCCCGGTTTCCTCCCCTCTAAACCTGGCAACGCCATTTAAGAGAAATAATCTTGAATGCGGCGTAAAATAAATCATTCGTTCCATTTTGTTTTGACTACAGCGTGTGCATATTTTGGGCATGTACTGTAGCACATTGTTCAATACAACTATTTTATTTTTCAGATGAAGATGATTTGTCGAATTGTTTTAGTCACCATTGCGCTTGCGTGTCTTTGGAACCAGTGCCAAAGCGAGTAAGTCTGGGCTTATTTTTATTTTATAGCATTAATACCATTCTAGAATATCTGCGAAAAGCACATATATTAAAACAGTCTATTGCATCTGTGGTTCAACAAGGTGAGCCCTTCGTTGTTCAATTTGGACATCTCACAAAGTGCAAAAAAACAAAAACAACAAAGAACCAAAAAAAAAAAAAACCCACAAAAAAAAACAAACATGTGGAATGCATTTTAATCCCATTGACCTAAATTGTATAAAAATGGGAGGGGACATGCATAATATAAATATGTTCTCGTGATATCTCGGATAATATTACACTACCGCAGGAGACGTAAGTCTTAGTTAAAGGCACACTTGCCGCCGTAGCCTGTTTAAATTTGCTAAGAAAACCAATTTACATGAGCTTACTACGACTAATACCACTAAACTTAAACATAGGACACATAAAACATGTCTAGTTAGCTTTAGACTGTAAAAATGGGGTGAAAAACAAACGAAGAATCGAAGCCTGATTACAACAACAACGATCAGTGTCGGTCAACTTTCGTGTTGGATTACCCTCCTTTCAGCCCTTTGTATCTGTGGTTTACACTCAACAATTACCAGCAGGCTTTTCCAGTCGCTGTTAACCGATCGTCAGTCTGTATTTCTCAGATAAATAGGCCTACGTAAAATTACACTGTGCCGTTAGTTCACTCACTCGACTGAAACATAAAATCGCCAATAGGGGGTAGGTCGGTTTGTTTACGTTCCGGGTACGTAACAATTCAAATTTTCAAATTCAAATTAAAAATACAAAGTGACGTCCAAACTTTTAAATTTTGGTAAAAATAGAAAGTTCCTAACTTAATTTGTCAGGGAAAAATACAGAATACGGTCTTTCTTTTTTAATGAAAACAATATTCCTGATTTTCGCGGCAAGTGTGCCTTTAAGGTTTAATTGTCATGTCATATACTTCAACATTGCCTTACTTCCAGTCAAGACGTTACGTCGGTTGTAAATGTGCTGAAAAACTCCCACCTACACCCCCCCCCCCCCCACACCCACCTCACGATACGGATTTATGTACTTTTGATCCAACGTAAAGTAAACTAAAGCCACCGTATCGTTTTTCATTCTTTATGAATTGCAATTTAACTCAATTTAATTTCCACAGCGTTATGGATGACGGGTATTGGGATCCGTCCAAAGTGTGAGTATAATTTATTTAAGTTTTGTTAAAGTACTTTAAAAAAATCTAAACCTTTATTGTCGTAAGGCTTAGCCGCGTTTCGTTTTATAAGATCGGGCTCTAAATCCTGTTGTTCAGTCAAGGGGCGGGGCTTAACCGCGTTTCTTTTCATGTAGAAAGGTTTATTTCATTTATATTGCGGAGGAAACCGGGATCACTGTTCCTAGGAAACCCTCGACGTTCAGTGAGTACCTGGTAGCTCTCGGTATAGTCGAACCCGCGACCCCATCAATTGAAAGCACATGTTGGACTGATAGACTATCGTTTTACCGACTTATCCGAATTGCTTATTTTAGCCAAATGGTGATCAATGCCTTAGTCTCGTATATAACCGTCCGAAAAATCGGTTTTATTGTCTCTTTAGTTCGATCCTGTTTATATTTAGTTTACTGATAGCCGAGAAATCTGGGCTCTGCCGAATTGGAGCAAGTCCACTATTAGGATTAGCCCGAATGAAGTTCCTAGATTTCGGTTGATATCTTTGGGCATTGTTTAGTGAGACTTCCAATAAGCCAGGACTACTTTTTTGAGTATCCATGTGACTCAATGAAGTAGTAGTTTGTCTAAAAAAATATATGAAAGGTGAAGATTGAATAAAAGTGGCGGATTGAGCTGTCTGACGTGGGGGTGATTGGGCCCCTGACAACAATGTGACTTGTGTCGTCTGCACCCCTGTCCCCTTCGGAAGTGAAAATCTTGAGATTTCTCCCTTATTGGTCTGTCAAGATTTTAACTGCAGACTTCTCTAGGGTGGTTCCGAGTTTCCACCAGGGCTTTTAGCTGGGCGAATGTTTCTAACCGAGTGACAGAGCCAAACGTTAACATTATGGCAAATGGAAAATTAATTGTGTACTGATGCCTGTTATGCCAGGGAACCCCTAGTGTAGACCTCTGCCAAACGTTTCAATGTAAGAAAACTATTGATACCAGCTATTTAATTTTTTTCATACTAGCCAAGCAGGTATTTTTCTAGTGAACCAGTTGGTGAAATTTGGGATTCCAAAGGTTTTAGGTTTAAAATAATAGAAAGATTTAAATCGTGTGATTTTGATTTTTAAAAAATCCAGTAACAGCAGAGGCTGCTCTGTGGAGTGCTACTGTTAGGAGTTTACTAGCGTAAGGACACTAGTTTCACGTTCTGTCAGTTTGAAAATATAATTTAATATTGAAAAACATGAATAGCAGCCAGTTGGCTATGGTTAGAGGGAAATTGAGGCTGCGATCGGGGCTCGGTTAGAATGGTGTCTGCTTGCTGTGGACAGGCCCTTTCACCAAGAATGGGAGATATGGTGTTTTTTCGTTAAAGGATCCTGTCACAGGCAAGTGGACTAAAAAACCAGCTCATCGAGTAGCTCACATGGTTCATGTGGGTAATTTTAACATCAGTCGCCACATGGATTGCTCTCATCTCTGTCATAACTCCCTTTGCGTGAACCCGTCACATCTAAATTTTGAAGAGCACTGGGTTAATAACAACAGACAGAGATGTAGCAACCAAGGTAGATGCCTTGGGCATGAGGGGCACCCCGATTGTCTCCTCAGCTTGCGCATTAACTGACTAAGGTAAGTAAACAACAACAACATAAATTATTAAAGGAAAGTTCTTTCTTTATTTGATATTTTCTTTATTTGTAAAATCTGTATTGAATTGAAAAGGAAGCAAAGTCTATTTTCTTTTTGACGGGTAGCTGTGTTCAACTTGTATGTCATCAAGTTTGCCTTTTTTATATGTTTACACTGTATAGCTCATGGATTGCCAAAAACATAGACCTTTCACACCAGCTTTTTAACTTTCCTCACGAACAAACCATTTAATGTCTTCTGCACATTGAACAGTCCCCAGCATAACACCGACAAGTGGCTTCCAACACTTTCGGCAGAGCAGCCTTTATTTTGTCAATGTCACCACTGTATGAATTCATGAGTTCATTGAATATTAGACTGCACCTGGCTTTAATGTCTTGACTAAAAATTTTCTGCATTTTCTTCTTTGCATCCCTTGTCTTGCCAGGGAACATGTCCTTACTAAATTCAGCATTATTACATTTTTTGAATTGAAGTCTTCCAAGGTGGACTGGGTCAGCAAGTCTGGTGACTTTCCACAATGGAAATATGCTTTTTATACCTTCTTCCACGCCTTTTGCTGCAGATGAGTCTCCGTCGCTTGTCACGTGATTGATTTTAACACCCTGTGTAGCCAAATCCAGCCCAATATCTTGACCCATCTTTCTTTCTGACCAGGGGGCATTTGGGTTTGTGTCGGCTGTGCAGTCTGGATGACCACCCGGACAGCTTATATCAAACCCTCTTCCTTTCAGCCAAGCACCTTTCCAGCAAAGTTTATTTTTGAATGTCGCTGAAACAATATATTTCTTCTCTGTCATGGTTTCACATGCTATTCCAATGGCCTGAGATGCATTCTGACCAGGCTTTTTAGCACTGCTGATTGTGACACTATTATATCTACCATCCATTGCTACATCAAACTCGTCCTTGTTCTTTCCTTGTAGAGTTTGTATATCTTTAACCAAACTGACCTTTTTTTTCATATCATCTGTATTTAATTCCTTTATTTTATCTCCCACAGTGCAAGCTGTCCTGTGCATACCTGATCTCGCTGGAGCTGGGACATCCATTGATGTGAAGAGAAGTCTAGCCCTTGTGTTTCCCATGGGGGTGTCTTGTAGTCCAACTTGCAGAGCAAGGTTGACGGCAGCAAGATTTTTTCCAGGTTTGGGACTTTTCACTTCTTTAAAAAGCTTGTATGGCTCTGAGAAATAATTGCAAATTCTACATTTTAAAGTTATGACCAAGCAAGACCTTGTTTCTTTTCGGTGGCTATTTCGAACACTGGTTTGCAATCAGGGTCATTTTCTTGATGTTTTGATATTGTGTCATTCCACATAAATACCATACTTTCAATGTCGATTAACCTCATCCCTGAAGCAATATCTGTCTTTTTTTCCTTCTGCAGAGGCCGAGTTATCCTATTTTGTCTGAGTGATCGTCTCGGAGGCGGATTACAGCTCTCTTGTTCCGTCGTGTTTGTTGGGAAATCTCTGTCTGTGTTCCGCACTGTAGTGGCTGTGTTCAAGTCCATCCAAGAACAACTGGCCATGGGCAGGATACTGGGACTAGCTTGCGTTTTTCTTGGCCTTCCAACATTACCAGCTCTGAAGAGATTTTGCTGCCTTTTTCGTTTCCCCTTCATGTTAAGCACCAGGTAAGCTATGATTGATGGGAGACTGGACCTTTCTTTTTATAGCCGTGTTTTGAGTGTTATTTTAACTTATGTGAGTGGACTGAGGTTCATGTTATTTCCATTAAACAACAAAACTTGTAAGTTTACCTTCACTGCCAATCTGCATGCAGCTTGTTTAGGCTCTGTCAAACAACATCAAAAAGTGTTTGAATGTGTGTACCTGGGACACAGGGGCTGGGGAGGGGGGGGGGGGTAAGTTTATTTATATTCTGTTATAATCTTGGGTGTCTCATGTGAGGGGGGCTTCATTTTTTATTTTGAATTTGATATTTCACCTTGGTTGAGTAAAGCAGACGCATATCCGTCTAGACAGAATGTGATTGAGCCCTACCTAACACAACTAATGGCAGGATTATCTCCCCTTGTCCACTGGTAGTGGCCTGGGAGGGCATTTTGGGATTATACCTATGGTCACTTTCTTTTGCACAGCTTGAGAACGCTTCTAAAGAGACACTTGCAATTTAATATGTTGAAAGAGGAGTCATGTAACTTTTAAAGAATATATAATTTGACAGATTGGCTTATTTATTTTTTTCACAGATTTCATTTCGGCAGATAAATTTGGCACACAAATACCCCAATTTAGTTGAAAATTTAAAAAAAATAACAAGATTGTCCAATTAAAGTTTGCTTATCATTTTTCATAGGTCTGAATGATGGTGATTTACCATAAGAAGCCCCATGGGTACAGCCAAAGAGAACATCGATACATACTCTGTCGGAAATTTAATTTCTCCCATTACATGTTGGACGGATTTCATAAGATTTCATCAATGGGGGTGAGCTATTCATATAAGCCTAACTCTACAAATCTTTGAGATATAAGTATAATTTTTTAGATGCATCTTTCGAACAGATCTGGGGTTACTGTGGTGAAATATTTCTTAAATTGGATAAAGCTGACCTGGGTGTAAGGAGCAAGTCCACTATTAGGATTAGCCCGTTCTCGGAAGGTACGAATGAAGTTCCTAGATTTCGGTTGATATCTTTGGGCATTGTTTAGTGAGACTTCCAATAAGCCAGGACTACTTTTTTGAGTATCCATGTGACTCAATGAAGTAGTAGTTTGTCTAAAAAAATATATGAAAGGTGAAGATTGAATAAAAGTGGCGGATTGAGCTGTCTGACGTGGGGGTGATTGGGCCCCTGACAACAATGTGACTTGTGTCGTCTGCACCCCTGTCCCCTTCGGAAGTGAAAATCTTGAGATTTCTCCCTTATTGGTCTGTCAAGATTTTAACTGCAGACTTCTCTAGGGTGGTTCCGAGTTTCCACCAGGGCTTTTAGCTGGGCGAATGTTTCTAACCGAGTGACAGAGCCAAACGTTAACATTATGGCAAATGGAAAATTAATTGTGTACTGATGCCAATTGTTTTTCTCTCCGTGTTAGTCACCGTAAGACCGATAATCCGGGCTAGTTTACTGACTGATGGGTGTTTTAGGACTAACACATACGGCCATGTCAAGTTAAGTAAAGTAGGGGAAAGAAATCAGATTTGTTTGTCCTTATAAAACCACCGACTTTCCGTGGGTAGTTCGCAACTCTTTCACATTCGGTTATCGAGTTTAAATCCTCATCCCATTTTTTCACTTTTATATTTTCACATTCTCTCTCTGTTGTACAGGTCTGGGGACAATAGAGCAGAAAGAGAAGCCCGTGATATGTATGTATTTTTTCTTTTAGCTAAAGTCATTTATCATGCGCCAGGTACAATAACAATGACTTGACCAATTTTTTAATGCAACTTAAAGTGGCATGAGCTGCCAAAACTTTTTTTCTGACCGTCACGACAGTAAGAGGATTTCAAGGCCATCGAAAAACTAAATGATTGGCGTTGGAATGAGGAAAATCCATACAGTATGTGGCTTGTACGAACCGAAAATGTGTTCGAAAAGTAAACAAAATTTAAATAACCGGGACGACCATTCATTCATTCTAAGGCAAAGTTAGTTTAAAACAATACTTTATCGTACATTTTCGAGACTAGAAGCACTAAAAAGCTTGTGATTCATACGTCTTGAGAAAAATAGCCAATAATTTCAATGTTCTGTTTTAACGTCAAAATATCAACATTTTGGCAGCTCATGCCACTTTAACTAAGGTCAATTTTTTAGATATTGTGACAAATCCTTGTTTTGGTAGATTAAAATTGTCGCATGTCGTGGTGTTTTGCTGAAGCAAAAATGGACATTTGCCGACAATGCGCTGTCATTCCGACGATTATTTGTCTTTTAACACCGTGCTGTATTCTTACTTCATTCCATTAAAAGAACAAAGAACAAAGATTACCAACAAGCCATTTATTTTTTTAATGACGTCAGAGTAACAGGTTATTTTAGACAAGAAAATTTTCCCTGTGCTCTTGGGTGTTAGTCTTCAAAAATATATAAATAGAAACTTATGTAAATTTTTATTTTTCAACGAAATTGTTCTTATTTTCTTCAAAGTACAACACAGTCCCAATTTTGTTGGATTCATATCAATCCAAGCATTAAATTTCAAAGCATTTAGGAATCCTCCTTAAATGGCGGCTATTGTGACGTCACCGCTGACAGGAACAGTTTTGAAGCCCTCGTACTTCACGATGCCGCAAGCTTTATAAGTCTACATCATGATTATTTATTTTGATGACCGTTTACATACAAACTAAAACTGTATAATTATTTTTCAATATTTTTAATGAATGAATATTGTTATTAATTTAATTTCTGCAGAGTTATCGTTGATGGTAATTGGGATCCGTCCAAGCTGTGAGTAGTTTTTCGTTCCCGGTTATTAGGTTGTACTCCCCCCTCCCCCTCACTATTAATGGTATCATTGTTTGATTAAAGCGATCATATGGACTGAAAGAAAATAAGAATCACTTAATCTGTAAAGAATGCAAAAGATTGGCGGTTGTCTGATTTGTTTTACGTCAAAGTCAAGTTTCTTCCCTTGTATTTCAGGGGCCTCCGTGGCTCAGTAGGTGCTCCGTTGGAAGTTCAATCCGAACAGCCTTCCACCAATGGGTCGCGGGTTCAAATCCCACACAGTCCAAAAAATTTGAAAATTTTCTCACTGGGTTTTCACTCGAACGACCTATGTGGGTCGGTTGCCAGTTACCAACGTAAGGTCGTGGGTTTCCTCCGGGCATAGAGCCCGGTTTCCTCCCACACTAAAACTGGCAACGCCGCCATATAAGTGAAATAATCTTGAGCGCGGCGTAAAACACCAAACAATCAATCAATCAATCCCTTGTATTTCATTTATTTAACTGTGGCGTCAGTCCTATCGATGGAGAAAACACGGTTCTGTGTTCGAAATGACAATTTAACCATCCACTGGGTATTATACCTAGCTGCTACAATATGCAGGTTGACCATCTTTCCAATTACTTTTGAATGGTTGGGATTCGAACCCTTGACATTTGGAGGCTGGAGTCTTTGTAACCGTCTAACGCTCCATACATCAGGGGGCCTCGGTGGCTAAGTCTGACACATGCCTTGCAGCGATGCGGCGAGGGTTTGAATTCCACTCCAACCGAATACAAATTGAAAAATGTTCTGTTTGGACTTTTAATTCGATTGATTGATTGTTTGGTGTTTTACGCCGCGCTCAAGATTATTTCACTTATATGGCGGCGTTGCCAGTTTTATTGTGAAAGGAAATCGGGCTCTATGCCCGGTGGAAACCCATGACCTTCCGGTGGTAACTGGCAACTATCCCACATAGGCCGTTCGAGTGAAAACACAGTCAGAAAAGTTTCCATTTTTTTGGACTAAGCGGGATTCGAACCCGCAACCCATTTGTGGAAGGCTGTTTGGATTGAGCGTCCTACGCTCTACCTATTGAGCCACGGAGGCCCCTCTTCTCACTCGAACACCGAGAGTTGCCAGGTACTTGTCGCAGGTCGAGGGTTCCCTGATGCCAATGAGCCCGGTTTCCTTCCCCACTAAACCTGGTAACGTCACCATACAAGCGAAAAAATCTTGAGTGCGACGTAAAACATCAATCAGCCAATCAATCAATCAATCCTTATATCACGTCACAGCCCATCCTTGCACGGCGCAATGAAACAAATTTCATTTGCAAACAAATTAAGAAAAATCAAAACAAATGTAAACATTTAATAGATTTTCTTTAGCGAACTTGTTGTTTTATTTGAGTTTTCTGTTTAGTTTCTGTTTATTATCTCTGTGTTATACAGGTCTGCGGACGAGAGAACAGAAAGACAAGCTCGGCAAGTATACATATTATAAGATTTCAAAGTTATTTTCGCTGACAAGAACTACCCTGATAAAAAAGTACCATGAATTACCACAGTTACCTTAGATTAAAATAGGGTAATCTATGGTAAAGTATGGTAATTCGTAATATGGTAGTTTGAACCCTGGTAAAGTAAGGTAAACTGGTGTAGAACTAGAGTAAAGTAAGGTCAAGTGTGGTAAAAATATGGCAAAGTAAAGTAAACTGTGGTAAAACTATGGTAAAGTAAGGTAAACTGTTGTAAAGTAAGCTAAACTGGGGTAGAACTAAAGTAAAGTAGGGTAAACTGTGGTAAAACTATGGTAAAGTAAGGTAAACTGTGGTAAAACTATAGTAAAGTAAGGTAAACTGTGGTAGAACTATGGTAAAGTAAGGTAAACTGTGGTAAAACTATAGTAAAGTAAGGTAAACTGTGGTGAAACTATGGTAAAGTAAGGTAAACTGTGGTAGAACGATGGTAAAGTAAGGTAAACTGTGGTAGAACTATGGTAAAGTAAGGTAAAATGTGGTAAAACTATGGTAAAGTAAGGTAAACTGTGGTAAAACTATGGTAAAGTAAGGTAAACTGTGGTAAAACTATAGTAAAGTAAGGTAAACTGTGGTGAAACTATGGTAAAGTAAGGTAAACTGTGGTAAAACTATGGTAAAGTAAGGTAAAATGTGGTAGAACTATGGTAAAGTAAGGTAAAATGTGGTAAAACTATGGTAAAGTAAGGTAAACTGGGATAGAACTATGGTAAAGTAAGGTAAACTGGGGTAGAACTAGAGTAAAGTATTGCGTTTTTAATTTTTTTATTTACGTACATCACAATAGGAAATTCCACAAATTTCGTGTCACCGGCATTGTCATTCCGCAAAAAACAGATATCGCGAAATCTCTCTGAAGACTCCCAGGCCCTCTCTACATATAATACAAGCCATTCTATTTTTATTGACCCTCGCCACGGAATTCTTCACTTTGCAAGGTCCTTACTGTTCTGACTAAAGCTATTAAAAATTAATTGTGTTCACAGATTCTTCGACGAGATGGAAAACAAAGGATAACAGGCTAATTCCCTGCCGGATGCCACAATCACTTCAAAACATTGAATCTCAATCTATAATGATATTTAGAACGACTTGAATTGTGCACCCTCAAGTGGATTTGAAATGGCCAGTCATTGAAATTCAAATCAACTTAAATCAAACAGTGTTATTTTCTAATAAACTCTCCAACATCCAAATTAATTAGTTTTTATCTATTTCTAGTTTAATTGTCATATTTCTTGTTAAGCTTTTCTTCATCTCTCTATGTGGGATGGTTGCCAGTTACCAACGGAAGGTCGTGGGTTCCCTCCGGGCATAGTTATTTAAATGAAAAAGTTTGACAGAAATATGCTTAAAGGAAGTCCAGAGTGCGCAAGTGTGTCAAGTTTCCTGCTGTTGCAAGCATTACCATATTTCGGAGGAGTAGAGCGACTTAGTTCTATTGTCGCTCTACGCCTGCGGTATATGGTAATGCTTGCAATGCTGAAGTTTCCCTAACAATCTAAATTTTCACATCAAATTCGCAACTATTTTTGGGTATTATCTGCATTTTAGCTCTGATGTTTTGCAAGGATGCTTGAGCGCAGATAATGAGACGTGTGTGTCTCAGACCCGCAATTAAGTTGTATCCAATTTGACACGTCGAGCCTGAGTCAGAGCGAAACGTCTCCCTTCATACCTATTCGTAAGCATACATATAAAACGGTGTGGACGTTTCCCCCCATATAATATCAAACTCTTCCCCCAGTCAATCTCCTGTGATTGTCCTTATCTGGAGACCAAATAATCAAAATGATTTCAATAAAAAGTAGGAGTCTTCAGTTCACACTGAAAGATGCTTTCCGCAGAAGGGACGTAGCGTCGAGTCTAATTAGTTCCAAAACATACACAATTTTCTGACGGCATGGAACCTGGCATAAATTCAACATAAGCAATTTACAATTTGTTTATATTTTGATGATTAATCGATGTACCTGACACCAATGCCTTCTTTCGCGGCAAGCTTCTTTCGGCGGCTCAGTCGGCTAGAGTGATAGCCCCTTAGTCCGACTCTGGCCTTCGATGTGGCTTGGGTTCGAATTGCGGTTTTCATCAGTTCTTCTCGATGCAATATTATTCCTTCCGCCATTTTGTAAAATTATGTGAACATCCCTCAATCCCCCGAAATGCTTTGTGCGAAAATTCTAAGTGATATCAAGCAATCGGTCAAGCAAACGTTCAGCATATGTAACTGATCGATGTCCGACGATTGATATTCAAAATCACCAGGTTGCCAGTTACCAACGGAAGGTCGTGGGTTTCCTCCGGGCATAGAGCCCGGTTTCCTCCCACAATAAAACTGGCAACGCCGCCACATAAGTGAAATAATCTTGAGCCCGGCGTAAAACACCAAACAATCAATCAATCAATCAATCAAAATCACCAACCTCTGCTATATGTCTTTCTGTCACTAGATTTAGTTTTTCGGGAAAGAGACACATGCCAGAGAGTAAATGATGTTTAACACAGAACGTTTACACAACTCCACAAAAAATAAATAATGTAATTTATGTCCATTGAGGCAAATGAATGAAGTTTTACAAAAGCGTATTTGCATTTTATTTATTTCTAAAATTATATAAAATGTTGACTCACCGTTCATAGCTTCTCATAAAATTAAATTAGGGCGTATTCTACCGTTAATTTTTAAAAAAAGATACCATTAAACTTCGCATTAGAAAGTTACAGACATTAGCATATAATTTCTCGACCTTTATAAAATATATTCCCTTAAAGGGGTATGAGCTGCCAAAATGTTTATATTTTGATGGTAAAGCAGAATGTTGAAAATATTTTCTATTTTCACAAGACGTATAATTCGGAAGCTTTTTAATGCTTCTAGTCTCGAGAATGTGCGATAAAGTATTGTTTTGAACTAACAATGGCTTAGAATAAATGAATGGTCGTCCCGGTTATTTAAATTTTTTCGATTTTCGGTTCGTACAGGCCACATACTGTAAGAATTTTACTCATTTTGGCAACTTTTGCTTTTGAAAGTGGCATGAGCTGCCAAAATTCACACTTTTTTCATTAATTCTGATCGTCACGACAGTAAGAGGCTTTGAAGGCCATCGAAAAACTAAATGATTGGCGTTGGAATGAGGAAAATCCTTACAGTATGTGGCCTGTACGAACCGGAAAAGTGTTCGAAAAGTAAACAAAATTTAAATAACGGGGACGACCATTCATTCATTCTTAGCCATACTTAGTTCAAAACAATACTTTATCGTACATTCTCGAGACTAGAAGCACTAAAACGCTACTGAATTATACGTCTTATAAAAATAATTTCAACAATCTTTGAATCCTTGAAGGTTTTCGATAAACATTACAATAGTGAATCCGTACATTAAGTATTGAAATTTTATTTTTATGAGCAGAAGCTGCGTTTGATCTAAGAACAAGTTTTACCTGACGGTTATATTAAAAAGATTGATTGATTGATTGTTTGGTGTTTTACGCAGCGCTCAAGATTATTTCATTTATATGGCGGCGTTGCCAGTTTTATTGTGGGAGAAAACCCGGCTCCGTGCCCGGAGGAAACCCACGACCTTCCGCTGGCAACCATCCCACATAGGTCGTTCGAGTGAAAGCCCAGTCAGAAAATTTTCCAATTTGTGGACTGAGTGGGATTCGAACCCGCTACCCATATAAAAAGAAGCTTAATGCTATATCAATATTATTTACAAGTATAGATAAAAGAATATATGTATAGAGAATCTTAGTTTGAAAAAAAATGATATATATATATACATTGTAGATCTATTCTAAGAATAAATGACCAATATTTGGAAGCTCTTTCTCACTTTATAAGTGCAAATAAATAAGTAAATAAGTTAATTTTACAAGCACATGGCAAGGGCTGCAGTAAATGAGTGTTGTCTGGCTGACAGTGGTCGATCGGATCGACCTATATGGGAAGGTTGCCAAATATTCGTTTGAAGCACATCTGATTTCGTTACGAAGTTGATCCCTGTTGTTATCGTCGGATATAACTCAACACACTGTGATATAAGCGAAATAATTTAGAGATGAGTGTGAAAAGAGTAATCGAACAATCAATCAATAAATCAATCAGCATTCAATGAATTGCAAAATCAATCAATTATATTCGATCGATGCATGAATCGATTTGTAGAGATCAATGGATCAATGAATCGATTCAAAGATGAATCAACCAACTAACCATTCGATCTAGAGCAAATCGGCCGATGAATTAATCCATCGATAAATCGCTCACCGATTGAATACAAAATCGAACCACTCATTCCAGCAATTAAATCAATCGATCGATCAATGGATATATCAATCACTGACTGAATCGATCAATGAAGCAATCAATCGATTGCTCAATTAATTAGTTAATCGATCAATAAATCAATCAAACAATGAATGAATCAATCAATCAGATTTCTGAACTTATGCAACGCTACTAACATTTGCGTCTTTGAACACAAACGTAACTAGCAAGTGTAGGACACATGCTGCCACAGTTATAAGAAGGGCCAATATGGACATTATCATCCCCCAGCCGGGCGCCAGTCCAGAGGGGCTTACGATTCCTGCACCAAATATCACCACTCCCAAGAAAATGAAGACAGCTGTAAATAAAAAGAACAACAAATACAGAAAAAATAAGATAAAACAAAGCGTAATGCCCTTGTTGGCTACAACTATAACATCATGATGAGGAGCAATAATTTAATAAACCGTCGAATATTGATATTTGGCGCCATAACCACATATAGGAATGTAATCGCACCCCTGTGTTTCATCACTGTTTTATTTACTTGCTGATCAGGTTGATTGATTGATTGTTTGGTGTTTTACGCCGCGCTCAAGATTATTTCACTTATATGGCGGCGTTGCCAGTTTTATTGTGGGAGGAAACCGGGCTCTGTGTCCGGAGGAAACCCACGACCTTCCGCTGGTAACTGGCATTATATCAATAAAACTGAAAACATTAACCTCAACTTCACTCTTCAAATCTTCTCTTAAACAGTATCTACTGGCATCAATTTAAAAAAAAAAAAAAAAAGAATAAGTGAATTATGTTTGTAAGGAAACTATATATAAGTATATTTTTTAACCTGTCGCCATCTTACTTTTGAATGTTAAATTGTTCCCTTTATTAAATCTATGGGATATAACAAGTTCTTCAGGAGCTTTATTCCCGCCTTTTATGTTCAATATTATATTGTATTTGCACTTCTTAACTATGGTGAATAAAAATGAAATGAAATGAAATGAAATGAAATGAAATGAAAGGTTGGTTGGTTGTTTTAGCTTATTGGCGCGTCCATTCGTATGAATGACTCACGCCATGTGTTTCCGAAAGGCTTCATTCTGTTTTGAAACGCCATAACCCAATTATGTCGCTTAGATAATTGAGATCGAGAATAGTTTGGGTACAGGAAAGTTGGCCAGGTAGGGAATAGAAATCAGAGAATTAAAAAAGCCGCCTGACGCGGTTGCTTAGTTACACCAACCCTTTCCCTGTTGAATGCTGAGGCGTTTTATTGACATTAGCTGTCAGTGAACGTGCAAATTGCAGGCGATTTTTCACGGGTCGCTGATTACTCGGTTAGCAGGTTAACAGTTCTTTTATGAGTAACTAAATCGCACCAATGTATAGACCGAGAATGTGGATTAGCATTTCTATAAATGCGAGTTAATTTACATCTGAAAGCTGGGTGGGTCGTCACTCTGAAAGTTAAAGTTGCGTAAGCTCAGTAAGTTCGGATTTTTTCCCATGGATTCAGATTGTCAAGCGACGTTGAGCTTTTGGAGGACTTCGAAAAACTAAAGGATTGTTGTTGAAATTGAAAATATCAGTAAAGTCAGTAGCCCGTATGAACCGAAGGTGTGTGCTTATAACAAAGAAAATTCAAATAGCCGGGCTGTATGAGTACATTTTAGATGTTTTGTTCGGTCTAAAACTACTTTAATGTGCATACCTGTAACTGGTATCGCCAGAAATAAAATAAAAATGACGAACTCTAAGCTAGTTCTGTTTAACTGAGCTTTTTACCAAAATTTGCAGCTTATGTAATTTTGAACAGAGCTCTGTAGGTCACATCGAACATAAACTGGAGCCTATTTGAATAATATTCTCCAAATAATTTGAATGATCAATTTGTGAAAATGCAACAGAACACACCACAAATACCATAAAATCACATCCAAACCAAAAAAATGATTCGGCGAAGAATTCATATAATATAGACCAGCCCCGATAGCTCAGTCGGTAGAGCGTCCGCTTCAGGCCTGGGAGATCCGGGTTCAAGCCGGGGTCGAGTCAGACCAAAGACTTTAACAGTGGTAGCTGTTACTGCTTCGCTTGGCGCTCAGCAATAGGAGTTAGAGCAGCGACTGGTTGGCCCGGTGTCAGTATACTGTGACTGGGTGAGGGGGCTTGCTGGTTGTCTTCGGCAAGTCGTCTCGGTGAGACAGCACCTAAAAGAGCGGTGGAAATCCGCCCTGTCACAAGGAGACAACGTCTTCATATAACCGAAATACTGTTGAGCAGGACGTAAAACCCCAATCACTCACTCACTCATATAATATATCAAAAGGCTTTAGATACATTTAACAAATTGAAAGCTGTAATTAATTTTGTACACGAGCACCTTACATAACTTTATTTGTTAACACAAAATTAGAAAATTGACAGCTTTTGTTATCAAGATTGATTGATTGCTGTTTTACGCCGCACTCACTTATATGGCGGCTTTGCCGTGCAGGTTTAGTGGGGGAGGAAACCGGGCTTTTTGCATTGCAACTCGTCCACATACGGTGATCGAGTGAAAAATCCACTTACAATTTTTTCAATTTTTATTTGATCTGAGGTGAGTTCGAACCCGCGCCGCATCGATGGTAGGTCATGTCGGCCTAAGGAACTCACACTCTAACCGACTGATCCACCGAGGCCTGTCTCGGGCTGAGGGACTATAACTCTAACCGACTGAGCCACCGAGGCCTGTCTCGGGCTGCGGGACTATCACTCTAACCGACTGAGCCACCGAGGCCTGTCTCGGGCTGAGGGACTAACACTAACCGACTGAGCCACTGAGGCCTGTTTAGGGCTGAGGGACTATCACTCTAACCGACTGAGCCACCGAGGCCTATCTCGGTCTGAGGGACTATCACTAACCGACTGAGCCACCGAGTCCCCTTTTTATCAAAAAACATAGGGCTATTAAACAAGGGTGTTTGTAAGAAATACGAAATGATTGGCGTTGGAATGAGGGAAGTTTCATTTTCGGAAAAAAAACATTATACAATTGAAAATATTTTTCTTGTTCATTGTGCATGCCCAATTTTCATACCTGCACCGCCGCATATAAAACCAGCTATCATTCCCATTTTCTTTTGGTCCACTGTTCTCGAGCAGAAACCAACACCGGAGAGGATGGAAGCCACAATGAGGCCAAGCATGGCAACGATTAAGAAAAACTGCGAGGCCTGCCACATTGCTGGAAAAAAAAAACACATCAAAGCTAACTTGTAAGTACAATTTATAATCTAGATGTTTAAACTTGACACACGAAACAACACACTATTAGATACTTGTATAATTAGCTTTTTACCAAATAGATCATTATTCAAAAACGCATGATGGTGCTGTCAACATGTGTATCCCACCTCACTCTGAATACTTCCTGTTCATTGGTTCAAACCTGTCACGTGGAGACCCTGTATATTCCATATTTCGTCGCCGTGCTGATCCACACAGGGCGACTACCATATATGGCTGGTGACGTCATGTCTAGACACTTGTCAGTCAAGTCTGGTCGTGCCATACATATGAGAAAATAGCTTTCGGAGTTCATTTCCTGCCTTTTATGAAAGTCAAGTTTGAGAAAGAAGGATAGAATGTCGTACAAGTTAGGTCTTCAGTGGGATAAATTCGTCACAATATATGGGGTCAGTAAACAGTATATTGAGCTCGGCTAACGCCTCGCCAAATATTCGTTTACTGACCCCATATATTTCCGTACCCCCCTCGAACAAACCCTGTAACTGATAATATATAGAGCGTATTGGGTAATGTATACAACTAGACCGTAGAGAATTTTCAAATTTGATTTCGTCTGAGTAATTCGAATCCTCGCCGCATCGACTGAAGGTCTGTGTGTGTGTGTGTGGGGGGGGGGGGGGGGGGGGTTGAGGAACGATCACTCTAAACCCCTGGACCATGGAGGCTCCCAATTTGTATATGAAACAGAAGTTCATTAAAGTCTCTAGAGGTGCCAACATTCTCATAAATTCTGATTGTCAAGAGAAGTTTGAGGGATTGATGTGCCTTGAAAACCTGGAGGATTGTCGTTGAAATAAAGTATTTGTAAAGCAGAACAAATCGAACATGTATGCTAATTTATAACGGACAAAATGCAAATAGCCGGGACGTATATTTACATTTTGGGGTTCCCGTTGCTTATAAAACTACCTTCCCGTGATTTGCATCCGCGGAATGCGCTGATTTTCGATTAGCTAATTTGGTTCCTACGAAATTTTCCCTATATTTGGCAGCTCATTCTTATCAAAAGTACAGAAGTACAAAATAACACATTTATATTGTTATATTTATATAGGTAGATTTACGAGTATCAGAATCTGAAAATTGAACTCCTACTATATTGCATCGTCATAACCCACGATTAAAACTTACGCTCACGCTCAGATTACCCGTGGGACAAGTTGAAGCAGATCCGTCGTTTCTAATTTAATATGCATGGTGAGTTTGATTGCTTCCGCCACAAAACTGTGGCAGAAAATTCACCAATCCGAATCCGCGTTACGTAAGCATCTATGCAGTGTTCAAAACAAAGATGGACGACGTTTCGGTTTACATTTCAATTCGATAAACGTGTCTCCAAACAGGAAGAGTTACGTTTATAAGAGAACTTTTGATTGGTCCGACAGTAAATGGGCGTTCCCAGAAAACGAGACTTTCAGTCTCAGTTGTCCCAGGGGTAAAAGGTGAGCTTATTGTGAATTTAACCCTGGGTATCCGAGGATGACTATATTGGTAAAATCAGTAACCCGTACTAACAGAAGATATACGTGCATGTGTTGATAACGCGTAAAATTCAAATAGCCGGGATGCATGAGTGCATTTTCGAGATTTTGTTGCTCCTAAGGCTACCTCCATCTTCAAAACCGATATCCGAAGATTGATTGATTGATTGGTGTTTTACGCCGCGCTCAAGATTATTTCACTTATATGGCGGCGTTGCCAGTTTTAATGTGGGAGGAAACCGGGCTCTATGCCCGGAGGAAACCCACGACCTTCCGTTGGTAACTGGCAACCATCCCACATAGGTCGTTCGAGGATATCCGAAGAAAGCTGTTGTTTTGATCTCCTTGACCAATGACAAACAATTTATTTGTTAAAACGAAATTCTTTCTATATTTAGAAGCGCATGCCACGTTGAGACAACATTCTAATTAGAATTGCATAAACTTCCAAAATGTTAATCAATTGTTAACTAATTTTCTCGAGGAGTGCCACAAATTACGCAAACGTTACGGACATTTACGGAAATATTCAGACAGAAAGCAAAAACGTATAAATATAGAATTAAACAAATGAAAAAGAAACGAGAACGGTTATTGGAATATTGCAATGTTACTTTGTATTATATTCAGCTACGTTTAATAAAAATAGAATACCCTTTGTACAGCAACTAATGCGATTTAGGTGGATTTAAAGGGGCATGAGCTGCCAAAATTCAGTTTTTTTTTAAATAATTTCTGATCGTCATGATAGTAAGAGGCTTTGAAGGCCATCGGAAAAGTAAATGTTTGGCGTTGGAATGAGGGAAATCCATACAATAAGTGACCTATACGAACCGAAAACGTGTTCGAAAAGTAAACAATATTTAAATAACTGGGACGACCATTCATTAATTCTATATCAAAGTTAGATCAAAGCAGTGCTTTATCGTACATTTTCGAGACCAGAAGCACTAAAAAGCTTCTGAATTATACACTTGAGAAAAATAGCCAATAATTTCAACTCTGTTTTAACGTCAAAATGTCAACATTTTGGCAGCTCATGCCACTTTAAAAAAAATCATACCAGAATATAAAGATTATCATATCTAACATACCTACAATACTTGAGCCAGAAAAAAATCCGAAACTAAGGGTTGTGCAAAATCCAAAGCTACCACACGCCAAGGCAACGCCATATTGGAAATTTCTTATTACGTACCACGCTGGGGAAAATACCCCAAGGACCTGAAAGAAAGTGGCAACAAGGGTACATACGAAAGCACACACTTTAGGAACATTCATTCTGGTCTTGCGCTTTAGTCCAGTATGTATACAGATTACGTTATCCTCTTCAAGGTTTTCTTCAATATTAGACCAAAACTACGTTTACCACATTTAGTCCTGTTTCAATGTCACAGCAAGATGCAGTTATTTTCAAAAGATGTAAACACGAACAGCAATGCGATCTTGAACGAAAATTAGATAAACCCCAACGTTGTTTTTTTTTTTGCAGTCAGTTCGGCTTGATCGTAAATCCAACGGACTAATTCCTCAACACAAAGAAGCAATCTTGCTCTAAATCGCTAGATTAATATTCCTTGTAAAAAACAAACGTTTTCGTGCCGTACCTGCTCGTGGTACACAGAAAAAAATCTACTAGCTTTCTGACTTTCGGGGCTATTTTAGAAATAGGCCTTCAATCGAAAGCATTAATTTATTTGTCCAGCCAACAAAAGGTAAAAAGTCAAAATTTGCATTGGTGACCATGGTAACATGTAAATATTCTTCTGTCGAGTCATTCTTTACAGTTGTGCTTTCTATGATAGCCGGTATTTCTCCTTGCCTATTGGTCGATGTGCCCGCAAATGACGAAGGCCTACTGAGAATCAAACCCAAGAGAGTATAACAGTGCAATGCTCTATGTTACGATAAACCAATAAATAAAGCCAGTTGTCGCTAATATCCTGGAAACTGTTTACGCAAAGGTAGCCTTCTCGATAAATAAAAGACCAGATAGTTTGGTATGCGGTGTATTCCAATCATGACTGCGACAAAGCAATGAACTCAACTCTATGTTCAAAAGAAGATAAGACATCAAGCGACAGGAAAGAAAACCGCGGCGGCCATATACATGTACCCGTAACCTGTATTAGATTGATTAATTGATTGTTTGGTGTTTTACGCCGCGCTCAAGATTATTTCACTTACATGGCGGCGTTGCCAGTTTTATTGTGGGAGGAAACTGGGCTCTGTGCCCGGAGGAAACCCACGACCTTCCGCTGGTAACTGGCAACCATCCCACATAGGTCGTTGAGTGAAAAACCCAGTCAGAAAATTTTCCAAGTTTTGGACTGAGTGGGATTCGAACCCGCGACCCATTGGTGGAACCTGTATTAGAAACAGTCCCCTTTTTCTTCAGAAAAAACCTAGGTAGGAGACAGACAGGAGCGTTTAGCCCTGGTTAAGTATATCTTTCAAGCACTTGTCCTTTTTATAAGCAATGACTGGTCCTTGGGTCAGACGTCCAGCCATTTTACTTTGAAATAGTTTTTATTCTTCTAGCTATAACAATTTTGACCTTGTGAAGATATATACATTTATATACATTATTTTAGACCATAAGATTTTCCATGTGCCTGCGTGTTTTATTGTTCATGACCCCACGACCTCATCTATGTCAAGTTGGCTGAGCCACCTTGTGGGTATTCCTATGGGGCCTCAGTTGGTTGGAGTGATAATCCGCCAGTCCAACACAGGCCTTTAATCGATGCAGCGCGGGTTCGGATCCCACTTGGACCAAATAAAAATTGAAAAATTTCTGAGTGGATTTTTCTCTCGATCTCTCGTGGAAGAGTTGCAAGGTACTCGGCAAAGGTCGAGGGTTTCCTTCGGTGACCTTCTCCAGTGACCTTCTCCACTTTACCAGGCAACGCCGCTTTATAAGTGAAATAATATTAAGTTGAGTGTAAAACAGCAGTCAATCAAACGCATTTCCACAGACACACCCCTTCTCTGCACGTATGCACAGATGGTTGTTGGAGCATGAATTAGTGACGAGAAACACTTCTCTAAGGTAAGGTATGTATCATTATTGAGTCTGGTAGAAAACAACAAACAAGTTATTGAACTTGAACTTCGAGTTGGTATTTTCAAAATGGCCGCTACAGACTGATTCACAAAAACACACGGTAAGGGCAGATAACTCTAAGTAGAAAGTTAAAGTCATGAGTTAGACTTAGAAAACATATCATTACAAGGTATACATGTACCATTCCAAGAGCCTCTTCGCAACCCCTAAAAATAATAATTTATTTATTTATGTTGACCACTTGCGTCGTCATTCTTTATTCTGTTTTTGAGAACATCCATATGCTCCAATCTCCCGAAATATTTTGCACTATAAGATCCCCGAGTAATAATTTCCAATAATTAAAGTAATAATTTAAAAAGTATACATGGGGATTAGATATATATGCTACTTATGGAAAAGCTAAAAACGCATTGGCTTCTCGGAAATTTTAAAAGGCCTAAGGTTTACGCATGGGATACTTTCCCAGACCCCTCGCTAGGCGTTTTTAGAGGGGCGCAGCGCCCTGCCCCTTATTTCTCCCGCCCCTGTGCCCTTTCATTGCGCCCTTTGTGCCCCAAAGACCAAGTATGACTACCCACCGTCTCCACATCAGTCCTTCCCTGACCAAAATTTATTTAACTGCTGTCAAAAACGTGTACAACACCAACACATTACACACTTCCATTCAGGTCAATTATTCCGGAAATTCAGCTTCCCACAATGCATCAGTCATTGATGCTCTCCTTGCAGACATACGTGTTATGAAACCTTAGAGAAAAACAGACATATGCTACGGAGAGTCAACCTCATTCCCATGGGCCACTTGTTGTGGCGGGTATTGCATCACTTCAACATGTCTGAAAATAGTGACCTCGTTCACCGTAATAATTTACCAGGGGAAAGTGCCTAACATCAAGCACTGCACAGTCTTCAAATGGTGGATAGAATTCACTCAAATAAAAGAAGTTAATAATAGAATTTAGCCCCCTGCCTGGACACAGAAAGCTGCCATTGCCAAAGGTATTCAGTTGAATCGATTGTACAACAACAACAACAACACGATCCTCTTTATCAAATGAAATCGTGTTACAGTTGGAGTTTAAGGCAAACGAAAAAGAGACACACAAACACATTAGAAATTGAACAAAATACTAGAAATAGAGGATAGTTTGGGACATTTTGAAAGAAATTTGACAGTTTCATAGCAATTAGTTTTGGATTTTTTTTATTGGATTGTTACACCGCCAAGTTCAGCAAACACTGTCTACAGCCAGTCAATGTCACATTCGCAGTGTCAAACTTCATTTAAAACTTTAATTTGTACTAATAATTTGTTAAGAGTGTTTTCTGATAAAAACACCCCAAGGCAACTTAGCATTAATGATACATTGCAAAAAATACCCTACTAGAATTATGCCTATAAAAATTAAATAGATTTAAAAAATGGACTTTCCCTGCAGTGCATTTTTAATTTCATAAAGTGGATTACACAATTTTCCTATTGCCATTCCCTACTCTTGTTATTATCCCAGCAGAAATGGCTTAAGAAGTTTAAGGTATCATAGTTAGACCAAAACATTGAACCTAATGAAAAAACTACCAACGTATTTTTTTTTTCTTTCCTAAAAGTAAAATTGAATAAGAATCAATCTGCATGTAAGTGGCTATCAGTTTTGCAATTTCACTACCATATAAATTAAGACGTTCAGTGAGACGCTCAGACCAAATGAAGTAATCGACGATCAGGTGCCCCTTTTTCTCTTAAAGTGCCCTTTTTTTTTGGACAGCACCCTGCCCCTCCCAAATCCTAGCTAGGGGTCTGCTTTCCTTTCAGCAATAGTAAAGAATTTACGCTTATTTAAATTCCGTTGTCACTGATCTATTCTTTCAATGCACTTAAACAGGCCGCTTTTTCTATTTTTACTGGCCAGCGCATACCAATCTGCCGGCAGCAACATTTGTTGAATAGCCCATGGAGATTATGTAACCGTTTGGGCTTGAAAACATATTACAAGGAAATTAAAGTGGCCATTTATATGTATACATACAATTGCTGTCAATGACAACAAATAAATATTGACCGACATGATCAATCTATCTGTGAGAAATATGTACTCCTTGCTGCGAGGTCTTCATAAATGTGCAAGTTCAAACACAGAGTTCCAAAAAAAATTAATAATAATGGGTCCTTTATTTAGCGGCGTACATAAGAAATTGGTGGGGTGATATGGAGATCATTATACAGGCAACGTCAAGGCAACGCCCATGCAACGCCAAGGCAACGTCAAGGCAACGTGCCGTCAAGTCACCGCCCTAAAATATACAAACAAAATAGCAGTAATCTAGACGGTTACAGCAGCAATATTTAAATTATCCATACAACATATTGGTTATTGCTATTTAATTAGTTTTAGTATATCACCTCTGCATTCTTGTAATGACGCTTTTGAAGTAAACGCCATACCCACCTCGTCTCAGGGACGCAGGCAAACAATGTTGACTAAATCAACTTAGTGACCGCTCTCACCGCCTGGCAATATAAATAAAATATTGCAATCTACATAGTTTAACTTGTTGATCCACTGAATAGCTTCGCATAATGCAGTAGCAAGGTAACTCCGAATAAATTTAACAAACGCACTATAATCTGCATAGTTTGTGTCAATAAATATATACTATAAAAACTATTAAAGACTTGTTTAAAGAAAACAATAAACCAATATTGGTAGCTATTCAATTCATTATTTACATACATAAATAAAAAAAAACATTAGAACAAATTCATAAACTTCATAAATTTTCTCACCCCAGTACATCAAGGAAAACCCAAGCACAGTCCATCTGGACAGCTCGCCAGCTAAACAACGAGTGGTCAACACCAATGTTACCACTGACCAGCATGCCACGCTTTTCCAAAGTTGACCAAAGCGGTTTGACCAGTCCAGCGACTTGAGGCTACCAACTAGGAGGTAACTGCAGATATATCCACAAACTGATCAATTAATGTCTAGCGCCACACTCAATTAACATCAACAAAATTAATAAACCGTTACAAATACATTAAACTTAAAAGCTGGTGTTGTTCGCAAAAAGAAAGCTGACTTCATGATCGTATCTGAACATTTCCTCGTTAGGATACAAACATATATTTGATAACAACTAATTAAGAGTGTTTCCGTTCGAGGTCATTGTCGTGGTATTTAGGTTAGATAATGTGGATGAGTTTTATTTTGAACGTGGGGCGCTAGAGATTATTTATTTTCTACCACTTTTCAAATGTATTTTGGACGCTGCTTTTTTTTTTACAAAAGTTTGGGTGCCAGTAGCTCAAATCATCCAGGACTCTACTCATAACGTTTGGATTAGTCCAGGCAGGAACTGAATATTGCGTGTGCGGCTCGTCGCCTCGTCATCTGCCCGTGCCGTGAAGCGACTAACTTCAAAGTTTCCCGAAAATATTTCGCTGTATGATACAAGTATGAATTTCTGCACAAATACTTGTCAGATACTACTGTTTTAAAAAGCACCGTTGACCTTCAGCGATTTTCAAAATGGCTGCCACGAAAACAAAATGGCGGCTCTTCTTACCCACATGAATTGTTATATGATTGATTTTCTCTCATAAACATCCCCGTTTATTTTCACAGTTTGATATGATTTAACTTTGAACAAATGATAACCTAAACAAGGAATAAACATAAATCGCGTTTCTTTTAAAGATAAATGGTTTACGGCTCTTTGTCGTAGAGAATTCTGAGTTTCTCCTACGTATTTTCTGAGACATTTATTGCTCTTGGTAACATACACTATGTTGGAGGAAAAGCTATTAAGGGTCTCTTCAGCTAGATTCATACAATTCTAATATGTCTTTCGAATGCTGATTTTATGAATTTTAGACCCAAGTCTATGTCAATGTTTGTATACATAGACTCCACATCCTTGAGTAACCAAAGTCACATCCCGTAGGATGGATTTCTCAGGCAAATAAATCATCAATAATTTTGATAAAGCTAGGATGCTGATTCGCTATAGGTTTTAAATATTAATCCATCTGATATCCTATAACTGTCGATACCACAATCCGAGATAATAGGACGCCTTTGCCGTTCTACCTCTTAATAAATATGTTATGATTTCGCTTTAGTTAACTTAAGGCATGACATTTTTAATGAGTAAGGTTATGCTGGTTTCTAGAAGTAGCTGAACGAACTGCTGTAAGTGAATCATGTCCTTCAATACCTTAATTTCCACTGGGATATTTTTGGTATGACCATAACTCTCTTCATCTTGGAAGGAGAAGAGTTATATAAGTTCAGGTTCGAAACTTCCGCTATTCCCAGAACAGGCTCCACAATGAAGCATGCTAAGAACAAAGTGAAGGAGGTAACATCTTTTTTTAAATCCAAGACAAACACCTATTAGTGCTTGTGGCCAGCCCCTGTATGTGCTTGACAAACAAATACAATGGTGATGGCCTAAAAGTATGGAGAAAATAAATTTGTTGCTATATTTGGAGGTTTACATATTGAGATGGCAGCGTTTAAGCTGCTTGGGGATTTGTTGAAGGGAACAGCATTATCTGAGGCCTACATTACATCTCTCCGAATAATGCTTCAGTACAGGGTGATGGATACGCAGCATCATCGACTCTTGCTGGAAAAATTACACTAATATGGGTCACACCCCAATACCAATGAATTTTTCAAATCCTACCTGTCAACAAGAAAAAAGATTGTTTCTTACAATGAGTGCTCGTCCGAGTCACGACCTAATTTGTATATTAAATCCCCTAAACGTAAGATCCAGTCGCTTGCTGATTGAACCGGCCAATACAAGTTTCAGTCACGTGTCTCTCTTCAACCCAAGCTGGCTTTGAACCCGCCAAATGGAAAGGTCTGCATTGATTTCTATTATCCGTTTAAAATACATTAGCACCAAAGCCAAATTGGCTATACTTCATCGTCATAGTGGTTTAAATTAATTATAATATTTATGACTTATTTTACACCACACTGTATATTACCGAACTTAGTTTTATACGCTAAGTTGCTGAAATACTCAATATTATGGGCACATAAAATCAGGCAAACAGATCGCCATAGAAAAGCGCATTATATAGACTCGCGAATGGTTCCACCCTTCTGATTCATAAGGTATGTCTTGAAGGTGCCGCAAAACTCTTTATGGTTCAAATGCCACTTTTAATTACCGCCGAACCTGATGACGTCACATAGATGTACGCAAAGCTTTCTGGGTAACATGTACCTCAGTTCGCCATTTTGTTTATTGGTAATTAGCAAGATGTCACTTTTTTTGGAAAACATTGATGCCATAACCTGTTTTTATCCACAATTTTTTCTGCTAACTTTAAGCCTTCTTCTCGATAGAGAATTATTTCTTCCGCCATATTTTAAAATTTTGTTAACATCCCTCAATCCCCCGAAATGCTTTGCGCGTAGATTCCAAGTGACGACATCAAGCAATCGGTCAATTGGTAGGGAACTAAAGTGCTTTGCGCGATAGTTATGGTCAACGTCGATCATTCTATGGGTTTTCTTTTCTTTTAACTGTTATGAGTTAGTTCCCTGGTGAAATGGGCTCTAGATTTACTGTTAAGCACAACTTAACTCGATGTGTATATAAAATCACCTAAGCGTTAAACCCCCCCCCCCCCCCCCCCCACCCTTCCTCTAGTGAAAAAATCGAAAAAAGAAAAAAAAAATAGTCTGATTGAAGGGACTGTTGGTTTTCAATTAAGTATTTGTAAATAATACAGGAGAAAAAATTACAAAAATTGACAAATTTCGCTACTTCCTCTGTTAAAAATTGTAGTTCAAATTAGACTTTTCGAGTTTATATAGGAATTGAATAGCCGAATTTCCAGGTGTGAAAAAATAGTTAGACAAACTGCTTACGGCTGCTGACATTGGTTGGAAATTATTTCCTTTTCGCGTTAAACCTAAAAATATAGCCAAATAAATTTCAAGAAGCAAATAAATTTATCCGTTTCCCAAAACAGAGAGAGTGCATAGAATAGGTAAGGGAGATCACTCTCCTTTTGAATTGAAAAGCGCAGCTCACTCGGGGATTTACGTGCGTGTCAAAGCCGACCGGTAGCGAGCGAAGATAGCCGAAGAATGTTGCGAGTGAAGCGCAGCTAATAGATCAAGGGAGGTCACTCTCAAAGTGCACCTGAATTCAGGCCTTATTTACCTGCTTTACGTTTTTTGTGAAGAAGCAGATACTGTTAGTCTGCTTTTTATTTTTTCCCGACCCCCGCATTGTCTCTGTACATTTTTGTAGTTTTTATGAACGGACAGGGGTTAAGTCTCTGTTTGTAAAGGATTTTAGAAATGGAATGAGACCAGTTTAGGTGGATGGAGATCTAATACTTGGGTGTGCTTCGGTCTGTTTACATCCGGTGAACTAACTGCAAACTGACTCCTGTCAGCTGGTTTTGAAAAAAGTGACAAATTGGTAACTTCATGGTCTGGTTAAATTGTTTTTAAAAGACTTGCGAATAACTGCTGAAGGCACCAAGAGAAGGATTTGATTTGGTCCACCGAAAAGAAGGGTTGTCAATGTAGACATTCTACTGATTGTGACTAAATCTAGTTACAAAATGAGGGGCCTCGGTGGTCCAGTAGGTTAGAGTGATTGTTCCTCATTCTCACACAGACCTTCCATCGATGCGGCGCGTATTCGAATCACACTTATACCAAATAAAACTTGGAAAATTTTTGAGTAGATTTTTCACTCGGTCGCCGTATGTGGAGGAGTTTCCTCCGGGCAATGATCCCGGTTTTCTCCCCCCCCCCCCCTACTAAACCTGGAAACGCCTTCAAATAATCTTGAGTGCGGCATAAAACATCAATCAATCATTATAAAATGTATTTTTAATTTGCAACATTGCATCTAGTCTTGTTAGTACTGATAAAAGTCTACGGGTAAAAAAAAACACATAACAAAAATCAAATATGTTCATCTGTATTTGATAAAAACAAAAACAAAAGTGTTTTGTTTATACATGTATGTCTGTCGTAATAGTTTGTTTGGGCACACTTGTTATGTCCACACAAACTGTTTCCTAACATAGGCCAAAGTTTGTCTACATAAGGTTTTACTGCACCGGTTGCGCCCTAACGCCAATTCTCTGCAATCCATTGAAAATGGGTCTTACATTGCTGCATTCTGCTGAATAAATAGACTAGACGTGGTCATATCAATTGCTAGTGTTATAGATATACTCATACCATTTGTCCATTGAACTTTGGGTTCGAATTCCCAAAACAGTTTTACAAAATGAGATTGCGTTTTATGGCGGATGGTTTCCCGATGACAGCTGAAGGTTTTCGCTGTTACGAACAAGGTTTGGTTGTCTTCTCTTGTTACTGGTACTCATCACCAGCTTCAGTTGGTATTTTACTTTTTAACAAAATATTGTATTCATCGAAAAAGATTCCGAGAAGTAACAACATTTTTCTCTTTACCCATGTGTTGAAAAGGTCGATCAAATTCCATAAACGAAACAATTACAATGTTAGTTTACAAGCTAAAAAATATTTCCAAACTTTTGACATTTAAAGAAATAAATTGAATTGACATTAGGGAACAAAAAAAAAACTGCACTTATAAATAGATGTTTCAAGCATGCATTTATCAAATTCAATACGATAGAGTAAAATTGCATGATATCAGAGATTGTATTTGAAAACACATCACTCGGTCCTCTTAACAAACCTTACACTGAATACTTCCTGTTGATTGGTTAAAACCTGTCACGTGGAGACCCTGTTTATTCCATATTACGTCGCCGTGCTGATCCATACAAGACGACTACCATATATGGCTTGTGACGTCATGTCTAGACACTTGTCAGTCAAGTCTGTTCGTACCATGCATATGAGAAAATAGCTTTCGGAGTTCATTTTCTGCCTTTTATGAAAGTCAAGTTTGAGAAAGAAGGGTAGAATATCGTACAAGTTAGGTCTTCGGTGGGATAAATTCGTTACAGGGTTTGTTCCCTGTAAATGTATGGGGTCAGTAAACAGTATATTCGTTTACTGACCCCATATATTTCCGTATCGCCCCTCGAACAAACCCTGCAACTAATAGTATCCTTCCAATTTGATTCTAATACAGTTAAATTAACAATAGGGGATAATTGTTTGTTTTTCAGCTTGCTTTCGTCCGCTTTTGCAAAAAAGCCTCACTTCTCATTACGTCGCCATGTCTTAGGCTATATATCTTTGTAAACTTTGATCTGATTGGTTAATTCTCCACACACGAAATAATCGACCTTAAAAAGCAGGCACTTGATTGGGCATCACAGAAATGTCTGTCGTATCTCGGTTAATCACGAAGAAGGTCAAAAGCTGACCTTTCCCCTTTACTGAAACAACACCTCTGTTTTCAAACGTGTATCCAAACTCTTTTAATATCAACATAGTCTCCTCAACAACCTAAAATGAGAACATCAATGTATTTTAGAGTAAAACGGACATCTTGGTCCTTGTCTTAAAAGCTGGAATAAAGATACATTAAGGCATACAGCATGGACCAGTCTCCTTTAAGGTTGATTGATTGATTGTTTGGTGTTTTACGCCGTGCTCAAGATTATTTCACTTATATGGCGTCGTTGCCAGTTTTATTGTGGGAGGAAACCGAACTCCCAGCCTGACCCGTGGAATCCATTCGACTGGCAACGTTTACTGTATTGCCCCATATATCATAATGGGGCTTCCCGGAGGAAACCCACGACCTTCCGTTGGTAACTGGCAACCATCCCACATAGGTCGTATGAGTGAAAACCCAGTCAGAAAATTTTCCAATTTTTTGGAATGAATGGGATTCGAACCCGCGACCCATTGGTGGAAGGTTGTTCGGATTGAGCGCTCCTTTAAGGTGTAAGCTCCCATAGTTTCTGAGATAAGGACTCCGATTCTTTAAAATTACATTTATTTGATGACTATGAATAATGTACATAGCCTATGGCACTAATTAAAACAAATCCTTATATGCAGGCACCCAAGCATCTTCGCAAGCCAGGTTAAAATCTTCATGTCCCCATTCCGTGTTTTACCTTGGCGGACTACTCCACTCCAACCCGTAAATCGAACAGCGCCCACTGGTGAGAATGTAAGAGTTGTCTTTCTTAGACTTACAGGGTCTTGGCCAATCAGCACTCGTTAAACAAAAGTTCAAGGTATACATAGCCGCCATTATGTTATTTTCAGTGTAAGCGCCCGAGGATTTGATTAGCTGCGAGAAGTTTTACTCGCATCCAATCAAAACGAGCTGTTCGATTTACGGGTTCAAGTGGAGTAGTCCGCCAAGGTAAAACACGGAATGGGGACATGCAGTTTTTATCTTGGCTAGAGAAGATGGCACCCAAGCCATTCCTGCCAACAAATATCTTGTCAAATTTCCTCATTTCGGAGCATATGCCTTCTCCGTGATACAAAATATTGTTTTAAGTAAGCGGCGGTGAATAATAATATACCAATAGGTCTTATCAGAAGTCTATGAATGTGGAAGTGTGAAGCGTCCCATTACATCATATTCAGGACATTGGCACATAGTGTAGTATAAGCAGGCTGAAAGCGCCAGTGCCCTGAACATGGGGTAATGCGACATTTCACACTTCCCTGTTCATAGACTTCTGGTCTTATACTATTGCAAATTGAGAATGTTGCCGACCTGTATTCTCCCAGCCTGACCCGTGGAATCCATACGACTGGCAACGTTTACTGTATTACCCCATATATCATAATGGGGTTTCCGGGCCCCAATTACTCCAGCCACAATTGGACCATGGTTAATGCCTACATTAAAAGAAAGGTAAATTATATTGCATTGCATTGTCTTTATTGAAATCTTTAGAAATTGAACGGTTAGAATAAGATGAAGCATTACTTATAGAAGCCACAATGACTTCTTGGTTTATAGTTTTTTTAACTTTGATAACGATGTAAGAACTACATCGAAAAGTGGTCATCCAATAAACCAGTGGATACATATCAACATTAGGCAGCTCATTCCACTTTAAACCCCAATCACTTAAAGTGGCATGAGCTGTCAAAATTCACACTTTTTTTTCATAATTCACTAAAAAGCTTCTGAATTATACGTTTTGAGCCGATAATTTCATCATTCTGTTTTTACGTCAAAATATCCACATTTTGGCAGCTCATGCCACTTTAAAGGATACAACCTATTTTCTCTTACCAATTCTGAGAACGAATGAGTTAAAGGACTGGGCGTTTATTTTGGCCAATGTTTCCTTCATAAAGAAACCAAACTGCATAAGGTCGTCCAAGTGTTTCCATCTTTCTTTAATAGAGGCTCCCTTCAACATAAAAGTGAATAATTATTAAACTAAATTCAAGACGCTATTTTGAAACCCACTCTACAAAACCAATTGGAATATTTTCCAACTGACCTCATATGGAATAATGTAATACGAATTTAACAGATTGGTGCCATGTAGCTCCGGTATGTAGCGTTAATGTGAGGCCCGAAGGGCCGAACGCTACCGAGGGTAGCCCTTAGTAAAATGGGAAACTTACTGAATGGTTGAGCATACAAAACATGGCCGCCGTGGTCGGGGGGGGGGGGGGGGGAGCGTTCAAATCAGCTCTAGATTTGGATGTAATGCACGACTCTGGCCTATATTTCGACAATAAGGGAATGGTTATTAAGACAGAAAAGGTTGCAGAAAACGTTGGTCATTCATTTTAAGGCGTTTATTGTATCAGGGAATGGATTTTTTGGGACCGACTCGGCGGCTGGCTATGCCAACCGTAGATTTAAGTGTTTAAAATGGCAACCATTCAGCAATCCTCGAGCTCCTAGCTCATTAGAGGATTGTTTACTACAATTAGATGCCATGTAAAAACTCAATGTCGAAGGTAACTTTTAGACAAAAAGAATGGCTATGCATGATCCACCTTATGGAAATGAATGTGAAATAGTTTATAGCCAGACTAAAACCAATGAACTATAAACTATGGAATGGACACTCATTGGCTGGTTTGGATCTGACTTTGTAAAAAGTTCCGCCATTGCTGAGTGATGTATTGCGTGCATGACCGATCTGGATCGAAATTGCACCATCTCCTAGAAATGGCGGCGTTCGATGCACATCAAATACCACGAGACCTACATTCCACGTATACAGTTCATTGATTAAAAACATCCAAGCACCAATGAAATGAAAGCTTCGAAGAGGCGTTATGAAGACCCCTAAAACCATAACATACCATAACATTCATAATAAACATATTCTCAAACATAACATGTGAAACATATGAATCTCAAAGGCTGGAAGAAAGGTTTCGATTGATTTATTGATTGATGTTTCACGCCACATTCACGACCATTTGCGTCAAACGGTGGCGTTGTCAGGTTCAAAGGGGTAGGAAACGAGTCTCTGCCCGGAGGAAAATACCGACCGATGATGGGTACCTGGCAACCTTCCACATGGGACAATCGAGTGAAACCCTTTCTCACAAAATTTAAAATTTTTCTTTGGACTGAGTGGGATCGGGTAGGGTGGAGAGATTATCACTCTGTCGAAAGCCCTTTAACGGTTAAAAAAACGGCGAGATTATACTTTATATCATGTTTTCGCATTCTCGCGGCGAGATTTTAGTTTTATTTCGTGTTTTTGCATTCTCGCGGCGAGATTTTAGTTTAACTTTGTATTTTCGTGTTTTCGCCATCTAATTCTCGCAGCGAAAACGCGAGAACGTGAAATGGCACAAATCAGCCACCATATTTAAACGGTTAAAAAAACTCCACAAATTATGTCCTTACTGGTTTTGAATGTACCATCATTCCACTGGCAGCCATGTACGTTGATTGGACGGTTTTTATTTTTGTAATAGATTCGAACCGAGAGCTTTTCAGCAACTGCAATTAAGGAGAATAAAAAATACATGATTGAATTAGTAAATAACCGAGACTAATTGACCCGGAAAAAATTCCGGGCCAGGGTGAGAATCGAACTCACGACTTAGGGTTACCGTCCCACCGCTCTACCAACTGAGCTACCCGGCCCTGTTGGGAACGGTTCGCTTGTTAGATTCTCTTATACACGCAGAGCTCAAACCAAGCCCATTGTATATTTTAAATTTTCATACGATGAAGTTTTATATAGGGTTTCGAATTCAAGCTGCAATCATCAACAAGGAAATTACTGAATTACTAATTCAGTAATTTCCCTGATGATGATTGCAGCTTGCATTCAAAATACATTATATATCAAAGGTAAAAGTAACTTTAATTGGTACCGCTCAATTCATTGCACAGCTGTGGAAGTTGATTTGGGTTGTTTCTGAAGACAGTTAGTACATACAAACGCTACTATCTGTCATAACAGCTTATAAACGATACCTATTTTTATAGTCACTAATTCTTTTTTTTTAAATTAGTACTTAGACTTTGTAATTACTAAATCAAATTGAAGTCTTTGATATCGATGTATGCTACCCAAACTCATGATTTCTAGACAATTTACTGACACAAGGCAAACTGTGTAAATGTCTACGTATTCCATTTCTTATAAACACAAATATTTCAATTCTTACCTCGTCATAATCGGATATGATCTCATTTAGAAATCGAAGACATTCCAGGCCGTTGTTGTTAATGGCGTCCTCCGAATAAAAGTCGTTGAAGTTTGGACAAGATGCAAACATGACTCCAACTGACTCGTGTAATTGACTGTACAACTCCTGCAAAACATTTGAAATATGTTGTGAATTAGTTGTGGTAAAAAAATGCATGATCTGCAAAACTCTTATATTTTTCAGGAATTCTGATTACCGTGAGACGGTTAGCGTGTGAGGTACCGTATAAACTAACGGGTTGACAAAATTGATTTTGCAGGAAATAACGGAGTTATTAACATTTTAATTTAGTATCGTTCTTATTATTTTTTATCAAACCACCGGATATATATGAAAATACGTTGGCTGACTGCAAACTGCCACTCTCATTGTAACAAGTTTAATATCTTCAAATGCCCAGATTGTGAATCTGAGAGAACTGCGTGTGCCTGTGGACTTTATATATCAATGGTCACTAAAACAAACGGGCACAGGGAAAATCTTCTTGTCTATAATAACCATGGAGACAAGTGTCTAATTGTGTTAAAAAGAGGTATATCATTTCGACCTTTATACCCCATAAATTGTTGTAACAAACAAAACCTATGGTAGGCCCTATTTCATTAGGTTTTCTATACGTGTATAGTTCATTGGGCCTATTGGCTGTGTTTCACTGAATGACGTTTGTGGACGTTTGCACACGCCCCTTAAAGGCTTTTCATCGCAAGTGTGTGATATAGATTCTACCCCTCCTGCATGTGCGTGCCGTGTGCAAATATACATGTTAAGTAGAGATGACTTTTCAAACAACATCGAGTCTGTAGTGCAACATGGGCTGGTAGGTTTAACTCCCCCGGAAGAAGTGATATTTTGCTTGTTATCATACAAAATGAAGGATTTAACCTGATAATGTTGTGAGTGTGGTTATATTCTGTCCTTTTATATTGAAAACTGGGCTGTCATGAACGTATACAGTCATCAAAGGGTTGATTTCCCCCGATAGCGTCGTCAGCAACCCAGCCTGTCAAAGCGGTAGCCATAGTGACATTATGTCATTCTGCTTCAAAATATCTGGGTCAACCGTTTCAAGTGACCAAAGCTTATCGTTGATTGGTTAAAAGTGCCCACTCTGTCCCGAGGGAGGGAAAAGGAACGGCAAACAACAACAGGTCACTTTTTCCTCATTTTTCTCAATTATCGGTGTAGAATCGACTTTAATACCTTCGTCTTGGTGTTTATTGCGTAACCCGATACCGCTGAACGTTGGTTCGCACCTCGTCAAACCCCTCGAATGCTGCGCATTCTCGTGGTTTGACTCGGTACGAACCAACGTTCAGCGGTATCGGGTTACGCAACAAACACCGCTACGGCGGTATTAAACCCTTAAATAACCTTATAATAAACACATTTTGAGGATTTAACCTGAGACATACATACACTGTTAAAGTGGCATGAGCTGCCAAAATTCACACTTTTTTCATAATGCTTGATCGTCACGACAGTAAGAGGATTTGAAGGCCATCGAAAAACGAAATGATTGGCGTTGGAATGAAGAAAATCCATACAGTACGTGGCCTGTACGAACCGAAAATGTGTTCGAAAAGTAAACAAAATTTAAATAACCGGGACGACCATTCATTCATTCTAAGCGAAAGTTAGTTCAAAACAATACTTTATCATACATTTTCGAGACTAGAAGCACAAAATAGCTTCTGAATTATACGCCTTGAGAAAAATAGGTAATTATTTCTACATTCTGTTTTAAAGTCAAAATATCATCATTTTGGCAGCTCATGCCACTTTAACTAAAATAAAATGAACTGTAATATCACCAATTGAATTTTAAAGTGGCATGAGCTGAAAAAATATTAATATTTTGACCTGAAAACAGAACGTTTAAATTAATGGCTATTTTTCTCAAGACGTATAATTCAGAAGCTTTTTAGTGCTTCTAGTCTCGAGTATGTACGATAAAGTATTGTTTTGAGCTAACATAGGGGTTAGAATGAATGAATGAATGGTCGTCCCGGTTATCTAAATTTTGTTTACATTTCGAACACTATTTCGGTTCATATATGCCACATACTGTATGGATTTTCCTCATTCCAACGCCAGTCATTTAGCTTTTCGATGACCTTCAAAGCCTCTTGCTGTCGTGACGATCAGAAATTATGAAAAAAGTGTGAATTTTGGCAGCTCATGCCACTTTAAAGAAGCATGAGCTGCCAAATATAAGGAACATTTCGTTGGAAGAGAGTTAACTAATCGTTTGTCATGTTTATCAAGAAGTACAAAAAAAAGCTTTCCGTTGATACCGATCTTGGAGGCGTAGATAAAGGTTGTTTCTTAAAGTGGCATGAGCTGCCAAAATTCACACTTTTTTCATATTTTCTGATCGTCACGACAGTAAGAGGCTTTGAAGGCCATCGAAAAACTAACTGATTGGCGTTGGAATGAGGAAAATCCATACAGTATGTGGCCTGTACGAACCGAAAACGTGTTCGAAAAGTAAACAAAATTTAAATAACCGGGACGACCATTCATTTATTCAAAGCCAAAGCTAGTTCAAAACAATACTTTATCGTACATTTTTAAGACTAGAAGCACCAAAAAGCTTATGAATTATACGTCTTGAGAAAAATAGCCAATAATTTCAACATTCTGTTGTAACGTCAAAATATCAACATTTTGGCAGCTCATGCCACTTTAACAAAAATACTTAGTAACTTTTTTACCTCGTCTTTCCTCGTCTTCCCGATAAAATTTGCAGCCACGTGGGACGGAAGAATATTGTAGACCAGAGCTTCATTTTTCTGCCTTAATGACGTCACTTCATCTTTCTGCAGATTGGCCTGCTCTTGACAAAAATACAATCTTCTTGATATAACCTCAATCTAAAACAGAAAATATAAAAGGAAAGATCAAGTGCAACCACGGAGAGAATTCTGCTAAAGACGAAAAACACATTTAAATGTCACAATTCCGTAAGTTTGCCCTATCAACTGATGGATAGGCCTAGAATGTAGACGGTTGTTGGCAGAAATACATGTACACGAGATATCGACGAGGACATCGCCTCTATGACGTCAGATTCGAACGTTATACGTCAACGTTGTGGCCTCATGCGTAAGTTGTTGCCCGTATAGAGCTCCAATAGTGATTTCGGTTCCAATATAGACTGCTACGTAATTAACATGTGGTACAAATGATAGTTTTCATTAGTTAAATTGTTTTGTTGTATATTAATTAACAATATAATTTTAAGACTTACCGATCGGTTTAATTCCAACAGTATTAATGTAATGATAGCCATAACCGCTGATTGGGAATATTTCACGCTCACTTCTGCATATCTGAGAGAGAAAACAACGCCCAATGTGTATTTAAGGCTCCTGCTCACTGGGCGATTGGTCGCATCGACTTGTAGCATGATTGACAAATCGTATCGACCAATTAAAAACATCATTTTAGTTGCATCCTACAAGTCGATACGACAAATTGCACAGTGAGAACGAGCCTTTACATATGTCAAGGTATCACGAGATAGCCATAAATGTTTCGTAAAATACATAATGTTTGAGTGTGATTCGAACCCGCGCCGAATCGATAGAATGTCTGTGTGGGACTGAGGGACAATCACTCTAACACACTGGACCACCGAGGCAAATTAAAACGAGAAATTTCAATAGGGCTTATTAATGTATCATAAACCCTATATTCCGCAGCTGATATTTGTTTCTAGGTCAGGGTTCAATGGGATATAATAGGTAAAAGAAATCGTCCTTTGTGAGACAACTAGGTTTCTTCAAAAAATAAAAATCGTTTAAACCAAAACGCACTTGTGCTGATTTGCAAGGGAGAAAATTTTCATTGTTTTAAGACAGCGGTAAAATTCTAATTAATCTCATAAGATATACAATAAAAAAGTAAAAAATGGGGCGCTTACTTTTTGAAATCCAGAACGGACTCGTATCGATCAAAAAGCGCTGGAAGTGCGCCCAAGCTGACGGTGACGTAACTGCAGGTGATGCCGACAATCAGAAAGGATTTAAGAAAATGGCTGATCTGGACGAGTAGAGTCACTCCGATTAAACATAACTCCCCAAAGTAGAAGAAATATGGCGGGTAATGGCACATTGGGTCGTCGGGCTCAAAGACGGCCACTGTACTCCCGTTATAAAACCCTTCCGTATCACAATAAAACTAAAAAAGGAAAATATCAAAAATGTATTTATGCATGGAGCCAACGATCGTTCTAAGTAGTCTGGGAGCTGGGTGAAGTTTAATTAACATGGAAGGTACAAAAGGTTGGAGGTTATTGAGGTGTAGTACCACTCAGACTTTACACAAAACCGCCATTCTTACGTTCCGGAAGTGGTGGATGTGATAGGGGGCACCACCCCAAACCCCCCCAAGATTGGATTTAATTAACATGAAAGGTACAAGTTTCATTTCTGTACCAAATGTTTATGGGCACCCCTCTTAATCCAAATCTACAACGTAAGAATGGAATTTCTGGTGGAATGATCACTTAAGAACGACGTTAATTAGGGCGTTAATTAAGGTTTTAATTAACATAAAAGGTACAAGTATGGAACCAAATCAGAAATGTAGAGGGTGGTTGCCTGGTTCAGAATCAATAGAGTAAGAATGAGAATTGTGGTGGAAAGGTCACATAAGAACAGGTCAAAGGTCACTAATTAAGTCAGACACTAATTAAAATTGCCATATCTCTTGAGGTTAATCATACACCATGTTGAATTTGGTCTTAAAATAAAGGCAGAGTAAAGAAGTACCACTCGGGTGCCAACAAATCTCAAATTGTTAGTTCTAACTGGGTCAAATGTGGGAAAAACCCTATAAAAATACACCTAATTGACTACTGGACTAATTATCATTTTAATTAACATGTAAGGTACAAATACAAAGCCAGTGGGGATTTGTAGGCTGTGGTCATCTGAATATAAATCACAAACGTAAGAATGGAAATTACGGTGGGAAGATAACTTAAGAATAGGTCAAAGGTCATATCGTGTCTAATCATCCCTAAATAACATTTTAATTATCATGGTACAACATCAATCTTGATGCAAATGGTTTTTTGGTTCCCAATCACCAACTGATGAACTGAAGAACAGAAATAGTGGTGAAAACAGTACTCAAAATTACACCGAATTACTATGGAGTGGACAGGCATCACATACAATGTAGTAAATATTACGGATTAACTCTCAGTTAGGGTCACAACACTTAATAATCAGCAGCTTTACAGTAGTGTTTGTACATAAAAAGAATAACAATTGCACTCAATAAAATTGAATTATCCCTTCTAGTGCTAGGTTTTAGAATAATTTCGTCTGTTTACTTTTTCAAAAAAATATAGCCATGAAATCCCAAAACCATGTACAAATGTTCTCTGTTTACAAGGTCCGTAAGTAGCATAGGTCTCCATTTTCAAAGAGTTTCTCTAGAAAAAACAAAACAGTACGATTAGTAGTTCGAAGGCCGCGCTCTTAATATTGAAACAGCGCCAATGTTCATCCAATAATAACATCATAATATCTTTAACAGTTTCTGCTCTCTGCAAGCTGGTATACCCATGCTAAACCATTCATAAGAGCCAGTGTATGTGAAACCCCATAAGTTGACTCAAGTTCTACCTAGTGTTAAATGAAATGTTTCATATATGGTGTCAATGTGAATAATTAGTCTTCGCCTGGCGCCTCATCCTCATCTGTTGACGATAGATCATCCTCCTCATCTGATGAGGACAGCTGGAGGTCTTCGTCGCTTTCCTCATCGGTGACTTCTTGGTCTGGTACAAGAGCTTCTGGCAGTTGAAGACCACTAAACCAACAAATCCCGTACGTCTCCTCTTGAAGTTCCCAACCATCATCTTCAGTAGGATGTTGCTGAATGTGGGCAACGTCGGCATTTGCTCACATTCTTGCGACAAACGACGCTCGACGAATATGTTGGGTAAGCTCAGCCTCACGGGTGGGATCATTGTCGCATCGATGCCCCGTAATTTCTTCAGGGGCTTTTTGCATGTTGCCTTTGGCCCAAAGCTTTTTTCAAATATTTTGTACCGATGAGTGTCCAAGGATAACGTTGCTCCGCTCCTCTTCGCGCCATACATCCTGGCTGTAAAAGACATCACAGCTTGTGTGGTGTTCTCGTTCAGGTTTCCTTTTGCCATTTCCGCAAATGCTGTTTGTGCGTCAGTGTCATTTTCCAGCTGTTCGCTCTAATATTCCAGGAATGATGGATCAGTATGACAGCAATATCTGAACCTGAACGAGAACACCACACAAGCTGTGATGTCTTTTACAGCCAACATATTCGTCGAGCGTCGTTTGTCGCAAGAATGTGAGCAAATGCCGACGTTGCCCACATTCAGCAACATCCTACTGAAGATGATGGTTGGGAACTTCAAGAGGAGACGTACGGGATTTGTTGGTTTAGTGGTCTTCAACTGCCAGAAACTCTTGTACCAGACCAAGAAGTCACCGATGAGGAAAGCGACGAAGACCTCCAGCTGTCCTCATCAGATGAGGAGGATGATCTATCGTCAACAGATGAGGATAAGGCGTCAGGCGAAGACTAATTATTCACATTGACACCATATATGAAACATTTCATTTAACACTAGGTAGAACTTGAGTCAACTTATGGGGTTTCACATACACTATGGCTATTATGAATGGTTTAGCATGGGTATACCAGCTTGCAGAGAGCAGAAACTGTTAATGATATTATGATGTTATTATTGGATGAACATTGGCGCTGCTTCAATATTAAGAGCGCCGCCTTCGAACTACTACTGTAAAGCTGCTGATTATTAAGTGTTGTGATCCTAACTGAGAGTTAATCCGTAATATTTACTACATTGTATGTGATGCCTGTCCACTCCATAGTAATTCGGTGTAATTTTGAGTACTGTTTTCACCACTATTTCTGTTCTTCAGTTCATCAGTTGGTGATTGGGAACCAAAAAACCGTTTGCATCAAGATTGATGTTGTACCATGATAATTAAAATGTTATTTAGGGATGATTAGACACGATATGACCTTTGACCTATTCTTAAGTTATCTTCCCACCGTAATTTCCATTCTTACGTTTGTGATTTATATTCAGATGACCACAGCCTACAAATCCCCACTGGTTTTGTAATTGTACCTTACATGTTAATTAAAATGATAATTAGTCCAGTGGTCAATTAGGTGCATTTTTATAGGGTTTTTCCCACATTTGACCCAGTTAGAACTAACAATCTGAGATTTGTTGGCACCCGAGTGGTACTTCTTTACTCTGCCTTTATTTTAAGACTAAATTCAACATGGTGTATGATTAACCTCAAGCGATATGGCAATTTTAATTAGTGTCTGGCTTAATTAGTGACCTTTGACCTGTTCTTATGTGACCTTTCCACCACAATTCTCATTCTTACTCTATTGATTCTGAACCAGGCAACCACCCTCTACATTTCTGATTTGGTTCCATACTTGTACCTTTTATATTAATTAAAACCTTAATTAACGCCCTAATTAACGTCGTTCTTAAGTGATCATTCCACCAGAAATTCCATTCTTACGTTGTAGATTTGGATTAAGTGGGGTACCCATGAACATTTGGCACAGAAATGAAACTTGTACCTTTCATGTTAATTAAATCCAATCTTGGGGGGTTTTGGGGTGGCGCCCCCTATCACATCCACCACTTTCGGAACGTAAGAATGGCTGTTTTGTGTAAAGTCTGAGTGGTACTACACCTCAATAACCTCCAACCTTTTGTACCTTCCATGTTAATTAAACTTCACCCAGCTCCCAGACTAAAGATTGCAGGGTCGCGTTTTTCTCCGGAGTAAGGTAAACAATGTACCGCCATTATATACCTGCTTCACTGAGCGGCATAGCGTAAGTTTTCGCGTAACTCTCACGGCCACAAATATTGTAGAGATAATGTACGTTGCGATGAAAGTTAGGCGAAAAATGTATCTACGCCGTTTTGCCAACCTGGGGCTCGTTTCACAAAGCAGTCGCATCGCAAACGAAACGTAGTTGCCAGTGGATACCATATTGAAGAGATACGACGTCATGGCAACTGCGATTGATCGCACTGTGCGACGGCTTCGTAAAACGGCCCCAAGGCTCCTCTACGTACTATAAACGCCCCACTGACTAATGAGTTCACTTTAGACTTAGCTAATGCACTTCTCTTTAAAAAACTTGTTTAGCATACACGAATTAAAATAACCTGATTGACACATATGTGAAACAGGGCCCAGGTCATATAATGAAAATTCGCAGCACTCATGCAGTCAATGACATAATTCTACTATGATATAAACGACCCGTCTGGTCCTCCATAGTTACCATATCAGTTATGTCGAGAGAAGCCATGATTAAAACGGCGGCAGTTCCCCAGATAGACCGAACAAGCCATCGAGTCTCCATCCAGTTTGACAACGTGACAAGTCGATGGGGAAAAGACTGCAAGAAAAATACGTGCATATCTTATTAACTATAGCCATTGTCTGGTACAAAAGTCAAAAGGCCGCAATCGATATAGTAATACAATATTAATGGGTGTAGGAATACAATATACGTAATGCATATACAAAGGCTACGACCAGTCGGAACACCCTTCGGCTATCTTCGCTCGCTACCGGTCGGCTTTGACACGCCTCAGACAGTCTGCGCTGTTAATACAGTAAATCCCCGAAGTTATCAGACTGGGCTACGACAGATGGAACAAATCATTCTTGGTGGCTCCTAACCAATAGCTGTACCGCAGAGATGCCTCTCGCGGTAGAAAACGTGGATTGTCACGTCTCAATAGACCCTTTAGCAATGAACTATATATCATAGTTCATTGCCCTTTCGGCTTAAGGATTCACACTTCCGCATTAACCTCTATGTATGGCAAAATAGGCCTAATGCTATATCGAGTTTTTGGAGAAATTACGTCAATGCCATACAACCCGAACTGCGCCATAAAACGTCATTCTATTGGTGTGTTTCCATGGACCTGCGTTAACGCGTGCGTTGACGGATGCGATTGTTTAACGGATAGGATGAAGTGTTTCCACGGACTTGCGTTAACCCATGCGAACGACAGTTCGATCTGTCATAAGGTAACGGTTAAAAGTCAAGGTCATGTCCTTGACAACATTTTTTTTTTCGGTTTGGTCAAAGAATGGGAATAATTGAACATCTACACAGCCTCACTTGGTGAACAAACTCACTTGGTGTTTTCTGTGGATTTTGATCTGGCAGCAAAAGGTCATCAGGGTCGGAAAACCCCTTCGATGACGTCATGTGTAGCAAAATCCCTCGTCCGTTACCTCGTCCGATGCGTTAAAAATGGGACAAGCTCCATTCTCCGCCCTATCGGACTGATCATGGAAATACTATAGCGTATTTCTGTAGTTTCCATTCTTTGAGGAAAATCGCATCCGACAACGCACTCGTTAACGCAGGTCCGTGGCAATGTTGGTTAGCTCTTTTAAGTTTGTGTGGCCCGCCAACGTAAGTTGGGAGTGAGATATTCAATTTTTTTAGATACATGTTCTTTTTGCACTCCTTAGATTACGCTAATAACAACAATGTGTGGATTAGGACATAATATACATAGTAACAGACATTACCCCTTATATATAGCCTTGATTTAGTACATTTGTATTAAATGCATCAATCAAAAACATTTTAAGTCTTTTAGCCTGTATTTATTTTATTTTGAAACGCACCGTGTCAAAATAAAGGCGGCAATCAATCGATATTTAGCCATTTTTTGCATGCATCATATAAATGTGCATTGTATTCAAAATATTGGGTGACAGCATTTGTCCAGCATGCACACGATTTCACACGTATTTTGATCGGCACTTAGTGTATTTTGTATTAAGCGCACTGTTTGTGAGCATTTTGCATTAAATATAAGTGTTTTCACACATTAATACGGCCCGGCATTTTATACAAATATATCTGACCCACCATGAAACATGAATTTGTTAGGCCCTGTTCTAAAGCAAGAGGGACAGTAGACACAGTTTAAGCTATCTAGAGATGTAGATGAAAGAAATTTCAAGTAGCAGTCTGAAGAAACCGATTTGAGCTAACGGCTAAAAGCATTTAGTGTAATCCGTAAAAAAAAAAAAATATTGACACCTATTTATTTTATATGTAACATGTATGCGAACTGATCATTGCATCGCACAAGCGTATAACATACGCAACAATAAGCTAAAATAAACAACAAACGCATAACAACGTCGCTTACCATTAAATCTCTTTAGTTACAACGAAAATATATCAGAAAAAAACAAACATTGTAGCTGAGAGCAGAGTCGTCGTTAAGTTTTAATGCAAACAGAGAGATCTTTCCCTTACCTGTGGGAAGTTTAAGGCTAGTGTCACAGTCGTCATGGTAACAAGAAGGGATTGTCCTACAGCAAACGTCACAAACGATGATATATTTCTGAAACAATCACATATTGTTTTTTAAATTTATATCCATGCAAGTTGGTATCCATCATTTGAACAAATATTTATATAGCGTCTGCAATACGTGATTACTTGGTATAATTTACGATAAAGTAGCGTCTGTCGGCTACCCGATAAAAGGATCGGACATTCTTACGTCATTTCAATGTTTGACATGACGTCATAAACTTCATGCCGTCTTAACTTAGGCAAATAATTAGGCATCAGCACGAAGTTGTTTTTTGTGAATAACAACTTATGAAAGACATCTGCATCTGCGTCGGAAGCGCGTGGTGTTCACAAAAATCAAGTTTGTGTTAATGCCTTCTTTACTTCTCATTTTAATGGAACCCGCATTTAAACCGAGTTTCAAACACTGTCTGAAGGTGTCCTGGTAAGCTCAATGTTGTTGATTGATTGATTGATTGTTTGGTGTCTTACACCGCGCTCAAGATTATATACTTACATGTATATGGCGGCGTTGCCAGTTTTATTGTGGGAGGAAACCGGGCTCTGTGCCCGGAGGAAACCCACGACCTTCCGTTGGTAACTGGCAACCATCTCACAAAGGTCGTTCGAGTGAAAACCCAGTCAGAAAATTTTCCAATTTTTTTGGGACTGACCACCATTTGAGGACGAGGGGGGAGTCCACCAGCTCTCAAATAATGTTAGTATATATCACCATAGCCGAATTTTATTTTTTCCGTATTCGTCATGGAGGGTGATTCACATTACCAGCCTAATATAAAATAAGTCGCCCTCTAGACCGAAAATCCGGGCTAATATCACCACAGACACTTTATCCAGCAACACACAGCTCATCAAGATGTCATTTATTTTCTATGTTGTATCATGGTTGCGGCGTTTTTCTTTTGATGAGCAGTCCTCGACAAATCCGATACCCAGTGGACAGAGAGTGAGCGTTGAATAACTTCCCGAGTTTGGAAGTTGTTGTATGGCTCTCTTGACTGGGTACCAGAGAGTACACACGTGCTAGTTGATTGACAACGTCAATCACTAATACCATGATACAAGCACGTTATTGAAGGACTCCATCGAGTATGGAAGAAATTCTGAGCGGTGTGGCTAGCTCGTGCGTTCGCACTCGAGTCCAACCTCTCAGATATCTTCCATACCCTCGGGAAGCCATTCAATAACTCTAACTTAATGCATTAGATGTATACAAATCTGATCAAGTTTGTCTTGGAACATATAACTGTTTTATTTAGAAAGCAGGCTATCCTAACCTACATTGACTTTTAGTAAGACTCTGCCTCGGGAAATTTGAGCTAATATAATTTGCTGTGGAATAATTCATCTGAAGCTACCATACAGGGTGAATCTGTGTTTTTGCCATAGCGACGCAGTAAGCGAATGACATCATAATTACCGAACGGCTAACACCAACGTCTTCTCGAAACGGGCATGGGTTCCATTCGACTGAGATTGACATCTGCACGAAGTAAGTTTTTAGGAACCACAAAACTATGTTGCCACAAAACTATGTCAACAACTATGTTGCCTAGTAGCCGAGAAATCTGGGCTCAGCCGAGTTTTTTTTTTTCTCTCCGTGTTCGTCATAAGCCAAAAAGACACATTAGCAGCCATATAATACCAGTCGCCGTAAGACCGATAATCCGGGCTAGTTGCCTAGCTATTTTTGTTAACAGTTTCACTGCTTGGCCACGTTGCACATCCATTCTTTTATTTAATATTTAAATATGTTTATGAACGATAAAGCACGCCGGTACAGGACACATTTTTTTAAATAGGCCTATCAACATCAGTTGCATTTGATTGGCATAAAGATGTCTGCATATATGTTGAAAGCCTACAAAAATGAGGTTTCACGAGTTGGTTAAATCTGATGAATTTTGATTTTTTAAAACTTTTGCGTTTGTATTGGACTTACTTTGGCGCAATCCATAACTGTGCGAGAAAGCACGAGAGAGGGACGAAACACAATCCTACCATTCCCATACCACTGAAATGTTCTTTAGTCTGTACATAGCCATGTTCCAGGTTCTTATCTTTGAATCGCAGCGTAAACCAGCTCAAGGCACTCCAAATCTCTCTGAAACACAGTGAATTAAACGTAGATGAAGTGGTATAAATTTCATTTTTTGATTAAAGTGGCATGAGCTGCCAAAATTCGGACTATTTTCATAATTTCTGATCGTCACGACAGTAAGAGGCTTTGGAGGCCATAGAAAAATTAAATGATTAGCGTTGGAATGAGGGAAATCCATACAGTGTGTGACCTATACGAACCGAAATAGTGTTCGAAAAGTAAACAAAATTTAAATAACAGGGACGACCATTCATTCATTCTAAGTCTTAGTTAGTAGAAAACAATGCTTTGTCGTACATTCTCGAGACTATAAGTACTAAAAAGCTTCTGAATTGTATGTCTTCAGAAAAATAGCCGATACTTTTAACATTCTGTTATAATGGCCAAATATCTCACTTTTGGCAGCTCATGCCACTTTAGTATACGTCTTTGAAAGCATTGAACTGCTATGGTATATTTGATGTTAAATCCATAATTATCTTTTATAGGGGCCGGTTGTTAAAAAAATTAGCTTGACGGCAGGTTAAATGACGTGGCGTAATAAAGAAATGCTTTTGTGACACGACGTCATCTAACCTGCCGTTAAGCTAACGGCGCTTTGAACAACCCACCCCTGGTATATTTCTGTAGAAATGTAGGCCTATGTAGCGCCTTACTTGGCCCTCAAGCTTACTGTACTAATATCGGTCTTCTATACGACTAGGGAGACACCCCGGATAAATTTCAAGGGGGAACCGATAGATGTTAGTATATATCTGTAACTAACCCGCTAAAGTCATAAGAATCTGAAGCAAACTGAGTTGGGACCTGTAACATATATATATATACATATGTTGACTTGATTGAGCGTCCCAGTATTCTACAGTTTAATTTTCAATCTGTGACACAAAATTAGCACGGTACCTTCAGAAGGCTTTTTCCCTGGGCAAAGAGGTCGGTTGCGTCTGGTACTAAATCTGGCAACGCCACCATAGAAGTACAGACATAATCTTGAGTGCGGCGTATAACACCAACCAATTAACCTAAAGATCCATGTCTTACCCTACAGGCCCTTTTCCCATGAGAGACGCTTTTAATCTTTTCTGGAAGGCCTTATTTTGCATTTTCATGGACTGTTCCGTTCCGTTTATGGACTCCTAAAAATCAAGCGAGAATAACGTAAAAAATGGCACAAGTATTATCAGAAGTCTAAGAATGGGGAAGTGTGAAACGTCCTATTACACTGTATTCACTTGCCACAACTAGCCTGCTTATACTACATTGTGTGACGTTTATGCGCGGTAGATTTTGAAATTGTCAACGGTTTCTCAATTTCAAATTAGAAAATGAATTCACTTTCTGATTAGTGGACTATCATATCCATTGGCATTTCCCTTAAATGCAGTTCGGGGAATGCAGTCGTGTTTATTAAAGCATTATCCGGCACACGACAAAGTATTATTTTTAACTAACTTTGGCTTAGAATGAATGAATGGTCATCCCGGTTATTTAAATTTTGTTTACTTTTCGAACACTATTCCGGTTCATATGGGATGATTTACCTCATTCCAACGCCCATCATTTAGTTTTTTCGATGGCCGTCAAAGCCTCTTACTGTCATGACGATCATCAATTAGGAAAAAAGTGTGCATTTTGGCAACTCATGCCACTTTAAGAGACATGAGCTGCCAAAACTGGAACTTTTCATTTATTCTGATTGTAAGAAACTTTGAACGTCATCAAAAAACTATATGATTGGCGTTGGAATGAGAAAAACCCATACAGTATGATAATGGCCTATAATAACGGGAATAGTGTTCGAAAAGTAAACCAAATTTTAATAACGGGGACGAATATTCATTCATCTTAAGACTACGTTAGTTAAAACACTACTTTATCGAGCATTCTCGAGACTAGAATCCCTTGAAAACTGCATTTTAGGCCTAACCGATACTTGCTGCATTATGTTTTAACGGCAAAAAATCTACATTTTCCTAGCTCATGCCACTTTACTACTATCAAAACTTAATTAACAAAAAAGTCAAATACATGTATTATAAGTGATTAAGTCTACCTCATCGCCCAGTCCCACGGTGTTTGGCATATGGTTTCCGTTCGGTAAAATAATACTGGGAATTCCTTTTTTCTCTGGAATAGTTCCTTTAAGCAAAGTTCCTTCGGGAAACTGAAAAGCAAATGTGTTATCTTAATGAAGGGAATCTCCAATGAAGTATATGCGTTGAATGGACACGTCTCATTGGCTGGTTTGGATCTGACTTTGTGAAATGTGCCGCCATTGATAGTTGAAGCGCGCGTGCATAACATATCTGGACAGATATTGCAGCATCTCCTAGCAATGGCGGCATTCGATGAACATCAAATACCACGTGACCTTCATTCCACGCATATAGTTCATTGGGAATCTCTACACTTTAACATGTCGTCAACGTAAACAAATGTAATTCCTAGCGGTCAGGGTTTTTTAGAATTCTTATTATCAGACCTATATTTTAACACAATTAGAACCTTGTCTCCATGGTTATTTTAGACATGAAGATTTTCCCTGTGCCCGTGTGTTTTAGTGTTCATAAATATATACATATATATATGAAAAACGAAAAGAAATATAACTGACAACGGAAATTCGTTACCGGTTTCACCACGTCATTGGTGGCTCATCAGACGTTTAATTAAACGTCTGATGAGCCACCAATGACGTGGTGAAACCGGTAACGAATTTCCGTTGTCAGTGTCATTTCTTTTCGTTTTTCATATTTAATCCTGGGCAGATACTTATCTTTTATTTATCTACATATATATATATATATAATTTATAAATAACATTTCTCAAATTTTATGAAAATATGAAATTCAAACCAAGCTAACTCGTGTTCAATTTCAGTTAAAATATCGACAAATACATGCAACAAACCGGTTTTTTGACTGATTTCACAAAATATGTTTTTGTTCCGGTCATGCGCAGATAATCTTCTCTCTGTTCTCCATTTCCAGGTTCCAGTTCAAATTCATCCTTAAGAAACGACTTCGTCTGCTCAGAAATATGTACACGCCTGTAAAATTTAAGATTTTTTTTGGAAATCAGATTCCGCTAATCGACATGGAAATTACTGAGTGATGAATTGTTATGTTAAATGAGCGTTTATTGATACTCTCGAGATTGTTTTACCTTTTCGTAACAATTGAAAGTATTAGGAGGCAGGCACCCAAACTTTATGTCTAAGTCTTTATGTGACTATAATGTTAGGCGAAACGGAACCCAGGTTTGTGGGTGATTCGAACTCGATAGCATTCGGTTAGACCGTCAAAGGTCTTTGCATAAGCGCCCAATCCTCTATATAAATATTTGTAACACAGTATGTATATTTTAGTCAAGAAAATTTTCCCTGTACCCCGTGTGTTTGTGTGTTCATAAATATGTATATATATTTATATACTAAAACACACGGGCACAGGGAAAATCTTCTTGACTAAAATATATATACTAGTTCACACAGCATTATTTAAGGGAACCCTTTAAAAACAAGCAATTCATTCCTTATTGTAATTTAGAAATAACACGTCATCAACAATTCTTTTTATAAAGAATTGTTGATGACGTGTTATTTCTAAATTACAATAAGGAATGAATTGCTTGTTTTTAAAAGGTTCCCTTAAATAATGCTGTGTGAACTAGTAAAACTGTGAACTGTGTAAAATTTTTCCATATTTCTCCACTCACCCTGGAATGCCGCCTGATTCCATTTTATTGGCTAACGTCACTTCCTTCCCTAAAACGTCAAACTGCCATTGTTTTTGACCCAGTACGCCATCTAGCACGGCTCCTGTGTGGATACCCACGCGCATATTAACATTTGTTTTTGTCTTTTCTCGAATTTCACTACAACGAGAAGAAAAAAGACCGTATGAAATACATAGATTTTTAGGAGTAAATGACGTCAGTTTTTGTGGGGGCGTTTTCTAAGCCACTGCAGGTCTAATTTACGCCACTAAATGACGCTAGGCCATCCAGCGTTCATTTAATTTACAAACTGCCACGGGGACGTACTGACACAACAGAGATCGTGCTTTACGTCACCACTGCAAGGGTACGTATACCATGGAGATCGCGTGGACGTCACACGTCAGAGTGATGACTAACCTATTTTTTTTGGTCAGACTTGTAAAGTACATGTTCTAAAACACAATAACGCAAATTAGAAAATATTACCAAAGGATGTTCATAAAAAAAATATGTATTTTCAAAACGTAGATCCGATAAACCACTATAGTAGTATCTTTTATTACATTTTAAAGACACAGTAACGCTTACCTGATAGCTTCCACGACAGCTAATCCCATGTGTATAGACAACACCGCGTGGTCTGGGCGGGGGTCTGGGGCCCCACAGATACAGTAATAGCAATCTCCCAAAATCTTAATGCGTAGTTGACAATATAACTGAAAAATTAAACAAAAATGTTTAGGGGACCTTCATTTCTCTATATCAATTTTTTCACGAAAGATCCACTTGCTGTCAAATATATGGAATTTTTTTATGAAACAGAATCAGCTAAATATGATAATCTTATCAATAATTACAAAATAATAGCTTTATGTTGATACCAATCTTGCTGAAGTGCGTCCAGGTAGTTTATAAGCAACAAAAGCCCCCACAAATGAACTCCTGGGTTCAGTCTAGCCCGGATTATCGGTCTTACGGCGACTGATATTATATGGCTGGTAATGTGTCTTGTCGCCTATGACGAACACGGAGAAAGAAAAAAAATGGGAAGAGCTCAGATTTCTCGGCTAGGCTTCAGTCATTCTTAGTTTAAAGACCAATAGCTTACCAACGACAATTTATCGAAGCTAGCAAACAGTTCATTAAGTATTCCTACTAGTTCTTGGGCAGACACGGTTGATGAAATAGCTGTGAAACCGACGATATCAGCAAACAAAATGCTGAAACAACAAACAAAAGTGGAGGAAAATATAGTCCTGCAAGTATTTCTTTAACAGTTTTTATTGAGATTTACAAAGTATGCTCTTATGTTTTATTGTCCTCCGTGGATTTGTTGGCATATACACTTCTTCACCAAGAAAAAACTGGGGCCTCGGTAACTCAGTCGGATAGTCATTCAGTCCGACTCAGGCCTTCCCTCGATGTGTCTTGAGTTTGAATATCAGACGAAATACAATTTTAAAAATCTGAGCGCAACAGGAAGAAGAAGAAACAAAAAATTTTCAAACTTCTATTGTACATATTGTTTTTCTTGAAAAAAACGTACGTTACGTCAACTATTTAACAACTTGATTTTGATATGCGAAAAACAATTTTTGTTTCTTGAAAACATATCTTACGTCAACTATCAGAAATGGATTTCGATATACGAAAAACAGGAATTGTTTCTTGAAAAACATACCTTACCTCAGCTGTCAGGAATTGATTTTGATAGGCGAAAAGTATTCTTCTTCATAGAAAAACATACCTTACGTCAGCTGTCAGAAATGGATTTTGATAGGCGAAAATCATTCTTGTTTTTTTGAAAACATACCTTACGTCAGCTGTATTCTTGTCCCTTGAAAAAATACTATCAGAAACTGATTTTGGTATGCAAAAACAGGACTTGTTTCTTGAAAAACAAACCTTACCTCATATGTCAGAGATTGACTTTGATATGCTAAACGCATTCTTGTTTCGTTCCTTGAAAAACATACTTTAAGTCAGCTATTAGAATTCGATTTCGATATGCAAAAACAGTTTTTACGTCAGATATCAGAAACTGATTTTGGTATGCAAAAACAGGACGTGTTTTTTGAAAAACAAACCTTACGTCATCTGTCAGAAATTGACTTTGATAGGCGAAAAACATTCTTGTTTCGTTCCTTGAAAAACATACCTCACACCAGCTGGCAGAAATGGATTTTGATCTGCGAAAAACATTCTTGTTCCTAGAAAACATACCTCAGCCATAAGAAATATTAAAAAAAAAAAACGTTTGAAGCATACCTGACGTTCTCATGGCGACTCATATAAATCTTGCGAAACTGGCCGGAAATTACGCCTCCCATGTCATTCACCATTTCGTCGGCAACGTGTTTGGGCAGCACCGATAAAAGAAGCCTTTCCTATGGAAGAAGACAGAGAAGTGTGTGGTCACATTATCACGTGGCTGAATCGATATTCTCATTTCAGGCATCTGACTTTACTTGGTTTCAAACAAGTTACATATTTTGATTCCAAAATGTTTCTTCTGAAAATATAGTCAGCTTGTTTTTTTTCTTCTGATATTATGCATATATTGGGTAAAAAGTATTTTATTATTAGATTTTTTAGACTAAACAAATTCCATTTCAATCCTCTGCTTAAAAAATGTCTGACTAAAGGCTATTTATCATCTATAACCTGTATTGTACCTTTGGGCTGTTGAGGTTTTGTGTGGTGTAAACGGTTTTTTTTTACTGTTCGCCCATTTTTTCTGTGTCGGGTTGCCTTTCTATCTCCAATTATCAATACGGAGAAAATGAAGTCTATAGTGAACCATATACTCAATATGAAATGGATTCCTTACTTTCTTAAAAAGTAAGTTTTCTGAGGGAGGACAACGAACTCTATCCCGCGGTGTCTGACGGACAATTGACCCTTTTTTCTAATACCTTTGCTTGCGACCTTTGACATGGTGTGTCATCAATGTTATTTAGCGAACGTTGATCTACCTCATCTCACTTCTTCCCTAATCTTTAAAAGACTGGCGCATTATGTGGAACAATTTTCAGGTACACGCCTAAGGTCGGGGGAAGGTGGGGGTCCTCGTGGTAAGAGCCCGCTTTCCTCGCCACTAAAGCTGGCAACGCCGCCATTTAAGTGAAATAATGTCGAGTGCGGCCTAATACATCAACCAAACAATCAACCAAGGATGGGGCATTATTAGGCCACTGTCCAGTATTCCGCAATGCCGGCTATACTCAACTTAATTTTATAATATTTCATTATTTACAGGTTCTGGGGGCTGTTCTTCAAAACATTTTACGCCCGACATAAGATCAATTCAAGGCCTAATTGCCATGACGGTTACGACTAGGCGCAAAGTTACGTCAGTCGCACATGTCTTGAGAAACAGCCCCTGGTTGATATTTAATTGTTGAATTAAAGGTCCGCTCACACAGTGCGATTTATCGTACCGACTTGTAGCATGCGATAAAAATGGATGTATTTGATTGGTTGACAAACCGTATCAACCAATTAAAAGCATCAATTTCAATCGCATGCTAAAAGTCTGTACGATAAATTGCACCGTGTGAGCGGACCTTATGATGTAATGGGAAATTGGTGCAATTCTTGATTATGTCATAAGATATCTTTAACAATGAGTATTACTGACTTACCTGGGTAATGGAAAGCTGGATTTATGAACAGGGCTTCAATCTGGTTTGTGTTTGTTTATGGATTAACTTTATATTTTAAAAAAAACAGAAGTTCAAAAAAACAACCTTCGCATTAGTCCCCTGGTAGTCAAATTAGGAGTGAGGAGCAAATATGTACATTTTTTGTAACCACTCAGAAAAACTCCTCCTCGTCATGCGCCATATAGACGCGCTGACGCCGCAGAGAGCGTGTATTACGTCACCACTATGAGGGTACATACTCAACGGAGGTCATACATCACTGGTCATTCAATTTTGTAGGATTGTAGAGCGGCGAATGTGTTATCGATTTTCTTTTTGGTCAGACATACATGTTCTTCAATGCATGTAACGCAAATTAGATAATTTTGCTAAAGGATATTCATAAATCCTTTAAATAAACTTACCTGCTGTTTGTACTCGTTTTCTATGACGACTTTTATTGACAGCGATGCTTTAGTTGAAAGGAAAGCCCTTCTCAATTTCCGATCAGCAAACATGAAAGTTATACTCCCCAAAATATTCACACACACAAATAACAATAAATTAGCAGCAATCTACAGAAAGAAAAAGAAAAATAACTACTGTTAATTCTTCAATAGACGACGAATATTCACGTAACCTGATTTTCTTATTCTAAGTCAAACACTTTCTTAAGAAATAGCAGAATTTCTTCAACAGTTTTCGACTATTTGAAACAAGATTTAAAGGCAATTTATTGTTAGGTTAGTAATATCCTCTGCATTGTTAGTTAACCATTCTTGTTGAGGTCAAGGATTTGTACAAATGACTACCAGAAGTTCTGCCAATTTTCAAGAACGTGCAAAAATATCGTCACGCATAATAAATTGTACAAATATTTTCATTGCATGCTAGTGCATTTGTAATAGCTGTTCTAGTGTCATAAGGTGTCAAATTTGTGGAAATTTTTCTAAATTCTGAATGTTAGGAGGACTTGAGACATTCAAAGTGAAAATAAATAAAAAAACTAAATGCTGTAAGTAGCATAAGTTACCAAAATGGTGACATTTTTCCGTTAAAACCGAACATGCAATAGTCAGCATTTTATAGTTAGAATTCCGAAGAATGTACGCTAAAGTAGTGTTTTGGACTAACTTGGGCTTAAAATGAATGAACCAACTTCCAGGGATCCGTTTCACAAAGCAGTCGCAAACAAAAATTAGCGGTCAATGGATACTATATTGAAGAGATACGACCTCATGGTAATTACGATCGCACTGTGCGACGGCTTCGTAAAACTGCCCCCCAGGGACTCGTTCTACTAAAGTGGCGTGAGTTACGCCTGTCGCAAATGCATGTCAAATGATAGTAACTTACGCACTGTCGCAAATTCGAGGCCCAACTCCATGCTGTAAGCCTATGCGTAACTCTACGCCAGCTTAGTAGAACAGGGTCCTGGTTATTCAAGCTGCGTTCTCTCTAATTCGGTTCGTGCGGCACACTGACTGTATGGACTTTCCTCATTCCAACGTCAATCATTTAGTTTTTCGACGGCTTTTAAAGCCTATTTAATACTGTCGTGACAATCAGAATTTATAACACTAAATTCAATTGCCATTCTCTATCATGCCACTTGAAAAGAAAAAGTTCATTCTTTGATAAACTAAACTAAATAGGGCTTAGAGTGACAGTGTATGCTTTTAAAGTAGCATGGGTTAAATAATTCCGGCTTTTTTTAACATAAATCCCGGTTGTCAAGATAAATTCACCTTGAAAAACTAAATGATTGATGTTGAAATAAAAATCTCGATAAAGCCGGTGCCCCATACGTAGTAATAACTCATAAAATTAAAAAAGCCAGGATTAAAACTGTCGTAAATCCTAAACGTACATTTCTTAAATTGGTATCAACAGAAAGCTTTATCTATTTTGTACTGTTTGATAAAAATGACAAAACTCCACTCATTCTCTTTCAACGAAAATTAACCTATATACGGCAGCGTACGTCAATTTCAATGTTTTAACGTTGGATTTTATAAGCACACACGATCTAAAGTGATTTGGGTGTTATTGAAAGACAATTACGTTCAAGTGGCATGAGCTGCCAAAATGTTGATACTTTGCCGTTACAATAGAATGTTGAAATTATTGGCTATTTTTCTCAAGACGTATAATTCAGAAGCTTTTCAGTGCTTCTAGTGTCGAAATGTGCGATAAAGTATTGTTTTGAACTAACTTTGGCTTAGAATGAATGAATGGTCGTCCCGTTTATTTAAATTTTGTTAACTTTTCGAAGACGTTTTCGGTTCGTACAGGCCACATACTGTACGGATTTTCTTCATTCCAACGCCAATCATTTAGTTTTTCGATGACCTCCAAAGCCTCTTGCTGTCGTGATGATCAGAAATTATGAAAAATGTGTGAATTTTGGCAGCTCATGCCACTTTAATAGTTTGGAATTCATACTGACCTGGTTGCCTTGTTTGAAGACTTTGTATCCATCGGTTATCGACAGAGTCAACACTAAAATGGTATGGCAGCTGGCTGAGAGAACGTTTAAACATATTGACATGGAGAGACCTAGAGGGAGCCACAGGTACGATGAAAACGTGAAAAGTATCACCCAGCCAACACCACTGCTGGCCGGATGTGGCGCCGAATGAAAACCTATGTCTGTGAAAAGTTGCCCGAAGAGTTGCAGCCATAAAAGATAGCACAGGACTCGTAAAAGGCGATACGATGTTAATAAAAATCGTAGACAAAAGCCTAATGTGACACTCAGGAACATGAAGCTCCCAATTATTGCGATAGGAGCGATTTTTTCTTCACCAAAACTTAAACCGTATTGTATAAGAAGAAAGATTTCAGTCAAGATTGAAAGAGCTAGCACTGTCGGTATCATCTGCTGTCTTTGGTGGCGAAAATAGCACATGTACAAATCCTCCAGACTTTTGTCGGCGAATTTGTAACGTAAAAAACTGGGGAGGTATTTTTGAAAGCCAGCCCTTGATAACGGTACAGACATGACATCCTGGCCACCTCCTTCCGATGGCCGATGTTTTCGGCCATTTTCAAACGAAACTTCCCCGTTGGTTTGGGTTCCCTCAGAAGACTTATCAACACTGGGGAAAGAAGGTGCTACTTTGGTCTCCGTGAGAACCATGTTATTTCCCCTCACAAAAAATATTTTTAAGGAAAATCAGAAAACTGATACAGATCGTGCACAATCGTAACGTTTTGATAGTGTCTTTTTCAGGAATGATTTCTGAGCACGTGTTGAAACCCTAGAATACAATTTCTGAGTTGAAACAATTGGAGACAAGGGCTGCTTTGTCCTTTGATATTTCCATTTTATATGTGGCTACATGTATATCTGTGGAATTCTTTGACGAAGCCGTATGTCCTTTAATTCACATTACTCAAAATTTCCAGAGGCCTGGTCGTAAAAACTCCACAAACATTGTCTTCTAGTAAACAGTCAGATGCCATATTTCGTACTTAGGACCCATCTGGCTGAATGCTGTTCGTTGACGCAAATCACGCTGGGAAATATAATTGTCACATGATACAGGCAATGTTGTCCCCATGCCATTCCTGGAATGATTAGCAACGGAACGAGCAATATGTTTTTATACAGTTGTCATCAATGCTCCTTCGTACCCGTCTCAAGTACTATTAAATGTTCTGCGATTTCCAGGAAACATTATTGGTCATTGACCATGGGACGTTCAGCCAAACGATAACCGACTGATCAGTCTTTAAGTCCGCTCAGGTCGACGCGATCAGTTGATCGGAAGGGAATTATTTAAAGTCCCAGTTCCATTTAATAATTTGAAAACCGCCCTAAATCAAACGAATGTATTATTCAATTGTTAAAGTTCTTAACGGGAATAATAATTTCACTGTGTGCGGTTGGTAAATAATTGTCAAACACTCGGTGTAAAGACAATTTTCGCCGCCGGATTACCCGTCAACAATAATGTTGTCACCGAAATAAGAATTTCGTCCACGTTCAAACAACACGTTGTAAATTTTCCTTAAAATAAAAAGATAATTTTAAATGTTCATCCGTGTCTCCTTGTGGTAATGTTGTGTTTATTAACTAATCAAGTACTACTAAATCATCTGGACTGCTAGTTCATCCGATTATCTGCAAATATACCTTTCCGTTTGATTTGATGAAAAGGAAAGACGCCGTCAAAGCCCCAGCCCAAGTTTCTGGAAGATCTGGTGTATTCTGCCAGGAACTTAGTTGATTGCGTTTTGCCAGAGTAAGAGACGCCCGATTTCTATACTCGATTGCGACGTACTATATTAATTCCTGTATAATGTACGACTAAATACAAGCAGATGGCCTAGGTCCCTGTGATTTGTGAAAAATTCAAAACTCCGTGCCTTCAATTCAGAACTCTTTTCGCAAAAGGAAAGTCCGTGGCAAGTCCAAATCCATATTTCGGGATATTTTTCTGTAATAGTTTACTAACTAATCACAGGTAAGTAATAATCACTCAACGTAGATAAGCACATCAGACAGAACAAGCATTTTGCAGATCCGTTTTCACTTCGTTAACTGGTTTGACTTTTCCATCCCATATCCGTCCAGGATCTAAGCTCATATAAAATCGACACCACTGAAAGTAGAGACGTTCAGGAAATTAATGCTGAATTATGTAGAATTGAATCTTACGTTGATAACTTTTTGTCAAATTGACATTAAACTGCCGTCCATATTGTCATTATGTGTTGGTATATTCTTTCAGGAAGCTCAAACCAAATTGAATCTAAACATCGGGTTCCATATGAAGCCACGGACTGTGCCAAACAGAACCGCTACAATCTGCGACATAAAGTTGTATCAAAACCCGCACCTTGGCCAACAACGGTGACGGAGTCTACCGGTCTTAATTGCGACCTCTCATCCGTACCATCTGCTAGTTCCACATGAAGAATCTAACCCTGCCGCCGTATTGTTGTTAACGAACACTCATTAGCAACAAATACCTGCTGCCTCACAAAGCTATGTTATCGATCGAAGCCTGTTAACCAAATATACCTTAGTGCCAATATTATAGATAACATCGGCCAAAGACAAAGGCCTTCGAACTGTGAATACATGTAGTCGGTCGAACAAATATATAACTAACATTATCCGCGTGAGACTCAATGTTTGTTAAAGTATTTGCAAGGACAGCCGGAGTTGAACATGCACACGTAGCTTATGTCAGAAAGGTAGACCAAACGGTTCTGAAACATACTAAATGGAAGTGTTGAAGTAATGTGTGACCAAAATCGTGGACCAAAATCGTTCTGCAACATGAATTCTTTGAAGTAATATTTGCCAGAAAGCTAGAGAATGAACTTCGGGATCGTTCCAAAATTTTTTAAGTATTTTCGCGCGTTTGTTCAGGTTTGTAGATCGAATGGTCTCATATTCAAAGCGGGTGCCAAACGGAACGAGGATGCCAAAGTAATAAAGTATAGATTATGGTAATCGTGTGGGGTCTTTTTATTATTAGGAATTTTTCAAACCCACAAACTTCAATATTTTCACTTGTAAAATTGTGTTGAAAATCAGAAGCTAATATAAATTCAGACCTTTGTTTTCTGTAAGCTTAATTATCGTGGAAAAGTGCGCCATATAAAAATTATGCCGTGAGACAATCGAAAGAAATGTAGGCGAAATATACCTAGTCGGTCACGTGATACACACATTCCCAGTTTCCAGTGTTCGGCGAACTCGACCATGGTGTCACTCAAAATCGGCTGAAGAGTCACTGCCATCTTTCACTAAAGTATAATCCAAATACAAAACGAGAATACTTTTTTTAATAGAATTTAGTTATTTTACGGTCGACTTTGGCGGAACAATTGTTAGATACCAACAATAGTTGAAGCCTTCTCTCCAAATTGGCAACCATCCAACAGCCTATATGTTAAAAAACACTATTGATTGACATGTATAACATCAGTCAGTCAACCAATCAAAGGAAACAGCATATTTAACCGTACATATAAGTTAATTGCCATGTTACTGAACTATCGTTCGTGACAAGTCACAGTCAACTTTGTGTTCGCTTACTGGTGGTTCATTTTCAGAATTAATACAGAATACGTCCGTTATGGTACAAACCCAGAATACGCCCGTAATGGTACAAACCCAGAATACGCCCGTAATGGTACAAACCCAGAATACGTCCGTAATGGTACAAACCCAGAATACGCCCGTAATGGTACAAACCCAGAATACGCCCGTAATGGTACAAACCCAGAATACGCCTGTAATGGTACAAACCCAGAATACGCCCGCAATGGTACAAACCCAGAATACGCCCGCAATGGTACAAACCCAGAATACGCCCGTAATGGCACAAACCCAGAATACACCCGTAATGGTACAAACCCAGAATACGCCCGTAATGGTACAAACCCAGAATACGCCCGTAATGGTACAAACCCAGAATACGCCCGTAATGGTACAAACCCAGAATACGCCCGTAATGGTACAAACCCAGAATACGCCCGCAATGGTACAAACCCAGAATACACCCGCAATGGTACAAACCCAGAATACGCCCGTAATGGTACAAACCCAGAATACGCCCGTAATGGTACAAACCAAGAATACGCCCGTAATGGTACAAACCCAGAATACGCCCGTAATGGTACAAACCCAGAATACACCCGTAATGGTACAAACCCAGAATACGCCCGTAATGGTACAAACCCAGAATACGCCCGTAATGGTACAAACCCAGAATACGCCCGTAATGATACAAACCCAGAATACGCCCGTAATGGTACAAACCCAGAATACGCCCGTAATGGTACAAACCCAGAATACGCCCGTAATGGTACAAACCCAGAATACGCCCGTAATGGTACAAACCCAGAATACGCCCGTAATGGCACAAACCCAGAATACGCCCGTAATGGCACAAACCCAGAATACGCGCGTAATGGTATTGAGATCAATTATTGCAATATGAGTGTATGACTAAACCTCTGTCGAACAACCAATGCACGAATCAGCAAGTTTCTATACCAGTACGTAGGAAAGACCTTCTGAATACAAACTGTTGCTGGTAGAATCTAACAGACCTCTGTAGGTGTTTTATTGATTTTTTTAAACAAATAAATAGTCTTAGCAACCCTAATATGTCTTCCAATAAACGAGACACAACTATACGAAACCATATCATGTTTCAGGCACTATTCAACCTCTAATATGTAACGGAGACATGTTGTTTTACCTGAACGTAGCAATTTAGTTGAAGTCATGATTCAGAGTAACAGAGTTTGATAATTGACCATCGGTTCATAAGGTTGAATTTCTTTTTAAACCTTGAAAACTCAAATCAATTGCAATTACAGCACAGACATGTTGGGTCAACATTGCCACATGGTCCGCATAGTTGATTAATGATCGCTGTCAAATTTCCAGTGTTGATTCAACGTTACACCAGCGCCGGCATAGTTGGGTTATTTAGGGTCGTGTTGGTTCAACGTTGGATTTCGAGTACAACGTTGGATTTTGGCACAACCTTATGTCATTTTCGTACTCTCTACAGTGGAATAAATATCAGACAGCAACATTGGCTAGCCGTTCCTAATGACATGCAAGCGGCATAGTTGACTCTGTCATTGCCGGCAGATGGCTCTCTGTTCGTTATTGACCCATCGTTAGCTATACACTTATATGGTCGGTCATCCTCTGCTTATCCTAACCTTCGATGACCCTAAAAGCCCATGCCAAGGTCGACAATGTTATGGTTGATCTGTTGATTATTTCCTTGCTTGCTTAAAGTGGCATGAGCTGCCAAAATGTTGATATTTTGATGTTAACACAGAATGTTGAAATTATTGGCTATTTTTCTCAAGACGTATAATTAAGAAGCTTTTCAGTGCTTCTAGGCTCGAAAATGTACGATAAAGTATTGTTTTGAACTAACTTTGGCTAAGAATGAATGAATGGTCGTCCCGGTTATTTAAATTTTGTTTACATTTCGAACACATTTTCGGTTTGTACAGGCCACATACTGTATGGATTTTCCTCATTCCAACGCCAACCATTTAGTTTTTCGATGGCCTTCAAAGCCTCTTACTGTCTTGACGATCAGAAATTATGAAAAAGGTGTGAATTTTGGCAGCTCATGCCACTTTAAATGATGGTTTTTTAAGCGCCGCTGGTCTTAATCGTATCAGAGATTGGTTGGCGATATAGTTGTGACCCAATATTGGGTAAAAGTCATCCGCTTTATTCTGACTTCAGCTGAAAACAATGAAATTTAAATGTTAGCTTTTGTTACGGCAATGCATGTGCACATTAACGTTTAAAGTGGCATGAGCTACCAAATTTTGATATGTTTGGTTAAAATACAATGTAGAAATTATCGGCTATTTTTCTCAAGACGTGAAATTAAGAAGCTTTTTAGTGCCGATATAATCTGGAGAACATACGTTAAAGTCGTGTTTTGAACTAGCTTACGGGGGCTTAGAATGAGTTCGTCCCAAATATTTAAATTTTGTTTACTTTTCTGACTCTATTTCGACTCGTACCGCACACAGACTGTATTGATTGTTCTCATTATCACATCATTCGTTTAATTTTTCGATGACTTTGAAAGCCTCTGACATTTGTGACAATCAGCTTTTATGGATATTTACTTCTAAACATTGCTTTGACGTACATTCACCAACTAATAAGCCTTTAATTTGTACTTTTTGAGAAAAACAATTTTTTTAACGGGGAAATATCAACATTTTAGCAGCTCCGGCCCCATAAAGTATAGTTATGGTGTGAGATAATTATTTTCGTTGTAGAATAATTGTATTGTTTTATTTTACCGAAAAGCAGTTGTTCAAATTCTTGCCGTTTAGGAAGGGGGTGAGCGCATTTTAAATTTTAGCTAATTTATTTTACTGCTAATAAGATAATTGATTGACTGCAGCCATTGAGTCAGAAAACAAAAGAGTGGTAAGGAATTACCCCCCTAAGGCCAACACCCGATAATGAAAATTGAGTTTCTCGTCTCCAGCCGAGAAGATCAATTAGCAATATCACACGTTCGCGTTTCGCGATCGCTTAACATAACGATGAGGGAACGAGGCGATAAATTGGAGAATTAATCTTTCATGTAATTGCTTAAAATAAGTGCTAATTGGTACATTAGTAGCTAAGTTTTCGGCTATATTTATAACATCACTTATTATCGAAACCAGAAAAGATGAGAGCAAGGTGTATTAACGGATCGTATATGATTATCAAACTCTGTGATTTACCTACATTTAGTTAATCGTAGGAAGCAACATAACCGTAAGGCCCGTTCTCACTGTGCGATTTGTCGTACCGACTTGTGGGATGCGATTGAAATGGATGCATTTGATTGGTTGATAAATCTTTTTGACCAATTAAAAGCCTCCATTTTAATCGCATCCTACAAGTCGATACGACAAATTGCACAGTGAGAACGGGCCTTTACTTAATCAAAACGTCTTGCCTAAAGTAAGCTAATGGGACATCAAAACATAAATCGTTATAAAACTTGCTGATAAATGCTCATCAATAATTATTACAATGTATGTCTAGACAGGTATATGATTGAGGAAGTAGAACAGAAACTCTTTATTAGCCAAACCTTGGTGAGGAAATAAGGCCTAAAAATGTTGAAAATTGCAACAGAATTCTTCGCTCCCTTGAACAAAAAGGCTATATTAATGAAACGCAGTATTGCTCTTTGGAATCTGACCTTGATTCTAAAAACAGTGTACTCTATATTTCGAAAATACACCCATTGAAAAATTGATCCAAGCCTCCAATGCCCCCAGGGCGTCATATTATCTCGGATTTTGGTAGTGAACGTTAAAAATATCACAGCTAATTGACTACTATCTAAAACCTATAGCTAATCGGTGTGTTAGCTTTACCAAAAACACTGATGATTTGTTGCCAGATTATCTTTTCAGAAAATTCTACTGACTAAGGCCTGTTGTCAACCTAATGAAATATCCCGGGTTGTGGTTTATCATAACAACTTATGATTGGGTATAAACGTCTAAATGATACGGGGGGCCTCCGTGGCTCAGTAGGTAGAGCGTTGGACGCCAATGGGTCGCGGGTTCGAATCCCACTCAGGCCAAAATTTGGAAAATTTTCTGACTGGGTTCTCACTCGACCGACCTATGTGGGATGGTTGCCAGTTACCAGCGTAAGGCCGTGGTTTCCTCCGGGTACAGAACCTGGAAATTTCATCAGTATAACAGTCATCTGTGTGGTCTGACAATTCTTCTATTTGGGCAGTGGTCTCGGGTTAGAGTGATGGTCTCTCAGTCCCACACAGACCATCCATCGATGCCGCGCGGGTTCGAATCAGTCCAAAATAAAACTGAAAAAATACTCGGTCGCCGTATGTGGAAGAGTTGTCAAGTACTCGCCCAAGGTAGGGGATTTCCTCCGGGCAATGAACCCGATTTCCTCCCCCACTAAACCTGACAACGCCGACATTTAAGTGAAATAATCTTGAGTGTGTCGTTAAACATCAATCAATCTATTTGCCGAAACATTTGCCAGTGTATTTCCAATTATTATTCTGTGAACTATATTCCAGATCATCGGTTGATTGATTGATTGATTGATCGAAGTTTTACGTCGCGCTCAAGATTATTTCACTTATATGGCGGCGTTGCCAGTTTTATTGACTTGTGGGAAGAAATCGGGCTCTATGCCCGGAGGAAACCCACGACCTTCCGGTGGTAACTGGCAACCCAGATCATCGGATCTATACTGCTATTCCTACCAGTAAACTTTGTGAGATCTCGGACTACATGCAGCGAAACTGTTAGCCGTACTTAGTTTGTAAAAGTAAGTCATTTTGATATAAGTTTTCTTTCCACTGTTTGTATAACATTTGCCTGAAAATATGTTACTTAATTTTTTAATATAAATAAAAATTCGTGTATAAATTCTGCACGTCTTGTTTTACTTCTTTAATAAATATTTTGTCTAGCAACAGTCTCCATGGTTATTTAATTCCAGAAATGAAAGCATGCGCAAGTCTGTTTTAAATCAGAAAATATACAGTTAGTCTAACCCGCACACATCTTCTCTAGCCAAGATAAAATCTGCATGTCCCCAACACGGAATGGGGACATGAAGATTTTAACTTGGCTTGCGAAGATGACCCTCACATGGCTAATTGACCAATGCCATTGATCCGTATCTATTTCATCGCGTGGGGTATATTTACAAATCCCTATTTTATTTGAGATCTTACGTTGCCGGCTGGTTAATGGTGTTTGTGTTTCATTAGATTCATCTGCATATAATCATTATCCGATAGAAACTGTTCGACCATACCTAACTATAGCTATACCTAACGACGGATATGCTGTTGTCACGATCGGTTAGACTGTCATATCAATCGTATTTGTTGACATCGACAACAAGTAGACTGCCCTGTATTGATGTGTTCATGTAGGGTATGGATTGTTTATCTAACCATGTAAGGAACTTTGTACAAAAATGTAAACCCCGTGCGTTGATGTAATGCAATATGCCTGAAACATAATGACGTCACTCGAAACATAATGGGATATTTGCGAGGGTCTGGTTTTGAAGTGACCGCTTTGTTATGATTGATTGATTGTTTGGTTCTTTACGTCACGCTCAAGATTATTTCACTTATTTGCCGGCGTTGCCAGTTTAATTGTGAGAGGAAACCGGGCTCTATGCCCGGAGGAAACCCACGACCTTCCGGTGGTAACTGGTAACGGTCCCACATAAGTCGTTCGAGTGAAAACCCAGTCAGAAAATTTTCAATTTTTTTTTTTGGGGGCTGAGTGGGATTCGATGGGCTCGGTGGTCCAGTGGGTTAGAGTGATCGTCCCTCAGTCCCACACAGACCTTCCATCGGTGTGACGCGGGTTCGAATCACGCTCAGACCAAACAAAAACCAAAACATTCTGAGTGGATTTTTCACTTGGTCGCCGTATGTGGAAGAGTTGCCAGGTACTCGGCGAAGGTCGGGAGTTTCCTCCAGGCAATGAGCCCGATTTCCTCCCCCACTAAATCTGACAACGCCGCCATATAAGTGAAATAAACTTGAGCGCTGCTTTAAACATCAAGCAACAAATCAATCCATGACCAGGTAATTGCCAACTTTACCCAAGCCTTAACTTTGATCCGTTCACAATTTTAAAATATTAACTATTTGGGTTAGAAATGTAATTCTAATACAAAATCACCCTCTTTGCAAATGAATATCAAAAATGTTGGATCTTCTTGCTGTTTTGTTTTCTTCTTACGAGTTCAATTCCAATGTATCGTGTATCGCCCACCTAAGCACTATACTAAACGATATCAAAACAACTAAACTCTCCTTTGTTAACATAATTGTTTACATAGATGCTTTGTCGTTTCTATGGTTACCATAAATAAAACAATGCAAGGTCAGCACATACAGAGAATTAACTCCTACAGACGAATTATACAAACATAATTTTATTTTAAATTGTTTGTTCAAAAACTACTACATCTCCTCTGGACATATTTAACTAATTGACACACATATTAACATGAAGCTAAGTAGATAAAACAAATATGTTAATATTAAAGTGGCATGAGCTGCCAAAATCTTGATATTTTGACGTTAAAACAGAATGTTGAAATTATTGGCTATTTTCTCAAGACGTATAATTCAGAAACTTTTTAGTGCTTCTAGTCTCGAAAATGTACGATAAAGTATTGTTTTGAACTAACTTTGGCTTAGAATGAATGAATGGTCGTCAAGGTTTTTAAATTTTGTTTACATTTCGAACACGTTTTCGGTTCGTACAGGCCACATACTGTATGGATTTTCCTCATTTCAACGTCAATCATTTAGTTTTTTAATGGCCTTCAAAGCCTCTTACTCTTGTGACGATCAGAAATTATATAAAAGTGTGAATTTTGGCAGCTCACGCCACTTTAACTAATTGACACATATATTAACATGAAGCTAAGTAGACAAAATAAATATGTTAATATTAAAGCATTTATCATAATTAATAAGGATATGATTATGCGGCATATATCTTCCATCATGAAAAAAATTATATACTGTTAATACTTTCTGAACAAAGATGACAAAACATTTTATCGAGAAAGTGTAAAAACGGTATGAGCTGTCAAAAACGGACTTTTCTCAATCTAATCCCCAAGGTAAGTTGATAGATTGAAACATATTGCCAAAATTGTGTAGGCCTATCCCGTACGAGTCGAAGGTGTGTGTCAATAACGAACACAATTTAAATAGCCGGGATGTAATAGTCTATTTGAAGGTTTTTGTTGAAAATAAAGATACCTTATTATCCATCGACAAAAAAAGTTTTTATTTTGTACATTTTGATAAAAATGATAAAAACTTAGCTAATTCTGTTTCGACGAACTGTTCCTGATATTCGGCAGATGATGCCACTGTCTATAGTGAGATAATAAAACGTATTCTCTGACTACATCCACGCCGTTTCCCACTCTGACAACATGAAGTGGCTTTGTTGCGATGGTTGCATTTTTCAAGTTGCATCAGACGACAAAATGTTGATATATTTCCGTAATAAAACCAAAATTTTAGATTATCCTCTTCTTTTTCTTTTCTTTAAAGAAGTGCAAATTAGAAACATTTCATTGTCTCTAGTCTCGACTTTGTACGTTAAAAGGAGTGATTTGAATTCTTTTAGGTCTGATATGAATAAACGTTAGTCCCGGTTATTTAAATTTTGTTAACTTTTCGAGCACAATACGGATTTTCCTTATTCCACGGCCATTCATATAGTTTTTGTATAGCTTCAAATCCTCTTATTGTGTAGACAAACAGAATATCTGACAAAAGTTCGATTTTTGGCAGCTCAATTCCCAATTATAAATCAGCTTGTAAGGCTTAGTCCGGGCACGTGACTGTTGTTTGTTACGTAACTAAGCAACTACTGTAATATGTGGGTTTTGAAGCTCTCGCTGGTATACAAAGCCGTCCAGTAGATATGCTGACTGATGGGAACACATTAGCATTTTAACAGAATCTAAGCATATAAACATCATTTCACTTCATGGAGCCTCTAAATTGATTGGTCGAAAAAAAATTATTTGTCTACAGAAAAATCGATGAGCCCAGATGGTATTGGCAAGTGAAATGTCAGAATTATTTCGATCTAATTCTTAAGAATCAGATATTTTCCGGACATTACGGAATTACAGATGAACCATAGTCTTAGGGCCTTAGAACAATATTGTTAAACCTATATGACAACCTTAGCCGAGAAATCTGGGATCTGCCGAATTGTTTTTTCCGTATTCGTCGAATTTTCCGTATTTCCGTATTATGACGAATACGGAAAAAAATTCGGCAGAGCCCAGATTTCGCGGCTATGGCAACCTATGTCGATGACATTAGAATTCTACCAGATTGCTCGACCAGGGATCGAACCCGTTGGGCATTGGAGAAAGGCTAATCCGAAACAACGTTTAAGGTCCCATTTTATGGGTCAATTCTCCAAAGGACTATTTAGTTAAGTCGCTGATGCAAAATTAAAAAAAAACAAGCTTGTGTAAAAATTTTGAAAAAAAAATTGGAAAGGGAACGCAAAGGCCTAGGCTTACAGAAAAGACACAAATGTTTATGCCGTTTCATTGATCCGGCAAATGTATAAAATAAAACTTGGAATATTTGGATGTTAAAATTATGCAGTTTCATTCATCCAGCAAATGTATAAAATAAAATTTGGAATATTTGGATGTTAAAATTTTCGGTCTAAGGAACATTAAAAATTGCCTTTCTACAGTATATTGGGAGTGAAGCTAAAAAGCCACGTGTTTTAGTATTTTCAGCATTTCTTTGCTGACGATTTAACATGAAGCCAAATTTATCCTAAATCCATTACAAATTGTTTGATAAAAGGGAATGGCACTTTTCATCTTCCGTATCTTTATAACTCACAGTGTCACAGTGGTAACGCAATGAACCGAAACACTCTATATTTGATAATTTTCATCCGTAATCACTTATAATTGAAGCATTGGAGAAATTCAGATATGTACCGAAGCTGAGTATGTCTTCGTTTGTGCTACACAAGATGTGGTTTGCCGGGCTATTTAACATATACAAACAAATAAAATTTCTCATCTGTAGCAAATGTCGCCATTGATATTCTTCTCCAAAATACGGTGATTTTCCGCATAAAAATAGCGGGGTATACAAATAAATAAAAGGGATAAAATACCTTGACGTAGATCATCATGATGATGTCGGCAGAATGATGATGTTCATTTTCTAAATCTGTGCAAATTTGTATCTATACGTAATATTTAGATTGTCCTGGAATTTCTAGAGGTCTATTTAAAAGGTGTAATATTTCTCAGTTCACCACTGTACTCCAGTATGCATTGGAATGCTACATAACTTGAATGTTATTGTATGTTATTTCTTTCCTTATTCGTATTTAAAGTGTTAAATTGTTAGCCTGTGAAATTTCATCAGCATAACAGTCATCTATGTGATCTGACAATTCTTCTATTTGGGCAGGGGCCTCGGGTTAGACTGATGGTTTCTCAGTCCCATACAGACCTTCCATCGATGCCCTGCGGGTTCGAATCCCTCTCAGTCCAAATTAAGGCTGAAGAATTTCTAACTGGACTTTTCGCTCTGTCGCCGTATGTGGAAGCGTTACCAAGTACTCGTCCAAGGTAGGAGATTTCCTCTGGGCAATGAACCCGATTTCCTCCCTCACTAAACCTGGCGTCGTAAAACATCAATCAATCTATTTGCCAAAACATTTGCCATTGTATTTCCAATTATTATTCTGTAAACTATATTCCAGATCATCGGATCTATACTGCTATTCCTACCAGTAAACTTTGTGAGATCTCGGACTACATGCAGCGAAACTGTTAGCCGTACTTAGTTTGTAAAAGTAAGTTATTTTGATATAAGTTTTCTTTCCACTGCTTGTATAATATTTGCCTGAAAATATGTTACTTAATTTTTTAATATAAATAAAAATTCGTGTATAAATTCTGCTCGTCTTTTTTTACTTCTTTAATAAATATTTTGTCTAGCAACAGTCTCCATGGTTATTTAATTCCAGAAATGAAAGCATGCGCAAGTCTGTTTTAAATCAGAAAATATACAGTTAGTCTAACCCGCACGCATCTTCTCTAGCCAAGATAAAATCTGCATGTCCCCAACACGGAATGGGGACATGAAGATTTTAACTTGGCTTGCGAAGATGACCCGCACACGGCTAATTGACCAATGTCATTGATCCGTATCTATTTTATCGCGTGGGGTATATTTACAAATCCCTCATTTATTTGAGATCTTACGTTGCCGGCTGGTTAATGGTGTTTGTGTTTCATTAGATTCATCTGCATATAATCATTATCCGATAGAAACTGTTCGACCATACCTAACTATAGCTATACCTAACGACGGATATGCTGTTGTCACGATCGGTTAGACTGTCATATCAATCGTATTTGTTGACATCGACAACAAGTAGGCTTCCCTGTATTGATGTGTTCGTGTAGGGTATAGATTGTTTATCTAACCATGTAAGGAACTTTGTGCAAAAATGTAAACCCCATGCGTTGACGTAATGCAATAGGCCTGAAGCCTAATGACGTCAGTCGAAACATTATGGGATATTTGCGAGGGTCTGGTTTTGAAGTGACCGCTTTGTTATGATTGATTGATTGTTTGCTGCCTTACGTCACGCTCAAGATTATTTGACTTATTTGCCGGCGTTGCCAGTATTATTGTGAGAGGAAACCAGGCTCTATGCCCGGAGGAAACCCACGACCTTTTGTTGGACTGAGTTGGATTCGAACCCGCGACTCATGGGTGGAAGGCTGTTGGGATTGAGCATCCAGTATGCTTTTAAAAGCTAGATAAAATGAATGTGAATGTATGTTATTTCTTTCCTTATTCTTATTTTGAGTGTTAACTTGTTTGGCTGTGAACTTTTATCAGTTTAACAGTCATTTGTGTGATCTGACAATTCTTCTATTTCGGCATGGGGGGGGGAGGGGGGGGGGTGGTCCAGTGGGTTATAGTGATCGTCCCTCAGTCCCATACAGACCTTCCATCGATGTGACCTGGGTTCGAATCACGCTCAGACCAAATTTAAAACAAAAAATTTCTCCCCCACTAAATCTGGCAACGCCACCATATAAGTGAAATAAACTTGAGCGCTGCGTAAAACATCAAGCAATCAATCAATCCATGACCAGGTAATTCCCAACTTTACTCCAACCTTAACTTTGATTCGTTCACAATTTTAAAATATCAACCATTTGGGTTAGAAATGTAATTCTAATGAAAAACCACCCTCTTTGCAAATGATTATCAAATTTTTTTGGGGTCTTCTCGCTGTTTTTTTTTTTGTCTTCTTACGAGTTCAATTTCAATGTATCGTGTATCGCCCACCTAAGCACAATACTAAACGATATCAAAACAACTAAAATCTCCTTTGTTAACATAATTGTTTACATAGATGCTTTGTCGTTTCTATGGTTACCATAAATAAACAATGCAAGGTCAGCACATACAGAGAATTAACTCCTACAGACGAATTATACAAACATAATTTTATTTTAAATTGTTTGTTCAAAAACTACTACATCTCCTCTGGACATATTTAACTAATTGACACACATATTAACATGTAGCTAAGTAGACAAAATAAATATGTTAATATTAAAGCATTTATCATAATTAATAAGGATATGATTATGCGGCATATATCTTCCATCATGAAAAAAATTATATACTGTTAATACTTTCTGAACAAAGATGACAAAACATTTTATCGAGAAAGTGTAAAAACGGTATGAGCTGTCAAAAACGGACTTTTCTCAATCTAATCCCCAAGGTAAGTTGATAGATTGAAACATATTGCCAAAATTGTGTAGGCCTATCCCGTACGAGTCGAAGGTGTGTGTCAATAACGAACACAATTTAAATAGCCGGGATGTAATAGTCTATTTGAAGGTTTTTGTTGAAAATAAAGATACCTTATTATCCATCGACAAAAAAAGTTTTTATTTTGTACATTTTGATAAAAATGATAAAAACTTAGCTAATTCTGTTTCGACGAACTGTTCCTGATATTCGGCAGATGATGCCACTGTCTATAGTGAGATAATAAAACGTATTCTCTGACTACATCCACGCCGTTTCCCACTCTGACAACATGAAGTGGCTTTGTTGCGATGGTTGCATTTTTCAAGTGGCATTAGACGACAAAATGTTGATATGTTTCTATAATAAAACCAAAATTTTAGATTATCCTCTTCTTTTTCTTTTCTTTAAAGAAGTGCAAATTAGAAACATTTCATTGTAACTAGTCTCGACATTGTACGTTAAAAGGAGTGTTTTGAATTCATTTAGGTCTGGTATGAATAAACGTTAGTCCCGGTTATTTAAATTTTGTTAACTTTTCGAGCACAATACGGATTTTCCTTATTCCAGGGCCATTCATATAGTTTTGGATAGCTTCAAATCCTCTTTTGTCTCGACGAAAAAAAAATATTTGACAAAAGTTCGATTTTTGGCAGCTGAATTCCCAATTTTAAATCAGCTTGTAAGGCTTAGTCCAAGCACGTGACTGTTGTTTGTTACGTAACTAAGCAACTACTGTAATATGTGGGTTTTGAAGCTCTCGCTGGTATACAAAGCCGTCCACTAGATATGCTGACTGATGGGAACACATTAGCATTTTAACAGAATCTAAGCATATAAACATCATTTCCCTTCAGGGAGACTCTAAATTTACTGGTTGAAAAAAAAGATACCATTTGTCTACAGAAAAAGCGATGAACCCAGATGGTATTGGCAGGGGAAATGTCCGAATTATTTCGATCTAATTCTTAGGAATCAGATATTTTCCGGACATGACGGAATTATAGATAAACCATAGTCTTAGGATGTCGAACCTATGTCGATGACATTAGAATTCTATCAGATTGTTCGACCAGGAATCGAACCCGTTGGGCATTGGATAAAGGCTTATCATTAACAACGTTTAAGGGTCAATTCTCCAAAGGAGTATTTGGTAAAGTCGCTGATGCAAAAATTAAAAAAAAAACAAGCTTGTGTAAAAATTTTGAAAAAAAATAAATGAAAAGGGAACGCAAAGGCCTAGGCGTACAGAACATACACAAAAGTTTATGCCGTTTCATTGATCCGGCAAATGTATAAAATAAAACTTGGAATATTTGGATGTTAAAATTTTCGGTCAAAGGAACATTAGAAATTGCCTTTCTACAGTATAACGGGGGTGAAGTTAATAAGCCACGTGTTTTAGTATTTTCAGCATCTCTTTGTTGACGATTTAACATGAAGTCAAAATTATCCTAAATCCATTACAAATTGTTTGATATAAGGGAATGGCACTTTTCAACTTCCATATCTTTATAACTCATCGTGGGGAGCGAGTGCGTGAACTTGGTTGAAAATATCCGCTAAAGCATCGAGTTGTTTCACAGTCAATGACGTCACTTCCTCACGCGTAAGATAACCTTTCGGGTCAGGGTAATCCATAATTTCAAAAGCTTTTTCTCCGAACATTTTGTCGTAGATTAGCATATCCTTAATCTGCAAAGAAAGAAAACAGATTTATTTAAACATAAGTGATTTTCATTAAAAAATCGACGTCTGCAGGGCTACTACATTTTTAGTATTTAAGTATCTGATACCGAGACTATTTTTGTATTAAAACAAGTTGTGAGATAATTCAATAACCTAAAGGTGTTTTAAAAAAGGCGAACGTATAAAAAATCTGCTTAATTTTAACAAAGACAACTCTTTTATTATTTCAAACAATGCAAAGGACAGGTAGACACTGTCTTTATCATGTCCAATAAGACAAGGCATTATGTAATGGCTTAAGCGGCCTTCAAAATTATTTCACTTAGGTTTTGTGGAGGCGGCAGGTTTTTTTATTGAACTGAGAGGGATTCGAACCCGCGGCCCATCGATGAAAGGCTTCTGTCGGACCAAGACTATCGAAGACTGAGCCACTGAAACCGTGTTTCTTTCGAGATATCAATTTAACAAAGGCGGACCCGCAGATTTTGTAAGTTTTAGTAATGTACAACAAAATATATATTATGACACATGCAAAATGGCAGCCAATTGGACCTACCGGAAGTAAAACCTCGTCATAGAAATGTACAAACTGTGACAAGTATAACATATCGTCGTCCCTCATTAGTTTGAGGAGCAGTTTGCGCATGTTCCCTGCGTCAAGTTTCTCATTGGTCAGTTGCTAAAAGAAAAACAAGAAAATATATTTTTAAGAATTCTCGCTTTCTCAATGAATATGTTATATGCAAAACTAAAATGTATTCTATTTTGGAAAAGGCCATTTTGTAGCCTTTTGAGTAAGTTTTATTTATGTGAATACATACACAAAATGATTGTGGTTTTATCAGTATTATTTTAAGTTCATCTTTTCATAACTGAAATTTGTTTTAATTTTTGGAAGCTTTGCAAAAATACCTTTACGCACATATTTAATATTGGCATATCAGCGGTCAACTTTTTTTAGTTTCGGATAAAATAATCAACCCCGTTTCAACGAATGTTTCCATTTATTTGGCAGCTCGTGTCACTTTAAGGAGGCCGGGCATTACATATCCAAAAATAACCGCAATGTTTTTTTTTCAAACTTTTAAAACCTTAAACCAATTTTCAACTTGAATGAACCCTTTTTCAGTTTACCCTGTGTCCATGAGTGTACGTCCAAACGAAATCTACTTTGTCCAGTGTTGTTGGTTTGTTCTCGTTGCAGTTGTTGTTGGAAAATTCTGGTGTCGGTGAAAACAAGATGGTATAGGAGATACCCCGACCAAACGAGCGCACTTGATGGAGATAACCTGAAAAAAAGATTTAGTTTTTTTGAAAAGTTCTGAAACAGATGGCTGATCTGTCCAATATTCTCAAAATGGTCACAAAGTAAATATTTGTACTATGCTAAAATATAGGCTATGCTGAAGTTCATCTGAACCTTCAAATGTAGGTAATATAAGGTCGTTAGTGTTGAAATAGTACAACGGTTGTTTTGAAGACATTTTGTTCTCAAATTGCTAATGACCTATTCTGGGCAAATTGGTCCAAAAGAACCCTGGCCGTCTGTTTTATTCGCGGTTCGAAGGCAACTAAAGGGCGATCTTTTTTTCACATTTTTCAAGAAACTCTTATCAATAAAACCAAAAAGATATCCGGACATATACGGAACAAATCTCACGGTGTACTTACCAACGGGAACCAGGATACAGTCTCCTTGTCGTAATGTACTCCACCGCCAGGGGGTCTTGGCTATTTTCTTATATTTAAACACGTTGATCATTTCCATATCGATGGGAGAATAGCCTGCTCCGGCATTTGGATACTGCCCATGAGAAAAAAAGATAACCAGGTATTGTTATTTGAGGACTACCTGCATGTGATTGATTGATTGATTGATCAATCGATCGATTATGCATTGATTGGTTAATTGATTGAAAGCGGTTGACTACTTGATTATTTGTTTGAGAATGAGTGATTGAAAGATTGTTAGATATTGATTGATCGATTTTAGGATATATTAATTGATTGATTGATTGATTGAAAGTGGTCGATCAATTGATAGTTTTAGATTGATTGATTGATTGATTGTTTGAGATTGATTAATTGATTGTTTGAGATTGATTAATTGATTGTTTGAGATTGATTAATTGATTGTTTGAGATTGATTAATTGATTTTTTGAGATCGATTAATTGATTGTTTGAGATTGATTGATTGGTTGCTTTACGATTAATTCATTAAAAGTGGTTAATTGATCATTGAAAGATTTATTGGAACGTTTTATCATTGCTTTTGAATACTAGTAACTGTTTGATTGATTACTATTTGTGATTGGTCGATTCGCCAATGGCGGTTAACTTAATATCATAGATGATTGTGTGTCCAAAAAATTAGATGGCCGTACATCAATAGCCTTTGGGCATAAGAGTTACACAAGAACATTATTTCATGAAAGGTTTAATATTGATAAATATGTATATATATAATTAGAAACTTGTCACCGTGGTTGTTTTAGACAAGAAGATTATCCCTGTGCCCGTGTGTTTTAGTGTTCATAAAAATATATATATTAACACTTACATTTTCTCTAAAATCGAAGTTTTGTTGATATTTGGAGTCGACAAGAATAAAGTCCTTTCTTCCGAACAGTACACAGTGCAGGTTATGATCTTGGTGACTGTGGAGTAAGGATGAAGTGCCGCCCGAACTCATCCATAACTCCGCCTCGTACAAAGATTCCCTGAATGAACCGCATCCTAAACAGCTCGGTAGCTACAAAGACAGAAAAGGGCTCTTTTGAAATAAATTTGTAATTGGTTGCCAGTGCTTGATAACCGCCGAACTTTATAACGTCACACAGATCTACGCAAAGCTTTCTGAGTAAAATGTACCTCAGTTCGCCATTTTGTTAACCGGTACTTATAAAGTTACAGTAAGACGTCACTTCCTTTTAAAACATTGGTGACATAACGTTTTTAAAAGTTGATACAGATAGAGTTATGAGAACAACATGTTGTGTACCAAACTGCACGTCTTCAAGTCAGAAGCACGACAGATAAGCGCCGTCAAAAGATCTGTCGCCTTTTACATCCTCTTCTCGATAAAGTATTATTCCTTCCACCATTTTGTAAAATTATGTAAATATCCCTCAATCTCCCAAAATGCTGTGCGCGTAATTGACAGACAGTTAAACCAATAGTGCTTCGAATAACAAGACCTTATCCTCAACAATCTTACAAGGTTTAAAATGGCATTTTCTAACGTAATAAAATTTCACAGTGGTACATGTATGTGTTATAGATGTTCACTTACCGGCAATTCTTTCAACATCTCTCTGGGGATTGTATTCGACATATACCAATCTTCATACATGTAATCCAATAAGAACTTGGATAATTTCATTACACGACCCCCTTTTGTCAATCTCTCTTTCTTTACAACAACTGTCACGTTCAATTTGCCATATCTAAAAAGGGATAATATTTCAAAGATTAAGCGATTAATTAGAACATGCACATTTTATGAGTTGGGTTTTTCGAGACATAGGAAGAACTACAGTCAGTACTTGTGGACTTAATCAAAAATACAAAGCTAATACTAACACGATACATGTGGCAAATCATTTACATACAATAAGGGTTGTCAATTAGAGTGATGGATGTTTTCTTGTACGTGTTTCAGTTTAAAACGTAAAGTTTACCTAACATAAAACAAAATTATTCATGAACGTCGTTTTGACACGATTTGCGTAGGTTATACTACTATATCATTGTTTAGATTGAAACAAATAGGCCCACTGGACGCTCCAAAGCAGTCAGCCTACTCCGGCTTTTTGGTTGTGATGAACAGTATGAAAACATAGTCACTTTGAAGTAAAAAACCAGAACTAATTAAGAGCTAAAGGTAAAATATTACATGGCTGCAAACTTCGTTTTTTTTTTGCCTGGATAGCATGACTCTTTTTCTCAGTATAGGGAGCCCGTTCCACAGATAGGCATAAGTTTAGATTTTTACGTAATTATCATGATGTCGTATTCCTTCAGTGTGGATTGGCACGGCAGTTTTGTAAAACGCACAAATATATAGGCCATTTAGTGAAAAGGAAAGAAAAATGAAATCCATGCCATTTAGAGCTGTAGGGAAAACTCTAGACATTCAATCTTTGTCTCACCTGTCTTTGAGTTTTTCGTCCTTCTCCCAGCTCTCTAAAACACGAGCATCCTTCAGTACACCGACGAACTTAACTGGTTTCTTCTCTTTGACGTATTTCTCGTAGAGGTCTTTCGGCTCCAGCATGGTTTGTTCTTCGGCAATCTTGCCATCGGGACGTCTCTGCCAGCCTAGAAATTCGAGTAAAAGGGAAATGACTGATATGAAGGTCATCCAACTCTGAATTAAGTTAACCCGTTTCTGATCGTTGTTGTTGTGACCGGGTTTTGATTGTTCGTAAGTTTTTCCACCAGTATTTGTTCAACCTAAGTGGACGTGTTTCTTGTGTAGGCTACTATGTTTAATTTCATTGGTTGTAGTTGTATCGAGCCTGTGTAATGTCAGAACTAGGCTACGGCTACTGTGCCTTGCACATTACCACAGAAGGGAAATGGAATTGTGTTCCTCAATCACCAATCTTATATCACCATTAGCAAATATGGGTGTTCCCAAACCACTTTGCCTATGCCGTCAGATTTCACAAAGCGGCGTAGAGTAAGTTTTTACGTAACTGCCATAGCAGGCCATTCTAAAGAGATACGTTGCTATGACTGTTACGTAAAAACTTACGCTACGCCGCTTTGTGAAAAAGAACCCAAGGCCTGTTTCACAAAGCGGCGTAGATGTATTTTTTGTGTAACTTTCATACCAACGTATCTCTACAGTATGGGTTGCTATAGCCTTTGCGTGAAAACTTACGCTACGCCGCTTTGCTAAATAGGATCCTGGGTCCTGTTTCACAAAGCGGCGCAGGTGTATTTTTTGCGTAACTTTCATACTAATGTATCTCTACAGTATGGGTTGCTATGGCAGTTACGTGAAAACTTACGCTACGCCGATCTTTCAAAAAAGAGAACCATGTGCTGGGACATGTGTGGTTAAGGTATGGGCGATTAATACAGTTTCATTGAGATAGGGCCGACTTTTCAGTACCTGCATACCTCCGTTGTTGGGCTTGTGTAGTAAAGTATTGATTTATTAGATACATGAAACACAGTTATCTCCCCACGTGGTAGGCGGCGACCGGTGTTGTTATAACACGTCTACAACTTATGCAGTAATCCTGTGTAACTGAGTGGTTGATTACCCCTTAATACAAATGGTCTTAATTTTTCAGACTGTTGTCGGGGATCGATCAAACAAAATTTATCAAAGAAATATCGATCTGCGGATATCAGCTGAATTTTATGTTTCAGTCGAGTGAGTGAACTAACGGCACAGTGTAATTTTACGTAGGCCTATTTATCTGAGGAATACAGACTGACGATCGGTTAAAAGCGACTGGAAAAGCCTGCTGATAATTGTTTTAGTGTAAACCACAGATACAAAGGCCTGAAAGGAGGGTACTCCAACACGAAAGTTGACCGACACTGATCGTTGTTCTTGTAATCAGGCTTCGATTCTTCGTTTGTTTTTCACCCCATTTCTACATTCTAAAGCTAACTAGACATGTTATATGTGTCCTATGTTTAAGTTTAGTGGTAACGTAGTAAGTTCATGTAAATTGATTTTTCTTAGCAAATTTAAACAGGCTACGGCGGCAAGTGGGTCTTTAATAAAAGGGGGAAAATTTATTTTGTCTGCAAAATACAGACACACGACTTTTCCTGGTACATGTAGAACGTTGATATTTGTGTATGGACGTGGTAGAAAGCGATAAAGCGTTGTTGTATTTAGGCACAGTTTAAAATTTCTTTTGTCTGCAAAATACAGATACACGACTTTTCCTGGTAGAACGTTGATATTTGTGTATGGACGAGGTAGAAAGATATAGCGTTGTTGTATTTAGGCACATTTCTAATAGTGTTGCTATATATGATCACTAAAACACACGGGCACAGGGAAAATCTTCTTGTCTAAAATAACCATGGAGACCCGTTGTTATTTGTATGTTTGTCAATGTGTGCCTATAGCGTACTTAACTCGTCGACTGCTGAACGGGATAAATTATATACACGATATCGATTTAACAAGTTATGGCGCGTATTATAGTCCTGTTTCACCTACACATTGTTAAAATATCAAGTTTCAGCTAATTTAATGGCTGAGAATATTTTTAATATAATTTTATTAGAATATATTTTGTTAATTTAAGTTTACAATGTACCAATATGTATATCAAAACCGGTTAATAAAATATAATTAAATGAGATTTCGACAATCCCAGATTATCGCGCTTTTAGGATTGGAATTTGTTAAAGGCACGAGTATAATGCGTCGCCATGTTAATCCCCTGATTCCGGGGATAAGATATTCTCGCGATCTCGGTACTTCCAATATCGGCTGTATTTACAAATAATATGTACATGGGGATATATATGATAGAAACGAACCAAATGCCTTGAAAATACTTTTACGAGCAGGGCATGCATTTGAGAAAAGAAAAATAAACAAATCCGAAGATTTTAAACAACATCTCGGACTCCACAAGAAAAAACATGGCGAGCAAGTCCTTCCGAGTCAAAAACTCAATAAAGAATGATATATGCAGTTTTTTCTACTTGTGCCTCAGACAAATCGCACTCAAGATTATTTCCCTTACATGACGGCGTTGCGAGGTTTAGTGGGAGAGGATACCGGGCTCATTACCCGGAGGAAACCCCCGACCCTCGACAAGTATGTACCTGGCAACTCTTCCACGAACGGCGACCGAATGAAAAATCCACTCAGAAATTTTTCATATTTTTTTGGTCTGAGTGGTATTCGAACCCGCGCCGCATCGATGGAAGGTACGTGTGGGACTGAGTCACAATCACTCTAACCCACTGGACCACCGAAGCCCCCTCAATTCGGAACTGAAGCGGGCCCTTATGATGGCCCTATGCATTAAATATTTAACAAGACACAAGTTTACGCTTTATAAAACAATCCAACCATACAGTTTGTAATAATGGAAAACTTTTGTTACAACGTAATATTAAAAACATACGCGAAGTTACAATGATAGCATAGATCTGTTGGACCAAATTTGGTCAACAATTCATTATTTTTTCTCGACTTACCCAAAGGTCTAAGGTGTCCCTCCGGAATTCCCGTATCGGATTTGATAATGACCGGTGGAAAGGGAATATCCATACTTTGATCTTTAACAAAACTCACTTTACAATGACAGCAAAAAATAGTCGCTAAAAACACTGAAATTTGTACAATGAACTTCATAATGGCCTCTAGAATAGTCCAAGTACACTTCAATCCAAATTATATGCGTGTCCCCTCTGCAGTCGGTTCCAGCGGTTCAGTGTTATACCCTTTCTATAAATGACTAAATTATACAATGAAATTTCTTAACTCTGTAACTCGCCACGTCGATCTTAAAACGTGGGGCATTTCGGGTGGCGGTCTTAGTTTACTCGCCGTCAAATTATTGATCAATTTTGATTTCTACCGCGCAACAGATGTGACACGGTGACATGTGCGGGGTCAGAGGTCAGAGGACAAAGGTTGAATTAGACCGCGAAAACTATTGATCAAAATAACGTAAGCCTATACTCATTGAAATGGCAGCATATAGCACACACATAGGTTTTGATGGTTTATAATTTACGGATAATTGTTGTATATGATTTTAGGTAATGCGAGTTGTCGTTCCTAGACGACTAGGCCTACATTGAAGGAATGTAGGTTTCGATGAGAGGTATTTTAAAGTGGCATGAGCTGTCAAAATATTGATATTTCGACGGTAAAACAGAATGTTGAAATTATTGGCTTTTTTCCTCAAAACTTATGATTCAGAAGCTTTTTAGTGCATCAAGTCTCGAAAATGCACGATAAAGTGTTGTATTGAACTAACTTTGGCTTAGAATGAATGAATGGTCGTCCCGGTTATTTAAATTTTGTTTACTTTTCGAACACGTTTTCGGTTCGTACAGGCCACATACTGTATGGATTTTCTTCATTCCAACGCCAGTCATTTAGTTTTTCGATGGCCTTCAAAACGTCTTACTTAGCGATCATAAATTATGTAAAAGTGTGAATTTTGGCAGCTCATGCCACTTTAAAGGCCCACTTGCCGCCGCAGCCTGTTTAAATTTGCTAAGAAAACCAATTTACATGAGCTTACTACGACTTATACCACTAAACTTAAACATATGACACATAAAACATGTCTAGTTAGCTTTAGAATGTAGAAATGGGATGAAAAACAAACGAAGAATCGAAGCCTGATTACAACAACAACGATCAGTGTCGGTCAACTTTCGTGTTGGATTACCCTCATTTCAGGCCTTTTTATCTTTGGTTTACACTCAAACAATTACCAGCAGGCTTTTCCAGTCGCTGTTAACCGATCGTCAGTCTGTATTTCTCAGCTAAATAGGCCTACGTAAAATTACACTGTGCCGTTAGTTCACTCACTCGACTGAAACATAAAATCGCCAATAGGGGGCAGATTGGTTTGTTTACGTTACGGATCCCTAACAATTCAAATTTTCAAATTAAAAATACAAAGTGACGTCCAAACTTTTAAATTTTGGTAAAAATAGAAAGGTCCTAACTTATATTGTCTGGGAAAAATACAGAAAACGGTCTTTCTTTTTTAATGTAAACAATATTCCTGATTTTCGCGGCAAGTGTGCCTTTAAAAAACACACTTTTGGTGACTGTATTGGTTCTTTCTCTTTCCTTTGATAATTTCTCATAATAATGGAATTGCATTGATAATTTTCTCATAATAATGGAATTGCATTGATAATTTTCTCATAAAATGGAATTGCATTGATATTTCCTCATAATAATGGAATTGCATTGATAATTTCTCATAATAATGGAATTGCATTGATAATTTCTCATAATAATGGAATTGCATTGATAATTTCTCATAATAATGGATTTGCATTGATAATTTCTCATAATAACGGAATTGCATTGATAATTTCTCATAATAATGGATTTGCATTGATAATTTCTCATAATAACGGAATTGCATTGATAATTTCTCATAATAATGGAATTGCATTGATAATTTCTCATAATAATGAAGTTGCATTGATAATTTCTCATAATAATGGAATTGCATTGATAATTTCTCATAATAATGGAGTTACATTGATAATTTTTCATAATAATGGAGTTGCATTGATAATTTCTCATAATAATGGAATTGCATTGATAATTTCTCATAATAATGGAATTGCATTGATAATTTCTCATAATAGAGGAATTGCATTGATAATTTCTCATAATAGAGGAATTGCATTGATAATTCCTCATAATAATGGAATTGCATTGCTAATTTCTCATAATAATGAAATTGCATTGATAATTTCTCATAATAGAGGAATTGCATTGATCATTTCTCATAATAATGGAATTGCATTGATAATTTATCATAATAATGGAATTGCATTGATAATTTCTCATAATAACGGAATTGCATTGATCATTTCTCATAATAACGGAGTTGCATTGATCATTTCTCATGAAAAATGGGGATTTCCCTGGTAATTTCTGATAATAATGGGATTTATTTAATCGTTTCCCACTGATAATGAAATGTATTTGATCATTTCTCATAAAAAAATGGGGATTTCCCTGATCAAATTTATTAGGTAAAATTTGATTTATCAGATATAGGCCTACCCACAATGCCAACAAACGCCTTAAATTATTCCAGTCACTAATATACGTTGTCTGCACGAGCTAACTACATTAACGCAGGCAATCCTTGTATTTTCTTATCAGCAAAAAGCAGTTATTTTGTACTGCTTGATTTTTAGGACAAACAATTAGCTTATTCTTTTCAGTGATATTCTCATGTCAATTTAAGACTAAATATAATGAGCCTATTATATATTTTAATACACAAACATGCTTTTGCATTTTTATGCCACCCGAAAACTTTTAGCGGGAGCGTATATTTGCCGATTTGCCAGTCTGCTTATCCGTCCGTCCGTCCGGAGTGTTGTCCGGGTCATATCTTCGTAATTTCTTTTGTATATTGGTTTTAAAGATCGGGTTATTGGTATATTTATATTCACAACATCGTTGTTGCGACATCGGTCAGTTTTATAGATACTGTTCTTGTTTTAATCAAAACTTCAAATGTAGATACCTGAGAATTGGTGATAAAAGAAGTTGAGATCGAAACCAGCAAACTGTCGCCAACAGAGGTCCAATCAAGGAGGGAGGTATAGGCTACATGATATATAAATTTATGACTTATGGGCCCTGTCTTCCGAAGCTGGCGTAAGTTACATGAACGTCAGATGTAAATCAGCGTTAAAACTTAAGTAACTTGCGCCCTGGACGCAACCGGCCCATGTTGTAGGCCTATCTGCAAAAAATTGTAAGACAGGCCTATTGGGTCCAACATCGATCTGGAGTTCAGGGGACGTAACTTTGCTACTACCTGTTGATGACTTTTCCAAAGTTGTCTCCCGTGAGCAGAAAGCAGTGATGAATGTAGCCTATGTTTATCAGACGAATTACTGAATAAACAAAGAAACCGTGGAATTTTGGAGAAAATATGAAAGCACTATGTTATGTAGCTATTACAATTCTATTTCATGTTTCACTTTCTAGATCATAGGCCTATACACGAAAGATTGCGTTTAACTTAGAAATGTATACAACTTTTTAAAGTGACAGTTTGCTAGGCTTTAAAAGTTGTCGAGAAATCTGGGCTGTGCGTCTTTTTGTTTGTTTTTTGTTGTTTTTTTCTAACGTAAAGATATGTATGCCTACGTTAGATTCTCAGCACCATAGATTCCGATTGTTCAGGCTAGTTCCAAGAGTTTCATATACGGTCATACAGTGAAACATCCCACGGAATGGAGCCATGGAGATTCTAATCTAACTCGAGAAGATGTCAGTGAATTGACTGTGTTTCATCATACTTGTTAGATAGCCTACTTTTCGAGCAAAGTGTGGGTTTAAAACAAGGCGATCCGCTGTCGACCATTATGTTTTCCATGTTTATCAATGATATATCTGACAATCTGAGTACAGATATAGATCAGGATATAATCTATAATGAATTACAGATATTTTCCTTGCTTTTTGCTGATGATGCTGTTATTTTCTCAAAAAGTGCACTTTTCTTCAGACACTGATAAATCAGCCTTATAGATACTGCAATACTTCGGGGTTAAAGGTTAAAGGCCCACTTGCCGCCGTAGCCTGTTTAAATATGCTAAGAAAACCAATTTACATGAGCTCACTACGACTAATACCACTAAACTTAAACATAGGACACATAAAACATGTCTAGTTAGCTTTAGAATGTAGAAATAGGGTGAAAAACAAACGAAGAATCGAAGCCTGATTACAACAACAACGATCAGTGTCGGTCAACTTTCGTGTTGGCTTACCCTCCTTTCAGGCCTTTGTATCTGTGGTTTACACTCAAACAGTTATCAGTAGGCTTTTCCAGTCGCTGTTAACCGATCGTCAGTCTGTATTTCTCAGATAAATATGCCTACGTAAAATTACACTGTGCCGTTAGTTCACTCACTCGACTGAAACATAAAATCGCCAATAGGGGGCAGTGTGGTTTGTTTACGTTCCGGGTACGTAACAATTTAAATTTTCGTCCAAACTTTTAAATTTTGGTAAAAATAGAAAGTTCCTAACTTATATTGTCTGGGAAAAATACAGAAAACGGTCTTTCTTTTTTAATGTAAACAATATTCCTGATTTTCGCGGCAAGTGTGCCTTTAATATAGATAAAACCAAAGTGTTGGTGTTTGGCAGCAAAAAAATACAAGAGAGATTATGTTTGGACCTATGATAATGAGACATTAGAGCAAGTTGAATCGTTCTGTTATATATTTTAGGATTAAATAAGTTGTTGTAATAAACTAAACGCATAACATTTCATTAAGTTGACGACTGACAGGAGCTTGGTCTTAGTCGGCTGAATTTTCTGGAACACTTTTGTAAGATTTTAGATTTGTATATATACTTCCAAAACATCACAGATCGATCTTGACAACAATCGCAGAGGTCATGACCTCATTGAGAGGTTATCCAAGTGAATCGGTCATCCAAAAGTTTAACGTTTTCCCCGAGATAGGGCCTACCAATTCTGACGATTTAATCTCTTGTCTTGAAGCGGATTTTTTCGTAAATTACTATTCTCTAGAAGACAGGAGGGTTGAAGAGATGATAACATTTTAGTTGTTGTAGTTACAAGAATGTACGCAAAAATAAACTCGTGGTTTGAACTTACTCAGATCGAGAATGAATGAACGTTCGTCCCGGCTACTTAATTTGACTTTTACTTTGTGCACTTGCTATACGTAATGGATGAATTATCCTTATTCCAACGTCAACCATTTAGTTTTTGATGAACTTGAAACCTTCTTATCGTCTAAGGAATAAAAAATTAAGAAAAAATTATGCGCATTTCGGAAGGTCATCTCACGTTAATCTATATTGTCGTATAAAAGTCATGGAAAAAATGGCGAAACATAAACAAAAAATAGCCTAGGCCTTAATTGCTTTTAACCGAGCCTCTGTCAGTATAGCATTTTCTTTCTTTTTTTTTCTTTCTTTATATGTACTAAACATGTAAATCATAGGGGTCTCTGTGGCTTAGTTGGCTGGAATGATAGTCCCTCAGTCCGACATAGGCCTTCCGTCGATGCCAGGTAGTTTCGAATCACTCTCAGACCAAATAAAAAGAAAATTAAAAAAATGTCACTCGATCGCCGTATGTGGAAAAGTTTCCACGTACTCGTAAAAGGTCGAGGATTTATCCAGGGCACCGAGTCCGGTTTCCTCTCCCACTAAACCTGGCAACTCCGTCATATAAAGTGGAATAATCTTGAGTGCGGCGTAAAACATCAACCAATTAATGTAAATGAAATAAACCCAGTTGTACATACAAGGCCGCTTGTAGCCTACATTATAAATTTTATAAAAAAAAAAGCCTTAAAGTGGCATAAGCTGCCAAAATGGTGATATTTTGACGTAAAAACAGAATGTTGAAATTATTGGTTATTTTTCTCAAGGCGTATAATTCAGAAGCTTTTTAGCGCTTCTAGTCTCGAAAATATACGATCAAGTATTGTTTTGAACTAACTTTGGCTTAGAATGAATGAATGGTCGTCCCGGTTATTTAAATTTTGTTAATGTAGTGTAGGCTCCATACTGTACGGATTTTCCTCATTCCAACTACAATCGTATAGTTTTTCGATGGCCTTCAAAGCCTCTTACTGTCGTGACGAACACAAATTATGAAAAAAGTGTGAATTTTGGCAGCTCATGCCACTTTAAAGAAATATTGGTGAAATTGTGATTACCATAATAATGAAACAGAAGTAGTCTCCTATTAACGGTCTTGATTATGCTAACACATGATTTAATTTCATTTTCCTCCTATAATCTAAATCTTTAAACTATGATGATCGATTGATGTTTTGCGCCGCACTCAAGATTATTTCACTTACATGTATATGGCGGCGTTGCCAGGCTTAGTGGGGGAGGAAACCAGGCCCATTGCACGGAGAAAACCCACGACGTGATGAAGTCAGTGTTTCGAAAGCAAGTTGCAATCGTCATCAGGGAAATTACTGAATTAGTAAATTAACCTCTTCGACGACTGAGTGAAAAATCTACTCAGAATGATTTCAATTTGTATTTGGTCTGAGTGTGATTCAAACCAGCGCCGCATCGATTAAACTATGAACGATGGTTTTGGCAGTAGAAACAGATTTCGACTATTAGAGACTCGGAGGGCTTCGGATTGAATTTCTTCTCTACGTACCATTTCTTTCCTTTTCAACAACATTCACGGGAAGTTGAATAACTTTTAAAGTGGCATGAGCTGCTAAAACTCACATTTTTATCATAATTTCTGATCGTCACGACAGTAAGAGGCTTTGAAGGCCATCGAAAAACTAAATGATTGGCGTTGGAATGAAGAAAATCCATTCAGCCTATACAAACCGGAATAATGTCCGAAAAGTAAACAAAGTTTAAATAACCGGGACGACCATTCATTCATTCTAAGCCAAAGTTAGTTCAAAACAATACTTTATCGTACATTCTCGAGACTATAGAAGCACTAAAAAGCTTCTGAATTATACGTCTTGAGCAAAATAGCCGATAATTTCAACATTCTGTTTTTACGTCACAATATCAACATTTTGGCAGCTCATGTCACTTTAAGGTTTATAGGTCAATGGTGACTTACAAAGTCAAGACAATTATTTAGAAACTTTTCTATATATATAGCCTCTCTAACGAAAGAATAATTTTCCTGATGTGGGCCCACCTTTGTCAGTGGGACTTTATTTGCAACAAATTTTACTTGATACACCAAGGACTGCAGCTGTTGAAGTGGCAATAACAAGTTGCGACCCCCGCTGCAACAACCCTGCCTCTCTTACCTAATACAGCCCATCCGATCCCCCAGGCTCCCCATGCAATGACCAGGGAAGCGTAACATATCTTTCAATGTCATTATCTAAGCTTCTGTCTCCGCCTTTTAGAGCTGTTGACACGGCAATATTTGTTGTAATTAGATGCTCTCGCTACTGATAAAGACCGGTCAGAAGGATAGGCCTATAGGCATTGTCAATCGGACTATGTTTAATTTGGACAATTAGAAAAATAAAAGATATACTGAGATTCAACCATCCAAATTAAATGAGTGTGTAGGGGCCCATACCTTGGAGCTTAATTAGGTCACTCGGAAAATTATGGGATGTTTGAGGTTTTATAGTGACCGCTTTATTACAAACCGATAAAGCGATAAATTTGATTATCATGGTGTTTAACCCATATAGGAAACGTTTTTGTTAATGCTAAACGTAATGATAAATTCTGACATTTATATTTATGAACATTACAACACACGGGCACAGGGAAAATCTTCTTGTCTGACATTTATACACGAGTTTTTCTTTTTCCATCGTATCTAACTTTATGTGGTACCGAAACTGACAACGCATGATGTGTACAAATGTTATAAAGGTTCCGTACTTAGTTTTTGGTAATTCGTGATAAAAAAGGGGGCCACTGTTTTTGCCCACCCGATAACCCTAAAAGTAATATAGGCCTAGTCTTTAAAGTGGCATGAGCTGTCAAAATGTTGATATTTTGAGGTTTACACGGAGTGTTGAAATTATTGTCTATTTTTCTCAAGACGTATAATTCAGAAGCTTTTTAGTGCTTCTAGTCTCGAGAATGTACGATAAAGTATTGTTTTGAACTAACTTTGGCTTTAAATGAATGAATGGTCGTCCCGGTTATTTAAATTTTGTTTACTTTTCGAACACGTTTTCGGTTCATACAGGCCACATACTGTATGGATTTTCCTCATTCCAACGCCAATCATTTAGTTTTTCGATGGCCTTCAAAGCCTATTACTGTCGTGACGATCAGAAATTATGAAAAAAGTGTGAATTTTTGCAGCTCATGCCACTTTAAATACCGGTAGCCTATATTTGAGAGGGACAAAACAGCATGTCAAAGTAGCTCGACAATTTATGAAATACAATTTATCGTATAACTTTTGGGGTTGACATATGCCTACATCATTTTTATGTTAATCATTTGTTTAAAACCAAGGAGCATTTCGGTCATTGTACCCTCGCCACGGTTGGGTGATTAAGCCTAAATATCGCCGTTTAAACGTCACGCTTTGTTGAACAAGGACCATAGTACTGAACCTTTGTCCAGCTTGTGGCTCCCGACAACTAAAATATGGCGCCAATGGGCCATAATCCGCAGTACACATGCTTCTGTTAAATGGTGTACCATACTAGGCCTCTGTTTTTGTGCATTACCCTAACATGCACTGAGTACAGGTGTATTTTATAAGAGTATTAGCCGTTTAAACACAGCGATTATTAAATAGGACCATAGGCCAAAATGCTCTGACCGTTTTAATACCCCCTCCCCAGTCTATAAAAAGACATGTAAAAACTTTCAATGATATATCTTAATGTTTCCTGAAACGGATTTTTTTTAGGGGGGGGGGGGGGGGGGGGGGTATAGGTTTTTTTATTTTTTATTATGTCTTTTATTGTTGTCAATAGGGGCATATTTTTACATTTTTTTAATTCTAATTTGAACAGAGTTATTACTTGGCATAATTACAAGCCCACAAATGTGTAGGCTATTCGATTTCCTTGCGCTGCAGTTCTCTTTTATTTACGTGTAATTTTACCTGGCGTCATCGTGTAAGTATATCTCTTTTTTATTGACTGACAGTGCGTGTTGCACCACCTGTTCTACTAGCTGCGGAACGAGTACTTGGCCCTCACTGTATACTTATGTTTACAAACGTTTTGGGATGTGTGCCAAAATAATAACATACTGTCATTTCTGGAATGCAAGCACGAGTTGACCTAGGCGAGGTCAAGGGTGAAGGTTCAGTCTTTCTGGCCAATCAGCGTTAAGTTTGTAGGTTTATTGTGGTAACGCCTCGTGTGTGGAGAGTGACGTTCGGAAGAGGGTAGAGGTTTGAGCGGGTTAGGAGGTGAGAAAAACCGAGATTGCACAAGAAAAAGTTAATCGGAGTTCAACGAAAATGCAAGGAAGTCAACTGTAGATAGTTTAACAGTGTATATATTCATGTGTGTACGAGTGCCTCGCGAGTGGAACGCTGCGGAATTGACGAACGATGGACAGATTGAAGAGGCGACGACAGAGCTTTAGGGCGCCTAATGGGAAGAAATTACCTCGACACACCCCTGCCGGGACGGGGGAGCATACCGTGGGAATCGTCGATGTTATGAGCAACTCTGGAGATAATGGATGTTTTGTGCGTTTGTATTACCCTGCAACTAAAGCCGATATTTATGTAAGTTATTGTCTATATTTCCTCGTTTGAAGCGGTTAATGCATGGTGATCAAAGCGTCTATTAGCTAGGGATGTTTCTTACTGCGCGTGTTAAACCCTGCTGGGAGGAGCCGTTAAGGTGCATAGGTGTGTGTTACCATGGTAACCACCCTCATGAATGTACAGCCAGGGTTGATGTGTAGACACAACTGGCCCCCGCATTTACTCTAAGTTTTAAATATCGCCCTCACCCACGCAGATAAAATTCCCTTCCAATGCCAGGCAGTTGAGAAACGTCTTTGACTTTCTAACTAAATATATAAGTAGGCTACATGTAGGCTAGTATGTATTGCCTGGTGAATGAATTTTAGCCTATTTCATTTGACATTTAGCTTTGTTGGGTTGAGTCAGAGTCAGACTGCATACAGTATGTAAATTTGCTGTACAGATTGAATTTGTTTAAAATCTATAGAATTGCAACTTTAATTCAAATGCACAATTGTCAGTAGTTCAACATTGCAGTCACTATTTTTTACTTTGCTATTAACTTAAATAGTCGATAATGTGTCGATGCGATAAATTTAATTTTTAAATTTAGGAAGGCCGACTTCAGCAAATTTGTTTTCTTTACAAAGCCACAAATAATCTGGTAAAATTGTGTGTGTGTGCTAAAAACAATTAGTAAAAAGCTGACATGTTACTTTAAGAAAGAGTGACAGATTACTTTTTTTTTACTTTAATTGACACTGTAATTAAAACTGTCCAAATTCCGATTTTTTTCACTAAACAAAAAAAGTTCAGCGTTTGAAGTATATTTACACTTATATTGATATTGTTATGAAAAATATAGACAAATGGTCTCCATATACCAATACTGGCAATAGTAACAGAACTATACTCTTATCAGCTCTGAATCTATCTAAAGGGAACATGTTTAGAACCAGTGAAACCGAGATTGTTAAAATGTGGGCTTTTCGACTGTTGTTTAAAGTGACATGAGCTGCCAGAATTCCCCCTTTTTTCATAATTTCTGATCGTCACGACAGTAAGAGGCTTTAAAGGCCATCGAAAAACTAAATGATTGGCATTGGAATGAGGAAAATCCATGCTGTGTGTGACCTATACGACCAGAAAACGTGTTCGAAAGATCAAAGTAAACAAAATTTAAGTAACCGGGACGACCATTCATTTATTCTAAGCCTTAGTTAGTTCAAGACAAGACTTTATCGTACATTCTCGAGACTAGAAGCCCTAAAAAGCTTCTGAATTATACGTCTTGAGAAAAATAGAAAATAATTTCAACATTCAGTTTTAACGTCAAAATATCAACATTTTGGCAGCTCATGCCACTTTAAATTATATAAAGATGAGGTTTTCAGTTTGCCTTGGGTAACTGTTCTTACCCCAATGGATACCTGGGTAGGGAATTTTATTTCGTAATTTTTTTGTCTGTTTTGTTGTGGTAGTGTGCGATACAGGTCCTTTGTGGCTGCGCATGTAGCACATTTTCAGCATTGTGATTGACTGTCAGACAGAAGACAATATGTTATTCCCTAACTCTTTAAATGTTTGTTTTTAGTGGAAATACAGGTCAAGGAGCCACACAGGTCCTTTGTGGCTGTCCATGTAGCGCATTCTCAGCATTGTGATTGACTGTCAGACAGAAGACTATAGGAACTGTTATTCCCTAACTCTTTAAATGTCTGTTTTTAGTGGAAACTCCACTCTCGTCCTTTCATCTGAGGTTGATCACTTCTTATTTTTCTACTTTAATCTGAAGGTCAACAGAAAATCACAACAAAGGCTATATGTCCTTTTAAACACCCATTGTCTAATAAAGACTTGTCAAGCTCTTATTTTCCTATGTCACAAGTCTATAGCCTATATATAGTTAATGTAATCTACTCCCCCACAACAACTTGTAAAATCCTGTCATGTGACTCGTCTAAAAATAGAACTGTTTTTAAATTATGACGCAGTTGTCAAAAAATCTTGAGTGCGACATTAAAACCAACAGTTATATTTGTTGTACCTTTATAGTTTGAGATTTAACTGATTCAAAAGCTAGGGCCTTAGTACTAACTTTCGTTTTTATTGTGTCATTAATTATTTATGACTACTGGTGCCGAACGCTTTATGAGGTGTTATTATACATTGTAAACGCTATGTCCCCTTTTCTCAAACCTTAACATTCTAGAAACTTATTTGAAGCCTTAAATATTGATGTCTAGCGTCCTAAATTAAGGTTAGTTCTATGTGACTTTTTGCTTATGCGGGTTCGAGTGGGATTGCTCTATGTGGAAGAGTTGCCAGTTAGGCTACTCGTTGAAGGTCGGGGTTTCCAAGGGCTAGGGCAAAAACCCCCAATTCTCAGATTTGTTCCGAAAATTGGGTCAACTGCCTGCTGGTTTAAAATGTACGCCCAGCCATTTAAGACACTGATATACCGATACTTTATACGCACATTTTCTTTGTTTACATTGCGGGTACATAATAAATCAAATTTTCACTTTCAAATTAAAAATACTAAAATATGACAAAACTTTTGAATTTTGGCAAAACATGAATGTTCATAACTTTTTCTACCTGGGGAAAATACAGTAAACAGTTTTCTGGATTTTAGTGGCGGGTATGCCTTTAATAGTGGGGCAGCATGATTGAAAATTGTTTTTCATTCATTTAGTTTTTTTTTAAAATTTGTTAAGAAATTCAGCGAACAAGTTATTTTAGTGGATATCAGTTGATAACTGTAGTGAATCACTACATGGAAAAGTTGCCAGGTACTTGCCCAAGGTCGGAGATTTCCTCCAGGCAATGAGCCCAGTTTCCTCTCCCACTAAACCTGGCAACGCCACCATAAAAGTGAAATAATCTTGAGTGCGGCGTAAAATATCAATCAATCAACCGTAATTTAAATTTTCATTGATCGTCGATACATCAATACAAGTAAATATCCAAACATGAATAAGGAGGTATTTGTAGACATTTAATATTATTGAATTACTGTTAGGAGCAACAGGCTGTAGAACGGGATTTTGTCAAACGATACTTTCCTTTTATTTCCAGCCATCAATGTAATATTGTACCGTCTTATATAGCACTGCCTGAACGAAACATTCTTTTTTCCCCAGCCATCAGTGCACCGTCTTATATATTTAATTTATGATCACTAAAACACACGGACACAGGGCCTGAACGAAACATTCGTTTTTTCCCAGGTATCAAAGTAGACCTACTGTTGTACATGTATGTACATGTAGCACTGTGATAGTTCTAGTCAGTGATCGTAAAATAGTAGGCCTATTACATACGTGTTATTATTTTCTTATTTTGAAATGCACTGACACAGGGACTATTGTCCTCTCAGCTAAAAGTTCAGACCTTGTTCTACTAGCATATAGTTTTGTAACTGATCAAGTTGACCTAAAGGTTCGTCAGTCTGTCTGCAAAACAGCTGTTCACAAAAACGTATATTCTGTATATTTTCAAAATAAAGTCACACTGACACAGGCATATTTTAATACATGCATGTCAACGACCCATCTTTCGAACTAGGTTTATTATTTATTATTATACCTCATTAATATTCATTATAGGCTTTACTCCTATTCTAATTGGTCATCAGAGTCATTGCCATGAATGCCGGCTCCACGGCAAGACCCTGTCAAGGTAACCTGGCTGACGGAGACCGCAGGCATTGGTCAGGTCGCCTTGGCAGCGTCACATCCGGTCCGGTATTCATGGTAATTACTCGGATGCGAGTTAATAAGTGTAGGCCTAGATAATAATATCATCAGAGTGACATAGTGTGAATGCACAAATAACTATTTCCTTTGTGAAACAACTTTCTATCAAGTGGTAAACTAAGTAGCTCGTAAAAACTGAAGACCTGGGCCTAGTTTCACAAAGCAATCTTAGCTTAAGATTATCTTAATTACCAATGGCAACGTACATGTATACCTTTAGCATTGGTTGTCATGGTAGTTAAGATCACACTTAGCTAAGATCGCTTTGTGAAACTAGCCCCTGGACCCTGTTTCACAAAGCAGCGTAGCGTAAGTTTTCACGTAACTGCCATAGCAACCAATACTGTAGAGATACGTTAGTATGAAAGCTATTCAAAAAGTACATCTACGCTGCTTTATGAAACACGACCCCGTGCTAATAAGGGACAAAACTTAAATAGCCTAGATGTACGAGATCCGTTTTGAAAATTTTGCTCCTTGTCAATTAAACTATTTCAAAATTCATCCTCAAGTTTGGTTTCAGCAAAAAGGTCTCCATTTTCACTTTTTGAAAATAGTGACGAACAATTATCTAATGTTCATGGCAGCTCATGTCACTTCAAAATTAGAAAAACCAAATAATTGGCGTTGAAATGAGGGAAATCCATAGAGTATGTTGCCCATACAAAACGGAATAGTGTTAAAAAATTAAACAAAATTTAAATAACCAGGACGACCATTCATTCATTCTAAGCCAAAGTTAGTTCAAAACAATACTTTATCGTACATTCTCGAGACTAGAAGCACTAAAAAGCTTCTGAATTATATGTTGTGAGAAAAATAGCCGATAATTTCAACATTCTATTTTAACGTCAAAATATCAACATTTTGACAGCTCATGCCACTTTAAACAGCTGTGTATCACATAATTATTGTAACCCAATGTTTCAACAGTGACATTCATGCACTATCACACTGACCTATACAATAGACATGTATACAGTTATCCCAACAGCTTTGTCCAATGACAAAAGAATTATGTATATACATAACCAGAAATTGAATAATAGAGATCTGGCTTTGTATGTTAATTTATATCACGTTTTGTGTCATGTTTTTGTCTACTAGTGTTCTTTTCATAAATACCATACATTTAACTACTCAATTCACTGTGAAGGCCGCCCTTAAAAATATGTTTGCTTTGCGTATCCCAACCCTCTCCAAAGTTTGTGTGGGTAGGTAGTTATGCTTTTTTAAAAATATATTTTGCAATTTTTAATACACCTATGTTACTGTCTGTAGACCTTATTCACAATAAAAAATAGGTCACACATACAGACTACTGTTTTATGAAAAGTTTCATGTTAATGTATCAAATTCTAGTAATTTGTATTTATTGTTTTGGAAAAAAACAACTTTGAGCAGCAGGTAAATACAAACTTTTGAGAAGGGTTTTTTTTGGTAGGGGCAGGCAAGTTATGCGAAGCAAACAATTTTTTAAGGACGGCCCGATGTGTCACAACTGTCTGCAATCTGAAATTTAACAAGTAGGCCTAATATAAAATTTATTATTGGGCTCAAATTCAAACAGCTGTCCAGTGGCAATAAGTAAATTAAATCAATCATACATTGTCCTCTTTTTGTACTCCACATACATTGTGTCAATTTTACAGTATCAGGAAGAGAAAAAAAAAACGTGTTTTCAATCTGTATATCAGCTGTTGCAAATGAAATACAGGATTTGCTCCTTGCAAATGTAATACATGATTTGCTCCTTGCAAATGTAATACAGGATTTGGTCTATACAAATGTAATACAGGGTTTGGTCCTTACAAATGTAGTACAGGATTTTATTTTTAAATACTTTATACTTTGCAGAGCCGTTTTTACTTGTATTCAATATTGAAAGCAACAATCACAATTATTTTTTTTCATATGATAAGATATGTTTGGGTGTCCAAACTACAGAAGCCAAAATCCCATATATGGGTTCCAAATCAGCCTAGCTTAGGCCCTGGGGTTATCACCCCTCTTTCAAAAATATAACTGATCCACATTATCTACAATGTAACCTAAATCCCATGACAATGATCTCGAATGAAACAGGGGTCTCCGTGGCTCAGTAGGTAGAGCGTCGGACGCCCGGTTTCCTCCCACAATAAAACTGGCAACGCCGCCATATAAGTGGAATAATCTTGAGCGCGGAGTAAAACACCAAACAATCGAATGAAACATCAATTCTTAGGTATTCAAATGTTCTCAGCCCAATCATAACATTGATGTAACTGTAACAGCACATATACGTAACAATGTTTATATTTATGAATACTAAAACACACAAGCATAGGGAATCCGAAAATCCTCTTGTCTAAAATAACCTTGGAGACAATTTTCTAATTAAATTCTTTAATTAAATACAAATAAACAGAAATTGTAACCCATAAACCTCTTGGGTTTATAAAGTTTCTAATTGTGTTAAAAGGGGGTACAGTATATCATTTAGACCTTTATACCCAATCATAAGCTGTGATATTTCATTAGCTTGACGACTGACAAGAGCTTGGCCTTAGTCAGTAGCATTTTCTGAAACACTTTGTATTACATTGAGAATGCTTACGCATCTTCAGCTATGGCAAGAATATGGGTATGTCATTTTAAGAACTTTATACCCAATCATAAGCGGTTGCAATAAACTAAACCCCATGATATTTCATTAATAGGTTGACGACAGTCAAGAGTTTGGCTCACTGCCTTAGTCAGTAGAATTTTCTGGAACAATTTGTAATATATTGCATGGATATCTGTAAGCTGAGATAGGACCTTCTATGTATAGGGCTGATGCATAGGCCTATATTTGTTTATTTTGATATGCAGCCTTAGTACATGTACTAGGTTATTGTCCTTGTAAAATAAAGTTCAAGGCAGGTCATATATCCTAGTTACTGTCTGACCCAAACTGCACTTTAAGTTATACCACAGCCATAGCAAGATTTTTATGGTGAGACGAAGCTGTAAAAATAAAGCCCTATAAACTATTTGAAGTGCTAAAAACCATAATATATATATATATATATATATTTATGATCACTAAAACACACGGGCACAGGCAATTAAAGAACGTCCCAAATGTGCCCTTCTCACAATTACATAAATATCTCAAATAAAAACTTTGTTTGCATATTGTATTTATGATCACTAAAACACATGGGCACTGTAATGTACTAAGCCCAAAACACTGGTAAACTTGAACTATTTAATGAACTACAACAAAACACGTCTTCATAGTAGGGGCGCCAAGCCAACTCTCCCTGACCATGTGCTGGCAGGGAACCTTCTAGAACATTCTGATTACGTCACAATAATAATAGGGGGCATCTTACAATTACTTTTCTATTAAAGTCCAGATACACTACATTCCCCCATCTTTAAGTTTAAACATAGAAATATCCCTGTTCACTTTAAAGACATGAAACAATCATAAACTTTGTTGAAATAAACCAGTAGCTTTAACAAGCAATTTGCTTTAGAATTTACCAATTAAAAGTTTTTCTTTAGATGTCCTGAAATAGACTGATAGTTAAGAAATGTTTCAAATAAAGTTCTTCAAACAGTCGACTTGAAATAAAAGGAATATCAAAAACAGCTTATAATATCGATAAAAGTAAAACATTATAAGTCAAGGCGTTCAGGTGATTTGCGAATACGTTCTGATCTTCGTAAAGGTGTGGTATTTTCAGAACCACTATTATCTTCACTAGTATTTTCACAAAGTTCAGGTGGAGAACTCTCCAAGGGTGGAGAATAAGGAACTGACGGTATTTTCTCCAGTATATCCGGAACATGAACAACTGTAATGTCGTTAACAGTCAAACGAACATGATCGATATGACGACGAACCACTCGATCATCATTTAGCCTAATTACAAACTGAGAACCAATTTTCTCCACAACAACACCTTTAAGCCAACGCACACCAGCGCCAAAATTTAACACATAAACTTGGTCACCTGCTTGAATAAACTTTTCTTTTGCATGCGTATCATGCGTGTCTTTCTGTTTTTGTTGACACTTTCTAACAATGACATGTTCATCAGGCTGCAACAAATCCAGGTGTGTTCGTAGCTTTCTCCCCATTAGAAGTTCAGCGGGAGACTTTCCAGTTGTGCTATGTGGAGTTACTCTGTATTTAAACAAAAACCTCGATATTTTAGACTCGATAGTTCCACTTGTTATTTTCTTCATACCTTCCTTGAAAGTCTGAACAGATCGTTCAGCAAGGCCATTAGATCCTGGGTGGTAGGGAGCTGATGTCAAACATTTAATACCATTAACACGCATAAACTTTTGAAATTCCTTACTGGTAAATGAAGTTCCATTGTCTGACACAACAGTACTTGGTAATCCGTGAGTTGAGAACGCAAGCCTCAGTTTCTGAATAGTAACCTCCGATGAAGTTGATGACACCGGATACACTTCCATCCACTTGGAATATGCATCAGTTACAATCAAAAAAGTTTTGTTCATAAAAGGTCCAGCATGATCAAGGTGAATGCGGTCCCAAGGTCTTGTAGGCCATTCCCATGGATGCATGGGAGTAGAAGCTGGCAATTTAGCATTTTCTTGACATGTTTCACAACTTCGCACTTTTGACTCAATGTCATTGTCAAGACATGGCCACCAAACATAACTTCGTGCAAATGCTTTCATTCGCACAATTCCTGGGTGTGATTCGTGTAACATTTCCATAACACGAACTCTACCTTGTGGCGGAACCACCACTCTAGAGCCCCACAATATGACTCCATCATGTACACTCAGTTCATGTCTTTTTTGATAATAAGGCTGGATTTCTGTATCAACCTTTCCTGGCCAACCATTTGTAATAAATCTCCTTACTCGTGACAGATATGGATCTACATTGGTCCATCTTTTAACATCCTCTGAGGTAATGGGAGAAGAGTCCAAAAATTCCGTAAGTAAAATCGTATCCTCTGGAACTGGAACATTAATTGTTTCAGTTTTCATGGGTAATCGACTCATGGCATCAGCATGGTTCATCTGTGACCCCGGCTGGTATTTCAGAGTATAGTCGTACGCAGAAAGCGTAAGAGCCCATCTTTGAATTCTAGATGATGCTAAAACAGGAACAGCTTTGGTTTGAGAAAACAGTGTTTGTAATGGCTTGTGGTCACTTGTAATTTCAAACTGTCTTCCAAACAAATATGAATGAAATTTCTTCACTCCGAACACAATGGCTAAACCTTCTCTCTCTAATTGAGAATAGTTTTTCTCAGCAGGCATTAGTGACCTCGAAGCAAAAGATATTGGTCTCTCTGTGCCATCTTTCATTCTGTGAGATAACACTGCGCCGACACCGTATGGTGAAGCGTTGCATGCTAACAAGAGTTCTTTTGATGGATCATAGTGAACAAGTACTTGAGATGAGTTCAACAAATCTTCAGACATTTCAAAAGCTTTAGTCTGTTTAGGACCCCACATCCACTTTTGATTTTTCTTCAACAGTAAATAAAGTGGAGCCAGGACAGTTGACAAATTTGGAATGAATTTCCCATAATAGTTCAGTAAGCCCAGGTATGACTTTAACTCTGTCAAGTTTTGAGGAACTGAAGCCTGAGTTATGGCGTCCAACTTTTCTTGCACAGGATGTAGCCCTACTGAGTCTATTTTGTATCCTAAGTACACTATGTCTGTTTGTAAAAAACTACATTTGTCTAGGTTCACTGTAATGTTTGCCTGCGAAAGTTTTTGCAAAACTGCTTCTAAATTGTGCATATGTGCTTTGTCTGAATCTCCACTAATCAAAATGTCATCTAAATATGTACAAACGTAAGGTATGCCTTGCAGCAAGGTGTCCATACATCTCTGAAATATTGAGGGTGAGGACGAAATCCCCATGGGCAATCTTGTGTATTGAAACAATCCCCGATGTGTATTGATTGTTGTGTATTGTTTCGATTTTTCGTCCAACTGTAACTGAAGGTATGCACTGCTAAGATCTAACTTGGTAAAAGTTTTACCCCCACTCAATGTTGCATACAAATCCTGTATTCTAGGGATTGGGTAAGTATCTAGCTTAGAAGCTTGGTTAACTGTAACCTTGTAATCCCCACAGATTCTAATCTGACCATTACTCTTCAATACTGGTACAATAGGCGCCGCCCAATCAGAAAATTCTACCGGTTCTATAATACCTTCGCTACACAGTCTGTCTAACTCTTTATTAACTCTATCCCTCATAGCATAGGGAACTGAGCGTGGCTTAAAAAACTTGGGTTGGGCTTCTGGGTCTACATAAATCTTAGCTCTCACATTCTTAATCGACCCTAAGCTATCTTGAAAAACGTCTGAGTATCTCTCAATGAGTGGTTTGTGACTGACGTTATCATTGACATTAAGAATTTCCAACCAATTCAATTTGAAAACCTGTAACCAATCACGACCCACCAAATTTGGCCCATTTCCTTTCACAATCAATAAAGGAACATTTGCCGTCTGATTACCATAACACACCGACACATCAACACTACCAACTACGTTGATTTTCTCTCCAGTGTAAGTACTAAGTTTTGAACTAGTTTCTCTCAAATCAACAAAATTAAACAAGTTTGAATTAAATGTATCTAAACTCATAATTGACACTGAAGCCCCTGTATCAATTTGCATTGCAACATTGTTGCCATTTATACAAAAATCTGCCACCAAAGGCTCAACTTTTTTACTTTTGGTTGATACATTAAACATTGTATATGTTTGTTCGATACATTCACTATCCTGAACTAAGTTAGTGTTGTGTCTTTCCATGCGTTTCTGTGCACCACCATTAGCAACTTTAGCTTTGCAAGCCTTAGCAATATGCCCGGTCCCGTGACATAAATAACACTGTGCCGTCCTATAACGACAGTCATCTGGTACGTGAAAGGTACTTTTACATCTGAAACATGGCGAAAATTTACCCCTTGAGAGTTGACCCCTACTACTAGTACTACCATTGCCATTACGACTACCATACCCATTACGTGCTTGTTTGTTGTGATTAAAATTTCTAAACTTATCTTTACTGTGCATTTGTTTTTGTGCGTGTTGTTGTTGCTTTGTGTTTTTCGTTACATTATGAATTTTGTCTACTTTTTGGACAGCTTGTGAGGAGTTAACATTTTGAATGTCCGTTGCATATTTAGTTGCTACTTCCATTCCTTGAGCAATTTCCATGGCTTTTTTAAATGTCAAATTAGGTTCAGAAAATAATCTTCGTTGAATACGATCATCACTCACTCCACAAACTAACTGGTCCCTGAGCATTTCATCTAATGTTGCTCCATAGTCACAATATTCAGACAATTGCCTTAATTCAGCGACAAAAGAAGCGATAGACTGACCTGATTTCCGAGAGTGTGCCCGGAATTTGACTCTTTGAACAATAGGTGATGGTCTGGGATTGTGATGTTCTTCCACTAATTTGCATAATTCCTCAAATGAATGATCTGTTGGTTTGCCTGGTGATACTAAACTTCGAATTAGTCCATAAGTTTTACTTCCACAAACACTCAATAAAATTGCCCGTTGTTTCACACAGTCTTCAATGTCATTTGCAATGAAGTATTGGGTCAGTCTTTCCGTGTACTGTGCCCAATCCTCTTCCTCTGAATTAAATTGATCAATTCGCCCAAAAGCAGCCATCCTTTCTCCCACAACAAGTTTATGCAACACAAAAAGTTATTTGGATTTATCCTCGTCGCCACTGTAATGTACTAAGCCCAAAACACTGGTAAACTTGAACTATTTAATGAACTACAACAAAACACGTCTTCATAGTAGGGGCGCCAAGCCAACTCTCCCTGACCATGTGCTGGCAGGGAACCTTCTAGAACATTCTGATTACGTCACAATAATAATAGGGGGCATCTTACAATTACTTTTATATTAAAGTCCAGATACACTACAGGCACAGGGAAAATCTTCTTGTCTAAAATAACCATGGAGACAAGTGTCTAATTGTGTTAAAAAGAGGTATATCATTTAGACCTTTATACCCCATCATGAATTGTTGTAATAAACTAAACCTATGATATTTCTGGTAGAATTTTCTGGAACATGCATCCCAGGTATTTGCATTGTACCCTTTATCGATTAACCTTCAGTTCTATAAACTATTTGAAACGCTCTTTAAAGGAGGGTTCCATTCTAATTAAGAATAATCAAGGCATAACCAATGAAGCAAGAATTAAAATTTATTTAAATAAAATAGACAAAAAGAACTTGATAGATCTTAGAACCATTCATTTGTTTAGTTATTGAAAAGGGTGTTGTATAAACGAGAACTTTCACTTCGTGTCAATTAACAAATTCCTCGTTGAACTTGCCGAAATGTTGATATTTTGTCACTGGAACAGAATGTTGAAATTTTTGGCTATTTTTTACTCAAGCTGCACAATTTAGAAGTTTTTTTAGTACTTATAGTCTCGAGGATGAAAGATGAAGTATTGTTTTGAACTAAATTTAATAGGCATAGAATATATGAGTGTTTGTCCCGGTTTCCTTTGTCTCGGTTTCCGTTTTCCCGGTTTCCTTCCCCCCCCACTCAACCTGGTAGGGCATATAATAATCATGCGACAATAATGAATCAATTCCCAAAAATTCATTGAAGTTATTATTTTCTGTTTTTAATAAACTTTAAGACCATAGTAATATTTTTAGCTAGATACTGTAACATGCAAAATGCATTTCTTGAACATATGTCTAGAAACATATACATGTATTCAACATATATTCTAGATCATAGGGTATCTGAATCTCTGTATTATATTTTTGAACACCAAAACACACGGGCACAGGAAAAATCTTCTTGTCTAAAATAACCATGGAGACAAGTTTCTTATTGTGTTGAAAAGGGGCATGTCATTTAGACCTTTCTCTGTATTATAATTGCTGTGGCTGCTCTACCTGTGGCTCAAGGTCATCCCGAGTTTGCATGCGCCCAGGCAAAAAGTTACCCTGCAGCTACCCTAATCACATCTATTATAAGACATCATCCATTGTTTAAAAACAAAAACTATCCACACATTTATTATAAGACATCTTTTATTCAGCCCAGAAAAAGATTTATTGATGCTTTAGGCTGCAATCAAAATTATTTCACTTAAACTTTATGGCAGCGTTGTCAGTTTATTGGGGGGGGGGAGGAAGGAGAAGACTTTCTGCTTGTAAGAAACTCGACCATTGGCAAGTACCTGACAACACTTGACCCACATATGACATTCATTGAACCACGTTAACTCAATCTTCCGTGACTGTCTTGGTTACCCTTGATGAAAACCCAATCATCCGTGACGGTTTTGATTAACTTTGATTATCAGCAATCTCATTGGATGCTTAGTGGCTTTCATTAACAGTAGGGAACTATACTCTATGTGGATGACAGATCAATGTTGTTAATTACTGTTTAATAATTTATCCATATCGCCCATACTGAATTAACCAACTAAACAGTATTTGAGCTAATCAAGAATTGACCAATTATATTTCTGCAAATGCAAAATGCAAATCTCTGCAAAGAATTGACCAATTATATTTCTGCAAATGCAAATCTCTGCAAAGAATTGACCAATTGTGTTCGAGCTATCAACAATCTGTACAACAAATTGACAAATTGTCTTTCAGCGATCAACAATCTGTACAACAAATTGACCAATTGTCGTTCAGCAAATCATAATCTGTAAAAAAAATTGACCAATTGTCTTTCAGCAAATCACAATCTGTACATTCTTATAATATACACACCCACAATACATGTATATATTCAGCAATATGAAGGTCTAGAATTCTGACCTGTAGCTGCATGAAGCTTTGTACTGACAAGTCATATTTCAAGAGTCTCTCAGTCATTATCGTATTTCATGCTTCTTAAGGCCGATATACACTGAGAGTTTTGCTCCGACCTGACCCGACTGGAAAATCGCGTTGCGTTGTAGAAAAAAAGTGTAAAGTATACTAGTCTACGACGCAAATCCTTTTTCGCTTGCGGCTAGAGAGTTCTGGGGGCTGTTTCTCAACACATTTACGCCTGTCGTAACTTTGCGCCTGGTCGTAATGTTGAAGGTATATGTTGCCATGGCGTTATGACCAGGCGCAAAGCTACGTCGGTGTCTAGAAACAGCCCTATGAACGTCATATTTCCCGATGACTTAAAAGAAGACATCGCTGAAGTTCTCCAGAATTATATGTTCTTGGACAAATTTTCTCTTGAAGGACGTAACCGTTTAAGCACTAAAACCATAATACAGGTATCTACCCCTACATGGGCATCCCAGGTACATGTATTGTATTTGAATTATGTCCGTTATCAGTCTTTATCTTTGCTTTGTACGTTTTACTGGCTTTTCCAATATTGTTTATTTCACTGTCAAGTCTTTAATTTTTCAAGGTACTTCACAGGCTTTGTTAGTCTGATGGAGTTTGGATTATATGAAAAAAATCAGTATTTTGGCAGTTCATGCACTGCACTGCAAGCAAGTGAAAAAGAATATATGGAGACTTAGGATAATAAACGGGGTTTTTTTTTGGGGGGGGGAGGTTGTTTTGTTTTGTTTTTTTGTTTTTTTTTTGGGGGGGGGGGGTGGTGATGAAGGCATGCAGGGCTACTAAAAACACATAATTTAAAAGTGCCTGTGCACTTCATATGAAAGACCTACAATTTCCTGTAAGTGAATTATAACCAAGGTACTATAATAACTGAGCATACACGTGAATTTTTGACCTAAATATGTGTGTACCTTGTGATCGTGACATGCTGCCTTTACCATTCACACCTTTTCTAATTAACCTGTCTTTGTGTAGCTTTTGAAGATCTAGCTTATACACACCTAAAAAGACATGGAAAAAAACTTATAGGAAGTGGGTGGAATTTATCTACATATCCTGTTCAGCGTTGTTAATAGCACACTGGCACAAATACGTAATACTGTTTACATTAACAAAAAAAATCTGTTTTCGGTAATTTTCCCAGATAGAAAATATTTTCATTTTTTTATTATTTTTTTTTTAAATTTTGATTTAAAAATACTTATATTTTTGGATCATTTTGTATTTTTTTTTTCTATTTAAAAAAAAAATAGATTTTTTTTTGCATGAGCAGAAATGCCCTAAATTATCATTTTGACCTTAATTAAAATATTTTGGGGTGATTTTTTTTTTTTTAAAGAAAAATTTGATTTGTATATATATATATATGCATGCGCACAAGCTCCCTAAATTATTTGTACTATGATTATGTCGTCTAAACAAGCAAACCACATACACTTATAGGAAAATAATATATGTAGTGCAGATGTATGATTTACTTTAGTGTAAAAAAAGGGGGGGGGGGGGGTATGTCATTTAGACCTTTATACCCAATCATAAGTTGTTATAATAAACCAAACCCATGATATTTCATTAGATTGAAGACTGTTCGACAGGTAGGAGTTTGGCTTTAGTCAGCAGAATTTTCTGGAATGCTTTGTAATATATTGACAAAGTTGTTGATATAGTCATTCAAAACAATTTTTTTGTTTCCTTTGATGTCACCGGGTTTATTAAAAAAATGGGGTCACAACGTGCATTGAAAAGCTATTTACCGTAACTAGCCTATACAGATAAGACTTGGCAGAAAGCGCAATATTTTGACAGTTGTTCATAGTTACACTCCCACAACAAATCTTAACGTTGAACAAACTCTTAAAGTGTTTTTGAAATCCTTTCATCTGCTCAATTAAAGAACGAGCGTCCCAAATGTGCCCTTCTCACAATTAAATAAATATCTCAAATAAAATCTTTGTTTGCATATTATATTTATGATCACTAAAACACACGGGCACAGGGAAAATCTTCTTGTCTAAAATAACCATGGAGACAAGTTTGTAATTGTGTTAAAAAGGGGCATATCATACTTACCTCTTGGAGTTATGGTGGCCAAATTGACAGAACGAAGAAAACTTTGAATTCCTATTTAAGCGTGTTTTTACATTGCTTATACAAAAGAACCACGGGCCTCCGTGGCTCAGTAGGTAGAGCTTTGGACCCCAATCCCAACAGCCTTCCACCAATGGGTCCCGGGTTCGATTCCCACTCAGTCCAAAAAAAATTGAAAAATTTCTAACTGGGTTTTCACTCGAACGTCCTATGTTGGATGGTTGCCAGTTACCACCGGATGGTCGCGGGATTCCTCCTTTACATAATTGTCATAGCAACGTATCTCTACAGCATGGGTTGTTATGGCATTTATGTAAAAACTTAAGCTACGCCGCGTTGTGAAACAGGCTCCTGGTGATTTGTGGCCAGGTTATCTTTTCCAGAAAATTCTACTGACTAAGGCCAAACTCCTGCCTGTCCTCGACCTAAAGAAACCTCATGGGTTGTGGTTTATTGTAACAAACTTATGATCAGGTATAAACGTCCAAATCATAATGATATGCCCCTTTTTAACACAATAAGAAACTTGTCTCCATGGTTATTTTAGACAAGAAGATTTTCCCTGTGCTCGTGTGTTTTAGTGTTCAAAAATATAAAGGACCCTATGATGATTTTCATACCTATGGACTTTTCTGTAAATTTTCTGTAACTTTTTTTCATTTTAAAAAAATAATTGCCATTTTTTTTCACTTTTGAAGCTCTAGACTTGTTGAGCTATTAAGACTTATTACTTGGTTTCCACGTAATTGATTTATTTGAACTTAATTGAATTCAGTTGGAATGATTAAAAACAGTTTATCAATAACAACACTAGGTATTAAACAGTGCTTGCATTTTTTATGATCACTAAAACACACTGTGAAAATCTTCTTTTCTAAATACATGTACAACACTTACAAATTTCAAATTGTGCATTCAAAAAACCAGTCAAACTTGACTTGAATTAAAGCTAATTAAACAAGTCAAACTTAATGAAAACAAAAACTGTCTATTCAAGGTAAGAAGAGCCAGTTTAAAACAAGTTTTAGCTCCTTAAAAATAAACCATGGGGTAGATGTGTGTTTTGTAAAGTAATGGGAGGGTCTCGATGGTCCAGTAGGTAAGAGTGATCGTCGATGCACTTTAAAGTGGCATGAGCTGCCAAAATGTTGATATTTTGACGTAAAAACAGAATGTTGAAATTATCGTCTATTTTTCACAAGACGTATAATTCAGAAGCTTTTTAGTGCTTCTAGTCTCGAGAACGTACGATAAAGTATTGTTTTGAACTAACTTTGGCTTAGAATGATAGAATGGTCGTCCCGGTTATTTAAATTTTGTTTACTTTTCGAACACTATTCCGTTTCGTATAGGCCACATACTGTATGGATTTTCCTCATTCCAACGCTAATCGTTTAGTTTTTCGATTGCCGTCAAACCCTCTTACTGTCGTGACGATCAGAAATTATGAAAAAGTGTGAATTTTGGCAGCTCATGCCACTTTAAAGCAGATCTGAACTTTGACAGCTCATGCCACTTTAAGATCTGAATTTTGACAGCTCATGTCACTTTAAGATCTGAATTTTGACAGCTCATGCCACTTTAAGATCTGAATTTTGACAGCTCATGCCACTTTAAGATCTGAATTTTGACAGCTCATGCCACTTTAAGATCTGAATTTTAACAGCTCATGCCCCCTAAAGATCTGAATTTTGGCAGCTCATGCCACTGCAAGATCTAAATTTTGACAGCTCATGCCACTTTAAGATCTAAATTTTGGCAGCTCATGCCACTGTAAGATCTAAATTTTGGCAGCTCATGCCACTGTAAGATCTAAATTTTGACAGCTCAAGCCACTGTAAGATCTTAATTTTGGCAGTTCATGCCACTTTAAGATAATTCCCTCAAATCAATATTTTATCTCTCTTTACAGTGCAAATTAATATACCTCCCCCCCCCCCTCCCACCACAGCAGCCCCCCCCACCCCACCCCACCCCACCCCACAGAATAAACCAAACAAACATAAGCTGTATGAGAAGCCATTTCTGAACAGACTCAACACAGACTCAGTTTTAAGATGTAGGCCTGTCAATAGTTCGATGCATTTTCCTTTAGCCATGAAATTTAATCTTGAAATTATACGCTACAGTGCTATAATATTGAACTCGATTATTTAAGCAACGGACATAAGAATTAGAGTAGTGTTCTGAGATAATGGAAATAGCACCGTGCATTTTATCCTAATGTACACTGCATGTCAACCGTATTATTATTGTAAATCAAAGTGTCCGTTTTCTTTGTCAACTATCCTTTGGTCCTGTTTGTAGGAATTGTATATTTCCTGTTGCCATGGAAACCTAAGTAATGGCTGCTTATACAACTAATCTTTCCCATTAACAATCATGCTAATATATATTAGTGAACAAAAAACAAACGTGTAAGTGCACAGAGAAAATCTTCATGACTAAAATAACCACGGACACAAGTTTCTAATTGTAGGCTACAATGTGAATGATAATATACATGTTTTCTTTCTCTTGAAGGCAAGGGAAAAACAATGGCCTCGTTGGTTACCACGGAAACAATATGGCGCTGGCTATGTTTACTTTATGGATAGAAATACAAAAATATTTGGCAAAATATTTAACTGGATTGGAGGTAAATTTTTTTTAGTTTTAATTTTGCATTTTCATCTGTAACAAGTTTTGGATTTTGATTTTTTGTTAACACATAATCAGTCAAAATTTAAAATTCAGACCTGTTCATAACTTAATTACTGGTACTTCAAATAACCGAAACCAACACTTTTTAAAGTGGCACAAGCGGCCAAAATTCACATTTTTTTTCATAATTTCTGATCGTCACGACAGTAAGAGGCTTTTAAGGTCATCGCAAAACTAAACGATTAGCGTTGGAATGAGGAAAATCCATACAGTATGTGGCCTGTACAAATCGAAAACGTGTTCGAAAAGTAAACAAATTTTAATAACCGGGACGACCATTCATTCATTCTAAGCCAAAGTTAGTTCAAAACGATACTTTATCATACATTCTCAAGACTTTTCACTCTAAAAAACTTCTGAAATATACATCTTGAGGAAAATAACCGATAATTGAAACATTCTGTTCTTATGTCAAAATATCAACATTTTGGCAGCTCATGCCACTTTAACTAATTTTTTTTTGGAAGGGGTGGGGGGTGGGGGAAGTCCAACATATGGCCATTCAATTGAAGACTTCATTTTGGCTTAAACTGACAAGCCCGGAACAAAGATCATTCAAATGTGTGCTATTCGATTGATGTTTTTACATAGATGATGTTTCCAGATGGCTATTGGTAACTTTCCTAGGTCCCACTCGTGACTGACCGCTGAATAACAAGTTTTAATTGGGGAGTCCTTTGTCTGCTTTGTTTACTGACTGAGAATGGACCCACCGTTCTTATGTGTGCAGTATAAGACCGTTATGGGTTTTGGCTGTTTGTTTAATGTCAGACAGAAAAGAAAGCAACAGGGAATTCCCACTGTATTTGTAACTCTTTAAATGTATATTTTTGACGGAAAGTCGACTTACAGTCTTTCATCCGAGATTGATCACTTCTTGTTTACATATACTAATCTGAAGGTCAACAGAGAATCAAAACAAACTATGTGGTGTCGCCTTTTAACGCCTGTTGCTACAACCAACTGAGCTACATCCTAATTTACTTGTTTCAAGCAAAACTTCAATTTCCAGTAGGGGGGCCTCCGTGGCTCAGTAGGTAAAGCTTTGGACGCTCAATCCGAACAGCCTTCCACCAATGGGTCGCGGGTTCGAATCCCACTCAGTCCCGGTTTCCTCCCACAATAAAACTGGCAATGCCGCCATGTAAGTGAAATAATCTTGAGCGCGACGTAAAACACCAAACAATCAATCAATTTCCAGTAGGATTTATTTTATAATCCTAAATTAATGATAATCCAATGGTAAATTTTGACTTCACTACTCTAATTTAATGCGACATAATTGTTTACAATTTTTTAAAAAAATTTTCTCTGTATCTTTGTAGGTGACATCTATGTTCCTGGCCTGTGGAAACATTCCGTTCTTCAAAATGATTCAAAATTCCCCGTCGTGATTTTCTCCCATGGTATAGGCGGCAACAGAACTACTTACACAACTCTATGCTGTGAACTCGCTTCCCAAGGGTTCCTTGTGGCAGCATTAGAACACAGGTAATTTATCCTTATTTTTTTATGCGAGAACATTGATTGATTGATTGATGTTTTACGGCACACCCAAGATTATTTCACCTATATGGTGGCGTTTTATTGGGGGAGGAAATTGGGATCTTTGTCCGAAAAAAACTCTGACCTATGGCGAGTATCTGGCAACTCTTCCACATACGCCGATAGAGTATAAAAACTCACTCAGAAACTTTTTAAAAAATTTAATTAAACATTTAATGTGGTCATAAACTGCAGCTTTGTGATTTTTTCAATAAAATTCATTTTGTATAGTTTTTGGCTATATATAGAGCGTAGACCTTATGGGCCCATTGAGAATGCAAATTTTTTTTACTAATCCCAAAGTTTTTGAGGCCCTGAAAAAAAGCCCTTTGGCATTTGGTTTGAATAATCATCTCACACGCGTATTTCATGATTATGATTTTGAACCAGCTGTATCAAATTTTAAAGAGGCATGAGCTGCCAAAATTCACACTTTTTTCATAACTTCAGTCAGTAAGACGACAGTAAGAGGCTTTGAAGGCCATCAAAAAACTAAATGATTGGTGTTGGAATGAGGAAAATCCATACAGTATGTGGCCTGTATGAACCGAAAACGTGTTCGAAGAGTAAACAAAATTTAAATAACTGGGACGGCGCAGTCATTCATTCTGAGCCAAAGTTAGTTCAAAACAATACTTTATCGTACATTTTCGAGACTAGAAGCATTAAAAAGCTTCTGAATTATACGTCTTGAGAAAAATAGCCAATAATTTCAACATTCTGTTATAACATCAAAATATCAACATTTTGGAAGCTCATGCCACTTTAAATTGATGTATTTATTTATGTCAGATATTATTTTCAAAGAATATACTGTTTGAAAAGTTTTACCATTAATTTGGAAAAAAGTTTCAAATTTCCTTCCTTTCCATTTCTAGAGATGGCTCCTCCTCATTTACATATTGTCTCCATGACAACATCAACAACAACGTCTCCATAGATCACCCTACCACACAGTCCATCCATCGGAGCAGTAGCTTTACAGAGGAGTTTAAATGGTTTGAGAAAATAGAACGCTGGGATGATTTTACTCACAGAAATAGACAGGTTTGTGAAAACTTTCTGATAAAACAAATTTGTTATCGGTGTTTTATGGGCTGTTTTTCTAAGGAAGTGGGCCTATAAACGAGAAGCTTTTTAATGCAGCTCATTAATTTAAGTGTTAAAATGTTACAGTTTTAAAGTGGCATTGGCTGCCAAAATGTTAATATTTTGACGTTAAAAGAGAAAGTTGAAACTATTTTTTATTTTCGTCAAGGTGTATAATTCAAAAGCTTTTTAGTGCTTGTTGTCTCAAAAATGTGCGATAAAGTATTGTTTTGAACTAACTTTGACTTAAAATGAATGAATGGCCGTCCTGGTTAATTAAATTTTGTTTACTTTTCGAACACGTTTTCGGTTCGTACATGCCACAAACTGTATGGATTTTCCTCATTCCAACGCCAATCATTTAGTTTTTCGATGGCCTTCAAAGCCTCTTACTGTCGTGATAATCAGAAATTATGAAAAAAATGTTAATTTTGGCAGCTCATGCCACTTTAAAATCTGACTGCAAATGGTCATAAGGGTCAGAAAACCCCTTCAATGACATCATGGATCGCAAAATCCCTTCCTCTGATGCATCTGAAAACGGACATACTCCATTCTCCGTCGTTTACGCAAGCTTGTAAAATATCGGCATGTGGAAACACTATAGTGTATTTCTGTATATCCCATTCTTTGGCGGGATATTGTATCCTTTATCCAATGCGTTAAGCTCATTTCTGTAGAAACACACCACTAGTTTGAATTATTACTATTCATTCAAATGAGAGCTTCTCTTTATATTGTTGATTATAGTAAAGGGAAGCTACTCATAATTTAATCACTGTCAAATAATTGGATTGTCTCCCTTTAAATCTGAGCAATGCTTTTAAAGACAAATGATATACCTCTTTTTTAACGCAATTAGAAACTTGGCTATTTTAGACACGAAGATTTTCCCTGTTCCCGTGTGTTTTAGTGTTCATAAATATATACAATACATGTAAGCAAAACCATTTCCTTGTAAATGCACAATCAAAAATTGTATGTAATTCAAAGTTCTGATTATTTCCAAACCAAATATCTTGATCTTTCATTTCAATTAATTAAGAAAAATTTATTTTCCCAGATGTACATACGAGCAGATGAAGTGATTCATGCATTAGACATTCTTCAATCCATCAACGACGGAGGCGATGTTCATAATATCTTACATCACGATTTTGATCTTCTACAATTTAAGGTAATTTAATATTAAGAAAAACTAATTAGTCAGATTAATAATTGGGCTTGAATATCCCATTTAGTGCTTGACTCCTGTCTGTCTTCAACCTAATGAAATGTCAAAGGTTTTGGTTTATGATCATATTAAGACACTCATGAAAATGCAAATCGGCTGCTGGTTCTAAACATATCCAGAAAATTATATTAAGGTCAAGCTCTCTGTCGTCAACCTAATGAAATGTCAAAGGTTTTGGTTTATTACAACAACCTATGGCTGGGTATAAAGGTCTAGATGACATACCCTCTTTTAGCACAACTAGAAACTTTTCTCCATGGCTATTTTAGTCAAGAAGATTTTCCCTGTGCCAGTGTTTTAGTGTTAATAAATATATTAAAAACAGAAGACAAGACAGGCAACTAAATCAACAGCTAGTGTTACACGTTGGTGCATGTTTCATAAAGAAGATCCACTATAAAATAAAAAAAAATTGTCTTGGAATACATTGAGCTTTGTAGGAAAAGCCATTGTACCATAGATTGACTGATTGATTGAAGTTTTATGCCGCACTTAAGATTATTTCACTTATATGGCGGCAAATAGAAGTTTTAATCAGACAGGCCCGTTAACATAAAAAAAACAATAAAATAAAAAGGACGGAAATAAATTTATGAAACATGTTAAAAAGAGCGCAAAGCACTATTTTGGAGGTTAAAAGGACATGCAATTTTAAAATGATCTCCAAAAATAGTATATGAAAATATGTATATTACAATAAAAATTCAAATTTTATGGTATAAACCAATCTGTTTTAAAATGTTATAAAAGAACATGTTTAATGTTGAATCGGCCATCCCAAGGCATGCACCACGGATGGGGATCCCCCGTAATTACTTCCCCTGCGAGACCGATCTCTGTCTGCATTAGTGCAATTTTGTTATTATGTGGTTTTTGTACATCCCACAAAGTTTGCCAAATCTGTTTGATGTATTTGTTGTGTTGACGGATGTCAAAGATGAACCTTGTTAAAAATGACGGACATAATTTTTGGTTGGATTCAAGGGTTGTCATAACGGACCACAAATGTAAACGCTTCACCTGAAATATACAAACACCAGTTAAAGAATTGTATGGACAGAGACATGCTTTATTAAGTACCTTACTTTCTTTCTTAAAACAATTGTTTTTTATTTTTATTCACAGAATCGTTTAGACATGGACAAGGCCTCTATTATTGGTCACTCCTTTGGTGGATCTACCTGTGTCTGTGCTCTTGCCAAGGAAAAACGATTTAAGTGAGTTACTAAAGTAGCCTGAACTATCAAAATTTTATTTGTTTCGTGAATTTCGATTATCAAAACAGTAATAGGGTATGAGGTTTGAATTGAATGATTTAATACTTGGTTAATAAGGAAAATCTGCACTGCCTGTATTAACTGAAATTGTGTTTGAGAAGTCGTCTAATTTTAAATACATGTAACCAGGCACTCATTGAATTATTTTTTTCTGAAGTCAATTATAAACATTACAAGAACATGAATTCTTGAGGCTTGTATCAATCAAAAGTTTATATTTGTACGGAAATATATCACCGTTCTAGCAGCCTTTGTCACTTTACATTGTAATTGTGACATCTGTAAAAATGCTCGCTTTTCTGAACTGCTATATTTCATTCAGCTTGCTACCTTTGAACCGCCCCCCCCCCCCCCCCCCCCCCCTCCCCCACACACACACAATAATCTTAGTATTGCACTTAGAACAAAAAAAATTTCTGATTTAGCTCTTACATGGTCCACAGAACAAAATTAATATAACCTGGGAGTGTTTTGACCTGAGCATGCTATGTTGATTGGCTGAAAGTCTGGATCCCCCCTCACACACGCACAGACGAAATAAAATAGAACAAAAACAGGAAGATCCCAGTTTCCTCTCAAAGAGAAAATGATCTTGAGGGCAGAGCTAAAACATGCATCTGTCAATCAAATGATAAAAATATAATCCTCCAATCATCTTGCTTGTTACTCTGTCAATCAAATGATAAAAATATTATCCTCCAATCATCTTGCTTGTTACTCTGTCGATCAAATGATAAAAATATAATCCTCCAATCATCTTGCTTGTTACTAGAGTTGGGATAGCCCTGGACAGCTGGATGCATCCAATCGATGACGAGGTTTATAATCATCCAACACAACCCATCCTCTTCATCAACTCTGAGACATTCCAGTGGGAGAAAAACGTCCAGCAGATGAAACAGTTAATAAAAGAAGACAGTCAAATAGAGAGAAAGATGATAACTATACTGTAAGTACATTTATAGAATTTCTAGTTTTAATTGATTGATTGGTTGTTTATGGTTTTACACCACGCTCATGATTATTTCACTTATGTGGCGGGGTTGTCAGTTTATTGTAGGAGGAAACCAGGCTCTATGCCCAGAGGAAACCCACAACCTTCCAGTGGTAACTGGCAACCATTCCACATAGGTCGTTCGAGTGAAAACTCAGTTAGAAAATTTGTCAAACTATTAGGACTGAGTGGAAGGCTGTTCAGATTGAGCGTCCAACGCTCTACCTACTGAGCCACGAAGGCCCCTTTTAGTTTTAACAAAAACAAGTACCCCTTGATTAATAAAAGGTGGGTGTGGGCCTGAGGTACTATCACTCTAATTGAATGAGCCACGGAGGCCCCCCCAGACCCTATATGGAATGAATGCGATGTCGAATATGAGCATAGACCCTCCTGGCATAGACCCTGGCTTCCACCACCTCTACACTACTCCATACAAAAGTAATGATCTTAGTGTCGTGTAAAACATCAATCGACGATTGCAAATGTTTGATTTTTTCTCGTTTCTCTTTTCAAACAGAGGCACATGTCACCAGAGTCAAACGGACTTCCAGTTTCTCATTAACAAGGCTTTTGGGCGTATCTTGAATGTCCGACACACACTTTCCCCAGCAGTAGCTATGGACCTCAATAACAAAGCAGTGCTGGGATTTTTGCGAAAACATTTAGGTAATAAAAATACATTTGGTAATCCCTGAGTTCATCCAAACAGCACCTTTTAGGATGTCTCAATTGAGAATATCTGCGAAAAATTCCATTGTAAAATAAGAGTTTCTCAAAACCAAGCACAATCGGGTAATATTATACACAAGTACATGTAGCATAACTCCGAAAAATGTAAGACCCATATTTGACTCAATATTTCGGCACTTTATTTAGCCATCATCAGGAGTGTAGAACATTGGCAAGCAAGACATATATATATGCAAACCTGTCCACACTCGAATTTTTTGCATATATATGTCTTGCTTACCAATGTTCTACACTCCTGATGATGGCGAAATAAAGTGCTGAAATATTATGTTGAATATGGGTCTTACGTTTTTCGGAGTTACGCTACTTGTGTACTATGTTAAACTTATCAGTGGTACAAATGGATTAAGGGTATTATAGTTGACAAAAACTGTGGAAACCGTTTACAAGTAGTATAAATTGAGACATGTAAAGGTGCTCTTCCACTCCTTGAATTATCTCCAGTAGATAACCACAACCCTTTGTTATTTATTAGTAAGTCAATAAAATTCCACAATTCTCTTTACCAGAATTTCTGTACCAGAATCTCAGGGTTTTTCTCTGTAAACAGAACTTCTTTTCTCCCCAACAATACCTGGCAACACCAACAAATAAGTGTAATAATATGCACTGCTGGGTAAAACATCAATCAATGACCTTTTTCAGACTTTCACATTCATAGACTTTAAAGTCTTATGTCCTTAAGCTGATTGATTGATTGTTTGGTGTTTTACTCAAGATTATTTCACTTATATGGCGGCGTTGCCAGTTTTATTGTGGGAGGAAACCTGGCTTTGTGCCCGGAGGAAACCCACGAACTTCCGCTGGTAACTGGCAACCATCCCACATAGGTCGTTCAAGTGAAAACCCAGTCAGAAAATTGTGCATGTGTCCTTTAAGCAGAAATTAATCCATTGATTTTTCTCCTTATTTTTCAGACCCAGCCCACACATCCAAGTATGAATACATTTTAGAAGGGAAGCACGAACTTGTCATTAGTGGTGCCAGAATAGTTAGAAAGGATGTTCCTAGTTCTGATTAGTCGCTGTTCTTAAAGCTATGAGGAACCAGGGGGTCGTTTCACAAAGCAGTCGCATCGCAAACGAGGCACAGTTGCCAATGGATACCATAGTGAAGATATTCGACGCCATGGCAACTGCGATTGATTGCACTTTGCGACGGCTTCGTGAAACGGCCCCCTTGACATAATGGATTAAGCTAGAGGAGAAATGGGTGGATTAATAAACAATCCATTAAATAATGCGGAGAAGTTAGCTAAGTGTAATAAAGACTCAACTCAAGGGATTAATGACAAAATTTTCTGACAGACTTTTCTTGAAACCAAATTTTGAAGAATCTCATCTTTTTACTTCTTCGACTTCCATTGTTTTTAAACTCTTAACACATAATCATTCCTTGAGCATTTTGAAATCCCTGACGCTTGAAGAAAAGTATATTACTCTGCCCATTGATTCACTAAGCTACACCCAGGGGCCTGTTGCACAAAGCTGTATTAAGCTTAAGTCAGGCTTAAATACGTCACGTCACAAAGGAATTTGATTGTGACGTTGCCTAGATAAGTCAGACTTAAGCTTAAAGGAGATATGAACAAGATTTAAAGCTGGTTTGTGCTTGTTTATTGACTAAATATATATTTGAAAATTATCAGTTGAAACGAAACAACCTTCGCGTTAGTGCCCTGGTAGTCAAAAAACGAACGGGGAGGAAATATGCATATTTTTCGTAACTGCTCGGAAAAATGACGTCATACACGACCTTCGATGTGTACAAACTGCCACGAAGATGTACTGAGACAACAGAAATCGTTTATTACGTCATCGCTCTGAGGGTATGTACACAACGGAGGTCGTGTTTGACGTCATAAGTCTCTGAGGTAATTAACTTTCGTAAGCATTGTAGATCGGTAAACGTAGCTTGAATTTTGTATGTGCTGCGACCGAAATTTAATTTTTTTTTGGTCACACTTTTAAAGTACATGTTCTACAACACACCTAACGCAAATTAGAGAATATTTCCAAAAGCTGTTCATAAATCCTTTAATACACCTTTGTGCAACCGCCCCAGTTTACTAGCTGACCAAAGATAGCCCAGATTCTAGTGAACAACAGCAAACTGACCAATGATTCTCTTACCAGGCACGGGAACGGAGATGTTAAAAAAATAACTGTTGAAATATATCAAATGCTAAAGTCTGTGATGGATGATGCGGATATCAACTTTTATGTTGTGTACCGACATTTGTAAAATATTTTTGTAGAAAATTTTGGATAACTTTATTTGATTAAAAAATATATAATCTATGGAATGTTGATCAACATTCTACCTTGACCTGTGGTGCATAAATTAATCAAATTTGTATTATTAAATGTAGTTTGTATACATTGTGATATATTAATTAACATGAAACATAAATGTATATTATGAGTGACTTGTTATAGTGAAGTTGAGCCATTTGAACAAATTGAAGCCTTATATCAAACCATTTATATCAAAACCATTTATATCAAACCATTTATATCAAAACCATTTGCTGTGCATCCATGCCAAAATTACTACAGGTTTCTCACCTATGCAATTTTTCGCCAAGAGACAGTACCTGCTTTATTTTTGCTGTGTTTGAGATCAGCATGTTTCTTTGTTGCAAAAATAAAAAGATTGATTGCTGAGGTTTGGATAGACTTTTCAAATAGTGTCCTGTGTGGAATGGTTGCCACATACCACCAGCAGGTCACGTATGGAACCCGGTTTCTTCTCTCACTTAGCCATAGAAGTAAAATAAACTTGAATACCGTGTTGTACATCTACCTAGCAAAAAGTGTGGCTCCCCTAGTTTTTACAAAGGAGCTAAATTACGTCCTGTTATTTGCAGTTTCCCCAAAATGGCAAGTCACCTTGATGCTTTTAAATCTTTTGTTGAAGGGTGACATCTCACACGATAGATTATTATGTGTCCTCTATAACTTCACTGTTGGGTGCTGTGTTGTGCTATATTTTTGTAAACACTTTAAGCTCAATATCTACAAACGTTACTGCTGAATGTCTCCTTGAAATTTACGATTTAAAAAAGCATTTTTCTCATTTGCTTCACCTCTTTCTTGCAGGGTTGTTACATACATGTACTTGATATATTTTTGAAAAAGTGTTTTGATAAAATATTCTCAGTATATAGATAAATGTGTATATCAAAGAGCTACTTGTCTTTTCATATTAAGACAGTGTAACATTTTAGGAGAGACTGGCTATTCTAGTTAACAAAGTTATTTCAATGATATGGATCACGGTATAGCTGGAGGGGCTATTAAATACTGGATCAGAAAGTTACAGATCAAACAGTTATCTATTCTGCCCAACAATTTGTTCAGTCTCTATTTCTCTGTACTTGAGCTGTTTAACGAAACGTAATGACATTAATTGTTAGCGTATTCACATTGACGATTCTTTAAAAATATTTAGGAAATGTTTTTATGTAATCAAATATTGTGTTATTGGTAACATTTATAATTGACCATTACACATTTTTATACCGCTTGGTCAGTCAAATGCCCCTGTAAGTTTTAAAAGTTAATATGGCTTATAGTTCTCTTATAAGGATCACCGATACATTATGGATGACAACATCTTGGTTTATTCAGCGAATTCAATATAACCCTTATATTGGTATCAACGTCGTTTGAAGTCTGTTTGAAGAGCATTTGAAAGTAATCTTCTGTAATCATTTTAGTTACTGTATTCTGTTTTAAGAAGGCAAATGTTGGATTTTCTTGTATTGTGTATCCCATTTGGCTTGTCAAATGCGCCAGTAACTTTCTAAGCGTTAATGTTAGTGTATATATTTTATTTGTTTTCGCACCATAGTTTTGTGCCACCCAGCAAATTCAATGCAAATTTCTTATGGACACAGACTTTCTCCTGCTTCTTGTTTCTACTACTTGTAATTTGTAATACTTCATTTGTCTGTTGAGAATTCGGCACAGCTCAAAATATCAAGCATTGATATGTAATCTTTGTATATTTTGATACTTACAATTTCTTAAGGTAATTTCTGATCTTTGCTCAATTTTGTCTGTCTTTCTTTGTGTAGCTTTATTAAGATATTTAATTTATAGTGTACATTTTTATCTTTTTTCTCAGTTTTTTTTTCTTCCCTATTTAACGGGTTTCGTATGTCTGCATTTTTCCTTTTTTGAATTTCTTTACTTTCTCATAATTGGGCCTTTTTTATGAGGTTACTGAATTCTTCAATCTAGCTGTTGTTTTTATTACAAAGGATTCGGTCTACAGTTTACGTATAGCTTTGCTAGCCCGTACATTGACAAACTACCAGAATATGATAAACACTACAAATTCAAATCAACCAATGCCACAGCTTTGAAAATGTTATAATTTAAGGCATAATTACAAAGGTTTCTCATATGCATAATATTTTGTAGCTTGTATTGTCAATAAGACCGTATGCCCGGCGATGAAAAAAATATTGTTTTATTATTTGTGGAAAAGATCGAATTTTTAATGCAGTTTGCACTGTATCTTGATTAGTGCCTTCTATCACAGTTAAAGTTGGATCCAAGATGTATGTTTTGGTGTGCCTTTTCCTAAATATATGGTTTATTATTTAAGCAAAATATTAATTTCAAAAGATTTTTAATATCTTTAGTGTATGCACGAGTTTGCAGACTTAATTGTGTGTAGCCACCTCATTCTTTTTTTGTTATTTTTGTTCTTGTTTATTTTTGTTTTAGTTTTTTTGTTTAGTTTTTTTTTTCTTACGGGGTCGGGGTGGCGTGGGCGGGGGACTACCATTAGCGGATAGGCCTATTGGGTTAAGCCAGGACATATGACTTATAATATATTTATGATCACTTATATATTTGGTTGATACACTTTACACAGATTATTGATTCTAAAGTTTAAAGTCCTAAAATTGTTCAATTTATGATCAGAATAGACTATTATAACTGCAGCTGAAAGCCGTCCGATAATTGTTTTAGCATATATATATACAGCAGTATTAGATCGGTGCTGCAACATAACCACAGGCACACGGAGTGCTCTCCCCTTACTCCTTTGTCCATATAATTATGTATTAGATAGAGGGTAAGGGGAGAGCACTCCGTCTGTATGTGGAATTAACTATGCATAATTTTGTAAAACCTTTTTCTACCTACTGTTTTGCTCAATCTGACTGGTCAGTCTGGATGTTCATTGAAAAGAAATTCTTTTAGTCAGATTGAGTTTTTCTAAACATAGCTAAATATTTAATGATAAATAAATATTTGAGCTTAGGATCTAGTGATCCGTGATGTGTAGTTTTATATCCTAAATTGAAACATGGTTATTTGGCAACGTTTTGCTGTCACGAAACAAAAACATATACTAATTTATTTAGTTATGGCAGAGGGACTCCATTTATTGGCCGCTGGTTCGAATCTCATTTAAAAAAACAATTTAAAAATATCTATATGGTTTGTCTTTGGATTGTCCTGTTTACGAGAGTTACAAAGTACTGCTGAAGGTTGAGGGTTTCTTATCCAAAGAAACATGACAACGCCGCTTTATAGAAGAAATAATCTTGAGGTCGGCCTTAGTCAATCCATTATTATTTAGTTACGGGTTCTGGTCTCTCGTGTTTATACTGCCCCGGCTGTACCCTAACACCCTCATGTATACATTTCAGAAATATATGCTAGCAAAGATATATGCGCCAAAATCTCATATTTTTCCCATCGTCGGAACCCACGATTAAAACTTACGCTCACGCTCACTTTACAAAGGTAAAAGGTGAGCTTGTTGAGAATTTAACCCTGGGCATCCGAGGATGATATTTTCCCAAACGGTCGAAACTGGTTTGATTTAGCATAATGTAAACCAGTTCACCATACAGATATAGCCTAGTTGATTTGAATACAATGATTATTAAAGTGGCACGAGCTGTCAAATACAGGGAGAAATCAGTTCAAATAGAATTTGCTATTTGTAAATAACCGACACTAATTGACCCGGAAAAAAAATTCCGGGTCAATTAGTGTCGGTTATTTACTAATTCAGTAATTTCGCTGATGATGATTGCAATTTGCTATTTGTTCCACTTTTTTACGAAGAAGTACAAAATAAGTTGTCTGTTTATACAAATTTTTCGGATGTACGTTAAGGTAATTTTTATAAGCAACAATTAAAAAAAATCAATAACGTTACTCATACATGACATCTGTTTTAATTTTGACGTTGTAAGCGAACCGTGTACTTGTGTACGGATTAGGAACTTTACCAATCTTATAAACATAAAACCTTTAGTTTTTCAAAGTACGCCAAACGCTGAATTTCTTTTTACAATCAATAGTAATGAAAAAAATGCGAATTTTGGCAGCTCATGCCACTTAAACCTAAAGGTTGCAGAAAGCTCATTTTAATCTGATCCCAGTTATATATCGCTGATGAATTAGTGTGAATATTTATTTGTGATTGTGGATTTGGGATAACTTTTAATAAATTTAGCCTACACTGTGTTCGTGTGTACCAAAGCACATTCTAAACCATGTAAGTTTATTTTTATCACTGTTTTGTAAAGAGAAATTTATTGTATTTGTAGAAAACAAATTAAATAAAAGAAAGTGCATCTTAATTCATTAATATTGTTTATATTTGATTTAACACTAATGGTAAGGAACCGAAACACTTCAGCCGTAATCACCAGTCGGAACTCCCTTCGGCTATCTTCGCTCGCTACCGGTCGGCTTTGACACGCCTCGGGCAGTCTGCGCTTATTATACGGTAAATCACCGTATTTTTGGGCTGAATAAAAATGGCGTCGAAAGTAAATATCAAAATGTTTTACTACAGACGAAAAAATAATTATAAATTTATTAAATGCTAGTATCATTTAGAAAGATATTTGTTTATATATTATATTTAGCCTGGTAAACCACATGTTGTGTAACGCAAAGAAGAGACGCAGTTTCGGTACATTCCAGGAATCCTCCAATACTTCAATTATATAACTGATCGAGGCTGAAAGTTAACAAACCGAGTGTTTAGGTCCCTCACGTTATCACGGGGACACTTTTGTTGGCCCTCTAGAGGATTTGGGAATTGTATGCTTCACGGCTACCTATTACCCATATTCAAAATGACCTGCAGTCTATCAGAGGGTATTTCACGCACGTAAATCCCCGAAGTTTCAGAGTGGGATGACACTCTGAAACTTCGGGGATTTACGTACGTGTCAAAGCCGACCGGTAGCGAGCGAAGATAGCCGATGAGAGTTCCGAGTGGCTGGGATGGTTGACCGTTACCAGCGGAATGTCGTGGGTTTCCTCCGGGCATACACCCCGGTTTCCTCCAAACAATAAAACTGGCAACGCCGCCATATAAATGAAATAATCTTGAGCGCGGCGTACAACACCAAACAATCAATCAATATAACTGAAGCATTGGAGAAATTCCGCTTTATACCAAAACTCCGTCTGTCTCCGTGTATGGAGTTCATGATGTGGTTCACGGGCTAAATAACATAAACGATTAAAATGTGGGATTTTATTCTCGTTTTTTATGGACCATTTGTGCCAGGGTTATAAAATCAATTATTAATTAGACAATAACAATTTAATTTGCTGGTTTATTGCAATGATGATGTGAACGATGCATTACTTCAGGAAAGGACGAAAAAAATATTCCATTTTCAAGGGACGTGTTGAGCTTGTACGTCTAAAAACGCCATTGAAACTGTAGTTATGCGAACTATAGACTGTTTAAGATTCGTGTAAGAATTTCTTTCGCAGACCTCTCGATTGATTGTTTGTTGTTTTACGCCGCGCTCAAGATTATTTCACTTATATGGCGGCGTTGCCAGTTTTATTGTGGGAGGAAACCGGGCTCTATGCCCGGAGGAAACCCACGACCTTCCGCTGGTAACTGACAACCATCCCACATAGGTCGTCAACCCAGTCAGAAAATTTTCCAATTTTTTGGACTGAGTGGGATTCGAACGCGCGACCCATTGGTGGAAGGCTGTTCGGATTGAGCGTCCAACGCTCTACCTACTGAGCCACGGAGGCCCCGCCAGACCTCTCGAAGATCGACTGATGTTTTTACCCCGCACTCAAGATTATTTAACTTATATGACGGCGTTGCCAGCTTTAGTGGGGAGGACTCATTGGCCAGAGGAAACCCTATTTCTTCGGCGAGTAACTCTTTCACATATGGCGACCGAGTGAAAAATCCACTTAGAAATTTTTATTTTTTTTCATTTGGTCTGAGAGCGATTCGAACCCGCGTCGCTCTCGAAAAAAATCTTCGGTGGTCCTTTTTGTACTGAGTGGGATTCGAACCCGTGACCCATTGGTGGAAGGCTGTTCGGATTGAGCGAGCCACGGAGGCCCCTCGAATAATGGCTAAAACTCTGCATTTAGTGCTGCTGACGAGGGTTCGATATATCGCAGGGTAACTGACCAATCAGATTATACAGACAAAACTTCTCTGGGGGATAATACAAGTTTTTATCGGAGGGTAATTGACCAATCAGATTACAGAAAAAAATCTCTGAAAGATAATAATATATTTCTTCAGTCGTCAGACTTAACATTAGTAAACAAATTATTCACATGGATCACACCCTTCGAGGAACAAGGGATTTTCTGGGGTAAAGACATCCCACTAAACTAGCGTCAAAGGGCCCCAATTAATAAATCACAAACATATAACTCAAAATTTTGAAGAAAAAAAATCATTTATCAATCGCAGGTACTGGGCTTGCAATCAATCTCTATAGATTGACCTGTCCTATTATTGATCGCTATTTATAGATATTGATTTATCGTTATCGATTGATTGGCCAGATAACAAACCATGATAATGACTTTAAAGCAGAAATAACAATGGCGTCGACCAGTGTATATGTCATTCTATGTCTCACAGTGATAACTTGTGGTATTTCGGCTTCCGGAGACATTCCAACAAAACCAAAAGTTTATAAAATTGACCTCGACAAGCCAGCAATTCAGCGCTGGGATGAAGTTGTTTCCGACTTCAAGTATATGGTACCTGAGTTATCCAGTACCGTCAGGTAAGACTGTTCATATGTCACTCCATGGGAAAGTTTGTGTCTTTTCTTCTGGTATATATGCCTACATAGTGATGCCGACTTCTTATATACTCTCCCAAAAAAGAAAAGCAACATCCAATTTTTTTTTCAAACATGGATTTTTCCAAAAATGTGCGTGATTGACACATGACAACAGGATAATGTTATAATGTAAATGTCCGATAATTGAATTTAAGCCCCTGATAGTGGCTGTTGATCACACGTGACTTTCGGGTCAACTTTTGTGTGACGATACCCAAAGAAGGCGTGGGGAAAAATGTAGGGAATTTGCACGTGCAAATCACGTCTTATCTTTATGCGGGTTTAATGGGTATAAAAGACTTCAGTCGTTAAATTGTTTCACGAAGTTGCTACAATATGCCAAGACTAGACGCAGCTACCCGGAACGTCGTCATTGGTCGTCTCTTGGCCGGCGAATCACAGAATACAGTCGCTAGACTTTATAATGTTCACCAGAGCACGATTTCCAAACTGTTGCAACGGCACCAGCAATCCGGTTCAACAGCTGATCGTCAACGTTCTGGCCGACCTAGGATCACACCAGCAGCCCAAGATCGCTACATCCGGTTACTTCACCTGCGAAACCTGACCAAAACAGCAACAGAAACAGCATCAAATATCCCAGGTCTCCGTCGAATATCGGCACAGACAGTCAGAAACCGTCTCTGTCAAAACGGCTTCACGCCAGACGTCCTTACTTTGACGTAGTACTAAGACGCCAGCATCGACTTGCAAGGGTCCGATGGTGCAACAGGTTAAGGGACTGGAATCTGCGAAACTGGCGGCGAGTCTGGTTCAGCGATGAATCAAGATTCCAGCTGCAGAGAAGAGATGGTCGTACACGAGTTTACAGACACCGGAATGAGAGGTTCGCCAGGAACTACGTCCTTGAGGTCGACAATTTCGGCGGAGGAAGTGTGATGGTGTGGGGTGCCATATCCTGTGCCCGAAAAACTCAACTGGTGCACATTCCCGGCAACCTTAACGCCGTTCGATACACAGATGAGGTTTTGACACCACATATGCTGCCCGTAATGGACCTCCGTAGGGAAATTTTTCAGCACGACAACGCTTGGCCGCACACAGCTCGTGCTACTGTTGAATTTCTAGCCAACCAGAACGTAACAGTGCTGGCCGTCCAAATCACCAGATTTGAACCCAATAGAACATTTGTGGGATGATTTGGATAGACGCGTGCACAGTCGTCATCCAGCGTCGCAAACTCTGCAAGAACTACAACAGGCTCTTGAGAAAGAGTGGAGGAGAATTCCGCAAAACTGTATTCGTCGATTGATTGTGTTTATGCCGAGACTGCTCCGTGCTGTGTTACAGGCTAATGGTGGGCACAACAGATATTGACGTTGCAGTGACATCATCTGAGCGCTATGAACTTTAATGCGATAAATTTTTACATGTGAATGAACTTTAAAGTCTGAACAACCAGTCTGCCAAATTTCAGTGTAATGTGATGCTTATTTCTGTAGGAAAAATGATGTTGAAAATTCATATTTTGAAAAACAAAAATTGGATGTTGCGTTTCTTTTTTTGGAGAGTATATTACATTTGGTGGGTTCAAAATGAACTGAGAAAATAATATTGTCAATTATCAATTTACCGAGAAATGGCCATATTCATACGGGGCTTATCTGGGCTCAATATAACCAAACTGGGCCATTATGAGCAAACAAGGCCAATACGGACCGAGCCAATATAAAATCCAACATGGCGACAGTTTCATTTTTCTCGCTTCAAAAACGCGATTTAACTTGAAATCATCATTAGAAAAAAGAAAATTGATAATATGAAGCTGAAGAAAAAGTGATACTAGTATTCTTTCTACGTAACAAAGTAAATTAAAAATTGCAATTATGATTTGTAAAAATACAAAATATATTCCTATCTTTTATTATAAAAGGGGAACAGATCTTAGTACACTATGTAGCTATACAAAAGTTAAGTACCCAGTGGCGGATTTAGAAGAAGTAAGCTTTATATGGAGCTACGATGACATTTAAATTTTGCCTATATTTGCCTCATTGGTACCGGGCGTGCCTATATTGTTGAATATTTAAAACACCAGGTTCTTTGAGAAGTGGTAAGGAGAGTGGTTGGGGGGGGGGGGGGGGGGGGGGGGCGCAAAGCCACACGAAGCTGAGCGATGTGGACTTTTTACTCACAATTAGACGAGATAGGTTAAACATATAATTTCTGGGGTTTCATCAAGAGAGAAATCGCTAAATGTTCGCCGTTTCGCCGCAAATCGTAATTATTTACTCTTATGAAAGTCTATTGTAACTGGGG